>CAVLGL010000001.1:50304553-50969831 GCA_963668995.1 Parnassius mnemosyne | reverse complement strand
TTTTTACTACCAGTTTGCATAAAAATGTTATAAAAGATTGCTATGAGCATGCTGGCATAAATGATTCCTACATGCGGTCTTCCATCCGTCAAATTCATTATCCATTTTAAGTTTTCAAGTCCATTTTATTCCACTAGAATTACTTTAGTTTTAATAGCTACCTAGTAACAAAACTCCGATTCATAAATTGAATGATGAATGACAAACATAAGTCAACTTAAATTAGTTATTAACACACGTCATATTTATATAATTGTAATTTTATCGATATATTGCTTGTGATAACGAAATAGTCAATATTCTAAACATTGGTATTCCTATTAGAAGATAGAGATCTGTTGATATTAAACCAGAAGAGTTGATGATACGATAATGCATTGTGTTTTGAAGAAATAAATTAAGTATATTTGTACCTATTCCTTTAATGCTAAACAATTTTAAACCTAAATCAAGCGTTTCTTTTTATGAAGTTGTACCTACTCTACGTCAAACCTAAGGCCATAGAAAGACTGACGATTGGTACCTACTTGTAATATTATTATAATATTAACGTTTGCTTCGGTTTAAAATAACTTCAGTTACGCTTATACCAATGCCATCTAGACATTGTCGTAAGCGTAAGGACCCCGTCACACGGCCCATTCTAAGCCCACACATACCTATAGGCTCCTTTACTGTCTGTGTCTGTTTAGTTGTCTGTTCGTAGCTACAAACGTGTACATGACCGATTGTTTGTTAATTATTACAGTGGAAGTTAACCACTTCTCTGTTCCGTGAGGTATAAATGAACATTTGTATCTTTTTCGCGTACAGGGAAGTTGTTAAGATAAGAAAATTTAGAAAAGCTAATATATAATAAAACCGAACAGTCAGTTGTTTGCGCCAAGTATGTAATATAATGCAAATCTGTTTCGTTTAAGCTATTTAAAATTATTGAATACAGATTTCAAAGAAACTTTTTAAAATTTAATTTAATACACATTTTACTTGAACATAAATATCTTTAGTCTTTAAAACATACTCGCAATCGTATAATAGTTGAGAAGACACTGTAGTAGTTTCCATATCCAAAATATGTTGTACTAAATAGTTAGAGATAAACGGACATTGGGTATCGCGTTGAGATGGGTTGATATGAAGAAAGTCTAAATGTTGAGCCTAAAAGAATCTCAGAAGATTGCTTTAATACAAAAATTTTGCAAAATGACTGACTGACAAAATATTTTCAAGATCTTTTTCTTAAATCATAATCACGAGGATTTTCTTCATTCTGCGCCATCTAAACCTGTTCTATATAATCTATGTAATGAGTGAATAGGTGTGCACATCGCTAGAGAAGGTGTAGTTTTTAGTAGGAGGGAGTGAAGGGGCGTGTAGCGTGTGCGGGTAGAGTGAGGCGAGGCGAGTGAGTGAAACGCGTGTGGGTGTTGGTGTGGCAGAGCGCGGCGCGACGTGGCGGCGGCGCTGCTGCTGGCGGCGCTGTGGTGGGGCCGCGCGCCGCGCGCGCACCGCAAGCACCGCGGCGCGCGGCGCTAGAGCCGCCCTGAGCGCGACGCACCGCACCTATTTATTCTAGATAGAGCTAATGTTAACCAATTGGCGGGCGCGGCGGCCGCCGGGCATCGCACGACGCGCCGGCCGCGCCCGCACCGCGCCGCACCGCGCCGCACCTCGCCGCGGCCGCACCGAACATTTTATCCTCGTTATAGCAATATTCCTAGTGTTACCGCGTAGTTAGGCCCGGCGGTGCGGCGGCGGTGCGGCGGCGCAGAGTCCCGCCGGCGCGTTCCCACCGCCGCAACCTGTAATCTTCGAATCCTACATTTAAACGAGTACGATCGCTTGTAACTATATCTTAGACTTGTAACTATTTAGCTATTGTTGTGAATATTATGCATAGTGTCATCGCGGCGGCGCTGCGAACGCGCCGCGCGGGCGCCACCGCGCCCTGTTGTACGAAAATTTTCATAATATATTATAGTTTTTGTTTGTCTTTATATAGAAATCGTTTTCATGAATAATTTTGAAAGTAACCAAAAATAGGTACCAAATATAGAAAAGATATGATTGTTTTTATTTTATTTCAAAAAGCATTTTAATGCTTGCATGTTGTATTGTGTTCAAAAAATTACAATTAAAAAAATATCCATAGCGCTATGTTTTAATTTTTAGTGTTAAATATAGTTTTATCTTAAAGCCAAATCTCTTAAGTTAAAAATAAAGCTTTAAAAGTTTGTGTATATACCTTTAAATTTTTTTTACCAACTAATTCTTTTATACAAACATAAACGAAATGGTTCTGCATACCAAAGGTTTTCTATTTACTGCTCTAATAAATCCTCCCCAATATGAAAGACCTCTGTCCAACCATGGACTAAAGGTTTGATGATGATACATCAAGTACGATATACCTTTGCCTAATCCTAATAACTTTAAAAATAATAAAAAGTAGAAACAAGAGGTAAAGAATTATTGAGATGAAAAAGAGAATATATACAATATAATATACTATGTAATATGATACCAGAGGACTTTTGCAGTCTGATCAGTGGCGTAGCTATGTAACCAAGGGCCCCGGGGCAAAAATGAAATTGGAGCCCTATTTAAACTAAACTAAATATTTTAAAGGTTCAAAACTACTTCATCATCAGCTCCTTGTCGCCCACTGCAGGGCATAATAAAGCAAAGCTACTTACTACTAAGTATTATGTGTACGCATAAACAATGACGAAGTATATTACAGTTAATAATATAGGCAGACAACATAACAGTGGAATAGTCACACGGCAGTTTTTGCTGTCGCACGGGTGGGCCGACTAGATGGAGTGACGACGTGGTAAGGACATAAAATGAGGAGCTGTAATGAATGAATATAATGAATGGGTGGACCGGCTCAAGCCGAGGAGACCCACAAGCTACACTACTCTTCCTTCGAGCGGGTACTCAGGCTGCCTCGAGTATTCTGGCGAGAGAGGGGGGGGAGGGTCACACTATCCGTGAAATTCTGCAATATCAGGGTATTTCATTCGAACGTTAACAGAGTTCACTAGGTATCATGTGAAGACGGCGAAGTCGACTTGCTCTTTCTAACCAAGGCACAGGTATCCTCACCGGTTGATACTTCTTTCCTATCCGGGGTACAAATTATAACACCTTTGTGCCTCGGGCTGGAGTTTGTGTATACGTCAGAGATGACACCTGTTTTCCACCATCCATCGACCATCCTCGGATCTACGGGTGCATCTGTAGGTAATGCTGACAAAGACCAACTCATCGACCACGTTCAAATCGCTGCAGATTCCGTGTTACAACAGGTCCCGTTTGCAGAGATCGTGATCCTTGGTGATTTTAACGGCCACCAAGCTCAACGTTCCGATAATGCGGGAAGATCTGTTTATGACTTTGCCTTGGCATATGGTCCGACACAAATGGTTATTTCACCTACGCGGATTCTAGATGTGGAGAATCATTCACCTTCCCTGTTGAACCTTCTGCTGACCTCTCATCCAGACGGATATCAGGTCTCCATCGACGCCCCTCTTGGCTTATTGGAACATTGGTCTGATCCGGACTATGGTGCTACTCACACTCACATCGTGGTTGCGTTCTGCAGATCGCCGCCGTGTTTGGCACTATAGTTCGGCCGATTGGGACAAGATGAGCCCAATGTGCTTCTGTCGCTGATGTGGTACTTCAGGGAATAGGACTCTTTATTCTATCATCTGTGGTACCTTGTTTGGCCGCTCTTATAAATCTTATAAGTACTTCACCAGCGCTGTTAAAAAGGAGTACAATTTCGCCTTCAAGTCGGTACGATACGATTTACACAGCGCTCGGTGCGCATAGCACTACTCTCCCTCGACGTCAAGTCTAGTGGGCCTGATGGATTTCCTCCCATTGTGCTGAAGACGTGTGCTCCCTAGTTCGCCCCGATTGTAACATGTCTTTTGTAAAACTCTTTTTCCCTAGGCGTAGTCCCGAACTCAAAAAAGACAACCTTAGCGCACCAGATCCCTAAAAAATAACCGAAAATCGACCACTCAGACCTATCCAACTTGTTCTTCAAAATAATGAAAACCATTGTGAACTGCCAGCTCATGGAGTTGGCGATCACCAACTGAAATAAGACCACCAGTACGATTTCCGTCGGTATTACTCAACTGGTGATCTTCTGGGTTACCTGACTCATAAATCGGCAGAGGCAGAGAGGGAGACCCTGGCCATTAGTTTGGATTGGGTTTGGCACAAAGCGCTTCTTTCGAAGCTCCCTTCCTATGGGCTTTCTGAGAATTTATTCAACTGGATCAGCAGTTTTCTTGCATATTGGAGCAACAAAGTTGTAGTAGAAGGTGCATTCTCCATTTACAAGACTATTTATGCTGGTTCCATAAGGCTACGTGCTATCACCTACGCTGTTTCTTCTGCTTATTACGAAAGACGAGACGAAGAGATGTTGCATCCCTTTGCATTTTCTATCGCATTTACCGGATTAATTCCAGCCACAAAATTTCATCAACGCATTTCACAAATCTACATCATGTTTGGCGGTCCACTACTGTCGGACAGATACTATATAGGGAGCTTCAAGAAACGAGCTTACTCCTTTTTAAAAAACCGGCAACGCGCTTGCAATTCCCCCGGTGTTATATTTGTTAATAGGCGGTGGCGGCGGTGGCCGCATGCTCGTCTGTCCCTCTCTTCTATATAAAAAAGACAATAAGACAAAGTAGACAATTATCTTTAACAATGTTCTATTTATGTTCTGGAAGAGGGAGTAATTTTTGTGATTTCAATTCGAGCAGTTCGCGGTCAGGGGCCAAAAAGTTAAAACTCGAAAATTCTTTATACAACTAGATCAGTACATAATTTTTCAAATTTCGTTTTTAATGCAGATGCGTTGTCACCCGTGAGGACTAAGGTGGAATGCCTCGTTTCCAGTAAAAAGGGTCTCCGGTTCTCTACACTCACCATACGAAACAGCAGCGTTAAGCTGCTATTTTACGTTGGTATTCTGTGAGAGCGTGGTCCTTTCCCGGTCGAGCCGACCCATTCGTGCTACAGCTATACTAATAATAGCTGCCGCATGGCTCTACCACGTAAAAATGTTTTTGGAGGCCGAGGGTCCCCTTTAGCGGGGGGCCCCCGGGGCACTGCCCCGCCCAGCCCCTGGGTAGCTACGCCGCTGAGTCTGATGAAGATAAAGATATGCCTACGTATATAAGTCAACATCACCGCATTCACAGCGAACTGTTTGATGCGTCGTGCGTACATTTATGCAGATGTTCGTAACAAAGGAGTAATCTGATTCTCCACGTACGTAGTGACGTCTGCCTTCCATGCGATTATACTGTCCGGGTGTTCAAAGTAACAATGAATACTTAGATTTATTTAAGCTAAGCTTATATCATTTGCGACTGCAGCATGAGGTAAGTTAGAAGATGTGACTATACCTAACAGGATATGATTAGTGCTCATAGTACTTTGATACATAATATATATTTTCCACATAGACATATATATCTTTTGCGATCAAAAATACTCAAAGAAATGTTTACAAAGAAAATATATTGGCCCGTCTTATGTCAGATCAACCGTATTTCAAACTTGTTTTAGAGACTTGACGTCATTATTTACATAGTTATATTTTTAAAAATAATATTTTTTCTTAAAACAATGTTTAACTTTACATGTGTTATTTAAAACTTAGCAGTCCATTTTGGCTCTACGTCCCTAGACTCAATTTTTAAAATATGGCAGATCCTACAAATGTCGCGTAAATCCAATTTCCTGGTAAAAGTTTTGTGTATTTATGCGATAAAGATGGCTAAAATAAAAAATAATTTATATATAAATTTATTTTCAATTTTATCTGCTATATGAAAAGTAAATTTTGATATAAAAGCTACGTTTAATATGTAATTTTGTTGGATCCCTTTGATCTTGGCTGTTTGTTTACGCTTAAACTATTAGGGTTAGGTTTGGGGTACAAATAGCTTTATTATATTACAAGCACTTCGTAAAAAGTACCTACTATGTACACCAAATATAGGAGCAAATTGGTCCAGCTGGGTATACTGGGTAAGCAAATACATGAGTAGCAAACACTGCTTTATAATAGTTTATAAAATAAAAACAAACTACCCAATATATAAAAGTTTATTAGTGACAGTTTTACTTTGAGTAAGTATAAAGACATTAAAAGTAGACATGAAAATATGTGTATACAGTAATTCTTGGACCCAAAGGTTATTTAACAGCTGTAAACAAACAGTATAAAACGTAATTTACGTCAATAAAATTAAGTCACAAGATTAATACTTCTTTTCTATTTTTTTAATCGAAAAAAATACGTACAAATATAGCCTTTATCTCACATTTTATAGAAGATATGACTAAAATCAGCCGCTATAGAAACAAAATGTAAATAATATTATATGCTATATATACCTACACATTAACACTCAATTTCATTATTCGCTCGCTAAAAGAGCACAAGTTTGTAGTAAAATATTATTTTTAAATAGCAGAGAAAATAAAACTAATCACTTTTGTGTGACTTAACAATCTAGCATCTTTGAATCATTAAATAGATAGCAACAAAATTCAATGGAATGAGTAATTAATCATTCCAAATTTAGGACCACTAATTTACTTTTGAAAATATTTAGGAATTATTGCTTGTCTCTTCAATGTACCTTACATTATAGTAACGTGAATTAAAAGTGAATTACGGAAATGTAGCGTGATACAAAAAATTATACATATAAATATAGATTCAAATTTGAGGGGCAACATTGGTAGTTTGCTCTTGGTTACCAAACGTTGGTAATGGTGAGTGAAGGCAGGCGATGCGCAGAGGCTGTGCTAGCTTCAATGAGCGCGATTCATTGCGCTCCAGAGTCCCGGACACCAGGGTATATGCCGCCGTGAAAAGTGTCACCACCTGATATGTAAGCAAAGGTGATTATTTTAAATGATATAAAAAAACTGCGAGTATTACGATGATCATTCCGCCTCATTAGCGTCATTAACGGTGGAACAAGCCACGCTAGCCAGTATGTCTAGCAGAGGACTGTTTAATAATAATGATGTAATTAATGTGATTTGCCTAAAATGACGACAGTATATAAATAACAGTTTAAATTCAAATGGACATAGGTATAGTAGACCAGATTTGAATGCGTCAAAGTCCTGGCCAAAGAAGAATGGTATTGATATTTTTTCAAACAAGCCGAAGAAAACTATTTTACATTGCTTAAATAATTTTAAAGACATAAAATCCTTTCAAGAACAATATCGAATCAAATTGTGAGATGTAAAAAGTTTAGGAGGCATTTCATTAAAAAAATACTTATCCATTTCAGTAAAATACAAAGTTAAGTAGAGATAATGGTAATTTTCACTGCGATTTTATGTCATCGTAGTTGAGATACTAATTTTACTAAAAACCCTGTTTGTATTAACGTTGTTGTAGTTAGGATTAAGATCTCAAAATTCATTATAGAACAGCGCCGTATGGTAGCAGCATACTTTACATTAAATCGACCCATGGGCATCGTCAAATTCGACTAGAGGGATTTCCGTGCAGTAAGTTAATTACTTAAGTAATGTCATGAAAAACTTTAAGTAATCACAGTATTATCTCCAAACCTACTTGACCTAAAACTACCACCAGTAATAATAATAAAAATATTTACGAGGTAGAGCCATGCTGTAGCTATATTACTCGTATATTGTGGTTGCAACACGAATGAGTCGGCTCGCCCAGGGTAGGTACACTCTCATACAACATCAGCGAAAAATAGCAGCTTGATGCTGCTGTGTTTCATATGTTGAGTTTAGAGAACTGGAGACCCTTTTTACTGGAAGCGAGGCATTTCATCTCAGTTATCAGGGGTGACAACGCATCTGCATTTTGATTCTTAATTGAAGATAAATGTAGATGTCTATGGGCCACAGCATCGACTTTCCATCAGGTGGACACTGAGTGCCCGCTTGTCACCCTTATTCTATAAAAAAATTGCAATAATTTGTCTGCAAAAGCATTTTCGATCGAATACAATGTGGGTGTTTACAAGGGACGTGTGAATAGGATTTTAATAGAATAGTATAAGTTTAAACACTAAGGACTGCATCACCACTTATCATCTGCTGGTGTCGTAGTCAAGCACTAGTTATTAAATTTATTGAAAAGATGAGGAAATATAAAATAGGTAAGTATCAGATGCAAGAAGCAATTAATGCGTATTTCCGACAGTAGGCTACCTTAAGGATTTGAGAGACATATAAAAATAGAATTTATTCAGTTCTTATGTCAAAGAATCTGTAAAGTTGTTACTGCCGTTTTTACGGTTCCGTACCCAAACGGTAACCAACGAGAACCCATTACTAAGCCTTCGCTGTCCATCCGTCTATCTGTCGGCGGGCTGTATCTCATGATCCGTAATAAGCAGCCAGTTGAAATTTTCACAGAATGTGTATTTTTGTAGTCGCTATAACAACAAATAATAAAAATAAAAATAAATTTAAAAATATAAAGGGAGCCCCCTTTAATTTTAGAAACGTGTTTTACGATGGTACGTAAGCCTTCATTCGCGAGTCCGACTCGCAATTGGCCGGTACTATTCTTTAAGTTTTCACCCATCTTGTTGCTACTATTTCTAAGTTGCTAAGAAGAAAACCAGCCAAAACCTAAGCGTCTCCAGATTACACTTACAAGTCTACTTAGATTTTATATAAAACAACGCAACACGTAAGTCTATGCCATGGTTACTGCCAACGTAAAACCATAAGAACAAACATTGTATTATGCTATTTGTAAGATTTCAATATCACGATAAACTTGCACTGCCGCGTAATTTTATTACTAGGAGCTAGAACTTCTTTTGTGTCCGTCTGTGCAGGTATCGCCCTCTTACCTATTTCTGCAGCCAAATACTGTGTTCCAGACTAAAGAGTATAAGAGAGCAGAGTATAATAACAGGCTCTAAGGCATTCCATTTTAGTTTCTTTCTTTGTTTAGCCGCATTTGTACATAGACTGCAGTAGCCACTTACCATCAAAAAATCCGACTGCAGCACAATTGGTTAGGCTACCAGAGAAGAACCATTCTATTCATTCCACAGAATCAATGCGAAATAGTAGGATAATGCTGCATGTGTTTCTTGATGAAAACCGGAGACGCCTTTTACAAGGAATTCCATATTAGTTTTCAAATCTGACAGCGCATCTGCATTTTGATTCTTAATCGAGGACAGAAGTAGATGTCTATGGGTCACAGCATTCACTTTATATCACATGGACTTGGACTGTGTGCTCGTTTGTCACCCTTAATTATATTTTAAAAAAAACATATAATTCGTTACAAGGATATCCATAATAGACACAGAGTAATCGATATAGTCCAATGAATGACCATTAAAGCATAAATATAAGAACTATTACAGAAGATAGGCTCTTTGTGACAGCCGGGCAAGTGAAGCGTAGGATGATCCTCCACTAATTGATGTGATAACATGATAAAGCGTACAATACCGTGACAAGGATAATAGCCGAAGCGAGCACGCAACCAGAGTTGATAAACATTCGCAGTTCGCTAAGAACCGGACGTAAGCAGCCAACCGTCTGCTGAGGAGTGATGCACTGTTCGCCATTCTGTAACAAATTACAAAAATTGAAATTGAAAATACACACTATCACTTTGGCCCATCACAAGTTCACTTTTTTTTTATAGAATAGGGGGCAAACGAGCATGCGGCTCACATGATGGTAAGTGACTACCGCCGCCCATGAACAACCGCAACACCAGGGGAATTGCAGATGCGTTGCCGGCCTTTTAGAAAGGTGTAAGCTCTTTTCTTAAAGGTTCCTAAGTCGTATCGGTTCGGAAAATTCGCTGGTGGTAATTTATTCCACAAAGAAGTTGTGCGAGGGAGAAAACTTCTTCTAAATCGCACAGTGGTGGACTGCCAATCATCCAGATGGTATGGATGGTAACGCGAGTTTTGTCGCGATGTACGATAGTGAAATTGAGCGGCTGGAATTAGTCCGAACAATTCCTCAGAGCACTCCCCGTGATAGATGCGATAAAATACGCAAAGAGATGCAACATCTCTACGCAGTGCCAGTGTATCGAGCCGATCGGAAAGAACTCGGTCGTCGACGATTCGAATCGCTCTGCGCTGGATGTGGTCAAGTGGAAGGAGCTGGCACTGGGGTGCCCCGGCCCAGAGATGAGAACAGTATTCCATGTGGGGCCGAACTTGCGCTTTGTAAAGTTGCAAGCGATGTGCCGGCATGAAATACTGTCTCGCTCTGCTGAGCACGCCAAGCTTTTTAGAGGCCAATTTGGCCTTCCCTTCCAAGTGACCACGAAACTGCACGCTGTTCGATATGTCGACGCCAAGGATTCCGATACTGGCTGAGGCAGCAAGGGGAGTGCCTTGAAACTGAGGAGATACGACAAAGGGGTTCTTTTTAGCGGTAAACGCGCAAACTTGTGTCTTCTGGGGATTGAACTGGACTAGATTTAGTCGGCCCCAATCCGACTTTGTTAAGCCTAAGACTCGACTTCAGACACAAGTTTGTCCCGGTTTGTCACTGCTGAACTTAAGCCCCCTCCAACCATCCATCACTTTCCACAAAGTACAGTCCTTAGCCACCTGTATCCGTCTACTAACCTGCGTGTTTCATCAGGTTGTTAGCCACCAAGCTGCGTTTTCCAATACGGGGCTTGCCTTTAACTTTTTTCTTATCGGGTATTGGTTCTTCGAACCCGTGTCTACCTCAGCTAACTAAGGACAACATCCAATCGACAAACGATTATTTTCATTACGAAAACTATCACATTAAGAGAGATTACAGCTCCACCCTCATTTCTTCATATTCTCTTTTATCTTTTATCTCGTTCCTAACTATATTTATGTGTGTGTAATAAGGCTAGCCAATTTTTAAACTTAAGTTCAAATATACCAGGTGGCCCATAAGTCGTTAGAAATGTAAATTTCGAATAAAATACAAAAGGCGCGCATGAGTGGCGCGCGCGGTGCGGGGGGAGTACCGACGGTTTATGGGAATTCAGTCGCCATGGAGCGTTTCACCGGTGCGGAACGTGCATTTTGTGTGCGCGAGTTTTATCGAAACAATGATTCGGCCACCATTGCGCGGCGTAAATTTCGAGAATATCAGAATTTACGCAACTTTAAAGACATTCCAAGTGTTCAAACGATTAAGAACTGGGTTATTAAGTTCGAAGAGAGTGGTTCGACGTTGGATAAACAACGGTCAGGTCGACCAAGGACATCACGGACGGAAGAAAACATCGATGTAGTAGAAACACTCAATTCGTGAAAATCCTACCCAGTCTACTCGTAAGCGTTCCCGTGCATTAAACTTACCCAGAACATCGTTACAGCGAATTTTAAAGAAAGATTTACATCTTCACCCGTACAAGATTCAGTTAGTACAGGAATTAAAAGATACTGACACTATCCACAGACTAAATTTCGCAAATGAAATGTTGAACCGCTTTACTTCGTTTAATAACGTGTTATTCTCTGATGAGGCTCACTTTCACATCAACGGCCATGTCAATAAGCAAAATTGTCGCTACTGGAGTTGCGAGAATCCAAATCGCAAACATCAAAAGCCCTTACATAGCCCTAAAATGACAGTTTGGGCGGCTATGTCAGCGCATGGCATTATAGGCCCTTACTTTTTTGAGGACGGCAGAGGCCGCGCGCTTACTATTCACAACGGTATGTAGCTATGATCCAGGACTTTTTTACACCAGAGTTGCAGAATTTTCCAGGCTTCAATACGCGGACCTGGTTTCAACAAGATGGAGCAACTGCCCATACCTCTAACGTCGCTATGCCGGTCGTCCGTCAACTTTTCCCGAATAAAGTGATCTCTCGAAGAGGAGATATTCCTTGGCCACCACGTAGTCCAGATCTGACCCCAATGGACTTTTTCTTATGGGGTTATCTTAAGACTAAAGTGTACGAAACCAACCCGCGGACAATTGACGTCCTGAAAGAAAATATCCAAAGAGAAATGGCAAACATTACAGAGCTTACTTGCAACGCAGTGATGGATAATTTTAAACGTCGCTTACAGGAGTGCCGCGATCGTAACGGATTACATTTAGATGATGTAATTTTCAAAAAATAATTCCCATTTTATAAGGATTATGACAAAATAAAAACCTTTTTCATAATGTCATTAGTTTTTTTTTAATTATTTTTTTACATTTCAAGGGACTTATGGGCCACCCTGTATAAATAACGATATAACGTTATTGCAGTTTTTGAAAATACGAGAAATACAAATCAAAAACTATTTATTTTAACAATTTTTCGTTTTCAAAAAAAAACTCTTCAAATATTTCGGATAAAATATAGTCTAGAACCCTCCTGTCACTGCTCTCTGTTCGTAAAGTTTCATCACAATCAGTTCAGTCATTCCGAAGATTAGACAGACAAATATTTTAAGTAGGTTATTTATTGTTTATTGTTTGTTATTAAAATATTACAGAGAGTCTCTTAATTTTATTTGTGTACGAGTGTGTGTATGTATAGATTTATAAATACTGGTTAAATAATAGTTTTTATTTGCACATATACCATTTTTACAAATAAAGCGTCACCTATCTTAATTAAATGAAAACAAGGGCATTTAAAATACGAAAATAGAGCACTCTTGAATTTATAACATGAGTACTAATAAAGTCTAAATAACAATTTTAAGTACTTACCTTTCCATTTAGCAATCGACCACAACAGGAGGCAGGCAATTCTCGTCGATGCTGATACCAATCGGCGTACGATTGAACTCCACAACACTTCAACTGAAATTAACAACAAACATTGATTTCTATTTGACTTTAGAAAATAAGTAACAGTACTATTATTTATTCTGTGGTAATAGTAAGATTCTTTTAAGTCTTTATTCAATGCTGCAAAAGCTTTGAAACTTTTTTAATGTGATTTTTGTATTCGAAATTTATAGGATATATTCAGAAAATACTCCACAAAATTAAATCATTGCTAAAATTTTTAACTAATGTTAAGGCTAAGATCTTTTTTATAGAATAAGGGTGACAAACGAGCACACAGTCCACCTGATGGTAAGTGGATGATGTGGTCCATAGACATCTACATTTATCCCCGATTAAGAATCAAAATGCAGATACGTTGTCAACCCTGACGACTAAGATGGAATGCCTCGTTTCCCGTAAAAAGGGTCTCCAGTTCTCTACACTAACCATACGAAACATGGCAGTCTTAAGCTGGTATTTTACGCTGGTATTCTGTGAGAGCGTGGTCCCACCCAGGTCGAGCCGACCCATTAGTGCTAATAATAAATATCTGCAGCGTGGCTCTACCACGTATTAAAGGAGATGTATAAGAGGTTTTGAAGTCCACCGCACTGTCCAGTGGTTGTTGGTGGCTTTGGCATGTACTCGAAATATTTTAATTACAAACACTTGCGAGTTTCCTTTTAGATGTTTCGGTTTAGGTGTTTCGATGATTCCTATGGCGCCACGATTTGAATTTCGCAGATTCCCATAGATCTCGACGAGATATGCCGAAAAGTAAGAATAAAATTTTTCGATATTTCGCTTAGTTTCCGAGATATCGATACTCATAAATCGAATACTAAAACCGAATCAGCACGCCCCGACTTCACGTAGTCTTGTCTGTCTTGCCCCTAGTGTTTTTGCAAAGCCGTGGGCGCGGAGGGAGAGCAGCCCCGGTCCGCTGTATTGTACTGATTTGCTACGCAAGGGAACGAAGGGACTACACTTCCCGCAGTGCCAAAACCGTTGCAGAAGTAACTTTGGGTCAATATTTCTGGGTAAAAAAAGAAATTTTTGAGTATCGATATCTCAGAAACTAAGCGAGATATCGAATAATTTTAATCTAACTTTTCGGCGTATCAGATCGAGATCTATGCTAATCCGCCTTCAAATCTTGGCGCCGTAAGAACCGTAGTCTTGCCGATGTTTCCCTACATGATTAACAACTTTAATGGTAACAAAGAAGACCGAAATCAGACTGCTGTCCCTGAGTTACCACAGCAAGGTACAAAATTCTAATGTGTGTATACTGTTTGTACCTCAATTTGCATGGCAGCAAAAGCACTCCTCACAGCGGGATCGAACGTTTCATGTGCCATTGCGCGTAGCATACTCGCATTGACGGTGGCCGGATCCCGAGCCGCTTTCGACAGTCCTGTGATAGCTGACATTCCGCAAGACAATAGTATAGTAGATGTCGTCACTAGCAACATTAGCTGGAAAACATGTTTTCAAATATATTTCAGATTGATAGATACTATTAATTTTTATATCATTAAGTTTATATAAGTAACAAATGAGCACACAGTGCTCCCGATGGTAAGTGGATACCAGGATACTGCTACCATGACACTATCCATCCACAATTAAGAATCAAAATGCAGTTGCGTTATCACTTTTAATGAATAATATGAAATGCCAAGTTACTAATAAAAGGTTCTAGCTACTCACCATACAAAACTCAGCAGAATTATTCTAGTATTTAGTGCGAACTTTCCTTCCCCGGTCGAGTGGTTACCCTTTCGTGCTGAAGCCATAATTACGCTGCAACGTGGCTCCACCATTTACCGGTTATATAATTAATTTAAATATCACAATGAAAATGGTATAAACCGATAATGGTCAGATATTTTACTATAACGAACTACACGCATGTTTATTATACCTTTTTAAGGATAACAATATCTAAACATAGATTTTCAAATAAAGCTAAGTTCAAATTACGCTATAATAGGTATATAGAATATGGCAGTTCGTCATTCATTTTGGTGGACACGTTCACACTATGCTATACCATATACTTAGTATCGGATTGCTTGCTTATTAATGCCTTATGTTATAACATCTTTAACTATATAACCTAATGTTGAAAGTAGTAAAATGTTCGGCATCACAACGACAGAGCCTAGATTCTATTCCTCGTTTCAATAATTCGATTTTTAAATGTATGATCACTAAATTTATGTTGTTATGGAGTGGAGACCGCGTCTAGGTAATCTTAGTGTGAGACCTGCGCAAGGTGGCTAGTAGAAACTGGATGCGTGTAGCCGAAGACCGGACTAACTGATGGTCCGTGGGAGAGGCCCATGACAAGCAGTGAAAAATTTACAAAAAGTTATTTTGAAAAATTGGAGCAGGTTCAATTATGAAATAAACTAATATAAGCAACTTTATACCGAACATTTTATTACTTTTAATATGAGGTTCTAGGATTAAAGATGTTATTTAAACAAATGTCATATATCCAGACCTGAAATTTGATAAACACACCCAGACCCAAAGTAAGTTTCAAAGACACCAAACTATTTATCATACTTATTTCCTATATTTATTTTATATTTATTATCTAAATTATATACAAATAATATAAATTTTATGAATATAATAACATACCGTAGCTGTAATGGATATAGATTTAGGATGATAAGGCACTAGAGTGGCGAGCCAACAGGAAGGTAGACATAAAAAGGCACCAGCCACAAACAGAATACTGGCACCTAGCTCCGCACCCAGGTCCGTGGTCCAAAAATAATAGGACATGCGAAGTAGGCTGAAAGCTGTTGCTCCGCCAAGAATGGCGCCACCACTCTGCCAATATAAATATTCAAACTAATTATACAAATGACGTAAAGTTTAGTTCAAGCAGTGGAGTTTTGTCTTAACATTTTAATCATTTTGCTTCTTATTTAGTATTGCAATCTCTCACCGAATACAACAGTATATGATTTATTTTGTTTTCAAAGAAATAGTAAAATATTAAAAGCAATTAAAACATTTCCTCTTTTAACCCGTTTTTAACCATATTGCGCGCAGGGAGGTTTGTAAAATTAAGCATGGTTAAAGATTATATGAATAAAGAGTGCAGAAATCTCAAATTTATAAATCATAATATGTGTTATAAATACATTAAATAATATAAAATAAAACATTCATTGTTTTCGTAGTAGTATCGTAGTAGGCAGTATAAAGTCAAAATCAATCACTTATATCCCGCAAGCCGTGGTAGCTCAGATGGTTAGCGCTCGCTGTAAGTTTCACAGTACTCGAGCAACCCGGGTTCGATCTCCGCCGGCACCAATGAAATTGTTAATTGCAATTTTAAGTGCTGATTTACCACGTGCTCGGCGGTGAAGGAAAACATCGTGAGGAAACCTGCATAACTGAGAAATAAGAAAAAAAATTTCGAAGACAAATGAAGTTCGCCAACACGCATTGGGGCAGCGCGGCGGACATTTCCTTGCCCTAAAACCCTCTCAGAAATGAGAGGAGGCCTGTGCCCAGCAGTGGGACGTAAATAGGCTGCAACTTTACTTTTACAATCACTTAATACTCTGTGGTCCAACAGCCTCACAGAGTAGAGATCATCGCCAAAGAATTTTAAAATGTTGCCAACAAAATTAATAATTACTGACAAATTGACTGAGTAAGCTGTAAATTTTGTATGCTTTCAAATGTTCCTTTTCCAATAGTCTATGGAGTATCTTTGTTTGTGTTATATTTTGTTTATAAGATATCAGTTTTCTTATTTATTATTGAGCAGTTGAAAGTGAAATACAGCATGCTTAAATTTCAAGCACTAGACGATCACCGGCTATTCTTAAATATTCTTAAACATTTATAAACAAGCCAGTGCAAACAAAAGTATTTATTAATAACTACACTAATATAAACCAAAACAATACTTTAAGCTACGAAAAGTTTAAGGTGTAAACATTTCAACGTATTGCTATGCATAAGAAAAAAATATTTTGTGAAATTAATATTTAAAAAGAGGAAAGGAAACGAGCACACACTCCGCCTGCTGATAAGTGGGTGCTGCAGCTCATAGACTATGTCTATTCTCGGATGAGAATCAAGATGCAGATGGGTTGTGTCCCTTGATGATTAATGTTAATTTCTCCTGGACGCATCATGGATACATTTTTACACATTTCCTTTAATGGGTATGCTTTGTAATTATCGGTGTTGAAAACAAATCGGGCTTTACTTTTTATTTATCTATGCAAATAAATAAAGACAGGACGGGATTTTCACTGGCAGATAGCTAATGTTATAAGGAGTAACTTAGTCTATTTTTATTTTAGAAATAGAAGTTAGATAGTGTTCCGAAAAAATGAAACTTATGTCTTGAGCAATATTTTATTCATTAATTCAAGAGTTAATAACAAACGTATTATCATTATGTATATAGTAAACTATCGTGTAGTGACCGTGTAGTGTAAGAATATCCACTACTCCATATCGTCCCGTGGGTTTTGTAAGAGGCGACAGAGGGAAATAAACTAGGAGATGGACAGCAACGACTTCATAATAACACCTAAAAATAAAAAATAAACTGTAGCTACCAACCCGCCTGCCAAGCGTGGTATCTACGGCAAATATCACCCTATGAGGCAATCTATGGGGAGCCCTATTATCTACAGCAGTGAACTTTTATAGGTTTTAATGGCTGGATGGATGGAAAACAAAAAGCGGTTTCTATGATATTGAGTACAGCACCTGGGAAATCAAACTTCGGCGTTATAAAAAAATCTCAAGAATGACACTCTAGATAAACTCGGAAAGTAAGAGAAAAACATTATGTACATAACTATATTATAATAAAAATAACTTTATCCAAATCATTAGCACCGTTTCCGAGAAATCGTTTACGTACAATGACGTACATTACAATTGTATATTACAAAAATTGCTCTCTTAAAGTGTTAACATATTGGATTAATAGGTTATAGATATTCAATGTTTATATACCCTAAAATAGTCATTCCTTTATCTCTTCTTCAACGTTTGCTGTTTAATTAAATATTACTACCTAATTGTGCTAGCGTCATATGACCTTTATTTTACTTATTGTTTACTCCTGTATGTTAATGTGTGTAAGTAAACTGTAAACTTACAAGCAATAATCCGGCACATACAAATAAAACCAAACCGCTGCTTCTCATTATGACGGGAGTTACAATATTTTTTTTAATAAATAGTGTTTTCTAACTAGGTAATTCAATTAATAATTTACTAAGTTTTCTATTATTTTCCACAACTGTAATAACTAAATTAATTTATTCATGTCATTTACGTCTTTAGTAGAAATGACAGTTTTTTGAAATTAGATAAAATCTTTAATTATAAAAGATCTTTTTGATCGTAAAGTTTAAACAAGTGGTAAAATTAAAAATTTTGTACAAACGACTTCAAAATAACAACTTTGACAGAAATGAGGGTGTACCGTGGTATACTGTATACATCTGCGTACCCCTTTAGAGGGTACAGGCGTGATGTTATGTTGTGTGATTGTATAAAAAAATGAATAGATAATCGATAGCACCAATCGAGGTTGATTAGCTGGCATTTATAAAAGAGTTCGGTGTCTGTCTCCGAAACTCATCATCAGATCTTTAAGAAATTTAAATGGCACCATTTCGGCATGTACCTCTTTTGAATAAAAAAGAATTTAGCAAATCCGTTTATACACCACGGAGTTATGCCAGAACGTACCTACATACAAAAGAATATATAAACTAATAAATCCGAATTGATAACCTCTTCTTTTTTGAATTTGGTAAATGTAACGGTGAGCATACCGTAATTCAAAGTTCATTATTAGAACTTATACAGTAATAGTTATGATTCTCCTTCTAAACCGCTTGTTTTGTTTCGGATACTGGGTCACATGGATGGTTCTTAGTTATAGGTAATTAGACCCGGCGCTGTTGTCGAGATCCAGAAATCGCCTGTGCGAAGTCGAAGTGAAGAGAAGTGATTGCTAGTTATTACACTTATTATATTCTAGGGAGTAGAGCGCATTTCCTTTTCGGCTTTTCTTCTTCAATAATAGCTTTATTTCCCACTACTGGACTGCTGGAAACTATTTTTAAGAATACATCAGATGACATGCATTTCTTGAAAGATTTCCCCAGATGCACCAGCAAGCAATGATGGATAAACAGATTGGCGCGGCTAGTTTGTGAAATCTGGGTTCACTGTTTCCGGATCAATTTTCCTCCATCAGTCGATCCCCCGAGTGTCATACCTAAGTCAGGTTATATTTTATTACTAAAATTAATCTCCCTTAGACGAAGGGGTTATTGAAGGTCTCCAATAATACGCCAAACAACGCACTTCTTAATAAAAATGGCCATTCAACGCTGATTTACATTAGAAATTTAATAAGTAAAAGAGTTTTCCAACCAAATGATTTATTATAAGCATCCTGGGCCTGATTTACCCACAGACTAATAAAGCTAGAGCGTAGGGCGCAAAGACTAAGGGAGCGCAGAGCTTGCTTTTGCAAGCACCTTTATGGCCGACACACCCGGTCGGTTAAACTGATCAATTTAAGGGTATTTACATTTCCCGATGACCAGGCGCCATCTACTGTCAGACGACCATACTACATTAAAAGGAACTGAAGATAAGGCATAAATACAGATGTGTCGCAGTGTTTTTAATCGTTTTTTCCTATTTTATTCCCTCAAGGCTTAAGACCATACACAATACATCTTGTTGTTTTGTCTTGTAAGGAATTCGTTACAATAATTTCTATTTATTTTGAAGTACCTTAATAATGCACCTTGCCTACTTCTTGCTATAAAACCTTAGTAATAAAAATAGTGATGATTGTCTAGTATTTATCAGTTATCTGTATGAGTACGGGTGCTACAAGGTCTAATGATGACCAGGTAAGTGCTTATCGGTTCTCAGTAACGGTAGTAGCTAGGATGATCCAGCTTTCATATTTACCTTCCATATTTACCTAATTGAGAACTAGGTTTACTAGATAATACGCACTGAGAGCCTGAGGATGAACAACTAAGTGTTTTGACGTATCTCAGTAAGAGAAATAGGATGCCCTGACTTTCTATGTTATCTAATTGAGCGTGGGGTAAAAATAAGTTAAATAAACACAACAAAATCCGAAAAAACTGTTTTATTAAATATCTAGTATTCGTGAAATAAAACATTGAGTACAACATCATCAATCATTACAGCCCTTCACAAGTTCACTGCTGAACATAGGCCTCCCCCAAGAAATGCCACAAACCACGATCCCGAGCCACCTGCATCCATTGACTTCCTGTCCACTTGGCACCGCTGAACGGACTGCAGCACCGCCCAAATTTCGACGGAATCAAAGGCTTTCTCATAGTCCACATACGCAAGACAAAGTGGCAGATTGTACTCTTCGGTCTTCTGTACTATTTGCCGAAGGGTATGTACGTGGTCTATGGTGCTAAAGCCTTTTCGGAAACCTTATTCGGGAGGCTGGAAGTCGTAGAGTCTGCGTGCGAGACGATTCGTAATGACTCTTGCAAACAGTACATAGACGCAGCTCAGAAGGGAAATCAGTCTGTATTTCTCCAAGAGAGCGTTGTCGCCTTACTTGGAGAACAAGACCACCGCACTTCTGCACCACCCCTCTGGAGTAGTGCCACCATAGAGGACGGAATTAAAGAGCTTCTGAAGAACTTCAAGTACTGGTTAACCACTCACTTTCAGAAGCTCCGCTGTAATCCCATCCTCGCCGGGGACTCTAATCTCGCTCAGACTGACGTCTGGGATATCATCGGAATAGTGTCGGATAAGACTTGTTCTTGGATCGTTACTCACACTTGTACAGCTGCCCATAGAACCTATCAATCTTAGCTTCAGCTTCGACGGTTGGCTTTTTCTGGCAGGCAGATCTCTGGCAAAGACTTTGGAGCCCTAGTTAAGCTTGATCGCTTCTTCAATACAAGCTGTACTGAAGTTGCGCAAGTCCCGCCGCATGCATTTGGATATCTGTCTGTTCATTTTATTGGATTCTGTCTGTATGCTGTTAAATCTTCTGAAGACTGCAGCTTTATCATCCGTTAAACAGGCATGAAATTAAGAGTGTCGGAGAGTTTTTGTGTTCTTCTGCGACGGGTCTTACAGAACTTAGCTCCGACCGCATGGACAGTTTCCACATGCTTGTCATTCATATCGACCACTTCATTGCAATCTTCTACAGAGAGAGTACAACATAGTTACATCAATATCTAAAAATATTTCTTCTAGTCGAAAATCATTGCAATCTAAAAACCGTGAACAGGTCGGTTGATCATTTTTGATTGTGCTTGTAGGCTTTCTTGAAGTACGCAGATATTTTCGTCTTCTGGTTGTGGTTGGTTATGCAAATTTTTCCGGTCTGCCTTATTTTTTATAGCCTGTAAAATATATGGCAGATTTCTAATTTTATATTTGAGAGTTTTGCTGGTTTCTTGATTACCTGAAAACATAATAAATTAAGTGAGTAATAATACTGTTTTGTACTGTCTAACACAGTCTGATTATAAGCTACACACCACAATAAATCTAAAAGGGTATTTCAACTAGCTACTTCTTCTTAAAATCGCGGCATATTTATTCAATCATTAAGATGATTGAATTTATTCTTCAATCTTATTAGTATGTATGATATTTATATATTATATATTATTTAATCAATCATTAAGTAGACTAAGGTCTACCTGAGCCCTTTCAAATGAGTCCAAGCACGATGGTGTTTCGCAGAAGCATCACTGAGATATTTTACCCCACCTTCTCAGTCCATCATCATAAAAGTAAGATCATCACAGTCACCTCAGGTCTTTATGAGCTCTTTCAAATGAGTTCAAACACGATTGCTCACGAGATCCTATACTCACCTTCGGATGGTACCATCAAAAAAGTGAGATCATAACAATCACCTAGTTTTTTATGAGCCCTTTCAAATGAGTTCAAACAGGATCATTCTACTAGTGACGTCCCTGAGATCCTATACCCACCTTTGCATTGCAAGAAAGGTGAGATTATAACAGTCGCCTAGGTCTGTATGAGCCCTTTCAAATGAGTCCATACACGTTGGTTCTACGTGGTAGTATCACTCAAATCCTATACCCACCTTCGGATTGCACCATCCCAAAGCTGAGATATATAACAGTCACCTAAGTTTTTATGAGCCTTTTCAAATGAGTTGAAATACGATCGTTGTATCTAGTGCCGTCACTGAGGTCCTATACCCAACTTCGGATTGCACCATCAGGAAGGTGAGAGTATAACAGTCACCTATGAGCCCTTTCAAATGTAATAGATATTCCTTAGTAGGAAGTAGTGGATTCTCTTATGCCCCCGCTAGACGGCATTATCAAGACAATGCCTTCACTTCATGATTTCGAAATATTTTCATTCAAGCAGATATTACTTTCTCAATGTATTTATTTTCCGTCGAGCAAGTGGTAAATTAAATTACAAATGGGATCCAACTGTCTTATGTATCGTGTCACTGTCAACACTTGGTATTCACACCTCATTAACTATTAGTTTTTAAAGTTTGCGACACGATAATTTGCAATGTAGGTATTATCACTATATTTAGAAAACAATTCACTAGATCGCTCAAATAAGTCTAGTCCTATTTTCTTTATATTTTTTGACATTATATAAAATAAATAAATCAACAAAAACGAGTATGGCGATGTTGATTGGTCCTAATATTGTGAATCTACGTTTTATACACAAACAGAACTAAAAAGTAGTAATTATACTCTAGTATATATAGAGTAATGTATGATATACTCTTTGCCCAGAACAGAATTATTTGGATGTAGAGAGTAGAGAGTATGTGTTCTGTACTCCTACATATCTATTTATCTATGGTGGTGATTTGGATATTAGACATGAGTGACATAACCAGACAGTTTTTATTTTAAAATTCTTTTTACTTTTATTTTTTATATTTTCATGTACACAATACTAAAAAATTTCTTTACATTAAACAGTTGAATCTATTTACATAGAATTAAATAGTTTCTTAAAAATAACATATATTTGGTATGTGTATTCTTATATCAATATTTATAATCATCATCATTATGGCCCTTCCTAAGTCCACTGCAGAACGTAGGCCTCGCCAAAAAGAATTTCACAAAGCACGGTTTTGAGGCACCTCCATCAATCGACTTCCTGCATCTCCAAACAGATCGTATCGATAATAATTTACAGTAATTATCTGCCTCCTAAAAACACGTCGATATAAATATAAAGATATTTGTAAAAATAAAAATAACTCCATTTTTTGTTAAACTGTTCATACAAACTACCTACTCCATAGATTTTTGCTTAAACAGTTTATGAAATGTATGTATAGCTATTCACCAGTCACAAAATCGTAAAAGATATTCTTAATAACACAAAATATTTAACGAGGCCGGTAACATGGATTCAAACACACTGCTAAACATAGGCATCCTTCCAAGAATGCCACAAAGCTCATCCTCATCTGATATAGGTTGTTTGCGCCCTACGAAATTTATGATGAACGCGCAGCCTCTAACTTACCATACAATTTTATAGGTGGTAGAGCCATGCTGCATATATATTATCGTTGTAGCACGAATGGGTCGGCTCGACCGGGGAAGGACCACACTCTCACAGAATACCAGCGTAAAATAGCAGCTTAACGCTGCTGTGTTTCGTATGGTGAGTGTAGAGAACCGGAGACCCTTTTTACTGGAAACTAGGCATTCCATCTTAGTCTTCACGGATGACAACGCATCTGCATTTTGACTCTTAATCGAAGATAGATGTAGATGTCTATGGGCCACAGCGACCACTTACCATCAGGTGGACTGTGTGCTCGTTTGTCACCCTTATCCTATAAAAAAAGATACTGTAATTCGTACCATATTGTAATTTCAAATACAGTATCATCATAAGCTATTACCGTAATATAAGAAAACAGGGTAGAAGAGGCCACTATACCGGGCCCAAGCACTTTACTTACTGTTACCTATCATAGATCTAAATTTTGTAGGTCTAATAGAGATCTATCATTTACGATGATTATTCCGTCTTCTCAAAACCGACATTCGTTTGTCAAAGGTCACAAGCACACAAGATTTTAGTTACAGCCTATATACGTCCCACAGCTGGGCACAGGCCTCCTCTAGTTTCTGATAGGGTATTAGGGCAATCGAATGTCCGCCGCGCTGCCCCTAGGCATGTTGGCGGACTTCACATGTCTTCAAAAATTTTTTTTCTGAGAATTATTAGACATGCAGGTTTCTTCATGATATTTTTATTCACCGTGGAGCACGTGGTAAATCAGCACTTAAAATTGCAATTAAAATTTCATTGGTGCTGGCGAGGATCAAATCTAGGTTGCTCGCGTACTGTGAAATTTACACCGAGCGCTTAACCTGACACTGATTGACTGACACTAGATTTTATATATTATAATATAATAAAAATAGTCGGTGTTAATAACACGATGATGAAATAACGTAACTTCCCTTGCCAGTCACCTCTGGTTTAAAATACTTAAAAAATACGTATAACGTAAATAACGTAACGTAGGTAAATAACGATAAAAAATAAATCAAATGTTCGAAGTTTTCCGAAAATTATGTTGTCTGAAATTTTCAGACGACATTAACAGATTAAACTTATTTTATATAAATATGAACTATTTTCAATAATACAAATAATACAAGAAAACAGAGAAGATGCACTAAAAGAATTGTAATACGGTCAAATGTTTAAGTTAGGGTTAGGGCCCCAAAGCAAAATTTAGTAATTAAGTCCTTCATTACTAAGCACTTATTTTAAATTTTATGAAGGCAATTATATCTTAAGTTCAATTAAAAGGGGCATTACCCACATGATCGCCGGTATGAACAAAATTTGAAGATATGAGAAAGCTGCTTGTCTGAAAAGTAAAATTATAAAATAAAATTTCCAGGACCAACGAACTTCCAACGCACTGAAGTAGCATGGTAGATTTTTCCGGCTCAGCTGAAGGGGGCCACCCTTACAAAAATAAGAGAAGATCCGTGCACATATATATCATTTTAAATATTGGATAGATTGTGTTATTTGATACAAAATAAATTATGTTTAAGTTTCGCTTTGTGATTCTGCCATGCACCCGCTACGAGAGCGCGCTTGTGATGATCTGCTGGAACACCCGCTTTTACGTACGCCGCCGCCGGAGCCCGAGCGGCCGCGCCCACCACGCGTCCGCAAGCCCAGAGAATTTAAACTCGTTAGCTTTTTATTTTTAATTTCAATGATTATTTACAAAGTAAGCGAATACATCATTAACCAGTTACAAAGGCTACCGCAGAACGGTCCAAAAAAGTTCAAACTGAATTTAATTGTTTTTAAAACAATTTTAACTGTCATGTAAATTAAAATGAATTTACAAGTAAACAAAAAAAGCTTTTATTACACCATTCTTCGGAGGCTACGTCCTCTTACTATCTTCAATGTTTGGCTTTAACTTTTTAAAGAAATGAAAACACTTAAACGTTTTGAAATTTTTGTAAAAATTAGTATGTACACCTATGTGAATTTAATCCTTTACACATATATTTTATTCCATGGGTGTACCTTTTTTCTTACCTCTTTACCAACCCGCTAAAATCCAGCGCTGGACATAGGTCTCTCTCGGAAGAAGGATTTCCTGTAATCGCTACGCTTGGCAGGCGATTTGGCAATCTCAGTACTCGTCTGGCACCTTTGACGCTGCCCCCGTCGCCAATCTGTCTAAAGCATGAGATCTTTCTAGAATGGTCCATAATCGCCTTTTAGGACACTCGTAAGATGAGACAGATTTTTTTCCCACTTTACGAACTACTTACCTATTTTTACTTTTGCTTCTAATTATAAGATTATTTATGTTTATTACAACACAATTGGAACTCCATAAAAAAGGCAATGATTGAAAGTCTTGATACCTGTAATTAGTAATTAGCGCCAAAAAACTTGCTTATATCATATATTCACTTACTTAATACAATCTAAACTATCTTTTTCTGCGAATTCGCTCGCGTGGAATTTATTGCGATTGGATTTTATGAGCTTTAATTTTATTTGCGCGGAGCCATAATTCTTTTCCTAAAATAAAAGTAGCTTAAGTTACTCCTTACAATATCAGCTATCTGCCATTGAAACTCCCATCCAACACGCATCACGCAAAATACTGTTCACAGGTATTTTGCGTGATGCTTGTTCAGACAGACGTCGTGTTAGAGTTTTATTATAGTAATAGATAGATAGAAAAATGATTATCAAAGCTTTACAATTAATATTTTTTCCAGCCGCCAAAATTTCCCTTGTTGTCTGAAGACTTCTATGTAAAATGGTGTAATCATCAGAAGGAGGTAAACAAAATGTATAAATGTTGTAAAATTACTTAAATAGACATATGCATGGTCCAATGGTCAGCATACTGAACTGAACATCTTATTGTTTATCATTAATAAATAGTATAAGGGCAAATAGATATACTTAATAGATCTACTACTAAATCTGATGAAGCTGTAAAAGTCAACTGATCACAGAATAAAAATATACAGTGAAACCACGCCGCATGTATTATGGTTGAAATGGGTCACTCGGACTACGCTCTCTCAGAACCGCAGCGTAAAATACGAGTAGCAGCATAATGCGGGTTTGTTTGGTGCTTGAGGAGTATCCAAACCTTTTTACTGATAGGTAAGTAGTGTAGTTGTACCACTTCTAGACCACCTGAGTCAGACGTGGTTCAACGACTTTCGTCGACACCAAATCCTAAAAAAAAAAAAAAAAAAGGTTTTGGCATGCTCTGATCACGAATCCGCGGTCCATTTTTGTGTAAAATGCACGGTTCCGGAGATGTGTAGATCAATTAGCTAATATCTAATTGATATCCGGTAAGGGCCTCCACCGTCATTAGCGTCCCATTGTTCCTATTTCTATTGTTCTATTGTTCATTAATCACCTTCATTGCAGCGTGTGCGTCGACTATATCAGTGCTATTGTATTATACTTCTTTGTTCCTAATTATACAACGCTAATCTGAATCATCAATAAAACACATTACATAATTTTGTTACAATTTTTATTTATAAAATACAAAATCTTATTACTTATTATCTATAAAATAGGAGCGAAACATCTCATCCACTAAAATATCGTTGTACAATGTGTTCCTTGTAAATATACTCGTAAAACTATGTATTGAACATCCCTGAAACTTATATAGCAAATACATTAAGCAATATTCGCCACAAACTGAAGTCCACTCATTCTGAATCCTATCAACATTTCAGTTCCATCTTTTACAATTCCTTTTTAAAAACTCTAGATGATATCGTACAGGTGATCGTCCATATGAATCAAAATATTGACCGACGTCATTCGTATCGATATATAAAGCTACCCAATGTGACCCTGGTTTATCATCTGTATCCAAATTGCATATTATATACGTTGGTACGTGGGTATACATAGGCAGTCTATTAGCTGCATAAACATTATTTTCTAGACTGGGGTGAATCTTTTTCAGATGTTGTTGTACATCTAGTGTATCCATGATATTACTGCTATTAGTAGATTATTACAGTACCAATCTACTCAATGAATAACATAGGAATGGTCAATTATAGTGATTTCTAAATATTAAATTGCATTTTTGTGTTATACAAATCGTACTTGAGTCATTGATCACCAAACAAAACACAATACGAAGAAATGTTGAGATAGGCAACGGAAATGTGAGATAAACTGATATGTTTCTAAATATTAAATTGCATTTTTGTGTTATACAAATCGTACTTGAGTCATTGATCACCAAACAAAACACAATACGAAGAAATGTTGAGATAGACAACGGAAATGTGAGATAAACTGGTTGACGCATAAAGTAATTATCAACTCATTACGGAAATACTTTAGATTAGAATTTTTACGTACTGGTGGTATATAAGACCAACAGACGTAGTCATCGAGTTAGTGTACGGTCGTTTGACTACAGTGGATCTATCAATAGTACATTTGTGTTACTTCAATACACCAAAGGCTATGGATGTACGTGTTTATTCTATTGACTAAATTACTTTTTTTCTGTTATTTTCATGTGTGTGTATTATTTTATTTAAATATTGTGTATGTATATGATTAAGCCGTGGTAACTCAGATGGTTAGCGCTAGCTGTAAATTTCACAGTACGCGACCCGGGTTCGATCCCCGCCAGCACCAATTAAATTGTTAATCGCAATTTTAAGTGCTTATTACCACGTGCTTGGTGGTGAAGGAAAACATCGTGAGGAAACCTGCATGTCTGAGAAAATTTCGAAGGCATGTGAAGTTCGCCAACACACATTGAGGGAGCGCGGCGGACATTTCCTTGCTCTAAAACCCTCTCAGAAATGAGAGGAGGCCTATGTTCAGCAGTGGACTTTAATAGGCTGTAAATTTAACTTTTTTAACTTTTATGATTAAGTGTTAACAAATTGATATTAACATGATAACTGTGTTGTTGCAGAAATCATTGAGCTTCGATGAAGATACCTATAAACAGTATTACTACTCGCCACTCTCCCCTCAAGAAGAGAGTGATAACCTCGTCATTAATAATAACACATGCGATGGTGGAAAAAGAAAATCGCAATCGATTGATCATTTTTTTGAAGCTGAATCAAAAATAAAAAAGAGGAAGGGAAAACTTCAGTGAAGTGTGCACCAGTGCTTTTTTCTCCACAATCATGGAAGAGAATACGGAACTATTCAATAGCGAATTAAATCAGGAGTTGTCTAAAGTTTGTGAAGAAATGGAGAGGGGTCAACTGTTCGATTCGTCATACGATGATGAGTTGTATCATCACTGTGCGATGGTTGAAACACAGTTTAAGTATGTAAAATAAACATTCATTTCGATCATAATTTACATATTGTCTTATACAGTTTTTAATAAATTTAAACATTTTAGCAGTCAACCACTACAACTTGGAAGAGGAACGAAGCGAAAGTGCAGCAAAGAATCCAAGATCATCAAAAAACCAACAACGGAAGCAGAAGCGCATACCTCTGCAGGGAACAGTATCAGTAACGATGATCAAGTGGAATGTCCAACGTGCCATATATTTATCAAGAAACGGTATTTAGCTAATCATTTTAAAAGTAATGTTCATAAAAATAATCTTTTAAATTCACATAATTCTTTATCAAACGTTAGTGTTATTGAATCTGCTTTTGGAAATAGGATTTTAACTTATAAAATCAAGAGTAGAGTAGATCGTTCGACATGGGTAAATTTTGAAACTCCTGAACTATTTTTAAATTCTATTAAAGATGATATTTTATTTTTATTACAAGAGTGTATTCATCAACACATAATTTTTAAGGTAAACTTCATATTGCATGCTGATTTTGTTCAACAAACTAAAGATATTCATGATACGTTCGATTTTCAAACGCTTAACTATATTATTTGTCAAGGAGATGACTTAAATATTTTTCTTTCATCTTTAAATGATACAATTACTACTAAAATTAGTGCTTTCGAAAAAAAAGATAGTGGATGGAGTCCAAAAACATAAAATCTATAGACATGAATGTTAATAAATTTAACCCCCTACGCGGTACTTCATACATAGATCTTCCTCGTGACATAAAATTAAAAAAGGCTGTTATAAATGTAAAAAACAAGGATTATTTTTGTTTTAAATGGGCGTTACTCTCGGCGTTATATCCTGTAAACAAACACACCGATCGGGTATCATCGTACGTTAAACATGCAAATAAACTTAAATTTGATGGTATTTCCTTTCCGGTTAAAATTTCTGACATAGCAAAAGTAGAGAAATTAAATGATATTAGTATTAATGTTTTTGGGTTAGAATATAATAAAGAAAAACGATGTAATTCTATAGTAGGTCCATTATTTTTAACAAAGTGTCGTAAAGATAGACATATCAATTTATTATTTTTTTCTTAGGATACAAAAAATCATTATTGCTATATAAAAAATTTATCGCGGTTAGTTAGTAAACAAATTTCAAAAGACGGTCACATCATGTACATTTGTGAAGCATGTCTACTTCGTTTTCCATCTCAGGAAAGGTTAAATAACCATGAACAATACGATTGTGCCCACATTTGTACAGTATTACCAAACAGTGAAACTTTAAAAAAAAAAGAATTGGTTTGGTCAACCTATTTCAAATGATAAAATTAAATTTGATAGTTATGAAAAAAAGTTAAAGATACCATTCGTAGTTTATGCTGATTTTGAAGCATTTTTAAAACCAATAGAATCATGTTCTAACGATCCTTCCAAGCCTTTCACTCGTAATATTCAGAAACATGAAGTACATAGTTTTGGATATTATATAAAATGTTCATATGATGATAAATTATCAAAATATGTAACATATTGCGGACCCAACTGTGCACAAGTGTTTATGGAAAGTTTATCTAACAATCTAAAAGAAATAAATAGACTTCAAAAATATCCACCACTTCCGCTAACAAATGAAGTTAAAAACCAAATTTCAAATGCAACCATTTGTCATATTTGTGAAACTGAGTTGGCAAAACATTTTTATGATTTTGATTGGTACACTGGTAGTTTTATAGGTGTTGCTCATGAATCATGTTGTTCGAAGATCAGAACACCTCGTTATATACCAATATTTTTACACAACCTTAGTCACTATGATGCTCATTTTATTGTCCACGCGTTAAACTTTTGTGATGGTGAAGTCGAAGTTATCCCTCAAAATAAAGAAAAATATATATCCTTTTCCAAAAAATTAAAAGTGAATAACCACGAAATTATATTGAGATTCTTAGATTCATTTAAGTTTTTATCGTGTAAATTAGAAGAATTGGCCAAAAATCTCAGTAATGATCAATTTCAAGAATTACCTAGAAATTACCCTAATGATGAAGATTTCTTTCGTTTAAAACGGAAAGGTGTTTATCCATATGAACTTATGACTAATTATGATAGCTTAAGTCTAACATCGCTCCCTGAACAAAAATGTTTTTATAGTTCACTCACAGATTCACATATTTCAAATGATGATTACAATCATGCTAAAGATGTTTGGGAACATTTTGGGTGTTGTAATATGCTAGATTATTCAAACCTGTATTTAAAAACAGACGTTTTACTTTTATCCGATGTATTTGAAAACTTTAGAAAGTTATGTATTAATACATATGATTTAGACCCTGTCCATTATTACACAGCACCCGGTTTAAGTTGGGATGCAATGTTAAAATATACAAAAATAGAATTAGAACTTTTAACAGATTATGAGAAAATTGCATTTATTAGATCAGGTATCAGAGGTGGTGTATCTCAATGTAGTAATCGTTATGCTAGAGCTAATAACAAATACATGGAGGATTATGATACAGGGAAACCAAATTCATATATCACATATTTTGATGCCAACAATTTATATGGTTGGGCTATGTCTCAATATCTTCCTACTGGTGGATTCGAATGGGTAAATCCAAATACAGAATTTAATGTGTCTAAGACATCAGACTTCGGTTTTATTTTAGAAGTTGATTTGGAATATCCAGATGAACTTCATGATTTACATTCGGACTTTCCTTTATGTCCAGAAAACATTTGTGTAGGCAATATTAATGAGAATAAACTAGTCCCAAATTTAAATAATAAAGATAAATATGTAATTCATTACAGAAATTTAAAGCAGTGCATAGAAATGGGGGTTAAATTAACTAAAATTCATAGAGTTTTAAAATTTAAACAGTCTCCCTGGTTGAAGATGTACATAGATCTAAACACAAAATTAAGAACTTTAGCAAAATCAGATTTCGAAAAAGATTTTTATAAATTAATGAATAATTCAGTCTTCGGTAAGACTATGGAGAATATTGAAAAAAGGGTTAACATAAAATTAGTTACGCACTGGGAGAACCAGGGTAAAGCTTTAGGTGCTCAAGATCTAATCGCTAAACCACAATTTCATAGCCTTTCAATATTTTCGGAAAACCTAGTTGCGGTTCAGTTGCGAAAAACGAAGTTAATATATAACAAACCAATTTATTTAGGGTTTTGCATTTTAGATATTTCAAAAACATTAATGTATGATTTTCATTATAACTATATGATTAAAAAGTTTAGTAAAATCAAATTATTGTATACAGATACGGATAGTTTAATATATCATATATTTACAAATGATTTTTACACTGATATAAAACCTGACCTTTCATCATACTTTGATACCTCAGATTATGATACAAATAATATTTTTGAATATCCCAAATTAAATAAAAAGAAATTAGGTTTTTTTAAAGATGAAAATAATGGTAAAATCATGAAAGAATTTGTGGGTTTACGATCCAAAATGTACGCTTTTAACTTAGAGAATAAGACTATAGCCAAGGCAAAAGGGGTAAATAAATGTATCACTAAAAAGATGACAATGAATAGTTATAAGTCTTCTCTATTTAATAAAAAAGTGCAATATTATAGTATGCTTAGATTTAAATCAATTAAACACACAATTTTCACACAAAAATTAAATAAGATAGGTTTATCATATAATGACACAAAGAGACATATTTTAGATAATAATATTGAAACATTAGCTTGGGGTCATTATAAACTGCGTTAAGTGTTGATAGTTTTTACTTTTATGTCTGCGTTTAAGAAAAATTTATATTGATTGTAAAATTATGATAATACTATAATATGACGTAGTTTATTACATATTTAATCATTGTTTTATTGTAAATAATTTAAGTTAATTGTTGTTTCTATTTATTTGAGGTTGAGTTAATTGTAAAATTATGATGTACTAATTGTTGTTTCTATTTATTTGAGGTTGAGTTAATTGTAAAATTATGATGTACTAATTGTGTTAGAAATAGTATACAGATAATTCTGTTTTATATAATTTTTGGAATATATATTAATTGTTTACACCAACACTTTCATTTTTTATTTCACCCCTTTGAACTTTAGACGTGTGTTATGTTTCACTTTATCCATCCGTTCACTGCTATTGTGGCAGGACCAAGTGGGTGTGGGAAGTCAAATTTTGTAACAAATTTCATAAAATCAGTTACAGAAATATGTAATTGTGATTTTAATCAGATCACATGGTGCTTTGATGAAATGCAACCATTATATAATTTACCAAATGTTAACTATCATCAAGGAATTCCAAATCTTAATATGTTTGATGGTGAAAACCCACATCTTGTTATTATTGATGATCTAATGAGAGAGTCCGATGGAAGAATTGTGGATATATTTACAAAAGGTAGTCATCACAGGAATCTTAGTGTATTTTATCTAACACAAAATTTATTTCATCAGGGTAAAGGACAAAGAGACATATCTTTAAACTCAAGTTATATAATATATTTTAAAAACCCTCGAGATAAAACTCAAATAAGATATTTAGCAAGACAAGTATCACCAGATAACCCAAAATTCATTGAAAATGCCTACAGGGATGCAACTCTAGAGGCGCATGGATATTTAATGGTAGATTTAAAACAGAATACCAATGATTTTTGTCGTATCAAGACAAATGTCTTTCCATTTAATGGTTTCTGTACAGTCTACGTCCCCACAAAAGAGTTTAAATACACCAAGAATCAAACAATTGAAATCATTGCTAAATGATGCATCGTCGACTCACAACGTATAAACATTTGCTAACCGCTTTGCATACGCTTAAACCAAAATATCAAAGAGCATTACTTAAAACGTGTGATGAAGAAGAAATTAACTGTATTTGTGAGTGTATTCATAACGTTTTACAAGGAAAAGTACCTCTTAAAGATCAGGATAAACAAAAATTGAATAAACATAAAAACATACTCCGTAAACTAGTACGTAAGTGTAAACATAAACTAAGAAAAAATATAATTATACAAAAAGGAGGGGCTTTCTTACCAACAATATTAGGTGCAATATTGAGTGGATTAGTGAGTGGACTAGCCAGTTAACATGGAAAATGCAAAGAAAATGATACTTATCGAACCTGGATTGATTGAAAAATTAAAACAAGAAAATAAGGTTAATAGTAATTTATCTCGATTAGATATTGAAATGCAAAATATTATGAATAGTAAGACGGAAGACCGAAAGAAATGGATATTATATTTACAAACACTGCAAAAATACCTTCATTTTACCGAAGAGGATCGTCAACCACTCAAATTATCAATTTATTCTGATACATCTAATGAATAGAATAGAATAGAATAGAATATTTTTTTATTCAATATACATTACATGTGTAATTCTTATTGAAAGTCATTTTTTACTTTACCACTGGTTCGAAAAAAACCCTCTATCCTGGGAAGAACCAGCAAGAAACCCAGCGGGACTTTTTTTTTTAAATAAATTTTACAATATAAATGATTACGAACTATTTACAAAATTTATTTTAGAAACTGCTTGGAAGCGATCACCTCATTCCCAGGGGTTATTATCAACCATGTATTCATTTATACTATAATAACCCTTTTTATACAGTTTCAGCTTAATAAAACATTTAAACTTGGTAATAGAGAGAACCTGTACACTTTCCGGGACCTTGTTGTAATAGCGTATACATTGCCCCAAGAATGAATTACTGACTCTGTGGAGTCGAGAAACTGGTATCACTAGCTTGTGTTTGTTCCTAGTGTTTACAGAATGTATATCACTTCTTTTACTAAAACTATCTTTGTTTTTGTGAACATACATTAAATTTTCGTAAATATACTGAGAGGCCAAAGTTAATATATTAATTTCTTTAAATTTATCTCTAAGAGACTCTCTCGGTTTTAGATTGTAAATAGCTCTAATGGCCCTCTTCTGTAAAACAAAAATAGTTTCTGAATCAGCCGCATTTCCCCATAGCAAAATCCCATAAGACATTATGCTATGAAAATAACTAAAATAAACTAATCTAGCTGTCTCGACACTAGTGAGACCTCTAATCTTTTTTACAGCATAGGCTGCAGAACTTAGTCTGCATGCTAATTTGGATATATGGGGGCCCCACTGGAGCTTTGCGTCAAGAGTGATGCCAAGAAAAACAGTGGATACAACAGGGCTCAATTCCTCCCCATTTAAAAACACATTGGTATTCAGATTTTGAACATTCGTTGTTGTAAATTTAACACAATTAGTTTTATTTCCGTTCAAATGCAGATTATTAACGTTAAACCAATGCACTAATTTTGATATAGCATTATTCACTTCGTCACATTTAAATGATTGACGTTTAAGTTTAAAAATCAAGGAAGTATCATCAGCAAATAATACTATATCATGACTATCCCCTACAAGGTGAGGTAAGTCATTAATATACACCAGAAACAGGAATGGGCCGAGAATCGAGCCCTGAGGTACACCCATTAGTACAGGTGACCCGGAAGAACTTTTACCATTGATAATAACCTTCTGTTTTCTATTACTTAAATATGAAATAATAAGTTTAAGCGCTGTGTTCTTGACACCATAGTGCTGTAGCTTCCTGATTAATGTCTCATGGTGAACACAGTCGAAGGCCTTGGAATGAAGATTCAAATGAGTCAAAAATTGGTTTTAAAAATAAAGATAGAGATCTAAAAACTTCAGTTGATATTGAATCTTTGCTGGAGGAGAATCGATCCATTAAAAGTAAAGAAAATGATGAAAATCCACTTTACACACCAGCTCAAATACTCAGTTTAATACCAAAAACTTATCATAAAAAAGGGCAGTTATTATTAAACTTAGTTGAAACAAGTAAAAGTAAAATACATTGGGATAATGAAGGTACAGTCATAATTGATAGTGAAAAAATTCCTGGAAGTAATATTGTTGATTTAATAAATGATTCACTAAGACCCCTAAAAAGAAGTGATCCGGTAGGGTGGGTTAGATTTGCTGAAGCATTAAAAGATATTAAAGTACCAATTACTTATATTGGAAATCCAAGGAGATGTGAGTTTATTAACCAACTTCAAGCAAAAGATCTGAACAAACCCTCTGAGATTGAAGTTCAAGAGTTTTCTACACCGGTCAGTAGAGATAAAAAGTCTACAACTAAAATACGTAAAGGACTTGAGTGGGAAAAATGGACCCCGTACTAGAAGAAATTAACAGGATTTATTATGATCTATCTAATCCCGCTGGTTTTGGTAGTATTGATAAATTATCAAAAGCCATGAAGGGTAAAATGAATAAAAAGCAAGTAAAGGAATGGTTAAAATCACAAGAAACATACACATTACATAAACCCATTCGAAAAAAATTCCCGCGTAATAGGTACATTCTATCAAATATTAATGAACTGTGGCAAGCTGATTTAAGTGATATGCGAACTTATTCTCAATATAATGATGGTTTCAAGTATATACTTTGTATTATTGATGTATTTAGTAAATATGCTTTTGCAAGACCAATGAAAAAGAAAAACTCAGAAACAACTAAAGAATGTTTTGAAAGTATATTTACTGAAAGTAATTTAACACCTACTCACATACAATCCGATAAAGGTACAGAATTTGTTTCAAAAGATGTACAAAAATACTTTAAATCCAAAAAGATTAATTACTATACCACTAACAATCCTGACATTAAGGCTAGTATTGTTGAACGATTTCAAAGAACACTAAAAATGAAAATGTGGCGTTATTTCACTCATAATAATACTTATAGATATATAGATGTTTTACAAGATTTAATATACTCTTATAATCACAGCTTTCACTCTAGTATTAAGATGTGCCCATGTGATGTAAATTCCAACAATATTATGACAGTTTGGACTAATCTTTATGATAGACGGTCAAAAAACTTTCTTTAGAAAATCCTAAACCAAATTTCAATGTGGGTGATTATGTTCGAATAACTAAATATAAACATGTATTCCAAAAAGGATATGAATCAAATTGGAGTGATGAAATATTTATTATATCTTCAATAATTGATAGATCTCCATGGGTTGTTTATACAATAACAGATTTACAAAATGAACCAATAATTGGTACTTTTTATGAAAGAGAATTACAGAAAATCACTTACAACCCCACCTCACAACATAAAATAGATAAAATAATTGACACTCGTTATTCAGGTAACAGAAAAGAAGTATTAGTGAAGTGGAAAGGTTATCCAGATAAATTTAACAGTTGGATTTTAGCTTCTAGTTTAAAAGAAATATGAATAAAGAAAGTTTCTATTTAACTTTGCTCAGCAATAGTTCAATGGAATACTTTCCTGATAACAAGACCACAAATTTTTCAACGAAATTACCAAAAGCTATAAAATTAGAAGGTGAATGGTCGGTTGGAGTTGTCGAGTTTCAATATCCATGTACCATGTTTACTGTTCAAGACCATGAAAATGTTATATACATTACAAAATCTATGTTAATGCCTAATGAAGATAAACCATCCACAGTGTACTACAAAAAACATATTCCAGCTACCAACTATGATAACGTTGAGCATATTTTAAGAGTGTTAAATGGTATCGGAGAGAACTTGAAATTTCGCTATGATGAAATAACAAAATTTGTGTCTATTTCGGTATTGGATAAAAATATAACATCCGTAACATTATCACCCAAATTAAGTTTACAGCTAGGTTATGAACCAAATAAAAATCTCCTAGAGAGAAATTTTGGAAAGTGTCCTGCTAATTTACACTTAGGGTTACCATCTCAACTATTTCTATATTGCGACATTATCGATCCTCAGATTGTGGGTGATGTTATGACTCCTTTATTAAGAGTCATTTCATTAGATCCTACAAAATACATTTATGGTGCAAATAAAATGCACGTTTTCTCTCAACCTCACTACTTACCTGTTATGCGAAGAGAGTTCGATACGTTGGAAATAGTTATAAGATCGAGTACAGGACAAAAAATACCATTCCAGTTTGGAACCGTGTGTATTAAACTACATTTCCGAAAATTATAATAATGAATTCTCTTCGTGATCATCATAAATGTCCATATGAAAATTATTATACACATCAAGCTGGATCAGGAGTTGGAGTAATTTATAAGGGTTCACCATATCAACGCGGTCATGGTATTGGGAGCTTCTTAGGGGGGTTATTCAGATCAGTTTTACCTTTACTTTCAAGTGGTGCTCGAGTGATTGGTAAGGAGGCATTAAGCGCTGGAGTAGGACTTTTATCGGATATGGTTCAAGCCCGTCCTATGGAAGCCTCAATAAAAGATCGTCTAAAGCAAGTTAGTACGAATTTAAAACGAAAGGCTGATGAGAAAATTGATCAATTTAACATGACTGGATCTGGGTATAAAACTAAAAGAAAACGATTGACATCGTTCATTCCACCATTAACTGCTAAAGTGAAAGCTGCGAAAAAACTTAGTCTAAAACCAAAAAATATCAAAGATATATTTTCAAACTAAATATCTCTTTCCTTCATAATCATTCTTGTGAGTGCGTTAAGTCAGAATTGGATTTGTTTGCACTACCGTCTACACAAACTAGCATTGAAAATGGATTGTGGATTCATTATAAACCAATTTCATCTCTTGGTGATGATGGACCTATCGAGTTTCAAGTTCCTGGGACCGGCGATGACTACATAGATTTGTCTCATACATTACTCCACATAAAGGCAAAAGTATTAAATCAAGATTCAACTAACTTGGTATCTACTACAATAGTAGCACCTGTAAATAATTGGCTGCATTCACTTTTTAGTCAACTTGATGTTTATTTAAACCAAAAACTTGTATCACCACCTAATAATACCTATGCATATCGAGCATACATGGAAACCCTTTTAAACTATGCCCCTGCTGCTAAACAATCTCATCTTACTTGTAGTCTTTGGTATGAGGAAACAGCAGGAAAAATGGATTCTACAGATGGTAGAAACATAGGATTTGTTAAAAGACAGGAATTGATTAGTGAAAGTAAGGAAATAGAAATGATTGGTCATCTTCACGGTGACATTTTTAACCAAGATAAATTTTTAATTAATGGTGTTGAAATGAGTGTTAAATTGGTTCGATCAAGAGAGAGTTTTAATTTAATTGTTGGGTCAAACGATGTAAAGTTTAAAGTTTGCATTACGGACACAACTCTTATTGTTCGACGAGCACGAATTAATCCAAGTGTATTACTCGCACATCAAAAAGTTTTAGCTTCTACCACTGCTAAATATCCTATTACTCGAGCTGAAGTAAAAGTTTTAACAATTCCTTCGGGTGTTCAAGGAAAAACTCTTGATAATATATTTTTAGGACAGGTACCGAAAAGATGTATAATTGGATTTGTGAACAATTCTGCATTTAATGGTTCCCTTACTAAAAATCCATTTAACTTTGAAAACTATGGTATTAATTCTTTCAGCTTATATATTGATGGTCAACAAATACCTTCAAAAGCTTTGCAACCATCTTTTAATAATAGCATATTTACATCAGCATATCATACTCTATTCTCGGGAACTGGTATTCACTTTCTTAATGAAGGAAATGGAATCTCTTGTGAACAGTATGGCAAAGGTTACTGTCTATTAGCATTTGACTTAACTCCTGATTTATCAGCTAACTCATCAACTCATTGGAATCTCATAAAGCATGGTAGTGTAAGAATAGAAGTACGATTTGAATCCTCATTAATACAAACAATTAACTGTATAGTTTATGCTGAGTTTGATAATATTATTGAGATAGATAAAAACAGAAATGTTACTGTAGACTATAGTAGTTAAGGTTATAATATGTGTTGTGTGTTAGATTTTATGTGTTATGTGTAATGCATTTTGTGTGTATGTAACTATGTGAAACGTTATAAAATTAAATAAAACAAATTGTATGCAATATATTTTTTTTTTATTTCTTTATAAATCTTCTATTTAATCTAATACAAAACACTGTTCGAGTTGAAATTTTACATAAGCACACTGACTAAACCACTGAACATGCTGCTGCCAAGGATCATCATCATCTTCCCAATCTTTTAAACCACCACCACAATGGAAACACTTGGTCCAGTCTGCATGGCCAGTATAAAAGAAACCAGCTTCTGCAAGATCTTCAGGTTTCTGTCGCATAACGAGAGGCCAGTTTTCGAAACTAAGCAAACGGCTAGATTTTGAACTGAAGAATGGATATTCAGCTCTTGAGTACTGCATACTCTTCTCGTTTTCTTCTCCGCTCAGTGTTGTAGTTTTGTTATTCAATGATGTGTTTTGTACACGTATGCCACACTCATCTCTTCCTTCCGCTCTTGTCTTCCTGTAATTGAAGTAAACAGAATCACATTCACTAATGATCAGCTAATGACTGTCATTGTTAAAAAACGTATTTTTTAACTTTTTCACTTTCTGCTATTGTCTTTGTTATATTGTATACGAGGGCGTTTGTGTTGTCGTAGATGCTATCCTTATTAGTCTTTACGTAATATTTAATTCTCGTGGAAGCATGTTTCCAATGATCAGTAGTTGGAATCTTGGATAGCTTCTTCATATCGTACATTTCAATTTTGATGAGATGCGTCGCTTGGTCTCCGTCGTCAGAATTAGTAGAAATGTATGATACACCATCTCTAGCGGTTCGTGCTACGGTTGATGATAACAGCTTCCTCTTTTTTATTTTTGATTCAGCTTCAAAAAAATGATCAATCGATTGCGATTTTCTTTTTCCACCATCGCATGTGTTATTATTAATGACGAGGTTATCACTCTCTTCTTGAGGGGAGAGTGGCGAGTAGTAATAATGTTTATAGGTATCTTCATCGAAGCTCAATGATTTCTGCAACAACACAGTTATCATGTTAATATCAATTTGTTAACACTTAATCATAAAAGTTAAAAAAGTTAAATTTACAGCCTATTAAAGCCCACTGCTGAACATAGGCCTCCTCTCATTTCTGAGAGGGTTTTAGAGCAAGGAAATGTCCGCCGCGCTCCCTCAATGTGTGTTGGCGAACTTCACATGCCTTCGAAATTTTCTCAGACATGCAGGTTTCCTCACGATGTTTTCCTTCACCACCAAGCACGTGGTAATAAGCACTTAAAATTGCGATTAACAATTTAATTGGTGCTGGCGGGGATCGAACCCGGGTCGCGTACTGTGAAATTTACAGCTAGCGCTAACCATCTGAGTTACCACGGCTTAATCATATACATACACAATATTTAAATAAAATAATACACACACATGAAAATAACAGAAAAAAAGTAATTTAGTCAATAGAATAAACACGTACATCCATAGCCTTTGGTGTATTGAAGTAACACAAATGTACTATTGATAGATCCACTGTAGTCAAACGACCGTACACTAACTCGATGACTGCGTCTGTTGGTCTTATATACCACCAGTACGTAAAAATTCTAATCTAAAGTATTTCCGTAATGAGTTGATAATTACTTTATGCGTCAACCAGTTTATCTCACATTTCCGTTGTCTATCTCAACATTTCTTCGTATTGTGTTTTGTTTGGTGATCAATGACTCAAGTACGATTTGTATAACACAAAAATGCAATTTAATATTTAGAAACATATCAGTTTATCTCACATTTCCGTTGCCTATCTCAACATTTCTTCGTATTGTGTTTTGTTTGGTGATCAATGACTCAAGTACGATTTGTATAACACAAAAATGCAATTTAATATTTAGAAATCACTATAATTGACCATTCCTATGTTATTCATTGAGTAGATTGGTACTGTAATAATCTACTAATAGCAGTAATATCATGGATACACTAGATGTACAACAACATCTGAAAAAGATTCACCCCAGTCTAGAAAATAATGTTTATGCAGCTAATAGACTGCCTATGTATACCCACGTACCAACGTATATAATATGCAATTTGGATACAGATGATAAACCAGGGTCACATTGGGTAGCTTTATATATCGATACGAATGACGTCGGTCAATATTTTGATTCATATGGACGATCACCTGTACGATATCATCTAGAGTTTTTAAAAAGGAATTGTAAAAGATGGAACTGGAATGTTGATAGGATTCAGAATGAGTGGACTTCAGTTTGTGGCGAATATTGCTTAATGTATTTGCTATATAAGTTTCAGGGATGTTCAATACATAGTTTTACGAGTATATTTACAAGGAACACATTGTACAACGATATTTTAGTGGATGAGATGTTTCGCTCCTATTTTATAGATAATAAGTAATAAGATTTTGTATTTTATAAATAAAAATTGTAACAAAATTATGTAATGTGTTTTATTGATGATTCAGATTAGCGTTGTATAATTAGGAACAAAGAAGTATAATACAATAGCACTGATATAGTCGACGCACACGCTGCAATGAAGGTGATTAATGAACAATAGAACAATAGAAATAGGAACAATGGGACGCTAATGACGGTGGAGGCCCTTACCGGATATCAATTAGATATTAGCTAATTGATCTACACATCTCCGGAACCGTGCATTCTACACAAAAATGGACCGCGGATTCGTGATCAGAGCATGCCAAAACCTTTTTTTTTTTTTTTTTTTTAGGATCGGGTGTCGACGAAAGTCGTTGAACCACGTCTGACTCAGGTGGTCTAGAAGTGGTACAACTACACTACTTAGGTATCATCTTGGTTCTAAAAGGAAACCAATATATTTGTGAAACACAAATTAGTTAATTTATAAATGCTGGATAATTTCTTATTATGTGAATGATTTATGCCACTGCATTTTAATTGGGAATCCAACTACTTGCCTACTCTTTTTTACATATAAAAAAAGGCCGGCAATGCATCTGCAATTCCCCAGGTGTTGCAGTTGTTTGCGGTCGGTGGTCACTTACCATCATGTGAATCTTATATCTATGGGCGAATCTCACGCTCGATTGCTATCAAAAAATGGGAATCCGTAGTCATAACGTGAGCTTGTAAAATAAAAATAAAATTTTATTAATAAAAAGTAAAAGCAGAACTAAAAGAAAATTACGTTTGTCTTTTTATTAAAAAAAAAACACACACACATATAATACTAAAAATAAATATCGACAGTACTCTAAAATACCTAGGAAGTATATAATACAGTGTCAAAAAATTACTAATGAGAAATATGTTAATATAGCCAGGAATAAATGCAAAGCCACTTGGATTAGAATAACAAAGACGAAGTAAATGACAAACATAATATTGACTATATAAAAATAAATGACAAAATTGTTGATAATCCTTCAGATATTGCAAACGCATTTAATAATTACTAGACTCGACAAATAGACCTGATAACTATCAATGTAACTTAAGTAAACTGAAGTTCATCGAAAGTACTTCCGCGTCTATATTTTTAAACTCTAGCGACGAAAATGAAATAATCAAAATTATAAACACTCAAACATCCCAAACAAAAAACACACAAATTCCACAGGTCATGGTGCGATATGTACGAAGATAGTTAGGGCTTGTGCAAGTGAGTTGGCACCTTACTGGCACATTTTGTGAATCGTTGCTTTAAAGAGCATTTCCTAGCACTTTTAAGATGTCCATTCCATAGTCACAAGCCATTATTTAAACGCGGGGAGAGGCATAATTTAAACAACTACAGACTCATTGCACTTAACTCAGTTTTATCAAAGATTTTCAAAAAGATCATGCAGGTCGGATTAATTTATTTTTTCACAAAACACTGTATAATTAGGCAGGAACAATTTGGATTTCGCAAGGAAAGGTCAACAGCACTGGCCTGTTACTCCCTTATTAAGAACATATCGATCCATATGGGCAACAGGGTTCCCGTATCCACCATTCTTTTCGATATGAGTAAGGACTTTATCAATCATAAGACTTTTCTGAATAAGCTTGAACGAGGACCGGTCTGTGATTGGATAAGGAGCTATCTCAGTGAAAGGACTCAGTTTATGAAAGTACTGAAGCCGGATGATAAGTGTCAGAGTGTGACGTACAGATCGGAGATTAGGGCGAATAACACAGGTTTCCCACAGGGCAGTATATTGGGACCATTGCTCTTCATTATTTACATTAATGTCCTCTCAAAGTGTACGCAATATCCTATTACACTCTATGCTGATAATATTTCTATAACTATACATAAAAACCCTAACACTGACTATAATGATGAAATAAATAATGAAATAAGAAAAATAACAAATTGTCTAAAATATAATGATTTGAAAATTAATATAAGTAAAACAAAGTATATACAATTTTACAACAAAAATGGTAAACCCTAACAACTATCGGTACACCATGATAACGATCCCATTGCCATGACCGTATCAGCGACCTTTCTCGGTATTGTGGTTGATTCCGAACCCACATGGCAGAATCACGTTGAAACTATATGCCAGAAGATTAACAGGTTTTTATTCGCTCTGTAACGTCTGGGAAAATTAGCTAACCTTAAGACAGCTCTGATGGCATACCATGGATACGTTGCTTCTATACTGAGGTATAGACTGATTGTGTGGGGAAATTCGACACACGTTTCTCGTGTCTTTATACTACAGATGAGATGTATACGATGTATATGTGGTGTCGGTCAAATGGAATCATGTAGACCTCCAAAATAATGACCGTGGTGGTACAAGAAAGTACTCGTGGAAAATATCTATGCCCAGGCAGCCACAAATTGTTTTGCTAGAAACATTTATAGTATGTGCGTTCGACTATTTAATTTACTTCCGAACCATATTCAAAACTTGACATTTAATCTTTTAAAAAATATATTTTCGGGATTCTGATTGAAAACTGTTTTTTGACATAAATGAATTTATCAAATTCTGCCGTGAGAGTCACCTCCAGCGAATTGTTGTTGATGTTTGAAATTTTAAATTAGAATTTGTTAAGTTCACATTATACTAATTTGACATTATGCATTATGACATTACCATGCCTGTAAATTTTTTATTTTTTCTCTTTTTTACATCCTAAATTTATTGACTTTATACTATTATATTAAATTTTGATGTGAAATTTATTGTAATTTTCTAATTTCAATTGCATGTCGACGTAATATTTGCATACCGATAAATCGTTAAAACATGCATAGTGTGACTATGTTGTAACCTGAACCTAAAAATGTACCATGTTTTATGCAAATAAATGTTTGATTTAATTGATTTCAAAAGAATAAAATAATTTCACAAGTCGGGTCGGTTGGGGACCGACTTCTGAAAATCTATTACAGCCTATAAAAGTCCACTGGTGAACATGGGCCTCCTCCATAGATTGCATCATAGGAGGAATTTTACCATACTTAGTTGACTCGCCTCGTGAGCGAGTTGTCAACCGCAGTTGTTTATTATTCAGAGTTGTTATGGGGAAGACGCTGCTGCCCATCACCTGTTTCAGTTTCCCTCTGTCGCCTCTTACGACACCCACGGGACGATATGGGGTAGTGGATATTCTTACACCGCCACAACACGGCACTTCTAAAGATATTATGGGGAAATTATTTAATGATTTTAGTTCTTTGAAGTCAGATTTTATTTTTTATTAAAAGTCTAAGTTTTTCACCTTTTTGAGTGGTCTAAGGAACATCACAAGCTCAAATATCTTCTAAAAAGTTACAATAATAACTTTTTGTATTTTTCCACCTTTAGGGGTGTAATTATTATTCCAAATTTGTATGGAACCATCCCTAGAAGTCATTAAAATGGGTTTTCATAGTCGAAAATACCTCTTAATATACAGATAAAAAATATGCAGTCGAATTCGACTTTTGAGAATCTCCTCCTTTTTTGAAGTCGGCTAAAAAGGGTTTAGTCATTTTCCATAGTTTATACTATTTTCTTCTTATATTATTAGCTTCAAATGACAAAACATAAAGTAGACGACAGTTCACCGGAACTGTTTCCGGAATTGTACCTGAAACCGCGTCGGCTGAATTACTATGCACGCCAGTTGGAAGAAAATATGATCGTGAACAAGGAACTTATCAAAAAAATAAATTTAATACAAAGGACAGGGGTAAGTTTTTACAGGTTTATTCAAAAAAAATCCGATTTGTTACTTGTTGTAATCAATTTTGTTTTACATGTTAAATGAATGGCTGAACGTCATCTTAACTTTGAAAATCATTTTTAACACAGGGTTTCGTTGATTGCTGGTTGCGTCCCAAACCAACCGACAAACATAACAAGCTCTTGTGCAAGCAGAGACAGCGCTTACTGGACACCATTCAAAAACAGAACCTCCACATCTACTCCCGGCTGCTAGTCGCCGTTTGTATTCATATCATTTAACAATAATTTATTGGATCCGCGCCAAACATACCAGTTAATGGTAAACTTGCTATGTACGTCTCACAGCTGAGCATCAGTCCCTCGTTTCCAAATGGGTTATTGAGCAATTAGTCCGCCGTGCTGCTCCAGTGGGTGTTAGCGAATTCCACGTGCGCGCAAAATATTTTATTGTTCATACATCTCTATCCTCATGTATGTTTTCCTTCATGTATGTTTTCCTTCATCGCCAAGCACATGGTAAATTAGCACTTAAAATTGCAATTAACAATTTCATTGGTGCTGATAGGGATCGAATACCGCGCACAGAATAGGTACTATTACTCCTAGTGGAGAACCCGAATTGCTCGCGTACTGTGAAATTTACACCGGGCACTAAGACCCTGACCTATCACGTTTATTTATCAATTTATTCATCGGGGCTTTAATTCGTCTATATAATCTACCTTGATGTCTTTTTTAAGTTTCTGACTCACCTAGAAATGGTTTAGGTTTTGATGAGTGAGTCAGTGAATTAGTAAATCAGTGAGTGATAAACTAAACCAAATAGCACTTTTCAGACCTTCCTAGTATCGAGGCGACATGGTTCTAAACCTAGCTAGCTGCCACGCTATCATGTGTAGGTCTAAATCTTCAGTTATCCTGTCACGACGACGAAACCGTCAATTAAAACGTTTTCTTTTTAGAGATCTGAACAATTACTCACTAAAGAATTGGACGAGGCCTGGAAAGATACGAAACACAAGCTAATTTTAGGAGCATCGTAAGTTTTTTTACATATATTACTTAAACGTATATAAAAATAACCAAACATTTCAATATTTTGTTTAGATTGCCCTTCATACTTTTCAAGACGGAAAAATTAGACCGTGGGATCAAAGATCCCGCCTTCGACAAACCTCCAAATGTCCACCGAACCAAGTGAGTGCTTTGTTCACTATTGCGTATTTGATACTTTCAATTGAAATACTTTTTTTTTAAAGTTGTCAAAACATATAAAGTAAAGTAATATTACAGCCTAAATACGTTCCACAGCTAGTCACGGGCCTGTTCTCATTTCTGAGAGGGTTTTATTGTAAGGAAATGTCCTTCGCGCCACACCAATGTGTGTTTGCGGACTTTACATGTCTTCGAAAAATATTTTTTTTTATTTCTAGACATACAGATCAAAACAAATATTTCTATAGAAGTTATATTAAAATATCGTGTAATGACGTCATAGTCATTAGTCTCAAATTATTATGTTATTTGTATATTTTTAAATGCCAAAAATTAAATTTGACTTAGTTTTGGGAGACTTCTAAAAGTGGCAAATTCAAATTATATGTTGTATTTGTAGTGTATAGCAATTTAGTATTAACGTGTCAACTACCAAGTGCTGTTCTGTTCCATCCACATAGCCATAGAATAATAATACACATAGCAATCAACATAAAGCCATATTTAGAAAATAAAATACAAGAATGTAGTGATTATATATTCTTAGATTATCTGAGCCGAGATGAAAGCAAAGAGTATATAAATCACTGAAAGCAACTTCATACATATGCCTTTTTGACTTTACATAGAGCAACACGGGCTACCGGCGGATCAGAGGGGAGTAGTCATACGCGTACAATAAAACTAATTGCAGTCGCACTGCTCACTAGACTAAATCTAGTTGTGCGGCTGAACGACGTCCTACAGAAATTCCGAATTGTTCAGTTGTTTGCTGTAAAAAGAGATCTGCCACGTCAAATTTATAAAAAGATGGCACCACCTTTCATATATAACTCATCACGTTATTAATAATTACTTCTTTCTAAACATAAAAATTACAATAGTAAAAGTCGTGTTGTTTTGGACATGAATATGCGAATCAGTCGAACGACTGATCCAGAGTCTGTATCCAAGTTGTCGCTGTAACCGTGCCATACTGTTCTAATGTATCTCCCTATGTGTGCATGTGTGAAATTGTTAGTTTATTGTTTCAATTATTATGTGTGAGTTTCAATTATTATGTGTGAGTTATGCCTACCATGGCTATGTGTCATCACTATTAAGTTACGGCACTATATTGTGGGGAGGTTCAGTGGATGTAAACCGGGCTTTCATAGCCCAAAAGAAATGTATTAGGGCTATTTGCAGAGTACATTTTCTTGAAAGCTGTAAGCCCCTTTTCAAAAATCTTGGAATCCTACCGCTTCCGTGGCTGTATATAAAACAAATGTGTATTTTTGTACGACAACACTCTCATTATTTTGTCACTAGAGGGGAATACAAAAATAAACTTACCAGACATATAGAAAGAATCATGCAACCTAGAATAAGACTTCAACTATACAGACGAAGCTGTTATTGTACGGCTATCAAAATTTATAATAAGCTTCATCCAAGTTTCAAGGCTCTGCCATTACCATTGTTTAAAAGAAAGTTACATTCCTAACTTTTGACTAGGTGCTTTTATTCAGTCCAGGAATACTTAGATGACCAAGAGATTTTTGAATTTTAATTGTGTTTGTAGCTTTTCTGTGTTTATTTTATTTATCAATTGAATAATTTGACATAAAATATTATACAATTTATAAATGTTGTTCGCGCCAAACGCTAATTTCAAGAATCGACGCCAGAGAGCGCTCAGCGCAGTGATTTCCTACCGGTTTTGACGTTCGTGCGAGATCGGATTGGTTCCTAGCGAGGCGGGTCGGAAGTGATAATTGTAGTGCAGTCACTAACACGGCGTGGTCTCGTCCCGTATAACCTGTATATAGTGTCGGGTTTTGTTAGCAAGTTTTTATGCACCGACGAGGAGTTTGTTGAGTTTAGAAAAATAGATTGACGGCACGGATCGGTTAATTGTTTTGGAAGTTAACATTGATTGCGATCAACGTCTGAATTTGAATGTTGTGCGCGCCTGATTTACTACTGAATATTTGGTTTTCGTGTAGACCGCCGCGAATTTGGTTATTCTAATTTTGATTGCGTATATAAGTGCATTTGACAATATTAATTTGCTCGTGTGGCATTTGATATAGTTCGGCGACATTTTCCGTTGTCGGTTAAAACGCTGAACTTTGACACCCGCGAGAAACAGCGTTCGTATTAGATTATAGATTTGTGCTAAGGGACGCTAGACTTTGAGTGACATCGAGGTGACGCCGCTGGAGGATACCATACCGTGTGGCGGTGCCAGAGTCAAGGCTGCTGCCGCTTAAAAGGGTTAAGTCAGGTTTTAAATTTTACACACAACTAAACACCACTTACATACACTACACCTACCGCCTGATCGAGCCTTGTGGCCAGTCTTCGCTTCTGAACCAGGTACGTACTATTTATTTACCAAGCCTTATGTCTATTGTGTAGAATAATAAGTCTCCATAGGCCGTTGGACCCCGTCCTCTGCTGCCCGTTGATTGGGCTACAGATGGGCCCTAGTCCAGTCGACCTTTGTTGGGGCAGCTCAGGGCGTCTACAGATATAATGTAATGTTCTGTCTATGATTCACGTTTACCATTGGTTTTATATTTAGTCTAACTTATTTCTAACTCTAAATAGATTAAAATGTAATTACTTTTAAATTTGCATGACAGTTATAAGTCAAACATGAGGACATATCACTATATTAATATCTTTGTACTACCATGTTTAAAGCAAATAAACATTTCTGATTTCTGATTTCTAGTTCTATTTGTAAGAGACAGATGATTGTTTTTGTGTGCGCAGATTTCCCCCTGAAAATATGACAGACAGTTTTGTATTGAGAAAATACGCTATGACTACTCCCCTCCGTTCCACTACTGGCCCGTGTTGCATATATATATATTATAGAATGATTAGAAAAATATTAATTATTTCCAGAAATTCTTTACAATAGTGTGTTTATATAAATAAAAATTTTAGAGTGTCCATGGAAATTTGGGTTCGAGGAGGCTCCAAGATGGGAAAAGTGGTAATAGAACTGTTTACAGACATCGTTCCTAAAACCTGTCATCTGTTCCTTAACCTTGTCAAGGGCGATTCTCGCGGACATGCCTATACAGGCACCAGATTTTTTAGGTTTGATGCATTTTTTTTAACTTATTTTTAAAGAATAAAATTCACATTTATTATTGCTTAATTATAATATAATGATACTTACCCATTAACACAAATTGGAAATATTTACTTCTTTTGTAGTTTATGGCACATTTTTATCCTTCATGCCAAAACAACAATATTTACTAGTAGTAGTTTAAATTTTTTTTTTTCAAAGTAAATGATACAGTATAAGTAGAGGTGGTAAGTATCGTTTTCTGCTTATTAAGCAGCAGTCGTGTTCCGGTTTAAACGGTGAAAGAGTATGTTCGCATTTTCATTGGTTCACCGGCCGTCTCATTAATTTAAGGCACCTTGTAACCAAGGCACCGTCACCAAGTGCACTGCAAGCTCGTTTGTCACTCTTATTTTCACATCGTTTAAATTTCTAATAAAAATATTTCAGATTAAAATAACTAACCATTTCTAGAATTGTGCCAGACCTGTACTGTAGAGGGGGTGACGTCACGAAAGATAACGGTTTCGGATTTTACCTGCCTGAGGGAGATAATAACCTTATGGGCGCTGAGAATTATCAACTAAAACATACCGTACCGGGTATACTCCTTAATATTTTTGATATTTCTGCGTGAATTTTCTAAAGAAATCTAAATTTAGGGTTATTATTTTATATTCATCATACGCCTTTTTAAGTCTAGGGCTGAACAAAAGATTGATTTTTCATAATTGTACCAGTTAGTACACATATTCTAGAAGAGTTTCCCATACACATTACACTTTCATAACTATCCGGAGGAATTGGTGAGTGCAGATCGACAGCCTCTGCTGCCCCATTAGCAGTCTGTGGGATGTACCAAGAAGCGACATTTTTGAATGGGTGTACCGCGATTTTCAAGTTGTAAACTCGCCTCGTTTGTCAGTTAACAAGTTGTCCCGTGCGCATTCCATAATCATATTAGCAGGTTTCATTTATTTGATAGTTAAACTAATACTATGCATTAAGTAATGTTATACAATTAAACGTTTCAGTGTCTACTTCTTTTGCCGTGTCGTTGTTGGTAAAAAAATCTATCCATCACTCTCGTGGCTTCCGAAAGAAGGAGGCGCTATATACCTATAACCATCTCGTTTACGCCAGACGTAAATTACCAAGATCACCGGTGAGAAGCAGCATCGGAAATGCGAAACGTCTGGTACTGGGATCGTCAAATGACAAGCGGCCAAGCGTGGTAATTAAGGCAAATTCTTGTTATAACAGGAGAAGCCCATACCCAGTAGATATTCACGGATTGAAGAAGAAGTATAATATTTGCCATTGCAATAAAAAATTTAATTTTCTTTCAAATTAAATGTATGCTATATAAGATCGGCAGAACCATATTGAGAAAAACTACTGCAAACAGATACTAACTAGCGCCAAGACTACAAGTGCGTAACTTAGAAGATATGTACATGCTTGCTTTTTAGTGTTCCGTATCCGAAGGGTAACCAACGGGACCGGACGGACAGCCTTAGTATTACTAAGCCCCCGCTTTCCGTTCGTCCGTCCGTTCCTCAATATGTCAGCGGGCTGTATCTCATGATCCATAATAGATAGACAGTCGAAATCACAGAATTTGTATTTCTTTTGCCGCTAAAACAACAAATAATAAAAATAAAAATAAATTAAAAATCAAAGTGATTAAAAATCTCCAACTAGAAACGTTTGCCTTTTTTTGCTCGATCTTAATAATGGCAACAAGTAGAGGCTTGAAATGCTCACAGAGTTTTTTTTTACAGGATAGGGTGACAAACGAGCACACAGTCCACCTGATGGTAAGTGGTTGCTGTGGCCCATAGACATCTACATCTATCCTCGTTTGCGAATCAAAATGCAGATGCGTTGTCACCCGTGAGGACTAAGATGGAATGCCTCTTTTCCAGTAAAAAGGGTCTCCGGTTCTCTACACTCACCATACGAAACACAGCAGTGTTGAGCTGCTATTTTGCGCTGGTATTCTGTGAGAGCGTTGTCCTTTCCCGGTCGAGCCGACCCATTCGTGCTACAACTATACTACTAATATAGCTGCAGCATGGCTCTCTTTTTGTATTGCTTTATTCTATAAAAATTATAATAAAATAAAATAATATTTAAATTGTACCTACAAAGTATTAAATCTCGTACGATGGTACGGAACCCTTTATGCGTGAGTGCGCCTTGCACTTGACCGGTTTTTTACCTGTTTAACAAAGTAGGTAATAAGAAAGGCAGCAATCGGAGTTCTGTCTTCGGTGCTATCACTACAAACATTTTTGCAATAATTGTAATTGTGAGTTACGTGTAGACCCAATTTTTTCCTTACGGTTAAAAGTCACCTGGTATAATAAATTCTGCAATCAAATCTGCACCAACTAATTTTATACTCGCTACATTCTTTCAAGGCGTTTTATCTATGGTGATAACTAAAGACAACGAAGTTTCCGGACAATTTAATATAATTTTCAAGCCCTTACCACAGTTCGATGAAAAGCACGTCGTGTTTGGGAGAGTAAGTGCAAACAATTCTTATTAGAACTTAAGTTTCATATAATTTTTTTTATAAACCTGAAGTGACAAGAACTCACAGTCCACCTGATGGTAAGAAGCTACTGCAGTCAATGGACGCTTGCAGCCAATTTCAAACAAAGACAGCTACCGATGCGTTGTGATCTCTAAGGACAGGTGGAATGCCTCACAGCCTGTAATTAAGACCGACAGACAGACAGACACAGCAGTACATGTATATTTGATAGCAGAAATAGGTGCGAGTGTGGTACCTAGCCTAGAAGGCAGAAAAGCAGTCGATAGATATAAGATTGTATGTATTCGTAACTAGATATCGTGAGAGGTGAAAACTTTCACATGGAACCGCAGTTATACGCTAATTGTAACGTAGATAAAACCAATATTTACTCGTCCTTGTTTAGTACTCTTCTTGTAAACACGAGAACTTATTCTTCACCCGCATTATTAACAAATCTGAACGACAGACGAGACTCTGGAGATCGACTGGTGGTGAAAAATCTATCAGAAAATTCCTGAAATCAAATCTCACACATTTTGCACATTTACCAGAGCGAATTTATCTCCATTGCGACAGAATATTCACTTGCTCAGCGTAGCAAGTACAGGCATTTCTTGCAACAACTGTTTGCTTTCTGGCACATTTTTGAAAAAGCCCGAAAGAAAAATTATGCTGAATACAATGGCTGCCACATGATTCTGTGAAGGCATTCTCAACATGTTTCGTCCGATTCGCTTTTACTGCATCCAAAATATATTATAATAATATGACACTATATATAATATACTAGAGATCCGCCCCGGGTTCACGCGCTTGACTTCTGGATCTCGGCAACAGCGCCAGTTACCCGGTCTAATTGTGAATTTTAACCATCCACTCGAACACACAAAAAAAATCATCCAAATCGGTCCAATCGTTTAGGAGCAGTGACAAGCACACGTACAGAAAAATTTATATATATATATATATATATATATATATATATATATATATAAATTATATACATGTTACAGATAATATCGGGTCCTGCACAGACTTTGGAGCGGATCAGTGCTTTGGGACTTCCATTGGGCACTACCAGCTCTGACTGCATCATTCGCTCCTGTGGCTGGTTCACACGCGGCGGTCAATACCGCGAGGGAAATGCCAATTCCATCAAATTTCCCCCCAGGAGAAAGAAAAATTAAAATAGTTATATTTACAATTTTAAATTATATAATGATCTTTGTGTGTATACCATATCAGCATTTTTCAATTTATTGATATATTCTAAACAAATCAAACAGATCCATGTTTTTAATTTCTAACTTGACATAATATTTTAGCACATTTATAATTTAGTATTACCTATACACAAAACTTTTTTAAAACATTAATTTCAACAATATTTCCGAATGAGATGTAAAATTATCCTATGTTCTCAATCAATGCAATAATAATTTCTACATTAAAGCAAAATTAATTTTAAAATATGTTTTTATTATTCTTTAAAATCCTTGTTTAACAATTTGTCGTGGAATGTTTACCTAAAACCGAATATTGAATCAGAAATTCCACTAAATGATTTTGCAGGAAGGTCCCACATGAAAAAGAAGCCGAAAAAAATTCGACTCTGAGTGCCATTATCTAGAGTTCATTGAGTAAAGCAAAATAAAATTTTAAGTTCTTATTTATCTTCAAAAATATGGAACTGGGAGGCCGCTAACAAATTCTGAAAACATTGATTTTAATAGATATAGCTGTGACCAAAACAAACGAATATTTTTTGGCCTTTTTTATCTATCACGCGTTGTTGCGATGTCTAGCTTTAAAACTATCTATTTAATTGGTCATATTAGCACGTAATCATAGATTACTGTATATATACTAGAGATAGATGCGCGACTCAAATTTAATTTTCGTTAGTGTCGTGCTTAGCCGAACAGATGGCGCTTAATTCTTACAAAAGAATGAACTTGCAAAAAAAGCGAAAAAAAATAAAACACATCTGCCGGACTCGGACCGGGATTTTTTGGTTTCGGGTCCGCCAGGATACCCATCTGAGCTTTTATAACCTTGTATGTAGTGGCGAAATTTACCTTCGTATTCTAATAATATTTTAGCAGTTTTTTATTGCCTGAAAACACAGATAAAACGGCATTTTCTAAAAATAAATAATGTTCATTAAATATTAATAATAATTTAAGCGTAACTACCAGTGACCGCTACTAACTGCGTAGTGCTAGTGCGCATGGATCATTGCGTATGCATAGACTTAATATATAAGTGTGCCCTCTAGTGAGATGAAAATAAGTCTAGCCTAGCACTTCGGAATGTAGATGGAAGCAAATAAAACGTATCATTTTGTTCGTAAAATAATGTTCTAAGTTGCATGCCCATGCACGTAATGTTACTAGAGCGAGGCCCAGCTCAGACTTGATCGGTTTTTGAATTTGTTAAAATGGGTGCTTAATTTTTTTCGGAAAATAGAAATTAAATTATTTTAGTTGAGCATAATATCAAAATAAAAAAAGTATATTGTAATACATAATACTTTTATTTCAATATGTATTTTTTAAATAAATTAGAAAATGTAATACAAAATATGACACCGAGCTAACAGCCATAGCTAAAGAACGTTAATAATCAACGTCAATCAATTCAGTCAATCAAACAACAAAAAAAAAACGTCGATAACTTTGGTCACATCACTATAGGTTACTCGATTTTCACGAACAGCCCGCACGAAAATACTAACGCCAGCGCCTGGAAAGAAAACATTATTTAGTAATGTAACTATCCATCCATCCATCCAATGCAGCCTTTAAAAGTCCGCTGCTGAACATAGGCCCCCCGTAGATTGACTCTTTAATAATTATAAAGTTAATGTCTCGAGGTCATCGTCTCTCCTTGTACCGCGTTGAAGTTATCACAAGGTGTAATGAACTTTGCACCTCCTTGTCGGGGTCTTTCAAGGTTGGTACATAAACCAGTATAACCTTCAGTGTATACGTGATTATGGTGATATGTATTTGTTCAGTAAATAACAGCCTATCAAAAATCCACTGCTGAACATAGGCCTCTCCATAAATTGCTTCATAGGGGGGATATTTACCATAGTTGCCACGCTTAGCAGGCGGGTTGGCAACCGCTGTACTTTTTTTTAGTTGTTAGGAAGACACTGCTGTTCATATTATGACTTGTTCCCATCTATCGCCTCTTACACATCTACGGGACGATATGGAGCAATGGATATTCTTACACCGCTACTACACGGTTACTACACGATCACATCACGGCCACTACACGGTACTTTATATGCATAATAAACGTTTATTTGTAGTGGATATCCTCACTCCGCCAATACACAGGGAAATGTGACTATAAACTCTTTTTTTTCTATAGAATGAGGGTGACAAACGAGCAGGAGGTCAACCTGATGGTAAGTGGATGCTGTGGCTCATAGACATCTTCGATTAAGGATCAAATACATTGTCACCCCTGAGGACAAATATATAATGCCTCGTTTCCAGTAAAAAGGGTCTCCGGTTCTCTACCGTACGAAAAACAGCCAGCATTAAGCTGCTATTTTAAGTTGATATTTTTTTACTTATTATAAGCCAGTGCTTGACTACAATCCCACCTGATGGTAAGTGGTGATGCAGCCCTAGATGGTAAGCCTTAGCGTAACAAAAGCCTATTCACTCTTGCCTTGAAGACGCCCAGATGGTATAACTGCAGCGTGGCTTTACCATAACTAAAACTATATGAAATATTTGTAAATAAAAGTAAAGTTAGGTATAGGTAATTGCAATTTAAGTACTAATTTGCCATGTGCTCGGCGGTGAAGGAACACAGCGCCGAGAAAAAATACATGTGTGAGAAAATAAAAATATTTCGATAAAGTCGACCAACACGCACTGGTGCAACACGACGGACTAACTACTATATAACTCCCAGATATGAGACGTTGAGAAGAGACTTAAGGCTATCTAGGCTATAGGACTGTAAATAGAGCGGAACTTAAAGCTTTTTACTTTGTCTTGATACAATAAAACTGTAGTTTATGTCGGTTGAACAAACTCATCAAAAACATGTTTTTCATCTTATGGTATATTAAGCGGTCGTTCTAATTTGTAGTAATTGTTCAAATGCTTTTACAAGTAGATAAACGTTTCAGTACGTAAAATAATTAACATCATCTTTAGAATTCCGATGCATTTATTTCTTTGTAAATAAACTGATGTGGTTTACTGACTTGATTGTATATTTCACGAATGTGGGTTAGAAACAAGATGAACAGATTTTTGTTTAGCTAAGTCAGAGCGTTTTGGCTGCAGCACCATAGTCAAGGACTGGTTTATACTCGTAATAGTGATAAAAAATATATTTTCTCTTATTGGTCTAATGCATTTTTGCAACTTGATACCTTTTTATTCCTTACCATTATAATAGCGGTTACAATAGCTGTCGCTCCAACATTCACCGCATTTTCTCTCAAGAAATTGACAGCTTTTTCAAGACAACCGTCCGTGTACATCGTTGTTGGATTCGGAGAGCTTTTACAATCCAATCGCTGAAAAAATTAAGACACGCGTGAATAAAGAAGAATCTCTTTAATCGAGAAGTAAAAGAGCGCAGGTTTTCTTAAATTTATTTACTTATTTATACTTTATTGTCTTAACCTTTACTAAAAATGGTTTACAAAGGGATTTTTTCCCTAGTCAACCCCAGTCCGTAGCATAATAATGTGATTGATGCGTTTGTGTAATTGTCGTTTGGTTTGCCCGATTTGGCGTGTAGAGGCGGAGTAAAAGTTTGTCACATATATAATGGGTGTCGTAAGAGGCGACAAAGGGAAATGAAACAGAAGATGGCGCCATCATTTTCCTAATAACTACTCAAAATAATAAAGAATTCCGGCTGTCATCCCGCCCGCCAACAACATCAGCTATAGCAAACATCTCACCTATGCGGTAGTCTATGGGGCAGGCCTATGTTCAGCAGAGAACTTTCATAGGCTGTATAGGTGAAGATCATGAATATAATATATAATAAATCATACATCCCAAAAAATATTAAAATGATAAAACAAACACATTGATATATTTTATTTTTATAAGAATTTATAAGAATGGAGTGTCAAAATCATCGATACAACCAGACTCGAAAACCGACCATTTTTATTTTATAAGAAGGATGTTATTACATTTAAGTATACCTTTCCTGTATAAACCTCTTTGCAGCAGCTTTCCGGGACATTGCCATTCCAGTCGTTATGACTCCTTACGCCGCAGCACTGCAGGAATGTCTGCGTGTCGTCCCAGGCCTTTGTGTACTCGTGCTTCACGCCGTAGTACGGTATAGATGCAAACATCTCGCGATCAAGTGTTGTGTGAACTTTCTCACGGAACACGAACTGCAGTATTCCGCCCACAAGCGCCACGACAAAGATTATGAAGATTAATATGTAATACTGAAATATGAAAAAAAAAACATATCGGTGATTGAAGTGTTACGAAGAACCAAAGTCGTTAAATAACTTACTAGTTTACTATATAGAGTAATTTCTATGGTCTACTACTTAGTTTACTACAGGTGTATAATTACCCTAAGATAATTAGATGTAAGTAAAATTAGTTAGTTACGGCAATTTTAAGTTTAACCCTTTCAGAACGGACTGTACAAAAAAGTTATACCAAGCGTGCGTTATCAATAAAAACAATCTAGTACGCGCGGAATTTATTGTTTTATTACCTCGAAATGGTCTCGATCGATTGTAATTTATTTTAACTATACAGCGTAAAATGCATCGCGGGGTGCATAGAGGGTAGTGAAGTGTCTGTGAGTGTTCACGATGGACATGACGTTCGTCAGTGGTATATGGTATTCAAGTTTAATGTTGTTTTGTATCAATTGTTAGTATTTAAATATTTATTTTAGATATTTACCTACAGTAATAATTAAAAATATTTTTGAAATTCAAAATATTAGACCTCGTAACAGGTTCACAATATTAAGACGCACGATCGTGCGTTGTCGTTTTCATTTGTAATCAGAAGACGTAAAATTCATATAATTAACACTTGTATTATTTTTAACAGGGCGGCTTTTAGACGATAATCTGTTGCAAGGTTTGATTGGAGATGGGTGCCAATCGGATCTTGAGATATCCGAAGAGGAGATGGATACACCTGTTCGTGTTTCCCGACTCCTGGAAAGTGGTCCCTATACAAGAGACATCCAGTAACAAAGGGAGCGACAGTGACTCAGACATAAATGTCCCAATAGCTGACTACTGAGTTACTACAATGTGCGGATCAGGAAAACAGACCACTTGCAAACAAAAACTCCATTGTAATCAGCAACCGCCATATATCACAAAATAAAAATCAAGAATTTGGAAAGCCACTACATTTAATGATATACCCCATGAGTATCCTCCTCGGCTAAGACAAGAAATGAAGACTACATTTGTATTGTAGTTTGAAAGATATTATGATATAGATTTTTTGAAATCTCGTTACTAAAAATTACAGCCGGTTCTTAACGCCGTGCCGTCAGCAATACTTGTAGAATGATTGAAGGTATTCCTGGCACATACTCAATTGACGAACAAATTACAACCTTTACGGGTAAATGCAAGCAAAAACAAACCTAGGCCTCTTTGACTTATGAATTACGTTATCACAACTAGTGATGTGCTATTAATGATGAATAGGAATAGGAATTTATAGGGAATATGAGATCCGAAATTGTAGTTCCAATATTTGGCAAAGACTTTCTCGATACTGGGGGAGATGTTACATGCATTTCAGAAAGTTTATATTTACAAACTAAAGATAATAAACGTAAAATATCAATAATGCCAGTTAAAGAAAAGCAAACAAAAGGTGCTGTTGGGCAGTGCAGCACAAAAATACAACAGATATCATAATGTCATATTGTCTATAAAGATAGATGAGGTAGTCTTTGAAACACAAATTTTTATTGCAAATAATTTAATAAGACCTTTAATATTAGGTTTTGACTGGCTCAAAAGTAATAAAATATTGATTGATTTGAGAAATACGTCTGTTGGAATAGAATCTAAGGTGAAAAACAAAGACTACTTCATAGCCTTAAAATATAACAATAAATCTGTATTATATAACTGCATCGAGCAATGTACCGATGATCCGTTAACAAATATAAAAATATAGGATCTTAAATTGGAGATCTCTAAAAAGACAAAATTTTATAAGGTCTTGGAAAAAGCAGATGGATATGTTTTCGAGCAAATGGGGAAGAGCCAATTGCTATAAGCATAAAATTGAAATGATCGATGATGAACCTATAGTTACTAGATCCTATCCGATTCCATATGCATATATATAGATATGGAATAAAAGTTAAATGAACTTGAACAAAGCTGGTTTAACGTGCAACTTGCAGAAATGTGAGTTAATTGTAAACAGGTAAATAATGTAGCATAAAGGGGTCTTGTGGGTGGCCCTAGGAAATAATTGAGCAATTAGTCTAAAACTATTAAAATTATGAGCAAGATATTAGTTACCCCCCACTAATTTGGTTTCCGAGCGAAACATTCTTATCCACAAGTTCACCGTATTATGGAATGGAATATATCCTCAGCCGTTTCTATCCTCGTCGTCATAAGACCATCGCGGTCTTTTCCGACATTGAAAAAGCTTTTGATAGAGTCTGACACGAAGGCCTTATCTACAAACTATATAAAATAGGTCTCCCTGCTCCTCTTATTCGTCTCGTGGCCTCTTACCTGAAGGATTGTACCTTCCGTTTTAGACACGAAGGCACGCTCTCCTCTCAGCGCCCATCAAAGCTGGTGTCCCTCAGGGCTCAGTACTTGCTCCTCTCCTATATATCCTGTTCACCAACGACATTCCCATCCCGTCGAAAGGTGTTCCGCTCTCCCTCTTCGCAGACGACATTGCCCTCTTTTGTAAAGGTATCTCGCTACCTTTCATACGGAACAAGAACCAAAAGTCAGTTGATGACTTAGAAGCTTGGTTCCAAAAATGGCGCATCGATGTGAACCCGGAGAAGAGCTCCGCTGTTCACTTCGATCATAAACGCGCTGCCTCAATAAAATTCCACCAATCCGTATGCTAGGTGCCCCTGTCCCCTGGCATACGACTGCCAAATATTTAGGTGTCACCCTTGACACGAGGCTTACCTTCGGGCCCCATGTCAAAAGAGTAACGTTTCTATCTGAGTAGGCTCAACAGTATGCTCCGCAACAAGCGAACCCTTTATAAGGTCTGTATACGACCAGTCATGACTTACGCGGGCCCCATATTTGCCCACGCTAATCCCAAAATCATTAACGAACTCCAAATAGTTCAAACCTCTTCTGTCGTCGAGCTACGAAAGCACCCTTCTTGTACGTCCGTAACGCTGACCTCCATCTAGACTTAGAGCTCCCCACAGTGCAGCAATTTCTGAAAACACTCTCTGAGAACTTCTTCAAAGCCTCAGAGTCTCACTCCAACCATTTCATTCGTGAGGCAGCTACTTATGCAGCCCCACTCCCCTCTCGCTATCGAGTCCCTCTCGGACCCGCCAAACAAACTTTCGACCGACCTGAACTGCCTCCTGGCGGCTCAGGCCGACTCTTCTTAATTTGCCTTAGTTAGGCTCCCCCTCAGCGGCTCGTCGCCGCCTGCGCCCTCTTTTCCCAAAAGAGGGTCGCTTCCGATTCGGCAGAAAGGCCTCATAGGCCAATGCCTGTCTCACAGGTAGTGTTTAGTGGGTAGGCACTTAGGTTAGGTTAGGTTAGTCGCAGTGAGTCCCACATAACCATGGCAGCCGGCTGTCGTGGTATGCTTAGAGCATTCACCTCCCTCCTCGTTTTTCGGGGGTAGCCCTTTTAAATTGCTTTTGGGCGCAAAAAAAATTGTTATATCATAAAAGAATGTAATTAATAAATAATGAAAAATTGTAAATATAGATCGTAAGATAATTTGGTAAATATGGGGAGTTGGGTCAGGGTAAATGGCTCATTCACATTTATCCTGTGTGGTAGCCAACTGATCTCAACAAATACCTATATTCAACTGAACTGTATGCACATAATGGGTGACATTATTGAAATAATATTTCAAAGATTTAAAGATAAATTAATAAAACGAGAAGTCAACAATTGACTAAGAACTATATTAACAAAATAATAAACAATGATTTGTATAAGTTCATAAGTATGGTCTTATCACATTGTGATGATGTGGTTGAAGGGGTGTTGGTGACGGCCATTCCCTGGGGTAGGGGAATTTGATAACATATACCGTATTGTAACAGATTGAAAGAGGAAAGAACAGATATTATAAACAATGAATTGAGTATATGCTCTCAAAATAGTAAAATTTTATATTAACAACTCCACTATATGGGTCAATAACATAAAATTTAGGAGTGGATTGTGATGGCTCATTATTATTATTAATAACATATCAACTTAGTGCCGGTGGTAAGCGGGTTTGTTGTAGTAATACGACTTGCCCGTGGACATCGCATACCCCTACCGTTTGTGGGCGGCGTCTTAGCGCATAGTGTTATGATACGTCAGCTATCTTTCGGATCAGGGAGAGTGTGTTTGGTAGTATTTTAAGTGCAGCAAGCATACTCAACTCCATGTCTTAGTGCAATAGTGTTATGATACGTGGATTTTTGGCTACTGACGTCTAATTAGCGTGCTACTATGATATGTTTGTGGTATTTTTAGTTAACAACATTATCAATTTTGTTACCAAAGTCGATAGGGATCATGTGGGTTTGTTTGTGAGGGGGCGTCATCCATATGATAGTTGCATTGATGCTTACTGCTATTTGCAGTATTGCGTCTTGTAATGGATCTGCGGGTGTGTTGCGCCTGATAGTCGTATTGATGCTTGTTGCGTTCTGCAGCATTGCGTCTCTGCGATGGTTGTTTGGCGGTTCGCTATTCTCAATGGCGCTCTCTACGTCTTGGTTTGACTCACAACCTAAGTAGCTTTGCCCAAGTCGGTTCCTTTCATTACCGGGCTGCAGACTGTCTGACCTCCATGATGTTTTATATAACAACTTTGAATAATTGAAGGCAACTTGTTGGTGGGTGAGACAAATATGATCGAAAAATGCATATACTCAACGTCAGTGACACAACCCCTTTCTGATGGCGAATTATTACAATTATCTTATAACTGACTATTGGCTATATCTGCCATTGTATTGGTTAGTGGAGCATATGTGTCGGACCATGCGGGTGGTAGCTAGAGGGAGAATCTGAGGAGGCTCTCAAGTCTGCGGCCGAAAGGCGCGCAACGTGGGACCCCATTCTCTTGAGGTGAGCGGTAGACTCATGAGACGCTCTGCAGCTAATTAGCCATGCTGATCATGCAATTGATGGTGATGCCTTACACTTACATTACGTCTGCAGGAACAGCGGTCTGGCAGGTGGTGGCGCTCACGGAGGGTTTTTTATGGCCAGTTTTTGCCTAATCCGTGTGACGTACATTCACTGTGGGTGTGGCTGGATTCGACCGTATTCTGTATGGCGTTTACACGCATTGACATGCGCGACTTCGGTCGATGTTTGTGCTTACGCACTACCAAAGGGCCAAGCCCTCTTTTACTTGTTTGCCGGTCATTTTGCTTGAACTACGGTCCAGTTCCCAACTTAACGTTCCCTTTGGGGGAAGCGTGTTAGTTTGTTGGCGCTCACCGCACACGGCGTGTATGGAGCCGTGTGCCTTCCCCACATTTTTTTAATGTGGGAGAGCGAAGCTCTTGTATCTGGTATTTTATATAAATATTGTTTGCTTTTCCCAAGCGGGAAGGGATTAATTAATAAGGAATTGACTGTTGTGAACCTGATACTAGTGGAATAGGGACGATTTAAGGTTCTTAGCCTTTTTGAGCTCTGTCTTCGTGTACGAGGTTCTTTAGCTTATAAAGCATTACCAACAGCTTTCGACTGCTCTGGTGAATATTCATTCTTCCAAGAGACTTTAGAGAAGTTACTATACAAACACAACGTAAATAAGGTTCCTAATTAAGACGATCACGCCATAAATTTATTAAACGGCCTATATTTAAACCTTTTGAAAGATCAATATATAGGTACTAGTCACGTAAATTTGATATATAAATTCTAAAGAAAAACAAAGAGTAGCGGGGAGTGTTACAGTACGTATATGTTAAATTTTAAATAGGTGACGGGAGGGCAATAATAATAGGTTAAATTTGACACTAAAAACGCAAAGAAAACCATTTTCTTTAATCAGTAAATTTGATAATAAGAAACAAGATTTAAACTTAAACGAAAATTCAACTCAATAATCAAAAATTCTGTTAATAATATATTTTTTAAATCATGCTATTATCCGTTTTGCCTAACCTGGGCGGGCAAAACGAATTTCTTCGGCGGGAAAAACGATTGGAAACTAATAATCACCATTTAATCAAAGCAATCGTCACAAAAATATGATTCTAGACATATAAGAAGAACATGCTTCGTGGGTCCACTCAGCTAGCATCTGATATTGAAGCTGATTGGGCTGCAAGTAAATCATTACTTTTTATTACAAAAAGCACAATTCTGTCCACAGAACATATTATATACCCCTAAATTCTGTCCGGACAGCACCCGTTGCGTTCGCCCCCAGCCGACAGGTCACTAACGACGGGTTCGTAAAACGTTCGTCACGTGATCCTCGGCTTACCTCTTTCTAAAGCTACGGCCACACTACGTTACTGTCTACAGCCCACTTACCCCGATAATTATGGCATTAAATTACCGCGTGAAATAGTGTGGTTACATCAGAGTTTATGTAGATATGACGATGAACTGTGCGGGAATAGAGGTTGAAACTTCGGTGGTGTTGTATTTTATGAGTGTCAGTTACTATTATATGAATCTTTTACATTTTAACAAAGCTAAACCAAGACTTAAAAGAAGATGGTGGATTATGGATGAAAAATGCACAGAAAGCGTAATATTATGTTAGGCTTTTTTTCGTTGAGCTCATGTCGCACACTGAACACACTGTACTGTGGCCGCTTGACGCAAAAATTACCACAGTAAAGTTATGGCCATAAATCGTGGCTACACCTTGATATTGTTTCAATTGTGGCCACAATTATTGCCATATTACGGTAGTGTGGCCGTAGCATAACAATTTAACATTAAACTAGACGAATTATTCTTTTTCGAACGAACAAGACGGAGAGGGTGGGCAATCCCCTCAGTCTTGCCCTTTCGTCCCCTACATTATTACTCAGCGGAACTCCGGATAGGATAAAGGTCTTGAATAAATTAACTTACAGGTCATAATGTTAAACTTACCATTACCATATAACAGATGTAATACCAAGTACCAGTTTTTAATCTTATGTTTATCAACATAAGATTAAAAATCAATTCTCAAAATTGCAAATTGCCACAAGAATTTTCAACCTACCTCCTAAAGGAGGTAGGTTGAGGTAAACCTCAACGTTGACATAATTTTAACAAATATTTACTGAATATGATCACAAAAGCTAACAATTAACCTGCGTAGGTAACAATTTTTTTCAGGATTATTTTCCACAAAGCCGAAAAACGTGTGCCGATTTAAAATTACGCAAGTGTAAAATGTTTCGGTGCAAACAGTTAATTTTCTTGATCCCCTCATTTATCATACGAAATTCATTATGCATATTATATTTATTTATTATACTTTTCTCTTATATTTTGTGAGTATCTCTGAATACTTTCACACCGGGCCGTGTGGACATATTTTTATATCCTGTTAAAAAAATATTATGTTATCTCGTACCGTAAGCAGCATACATTTCACTTCCTTAGCAGCGCCGCAGCATCCAAGCACGGAGAGCAGCATCATGGCGGCGCCAGACACGACCACAACTGCGACTGAGGCGATGAACATGTTATTGTTCATCAACGTGCTTGAGAATGAACGGGATACCCATACCCACGTGCCCACCGCCAAAGCGACCGCACCACTAAGCTACCGATCAAGAAATAATGCTGTTCAATTTTATAATATATTTTATAGTTTTGCTATGTATAAATAATTACTATGCTATATAGTCATTAGGGGATGTTCATTAATTGCGTGAGGTGTTTAGAGAGGGAAGGGAGTCGAGCCGAATCTCACCTAATCTCATGTGGGGCGAGGGAGGGTTTGGCAAATATCACCTAAATTACCCTTATTTCCGCAACAAACAATGTAAAATTTCGAGAAAATTGCATTAAATTAAGTAAAATAAAATAAAATATGGTACGACTTTCCATTGACTCCCATCGAGTTGGGGGTTGATACGTATTTTTACAGAAAAGTTACACTATTATAAGCACATACACAAAGTTACAATATGCGGAAGCGCGTAATTTTTGAGAAAAAAGTAATTGAAAATTAATTATTCTTGCATTGTTTATGTCTAATCCTACAATAAAATTGACGCCATTTTTTTATTGTTATTGTCACTAGGTATGTCGATTCTTTCCGGAAAAGATCGATTTTTTAAATATATTCGAATTGTAAGCTGATGTATCGATTCCCAAAAAATCGATTTCTAAAATATCTATATTTTTTCATGTTTGCATTTATAATGTAAATATAAATCCATTTTATGAGAAAAAAATCCCCTTCATCATAAAATATAGGGGGACTGATTCAGAAGGATTTCTGTATCTATTTTGAGACTGCTACGTCTCCGGCGCTGCGGGAAGAGCAGCCTCTACGCCTTAGCGTAACAAATCGCAGGCATCCCTCGTCCGACGCCTACGATTTGTTACAGCAGACGAAGGCTGCCTCCGGCTCTTTAAAACCACTCTAGGGGTAGGACAGACTCGTACCAGGTGGAGTCAGGGTCAATCAATTCGGTTCTTTGACATAAGTTGAACCTAACCTATTTTATTTGTTATCTGCCCTAATTGGTACTGTTAAAATAAAACAAAATTCAATAAGAGATCATTTATTATGGTATCTTTCTTGTTTTTCATAAAATGGAATTATATTTACATTATAAATGCAAACATAAAAAATATAGATATTTTAGAAATCGATTTTTTATGAATCGATACATCAGCTTACGATTTGAATCGATTTAAAAATCGACCCTTTTCGGAAAGAATCGACAATGACATTACAAAATGGCGTCAGTTTTATGGTAGAATTAGATATAAACAATGCAAGAATAATTGATTTTCAATAACTTTTTTCTCAAAAATTACGCGTTTCCGCATGTTGTAACTTTGTGTGTGTGCTTATAATAGTGTAACTTTTCTGTAAAAATACGTATCAACCCCCAACTCGACGGGAGTCAATGGAAAGCTAAGCCTAAAATATGGCTAAATCTTACACAATAATATTTATCGCGGTTATGCGAACTACACAAATTATGTAAAAATAATTAAGCAAATTATGTTTTTAATAAATAGTATATGTACTAAAAATACGCATTTTAAAAAATTTGTCGTGAGATTTGGGGGAGGGGGCGTGAGGGGTTTAGCCATACCTCACGTATCTCACCAGGGGGAAGGGGAGAGTAAAAAAAATGCCAAAATCGCCTGACGTTTTTAATGGACTCCCCTTACAAACTCAATCCTAGATTGTTATGTTATATTCTCGTACAAAGTAGCATAAATTCTTTTGGTCCTTTCTACTAAGACTTCCATTTTATTCCTCGAGGACACTTTTACTTATTTGGAACAAATATAATATAGAGAAGCTGGAAAACTACCGTGTGTTTTAGTGCTCAATTGTTGGACTTCGATTACCTAAGAGAGAACATTGTATCACTGGCCTTCATAAAATATATGTGTGAGTTTCTTTCGCCGTTTATTCTCCGGGCAGAGGAACCCACGAGGAATCTCATTTTGTAACGGTATTAGATTTAAAATAAACTGGCGTTTAACGAACATCATTTTAAGCATTTTAATTTCTTACGTCGAAAAATATAAAGTTATCAACTTCATTATATTTCATTTCATTTCATTCAGATGATTGTGTATTATGAATATGATTGTGTTTCGATCGTGTTTCGACACTGCATTAATCTCAGTGTTACATCGGTTAGAAGTGAATGTCTAATGCCCCTGTATTTAATAAACATTTTATTTCATTACCACCTTTGCCATAAATTATGTTGAATAGTGAACGCAAACTAAGTGATTTATTTGCGTACTCTGTGATGATTTTCAACAGTGTTACATAAATTATAAAGTTTTAATTTTTACCATAGAAGCAGATGTACCAGATGGAAGTTAGCGTAGAACATTCTTTTTTTTAACTAAACTGTATGCCAATTCATTGCTCCATAAATGCTCCAGCAGAATCCGAAATTGCTCCACCTCTATTATTATTAGTTAATTTTTAATTAATTTTAAAAAAATTTAAGTAACGAAAATTTAATTTTGCTATAAAATATAAAATATCTACTTTTTAAAATTAAACTGTATGTCAATTAATTGCCCCTTAAATGCTCCAGCAGAATCTGAAATTGGTCCACCTCTATTGTTATTAGTTAATTAAAAATTAATTTTTAAAATATTTAAGTATCGAAAATTTAATATGGTATAAAATATAAAATATCTACATTTTAAAATTAAACTTTATGCTAATTAATTGCTCCTTAAATGCTCCAGCAGAATCCGAAATTGCTCCACCTCTATTGTTATTAGTTAATTTATAATCAATTTAAAAAAAAATTAAGTATCGAAAATTTAATTTCGCTATAAAATACAAAATATCTACTTTTTAAAATTAAACTGTTTGTCAATTAATTGCTCCTTAAATGCTTAGCAGAATCCGAAATTGCTCCACCTCTATTGCTATTAGTTAATTTATAATAAATTTAAAAAAAAATTGTCGGAAATTTAATTTTGCTATAAAACATAAAATATGTACTTTATAAAATTAAGTTGTATGTCAATTAATTGCTCCTTAAATGCTCAAGTAGAATCCGTAATTTTTCTGTCTTTTGCTATTAGTTAATTTATAATTAATTTTGAGATAGAGTGATCCTATTTGAGTAATAGCGCCATCATCAATAGAATGTAGTAACATTCTATAGTTAAAGTCATTTTATCGAATAAAAATTGATTGACTCTCAAGGTGGTACGTAGAATATAAAATTAAAAATTATTTATAAATCAATTAATAGCAAAAGAGGTAAAACAATTTCGGATTCTGCTGGAGCATTTAAGGAACAATCAATTGGCATACAGTTTAATTTTAAAAAATTGATATTTTATGTTTTGTAGCAAAATTAAAATTTGGATACTTAAATTTTTTAAACATTAATTTTAAATTAACTAATAACAATAGTAGTGGTTCAATTTCGGATTGTGCTGGAGCATTTATGGAGCAATCAATTGGCATACAGTTTAATAAAAAAAAAGAATGTTCTACGCTAACTTCCATCTGGTAGCAGATGTAATACAAAAAATCATTTTTTTTCAGTAGACAAGATTGCATCAAATAAACATAAGTTATGTTACATTCGAAAGTTAAGTATTTCTAGTTTCTACTGAATAAACTTACAAATATAATAACGTTGACCGCTATGAGTGACACCTTCATACACCTGCCACAGCTGTCCATAGCCCCGCCCATGCCCATTGCCACTCTGTAAATAATAAAATAAATTAGATATTATCATAACAGGCTGTACAATTTGTTTTTTTAATTAAAAACACTTATCAAACGGGGGCGACGAATTTTTGTTAAGGTTGACTCGTTAAATACCCAGACAAATCTTCCCTACAACAGGAGAGGTCCATGCCCAGCGGTGGACTGTTGCGTACTCCTAAAGAATATATCGTTTACGTCAGTACATAACTAATAAATTTGCCGTATAATACACAGAAATAGAAATAGACAAGTAGACTGCACAGAAAAAGATATCAGTACACTGATCACAAAATTCTAAACAAACGTAGGTAAGTATTACATCTCTATATAATATAAAACTAAATCACTTCCCGCCGTCTGTACGCTTAGATCTTTTAAGCTAGGCAACGGATTTTAATGCGGTTATCATCAATAGACAGAATGATTCAAAAGAAAAGTTTATATGTATAATACATGCATATTGTAGTAGAAAAAAGATTAAAATCTATATATAAAAATAAAAATCAAGTTGTCCGTTAGTCTCGCTAAAACTCAAAAACGGCTCGACCGATTATGATGAAAATTTTTGTGTGTATTTGAGTGAATCCCTAGATAGTAGAGACTCACATTTGGACCCGGTAGGTGGCGCTGTTGTCGAGATCTAACAATCACTGTTGCGAAGCCGGGGAAATTAAATAAAAATTGGACTAAAATTTATAGTTTACACAAAAATTTGTTCAACAGAAACAACAAGTTGAAATTGATATACCTCCTTTTAGATTTATAGACTATGGCGTGTATATAGACTGTTTGTTCTCGGAAACAATCTTATGTACAAACTTTCTATAATAAGTCAATAATTTTATCGTTGTTAAATAGTGTCTCAACGTACAGATATAGGTATCCTCTTAATATTTTCTAAAATAGCGACTACAAAAAAGTCAGGCTGTTCAGTTAGAAAAAAGTAAGTACCTACTTTGAAAATAAAATCGGAAGATTAAAGTTTTCTAATAATAGTTTTACAAAATAAACTGGTAGCTCAATCTAAACTTTTTTATGAACACTAGGTAAGTAGGTACATAAAAACTCAATTATATTCAAAATGTTGTCAAAACTGTACAAATTTTGCCCCAATTCGTACTGACTCATGACATGATTTTTTTGTGAATTCCATGTCGGCCTTTTACAATGAATGCACCCTACAATAAATTAAAATTAAAAACCGACTTTAATATAAGTTATTAAGAATAACTCAAAAGCTATTGGTCAGATCTTGATCAAATTTATATAGACCACATAAGAAGCACCAGCTTTCAAATAAAAAAAGAATTATCGAAATCGGTTCACCCAGAAAAACACATAAAAAAACATACAGTCGAATTGAGTACCGTCTCATTTTTGAAGTCGGTAGAAAAATAGTCGAATTGATGAGAGAATCTACATTAAGGTTTTCCCGTGAGTAGTGAAATCGTAAAAATACTTACTCTATAGCATGGTAAAGAAATAATATGGGATAATGACGAAGTTTGCTTTAATATAAAAGAAAAATATAATCACGTAGTTAATAGCTGATGTTTATTCTAAAACCTCACTGAATAAAATTTTGTAAAATTTTAAAATAAAATAAATTATTGTAAGTAATTGTAAATCTGTCAAAAGATCAATAAATCGCGATAGCCACGATTACTACGGTGACTTAACTAATAAGGTACCAAAATATCTCTTTTAATAGGTATGACAATGACTTCACAGACGAGCAGACGAATATTTGACTATACTACAGGTGTACAGACAATGAGTTCCAGCTTGACAATAATCCCAGTTACTATACAGTCCCGAATTGACGTTGCTATTTTTATTTATTCGTAAAAACAAAAATATTAAACTACTAGGTCAAGAAGAATCGCCTTACAAATTCTGAATACATCTTAAGGACTGTCTGACTACGTTGAAAAGGCTGTGGAAAGCCCCCCAAAAAGAGTGGGTTCTGCTATTCTCAAACTTCATCAAATATATAAATAGGAATAAAATATGTGCTTTAGTACGTTATTGATTACCCAAAAACTTTATGTAACACAAATATTCTTACCTCCAATGAGCCTGCGTGTTTTTTTGTTGTCTTTCCCTATTAATCTTTAAATTAAATCTAGGTCTAGATCCCATATTTAACGTCGCTCGTTTAATATCTTTCATTTTTAGCAAAATTATTTAGCAGAAAAGTCATAAGAAAAACAAAACTACCCCCCGTAAATTTAAATCAAATCAAGCGTGGTTTACCCGTTGAAAATATTATACGCGGCTATTTTTCAAAGAGTAGTCAAATTTTAAACTTAAGTTCAAATATATAAATACTGATGTGCGTTTCAGCAGTTTTTGAAAATACGTGTAAATAAGGCTTCTAATTTTATTTGAAATTATCCCAAATGAAATGTGATTTATGGACAACAACATTTTTGCCTACCGGTCTACCCTTACGAATGTGTGCGTGTGTAATAAAATAGTGCAGTATAAGTTACAACTCATTTTAAATTTAAAAGATAAAAAGACAGAATTATTGAGATATTATAAATTAATTTTTCTTCACCATTTGCCTATATTACTTATTCTGAACCTTGTCTGCAAATTTTGCCGGTTATTGCAAAATAAACCTATAGTAACCCATATTATAGGTATTAATGAATAACATAATAAGGAAATAAACGTGATTTTGAAACACAAAATAAAAATCTTCTAACAGTTTTTGAATTTAAAACTATATTCTTCCATACATAATTTAAAATTAAAAATTTTGTACAGCCGACTTCAATATAAGTTATTTAAGAATAACTCAAAAACTATTGGTCTGACCTTGATCAAATTCATATAGGACCATACGAGAACTATCAGCTTTCATATAATAAAAGAATCATCGAAATCGTTTCACCCAGTACAAAGTTATCAGGTAACACACATAAAAGAAAAATACAGTCGAATTGAGTACCGTCTCCTTTTTGGAAGTCGGCAGAAAAGACAAAAGCATCAGAGGTAAAATTGTAAAAAAAAATGAAAAACAAAAAAAACATCGAGGAAAGTAAACAGCTCCTTGCTCCAGCTCAAAATCTACGGACTGAATGTATTGATCTATTGATTATTGATTATGAAGCAAAAAGTACCTATTCATTAGGTATATTCGTTGTTTATGTCAACAAACCAACTTGTAGGCATTGAAATATAGTGTACTTAGTAAATAGTACATATTACTTCAATGCATGTAGGTATTCATTTAATATTTATGTCATGCACACGTAATAATGTGTGTACTCGTGTGGCACAATTTGCGCTGAGCGCGGCGCGGACGCAGCGACTTACTACTTCAAGGTGAGGTGGACAACGCAAGGCCCATAAGACCCATTCGCTTGTAAGCGATAGACAAAGAATATATTAAATGTCGTATAGTGATAGACAAAAATTATAATAACTATCGTATCGTGATCGTGACAATAAGTGAAAGTGTACGTGCGCAATATTTGAAGCGATATCTTTACACTTGTCAACAAAAACGCAAAGTAAACACGCTCCCTATTTTTAGAAAGTTTAAGCAATAGCCTTCAATTGTTAAGTTGCGAACCACAGCAGTTCTGTTTTCTAAATACCTAAGGTTTGTTTATAAACATAACTTGCGTATCATCTTTTGCTTACTTTAAACTCCAAAAGTCGTTATTTCAATGATGTTACTTCTTGAAATTTATGATGTCACCTTTAGATTCTGCACGAAATTGAATTTAGAAAACGTTTCACTGAATCATCACTCACAACTTACTACGTCGCGTAAACTTAGTTCATTCACAACGTTTTTTACGTACTTTTTGTTTAGGAAGGCGTCAAGAACGTTCGGCGGGTAAATCGTAACTGGTTTAAAAAGTACTCTATGTAACTGGTTTTAGTTTGATTCATCGACTGTGTGTGGACCGTAGTCGCGTCTCCCCACCATAACCCTAGCTATGGTAATCTTCGGAGCAGACCAGCCGAGGGAATTTTCTGGGAATCACAGAGTAGAGTAAATTTTTACTGAAAGTGCAAATCGTAAACAGAATCAGCTAAGTTGTGATGCGCTATGAGTATCTAAACCATATTTAAATAAAGTGACTTTAACCTCTAATGCTTTGCTACTCCAGATAAAAGTTTTATTTAGGATAATCGAGATCAGTTGAAATATATTTATAGACACCTTATAACCAGTTTCGACTTGACATTGAAGAAACCTTTAGCCTGCTACAAATGTCACACGCTCTCATACTACTAGTAACAAGGTATATAATTAACTTATTAAAATAACTTATTACTTTGATTACTTCAGTGTTTTTATGAAATTTTATTCAAATCGTCTTTCATAAGGCCGTGTAGTGGCGGTGTAAGAATTTGCACTACCCCATATCATCCCGTGGGTGTCATAAGAGAAGACAGAGGGAAACAAATCACGAGATGGACAGCAGCGAGTTCTTTATAACAACTAAAGAACTTCAGTAGCCAACCCGCATGCCAAGCGTGGCCACTATGGGATATATTCCCCCTATGAGGCAATCTACGGGGGAGGCCTATGTTCCGCAGTGCACTTTAATAGGCTGTAACGGTAATAGTAACGATTGAAACTATATTCTTTATGAAATGCCTTTCATATGGCATATAGTTTCAATCGTACATACTACATACCTAAAGATTAAGTTGATGTTAACTTAATGACGATGAGTTGAGACAGGACATTGTAATAAGAAAAGAGACCTGGAGCGACTTAGGATGATTTAATCATCGGCATTTTTAATATCTGAACTACAAGCTAGAATAGTTCCGTCTAAAGAATTATCGCTCCAATCATCTCTTGCCAACTGTAAAATCGTTTCTAATTACATCAAGAAGATTGCAACGAAAAGACGATGTTAGTTTTATGACCGTGGGAACTGTCTATGCGGACCAAGCTAGGTATTCCAAGACCACAATGCCACAGCGGGCGTGGTAAAATTCAAAAATTCTCTGCTCACACAGTCATACTCCTAATCTCTTGGCTACTTGAGACAAAATGAGACCGTAGTATTCTCACATTAATGTGTTTATAATTGACAAATTTCGGCGTAAAGAAATCCATCACACCTCATTTCATTCCTTGAGTCTCGTAGGAGGCGACTATGGGATATGACCAGAAGATCTTATGGGTTCCGATTGATGACGGTATAACAGGTTAACGTTAGCCAAGTTAGAAAGGTTTAGTACTGCAATCCTTAATCCGCGTGCAAAGTATGTCAATGAAGGAAAATCCGTGACGGGAGATAACAGGAGAGGTCTACTATGTCTTTGACGTTTGCAGTGGACTTTGACGGGCTGGTGAATCATAAGAAGATGCGAGGCCAGCGCGATTCCAATGAGCACGTGTAGCTTGAAAACGTTCCAGTGCAACGGTAAAGTTTCCATGTACCTATATAAAAAGCCGGCCAAATGCGAGTCGGACTCGTGCATGAAGGGTTCCGTACCATCGTAAAACACGTTTTTAGTAGGGGAGCCCTGTTTAATTTATAATTTATTTTTATTTTTATTATTTGTTGTTATAGCGGCAACACACATTCTGTGGAAATTTCATTTCATATAGAAATACACATTCTGTGAAAATTTCAACTTGTCTACCTATTACGGAGCATGAGATACAGCCCACTGACAGACAAACGGTACTCTGTGGGTGAAGTATCGTGGATATATATCAACATTGAAAAGTAGGCACTTTCGCACCGGCAAAACTGATCCATAGTCCACATACATGGTAATCCGCCACTTTTCAGTCTTTTGTGTTATCTTCTGAAGCATGCGTAAATTTAGCATTAGTGCAAAAATACAAACTATTGGTTAGTGATTCAGCGCGATAGAGCCACGCTGGGAGGGACTATGCTCTCTCATAATACCAGCGTAAAATTACTGTAAATGAGGCGTTCCATCTTAATCTATTCTAATTTTATTTTATAAGATTAGAATAGATTTTATTTTATATTATAAGATTTCTAATTTAAAAAAAAATCCTCGAGGGTGATAACGCATCGGTTTTCATTCTTAATCGAGGATTGATGTTATGTCTATGGGCTATGGGCCACAGCATTCACTTACCATCAGGTGAACTGTGTGCTCTTTAGTCACCCTTATGTTTTATATTAAGCTTTTGAATGCAGCGTAGAGGACCGCAATTTCTTCTAGCACAGAACAAGTATAAGTATGGTCCACAAATAAGTAAGGTTAATATTTTGGGCTGGTGTATAATAGTTGGGGGAAAAGGTTTCTTTATATTTTATATACCATTTCAAGACCCTTTTTTTTTTCCAAAGTTTAATTACATTTAATTATATATATATATATATATATATATATATATATATATATATAATATATATATGTCACTACCTGTTATATATATATATATATATATATATATATATATATATATATATATATATATATATATAACAGGTAGTGACATAATCCCGTTGCTGTATAAATCTTTGGATTTTTGATCAAAAAAATGCGTCAAGTAGTTTTGACAGTCCTCTCTTGATGTTAACCTAACACTAGGTACCCAAAGAATTCTGAAGATAACAAAACAGGTGGAAATCTGAGGGTGAAAGGTCAGCAATATATAGTGGATGCATTAACGCTTCCCTACCAAGCTCTCTCAATTTTTGATGAGTGGCCAATGATGGTCTGGCGTTATCATGATGAAAGACCACTCCTTTTCTGTTGATTAATTCCGGTCGTTTGTTCTCAATTTCTTGCTTGAGTCTCATTAATTGTGGGCAATAGAGATCCGAATCGATGGTTTTGCCCGGCGGTAAGGTCATAATTACCGATGCCCTTCCAATACACACACAGCATCACCTTATTGCGTGTTATTCCGGGTTTCTTCACAGTCTACTGTGGAGCTTGACTACCCTTTGACCATGATCTTTTTCACACATTCTTGTCGTAGGTGATCCACTTTTCATCACCAGTGATCAATCTTTTCAAAAATGGTTCGGTTTCATTACGTTTCAATGAAGAATCGCAAATGAGTACACGATTTATCAGGTTTCTTTTAGTGAGCTCGTGTGGTACCCAAATATCGAGCTTATTTGTATAACCAGACTTTTTCAAATGGGTCAAAACTGTTTTGTGGTCAATCCGCAATTCCTCGGCTATGTCGTAACTACTAATATGCCGATCTTGCTCCACTTTTTCAAATATGCCATCGACTTTATCCTTATGAGGGCGACCAGAGCGAGCTGCATCTTTGACATTAAAATTCCCGGGCTGAAAGCTCTTTGTGCTACTGCATTAGGTCCATAAACGTCACAAATTATTTTCGCGGCTTGAGTTGCATTTTCCCTTTTTTGTTATTAAACTTCAGAATGTACCAAATTTTTTCGTTACATTCACTCATTTTGGCGGACACAAAAACAATTGAAAAGTTGCGAGAAAGTGTTTTTCATTACTTTTTTTATATATTTAATATTTTTATATATCATACAAAAAATGGAAACCCGGTCATTACTACAAGTTTGATGTATTATTTTTGTTCTTATACCTGAATAACAACTTAAATTAAAATGAATAGGTATTATTTTTGCAGACTGGAAATTTCGCGTTCATTCACACAACCACAGCTCAACCATCTCTCCTTTTCGAGCATACAAAATTTAGGTCAGATCATTGAAATAGCAACATCGCTTTTCAATTCTTTTCTTTTTCTTCGACCCTATCGACCTGTGCCTTGCACATTTTTTTTCTGTATATCATGTGTAATAATTACTAAAGCAAAATAAAGTTCTAATAGCTAAGCTACCTACTAAATGTACCTAATTAATTGTTTTTGTGTATGTTAAAGAAACGCTGTAAACTACTCTACTAATTTAGAACGAGAAATGATTGTTCCATGCTGGATGTGCGTTTTACTTCTCCCTGGACCTCAACAAGTCGAGTGAGCCTGATAAAGTCCCTCCTATTGTGCTGAAGGCGACTGCTCTGGAGTAAGCAACGGTCCTACGCGTCTTTTCCGGTACTCCTACTCCTTAGGTTAGGGTAATCCTGAAGGAATAGAAGACAGATTTAGTGCACCCGATCCCTAAAAAGTCGACCGATCAGACCCGTCAACTACTGGCTTATCGCCATCGCCTCCTGCTTCTCCAAAGTAAATGAATCCATCATAAACTGCAAGCCGCCATTGCGGTCGATAATCAGCTGGTTCTAGTTCTTGTCTTCTAATTTACCCGACTCATAGATGAGCGGATGCAGTAGATTCCTTGGTCGTTACTTTAGACATATCGAAGGCGTTCGATGGGCTTTAGCACAAACACTTCTTTAGAAGCTTCCTTCCTATGAGCTTCCCGAGAAATTATACAGTTGGATTATCAGTTTTCGTGCAGATCGGTCCATCAAGGTCGTAGTAGACGATGCATACACTGGCTGGAAGCTTATTAATGCTAAAAAACCAGTTATCACCTATGCTGTTTCTTCCGTATCTCAATTATCTATCGCTGTTACTGATTGTAACACTGGTGATGAATTTTACACCGGCCGTGCTAATATTTTTCAGGACAAGTCATCTAGTATCGTAACAAACTTGTGTCTGAAGTCCAGTCTTTAATAAACAAAATCTCGGATTGGGGACGACTCCAGTCCAGTTTAAACTTCAGGAGACACAGGTTTGCTAAGTTACCACTAAAAAGAACCCCTTCGTCGTACTCGTATCTCCTCAACTTCTCCTCAATCTCAGCCGGCATCGGAACCATCGCCATCGACATATCTATTGACGTCCAGTTAGCGATCATTTAGTAGGGAAGGTTAAATAGGCCTCTAAAAAGCAAGGTGTGCTCAACAGTGCGAAAAAGTTATCCTGCCTGCAACCGTTTGCAAATTTATAAGGCGCAAGTTTAATCTCACGTGGAGTACTGTTTTCATCTCTGGACCTAGGCACCCCAGTGCCAGCTCCTTCCTCTTGACCGCATCCAGCAAAGAGTGGCTCGAATGGTAGACCACCGAGTTCACTGGCGCTGCGAAGAGATGTTGCATCCCCTTACATCTATCTATCGCATTTTCTACGGACAGTACTTATATAAATTGTTCCGATTTATTCCAGCCACCAAATTCCACGTACCATCCACACCACACCATCTGGATGCTTGGTGGTACACCATAACTGTGCAATTTACTAGAAGTTTTCTTTATTGCAAGACTTCTTTGTGGAATCATCTACCACTGGCGATTTTTTCCGGACCGATACAGTTATTTTTATGGGCGATAGTCGACACTTACTATCATAAAAAAAATTCAGATTTAATGTGGGCGAAACCACGGGGTGAAAAGCTAGTAAATATATAAAAATCTCATAAATATATTCTAGCTGGGTAGGCACAGACAGAACAGGCCGATGGGGGCGCGCATATTCGTAGTTAGGCTTGGGCTGTCGGAACTCTAAACCAGGCACTGTTAGAAGGATATAAAAGGGCGCCCAAAGAAATCACTCGCCCGGGGCGCTAAGATGGTTAGGTCCGGCCCTGGTTCTCATTATTCAGCTTTATACCTTAAGGAGTGTGAAAATAGTTACATGTTAATTTAGCTAGTTCAATAAACAGTGGTAGAGCCACGCGGCAGCTTTTGCTGTCGCACGGATGGGCCGGCTCGAACCGGGGTGGTACCACGACCTCACAGAATACCAGCGTGAAATAGACGTTTACCTCTGCGTATCGTTTGGTGAGTGCAGGTGGCCGGAGGCCCCTTTTACTGGAAATGAGGCATTACATCTTAGTCCTCACGGGTGACAACGCATCTGCATTTTGATTCGCAAACGAGGATAGATGTAGATGTCTATGGGCCGCAGCGACCACTTACCACCAGGTGGACTGTGTGCTCGTTTGTCACCCTTATCCTATAAAAAAAATGTAATAGTTATAAGATCAGCAGGGCTAGCATGGGCAAGAGACAATTTTATTCCCGGGGAAAGGAGAAAATGTTTATCCCCTCGCTTAGTTTTATCCGCCCTTCGAGCATGGGCACACTGGCGGACATAATATCCACAGTAGCTAAAATGGAAAATACACCTAGATAGATTTTTGTACGAATGTAAACTTAAACCCACGTCTAATGAACTAGGATAAAATTGTCCCTTTCAAATGTCAAAAAAGCATATTTTTTCTCTTTCATTTGGCTCCATGCTACGGACGGGGTATATATGTCAACTCATTATGTCAAACGGGATATACTTTTCCCCGTTGCCGTGCTTTGGCATTAGGACAAGATAATTTTATCTCTTGTCAGTGAATATAATCGGGGGATAATTTTTTTGTCCCCAGCCCATGCTAGCCGTGCGAAGTAAATTTAAATACGGCGAGAAACTCGGAAACAATGAACGCACTCATACCACAGAATAAATAATATTTAAACGAACTCGTACCAGTTTTTGTAATAATGCGCAACAACTTTTATACGTCGTAGAGTCATGCTGCAGCTATATTGTGGTTGCAGCACGAATGGGTCGGCTCGACCGGGGAAGGACCGCGCTCTCACAGAATACCAGCGTAAAATAGCAGCCCAATGCAGCTGTGTTTCGTATGGTGTGTGTAGAGAACCCTTTTACTGGAAACGAGGCATTCCGTCTTAGTCCTCACGGGTGACAACGCATCTGCATTTTGATTCGTAATCGAAGATGGATGTAGATGTCTATGGGCCACAGCAATTACTTACTATCAGGTGCACTGTGTGCTCGTTTGTCACCATTATCCTATAAAAAAAACTTTGCAATCATGCGTTCAGACCAGCGAACTCTAAATACTATTTAGAGTTCATTGGTTACAAGTACTAAATCACAATCGACTAAGTCACAGTCAACAATTACTTACGTTTCATTGGTCTAGTGATTGTAAACGCGATTGCTGGTCATGAGGTCCCGGGTTCGAATCCCGGGTCGGCCCAAAATCAGTTACTGGGTTTTTATCAAGAAATTTTCAGTAGCAACCATAAGTTAGGAAGTTGGCGGTGTCACCTCCGTGCCTCGGATAGCACGTAAAGCCGTTAGTCCTGCGCCCGATCTCTCTTCGGTCGTATGAGATTGGTATGAGAGTGAGGAATTAGAGTGCACCTGTGCTTGCCCATACAAATGGGCACTATAACTCTGTCCTGCGCTGATGGGTAGTCTTCGTTGAAACTGGCCACCGTGACCGAAAATTTGGTCTGGAGGAGATCATTACTTACATGCCGTAGTAATAAGCAAAATGTCAACAAATCTCTTAACGGGTAAAAATTCAAACAACAGAGACGGTTATGTTTCACATTTTATTAGCTTTTTGTTAATAAATTGTAACTTTAACAGAAAATAATATGGTCGCTTTTCGCCTACAGACATGGGGCGGGGTGGAGCGATCGCTTGTGATATTAGAAATGTTACGAAAATGAGCTTTGGTTTACAGTAATGACATGTTGCATTTAACTCAATATAGAAGAAATATGTATATGAAGTGTCGTTTCAGCAAATTCTGGTTATTTAAAAAGTACAATGGCTTTGGTTAGATTTCTACTTGCAACAAAATCGAATAAAAGAAAACTTACCATAACAATATTTTATTTTTGCAGATATGCTGAATGAAATCAAACCAATGTATATAAAAAATATGATAAAGAAAATCTCTAACAAAAATTATATCATATTCGTTATAACTAAATAAGCATTGAAAGTCATAAATAACCCGCTTTATCAATTATTAATCATTTGAAGTTCCACAAATAAAGTTAAATACTCACAAATAAAGTTAAAGCAGTATTGTCAATATTAACATTTTTCCTTAACACAAGATTTCAAGAATCCCTTTAAAAGCAATTTATCACCACCCGAATCTGAAAGAACCCCTCACATACAGTTATTATATAAAACAAGTCATGATGCAATAAAATAGAAACACAATATCAATGTTTCTCAACTCAAAGTTCCAGCCGGAACCAAGCAATAATGTTGAGAGCCATATACATGCGGTATGTACTTCAACTATAAATTCGTCGACTCGAATGAAACGTGAATAAAATTAATTCTGTACAAGTGTCATCATTAAGCCGCATATCGATTACGCGCTCCAAAAGGTCGAATATTGGCGCACGCTCCAGCCGCGCGAATGAATACCCGCCGTGGATACGCGCCAAATTGTTCGTTGGAGCGCTCGAACGTGGAGCGGGCCGCTCCATCTGGTGTCGGTTTTTTACCGCGCATCAAAGAAGTTTACATGAGTAGACGGTTGTTTTCATTATCCGTGTGTTCTTTGCGTTCCAAGCTATGGATAACCAAAGTTGCCGTAAATAATACAGTTATATAGTTTAAAAGATATACTGTGGAATAACAAATGTAGTTTTTGCCATAATAAAGCACTCAGAGAAGATGCATAGAACTATGAAAACGGCAGGTGCTCGTACACGGCCGACATCCATGTTGAACGGTCAAACACTGGAGCGGCTGCCGCGCGCGCCTTGTGCGCTTACTTGATACGCTTCGAACATTTGGAGCGCGTTCCGGAGCGCACTGGTCGGAGCGGTTCAAGGCACCCGCGCCAGAAGCGCGTAAACGATACACAGCTTTAAGATAAGATAAGTCAGGGGTATCTCTTAAAGATAGATCGAGAAATTGTGTGATAAGAGAAAAATATGATTTGCAAAATGTTGTGATCAGGATTAAGAAAGGAATGCTTCGGGGTTCGTACACGTACAAAGAATGAATGAGAAAAGAGTGACGAAGCGAATTTACGCAGTAGAAGTCAGTGGCAGACAAGGGACGCCCTAGACAAAAATCGATCAAATTTGCGATATATTGAAGATTGGTAGTTACGAGTTACAGTATTACCCTTAACCGACGAGCATGTATGCGTATATATATAGATGTAAAAGAAGCGTAAATGTGGCAGGATCTTGCCAAGAAAGTTCGTAGTTCATAGAGTAAAATAATATCTATTTACCCCTCTGGCCCTGACCCAGGGAGTATAGAGTAGAAGGAGAACCATCTTATATGGGGGGAAAGTTGAAAAATTGTCCAACTGTATACTGAAAATAGAGGTTCCAAAACCTACCACAATAGCGCTGGCGTCTGAAAAACTACAATATGAATATAGCTGTAGACGGAGTCAAGTCAGCTGAATTCAAATATTTAAAAATTTTCATGACTAGAGTAGTTAGTAAAATGCCAGTATACAAAACCTCGACTATTTACGTAGCACAAAACCAAGCGGATTGGTCGGTCCTTCTTTATTTCTCCATCTTATTTTAATTACTTTTGGCGCTTGTTTTATTTATCCTATACTACCGCAGCACCACCCTTATTGGACGCGTTTTTACGGACACTTATTCATATAGAGATAATCCTCCTTCTACTCTATACTCTATGTCCTGACCTTATGTTTGTACGTATGTATGTAAAATGATTGGGGAGCTATTCGAGAAGACCGATTATTGTATTAATTTACACATTTATAGAACTTTAATTTAAACAGATTTAATATATCCGACCACCAACTACTTTAAAAAATATATAACAACTCCATTAATAATCATCGGGTCTGGTATAAATTTATATAGAACCACCAAAAGTACTAAAGCCCCGATACAAAAAGAACGGCAAAACGGGTTAGGTAATAAATTTCAGGGATATTATATAGTGTTACTTAAAAATAAGAAAATGACCTCATTTCGAAGTCTATTAAAATTAAAATATTGGCAGTACAGTGCAATGCACAAGCATCTCCTGTTTTTGAGTGGGTAGTAATTTTTTTCTAAAAATTTACAAAAAGTTGTTCAACTACTTCTTGTGTAAATACAATACATGTTTTTGTTCGTACTGTTGTTATGATTGTTAAAACCATTACTCTAATGCAAGTGATCCTCCATTATTTATTGGTTCCCGCTATCAAGACCAAAAAAAAGGTAAGAGACGCTGATATTTTATTATATTATGAGACAGTATCCTGTTGTATTCCAATAAAATATTATTATATATACAAGTTAAAGTAAAAACGAAAATCTTTTAAACAATGCCTCGGCGAAAACCGAGAAATAATATATTACACACTTTGCGCTAAAATACAACATATTACACTTATACAAGCTACACTCTACGATGCTGGTTACATACAGTCCGACAATAAATAACATAATGTGAGTATTACCTTTGATTATATACATGTCTAGATGGATAAACGCGGTAGAAAAGAGAAAAATACCGTACAACAGTTATTCGATAACTTCGTCGCGCCCATTTAGTACTGATTGCGACTGCGCTGCGAATTGGACTCTAAAAACTGTGGAAAACCTTTGAAATGGGTACCCTACACAGCTACACACACACACACACATACAACTAAGAATGTTGGCGTGACCGTGTTTTCACACACACTACCAGAGCGATTCTGGTCCGTTTATAAACATTATTACAAGGCAACGCGGAATCTAGACACGTATAACACCAAAGGAGTGTTACATCCCTTGAACTTAAACGATTTACTAAAAATTCAACACCTAAAAATGTTAACTAGATTAGATCCACGACACTGCGTAGTGGTCTCAAGCTCACAAGTGTTAGCAGTTGCGCAAATATTAATATTATAAAATAAAGGCTAACTTAGACAATTAAATGAATAAACTTATGCAAATATTATATATTCTCTCAAAAATCACCATAAATAGGAAAAACATTGGAAACCACCGTTATTGGATGACACAATTACTTTCTCAAGCAATTTCGAAAGTGGGTTTCGTTTTTGGAGGCGATAGAAATAATTATATGGTTAAATTAAATAGTTTTAAACACATATTGGACTTTGTTAGTGACCTTTAAGGTCACTCACTATTTTACAGCCAGCGTTAAATTTACGTAAATTTTACGGCCAGATATAAATAAACTAAAAGTAATAATTTTTTTTATTCTATATATAATTTTTCCAAGCAAATAATATTTATTTACAAACATTGTGTTTAAGAGAGAGATTCGTTTAAGTAATATCCTAAGATATTTACTAAGTTAAGCATTTACGCAACTATGCTAAAACATTGTTAGTTTATATTATTTCATTTATCTGTTTTGCACTCTGCATGATGTATCAATGAAATGTAAAATTTTGTACAAACCATTAGAAAGTTCTGCCTTTACTTGTTCACAACAAAATTACTTAGTAAAACATACGCAGCATCGTGAAAAGTAATAAATTATTATTAATTCAATAGAGCGTTTTCAAATCGATGTTTCTGAATGTCAAATACCAATGAACAAAAACCTTCATTTGTATATAAAAAAATTACAATAAAAATAACACCGGAATATTCTGATGATGTTTCGTTATCAAAAAGTGTAAATCTTGGTATGAACCAAAAACAGTTTATGTATGAATAAAACATTTTTACAAAATTCTTTCCGTTATAAAAAATTTATTCAATGAAAATTCTGCTCTAACTAAAGTTAATTCTTTATTTATATTATACTAGTCTATATACGATTCCGATTTAAGCCGTATAAGTATGTGCGGCCATCTTGGAGATGCGGCTAGACACGCTGACCGGAGTCCAGTCTAAGAAGTGAGGAAGAATTCGTTTGCGTGAATTAAAAGCAAGGGGAAAGATGGTTGCACTCCCTTGAAATGCGAGAAGTAAGTACTTAGTACCTACCATAGCCTTTGACCTTAATTTTTTTTAATATTGAAGACTAAATTAACAACTACTAATAACATCAATCTCAAAATAATGTTACAACATATATTATCATAGTATCTTTACGTTTATGGTAATTCGAATCGTAAAATAAATGTTTTATTATGAGTACAGTGGCTATAAAAATTAAAATTTTATACTATCATCATTATAGTACGTTTCACGAAAGAATTCTCTTCGCCGTAATGTTGGTGGCTCTCCTGTCTGTCTAAACGTAAAAGAATGAAGACTGTTAAAACGTCCTAAGTTTTTTTTTTAATTTATTAATCTTCAAATGTTAAAATTATGCCTAGGACACTAAAAAGTGGTAAACGGGAATTAGTGTTGAAAGTAAAAAGCTTTTGTGATCGAGAAAAACGTAATAAAATGCCAATAATACCATTAGAGTGCGTTCAACTTCGGGTAGCCGCCATGAAAAGTTCGTAAAATAGAGTTGCCAGTTCCAAAAATAACATACGAAAACGTTATTTCTAATATTTTTAATTAACCTTTGTTTTAGGTATTTCCGAAAAAAACTGTTCCAAAGATAAGTAAAGAAGGTGAAGTGTCTGCTAGTACATCAACAAAAATATCCAATCCGGGCAAAATTGCAGAAAAAAAATGAATCAGGAAGCAAAAAATAGAGATAAAAAGTTACCGAAGAGCGAAAAATAATGTAGTTGGCAAATATTAGGGATATAAGTGATTTCATTGCTCAAAATATAGCAACACTGATTTCCCTGCTGCCAACATTACGGCGAAGGGAATTATTTCATAAAAACGCACTTTACTCAACATTCGATATTTTATTGTTTTCCTTTTGATCTACTCTCGATTAAGAATCAAAACGCAGATGCGTTCCCAACAACAAGAGATGGGTTGCCACATTCCAAGTTATATGAGTATCCAGTTATCTCTACTAACCAAACAAAACACATTAAATTATCAACATATACTAATTCAAATTGGTATGACGTAAGAGAGAGAGAGAAGATCATAATCTTACTGCAGCAGAGTGATAATTCAGCGTGGCTCTATTAAGTGCAGTGGCATATTTAAAGTATGCCAATCGCTATTTTATTTACCCCACGCTTATTACTTTTTTTATTTCCGTTAGTTTAGAAATAAAATATAGTAAAATTTTATAGTTTATACGATTAATTCCAATTTTAAACATAACTTAAAAATGTGATAAAAAGTAGTAAAAAGAAAAAGTTGTACATGAAATATGTCATTTAGTCTCCAGAAGTAAAAAATAAAGTTTAGATTTAGAGTGATAAGGTATACAGTAATTTCGTTATTGCTAGTTACAATTATTATCATTATTTTGAACCAGGACTCGCGTTTCAATGAGCATATACACCAAGCATTGAGCAACGAGTTTCACGCAGTTTATTACGTTAACATCCATAGAAGTATTTTAATTGAACTTATTGATTGACGAAATTTTCATGTCAATGAACATTTTTTAAGACCCTATCTATGCCTTGCCGCCAAAATATTATAAACGTATCCAGCATTAAGCCAATATTAGTTGACGCTGAAGTGGCTTGAAGTGGCCTACGAAAACCCCTCAAACATAAAAAAATTAAGCAGTTATGTTGGAATTGTCATATTATAGATGTAAAAGTTAACTAAGCTATCATAAAATATTACCAAAAATTCGAGACAGCACCTGGCTTCTTTTACGCAGTATCTTTCCAAAATTCTGCGGCATACTTGACAGAACATTGTATTTTTATTTTTAAAATAAAATACGTAAATGCCGTTTGCTACCTTGTTTGGGGCCGAATATTATTACAGATCTTCATCATCATCATCATATTTCTAGAATGTTTAAATTCACAAACAGCACTTAACTATTTTGTGTAATAATAATAATATTAAAGATGAGCATTTTATGCACTTACACGTTAATTTATATAAGTTTATACTTCACACATCTCTAACGAGAGCGTGGCAGAACGAATACCATAGTAAGTTATAATGCACATTCTGGACATAATGTGATGTGTTTTGATATGGATTAAGCTATCTATAATGCGCCACAATGTCAGACGCACAATCACGATACAACACGAAGAATTTCGGCGATCAACCAAATGTTTCGTATATACGGCTTATTACAACAGAAACGCGAATGGAAATTGTGGCCACGCTAGCGAACTTTCAATGGATAAGCCATTTGACATTAGCCTTCGTTCGATGAATCGTTCGGTCAGACAGATCACTAGAACGCAAACCTACGCCTAATCACTTTAATGTAGCCTCGATAAAACAGGATTTGTACATATTACAGAAAATTATAGTGAACGGAAGACACTAAAGATTAAAGATGTTTATTAAATTACGGTGAGAAAATGTAAAAAGAGACAGAAACATCGATTTGAAAGTTATCAATGTAGAGGCGGGGTTGCGGCGGTCAGCTGGCAGCGAGTGGCGCGGTGGGGGGCGCGGCGAGGGGCGCGCTCAGGGGCGCTTCGACGGGCGTAGTACGAGGCGCATTGAGGGGCGCGTCGAGAGGCGTAGAGCGAGATACAACGAGGGGCGCAGTGAGGGGCGCAGTGAGAGGCGCAGCGAGGGGCGCGGCGAGGGACGCGGCGAGAGGGGCGGCAAGGGCGAAGTGCCGCCGCGCCGCGGCGCTTCCCTACGGCCGCCGCGCCGCAAACACGCCGCCTCGCGACATGTACCCGCCGCTGCTACCAGACGCTGCAACATCACAATAGACATATTCTTCTAGTGCTCCATAAAAATATGAAAATCCTACAGTAATTCCGGTCTGTTGTGATTCCTGATTGATACATGTCTATCAATGGGGACGGGCATCTATGACTTTCTCTGCCACCAGGGTGGCGCCACTTAGGAATGAGGTCAAATGTAAAAGTTTATTTCTGAAAGTGTTTATATTATACGTGGTAGAGCCATGCTGCAGCTATATTAATAGTATAGTTGTAGTACGAATGGGTCGGCTCGACCGGGGAAGGATCACGCTCTCACAGAATACCAGCGTAAAATAGCAACTTAAAGCTGCTGTGTTCGTATGGTGAGTGTAGAGAACCGGAGACCCATTTTACTAGAAAAGAGGCATTCTATCTTAGTCCTCACGGCTGACAACGCATCTGCATTTTAATTCACAAACGAAGATAGATGCAGATGTCTATAGGCCACAACAACCACTTACCATCAGATAGAGTGTGTGCTCGTTTGTCACCCTTATTCTATGAAAAAAAGGAATTGCGAGCGATTGGAACAGCGCATCAAGACGTATGTAGGTAGTTACAAAATTAATATAAAGCTGTAATTTGTTTCTAGGAACTAATTTCAAGGGGTAATTTAAGATCATCATCATCATCACCATCATCATTACAGTCTATCAAAAATCCACTGCTGAAGAGACCTTCCCTATAGTTTGCATCATAGGAGGAATATCTGTCATAGTTGCCGGGCTTAGCAGGCGGATTGTAGTTTTTTATTATTTTGAACTGTTATCAGAATAATATGGGGTAGTGGATTTTCTTACGCCGCCACTACAAATTGGAATATAGTGTAATAGTGGTGTATTGGGTCCACTATTAACTGACTCCGAGTGGTTTAGCGGCGGCGGCGTGGGACACATCTCCGGAACAGCAAGAAGAAGCGAAGCTGCGGCGTTGAAGAAACGGCTCGAAAATGGCCGACGGATGCGTGAAGATAGCCGGCGTGTGAAGACGATGCGGTGCTGATGATATTTGTGGCTGCTTCTTGTTTCTATATTAGAACGTTACATATATATACGTCAAATTATCTCGCATCGATATGCAGCCCGCAGTATCTCAGTAGCCGGGGGTAATTAGGAAATAGATGTTTTCTTTAGACCTTCACCTTTTGCGTTATAGTAGCAGCAGGGTAACATTATTTATAACGGTTTAGGGTTGATTAGCCTGGCTGCTACAACAGTAACAAAATTCAAGTGGCAAATGGAAGCGTAGATGTATAACATCATCTTCTTTGAATAAAGTTTATTTTACTAATAACATTCAATGGATTTTATCGCGTTTAATTTCGTCTATTTTTACCACGGAGCAAATACAAGGAGGAGGTGTTGTAATTAGATTTCACTATGTAACAACGCGTGACAATTTACGGTGTGAGGGGTACCAGTGTTAATACTCGCCCACTTAACTAATTTCCATCTACCGATAATTAGTAAAACTACTAACATCGTTCCATATCGATGTTGCAATGAAGTGTATCTACCTTGACGATAGATGGCGGCCTGTTCACAAAATGATTATAAAAACTATAAAAATAATAATTTGGTGATTAAAAACTCTTTAGGACTGAATGCAAAACAAATTTCCGCACCTTCGCATGATTATTTTACTAATACTGAGCTCTACGTGTCTTTATAGTTTTAGTTTCCATGACACAAAATGTCGCCATCTAGTGTCGAATATATTTAATTACATTTGAAAACCGACACAGAGATTTTTCTAGAACTATTTTAATAAATTAGGTATAAAATTACTTACAAACGAAATGTGATGCCATGCATAGCATCAGTGCCTCTATCTGAGTAGTTTGTAGACGATAAAACACAACACATCATCCTTTTCTTCTTAACACTACGAAAATACACCGATTCGCGATTTTCGACACATAAGTGCACAGGAAGAACGCTGACAGTATACTAACTAAAGCCACGCCCACTGTGATGACGTCAGGACCTAGTTAGAATCACAGTGCACAGTTGCTTTGGCCATCTCCTCTTTGTATTTGTTCCGTGATTTTTACTTATCTATCTTAATAATATAATGTATATAAAACACTTTCGCACGCGCTCCATAGTTTAACCTCTCCATCCTTACTTCATGTAGGGATGCAGTGCAGATGCGAAAAATCCCCCCTAGATATTACAATCCCTATCTTACTGTCTACAGTGGCAGTGACTGCAAATCCTTAGAAAAAAATATGATAGACTAAAGTCGATTATTTTTACAGGCTTATAAGTGATGACTACCATCATAATAATAAAATTATACTTACGTTGATTAGGGAAAGGCAAGCAGTTAGACTTTAAAACTTCCTCATGGTTACCATATGCACAAAATTTGACTACTACAGTGTTTGCTGAAATCCCAGTAATCTCAGCTTCGTAGAACTGAAAGTAAAATATCATCAATACATAATAATTTAACAGAATTTAATTTAAAAAAGAAAACATTCTCATACATTATTATCTTCCCAATATAGTGCTAGGCACCTATCGCCGATTTTCCAATTTATATCAGCAACGCCGAGCATAGCACGAGCTTGTTCATTCACAGCCGCATTTTGAAAACCGAGTAGTGATCCCGGCAAAAATGGACCTCCAGCACGCATGGTAGTGTTGTACTCTTGAGGTCTTCCGCCATATCCGTACTGACGGCTGTTGTACCCACCTTGTGTACCACTCAAGTAGTTCATATTTGGGTACATGGGGTTCTGTGGAGGCTCAATGTAACCATTTGACTGTTGTTGTTGCTGTTGTGGCCTTCGCTGGTATGATTGATCTTGGTAATTTTTTAAATCATTGTTCCTCCTAAACGGAGGTATGTCTTGCATGTTTTGATTAGGAAAGTAAGGCTGTTTCTGAGCATACATCTGTTCAGGATGTGGTTGATAGTTACGGGGCTGAATAACATCATCTGTAGGCCGTGATTGATTTGCTAGTAGATTTAAATTTGCTGTACTCTCAGTTATACTATCTATAGCATTAGTATTGTTCTGATAGTTACGAGTTTGATGCATTTTATTATCATTCATATTTCTATCATGGCGCATACTATGTTCACTAAATTGATTTTGTTGTTGAGTATGATATGAATTATTGTATTGCGTATTTAAATTGACATTATTAGCTTGTGGTTGTTGTTGTTGCTGTTGGTGATGGTGATGTTGTCGCTGCTGCTGATGGTATTGTTGTTGTTGCTGTTGCTGCTGGTGTTGTTGTTGCTGTTGTTGCTGCTGCTGCTGGTGATGCTGTTGTTGTTGCTGCTGCTGCTGTTGTTGTTGTTGCTGCTGTTTATTTTTCTCTTCTAACTTTTTCTGGAATCTTGGTGGCTTCTCATTTTGAGTTTGGTACTTTCGATCCTCTCTATGAGATGTATGATGATTATCATTTGAATAGTGGCCTCTGCCATCTGATTTATTTCTGTTTGGTCCATCATATCTTGAACCTTGTGAACGAGAATTATTTTTGGCACTGTTTCGCTCTCTATTCGCATAATTTCTATCGCCTCTATCGCCTCTATCGTCTGTAGTTGAGTTGTGATTACGATTATTTTTATCTTTATCTGGTACATTAGGCAGTTTATCTTCAAGAAAATCAAATAATGACACCTTGCCAGATGGTTTAACTGGTATTGTGTCTTCATCAGTGGACTCTTTGTTACGTCCCTTGCGTTTAGGCTGCTCTGGTTCTTTTGGCTTCTCCTTACTCCTATTTTCTGAATTATCCCTTTTTTGTAATATCCTGAGGGCTCTATCCACATTATTTTTAGTATATTTAAGGGCATTTTCAGCTTGTTCCTCAGAAAAACCAGCATCAACAATCTTTTGCACATTTGCATCTAACAAAGGCTTAGTGCCTCCACCAAATATCTGTAAATAGAATATTAGAAAAATTAAAGTCGTATGTGACATGTTGCCAGTTACAATTTACTAGTGGTAAGTTACCTGTATTTTCGACAACTTAACATCGTTTACATCTAGAAAATGTTTGCCAAGACATATATTTCACAACAATATCCGAACGGGTTACCGCCTTGCCGTGGCGGGGGCTCAGTACCCGTGGCTTGGTCACCCAGGGTGAACAAAAAGGACACCTCGGGTCGGCCCTACATTTTGGGCCGACCCGAGGTGGCCGCTCCAATTTGCCTAGATCTAGCGGTTACCTAGCCCACTCCTGATGCGGGTTGGTGGACTGTGGCGGGAGTGGCGTCCTATTCCCCTTCCCGCCGCAACCAAGATGGAATCGCGGGGGAAAAGGAGAGCTGGTATGACGAGGCGCCACTCGCCCTATCCTCCGCACCGTTGATGCGGGGGTGACAAACGAGCACACAGTCCACCTGATGGTTGCTGTGACCCACAGACATCCACATCTATCCTCAATAAAGAATCAAAATGCAGATGCGTTCTCTAAGAGGGAATGCCTCTTTTCCAGTAAAAAGGCTCTTTTCCAGTAAAAAGGGTCTCCGGTTCTCTACACTCACCATACGAAACACATCACAGTGTTAAGCTGCTATTTTACGCCGGTATTCTATGAGAGCGTGGTCCTTCCCTGGTCGAGCCACCCCATTCGTACTACAACTATACTACTAATATAGCTGCAGCATGGCTCTACCACGTGTAAAGTAGAGCCACGGGGGGGAGAATTGCAGATGGCTAGTCTCTGTTCAGACTGACCACCGTGACCGAAATTCGGTCTGGAGGACATTATTTATAAAGTATTCTCATCTGGTTGGGCTGAAGAAATATATAAAAGGATATATTAAATAATTATCCTTTTATATATTTATTATAATATAACTAGCTAGGTAGGCATACGTTGTTTTGCCCTTTCCGACGACACTTCCTATGAAAAAATCCTTAAATTCGCAATAAAAATATATTGAAGGTTACTTATCGGGATAAAAACTATCCTATCTCTCAAGTTGGACCAAACTGCACACAGTGTGCAAACTTTCATTGAAATCAGTTCAATAGTTTAGGAATTCATCGAGGAAAAATATGTGACACGTAATTTTTATATATAAAGATTATACTTCCCGGCTGGTTTCCAAATAGATCACCAGCAGTGGGTTTAGAGCCATCACGACAGCCCGATTTCGCTTGCTTAGTTAGGGGTATGCGGGGAAGTCGTGGTCGATTCTCGAGAGGCGTACTGCGCGTTTTCCTAATCACCTCTTCCAATATGCTCCTCATTTGCTCTTGTTCCTGAGCGACTATTTCATCGTCGTCTGAGTCGACCACAAGGAGATCTACGGCGGCATCTACGTGTACGGGTTGCTCTGCAACTCGTAGAGCCGCATCTCCTGTCGTAGTATTTTCATTCGACGACGGAATAGCCTCACGTCGTAGCCGTTCGAGTTCGGCGTCGTCAAATATTTTTGAGCGCATCTACCGAACTCGGTCTGCCAGGTTTTGCTCGGTGACGGTAATAGACGGCTCCAGCTCAGCAAAAAAGCGATGCATACTAGCCCGGTACACAAAACCTCCAATTTCTCCCCCTTTCGCCCGCCAATACGTTTGAATTCATTTTCTTCATACAACGTACTCCACAAGCGGCGGGTGCCGCTTGCTGAGTCCGGGAGGGGTTTTAGCAAAATAAACACTTGTAAGAAATAGATTCAATCACTCAGTGATATAATTTTTAAAGCAATCGGCGCTACACAATTCTAGCTACTACTACATAACTATTTTACATCTTTATCAATCCACAAACGTGGCCCCTTCTGTTGTTAGTAAAACCTATCTGGATTTAATTCTACGGCTACGCTTACAACCGGATTACTGTGCAGTGCCAGAAGCCTCGCACCTCCGAAGCTGCTGCCCTTCGCCAGTTTGACGTGAATGGATGTGAGTCTGACGTGAAAAGATAGTTACATATAAGATAGTTATATGGGCATCTATCAGAAGCCATAAGATTTTTCTTACATTTCACATAATCCCCTCTTACGAAACCAACAGGATGTAATGGGGTGATGAATTCTTTTACACCGTGATCACCCGGCTATTTATGTCATAAACTAATGTAATATAAACATATGTTACCTTCTTAACACCAGACAATCTCTGTGCTTCAGCAATTGCACCTTTCCTCTGAGCTTCAAACTCTGCATTATCTTGCTTAGCAGCTTCCTGCAAACTCTTAAATTGTTTATCCACAGAGAGAGCCTCCAAACGTTGGCCAAATGGAATCCATGGAGGTGGCCCACCGTCAGCACCAATACCACCTTAAACAACACAGAATTACTACATAACAAACTAATTGCACTAAACAGAAACAGAACAGAAACAGAAACTTTTTTATTCAATATAGATTATAAATAATACTTATTGAAAGTCACTCTTTTGTTTGATTACCACTGGTTCGGAAAAAACCTCTGTCCTGGGAAGAACCAGCAAGAAACCCAGCGGGACTTTTTTTTTAAATAACAGCTTACAATCATGATGTGACACAAATTAACAACACAACAAATTAGAAATAGCTTGGTAGCGATCACCTCATTTCCAGGGGTTATTATCATCCATAAATTCCTTAATATTATAATAACCCTTTTTATACAAACTTAGTTTAATAAAGTTTTTGAACTTTGAACAGGTCAAACTTTGTATATTTTCTGGAATTTTGTTGTAAAAGCGTATACATCGCCCCAAGAATGAATTACTGACTCGATGGAGTCTAGTAACTGGTACTACTAGCTTGTGTCTGTTCCTAGTATTTACAGAATGAATATCACTTATTTTTGTAAAACTACTTTTATTTTTGTGTACGTACATTACATTTTCATAAATGTATTGAGAGGCCAAAGTTAATATATTAATTTCCTTAAATTTTTGTCGCAGCGTCTCTTTAGGCTTTAAATCATAAATTGCTCTTATGGCCCTCTTCTGCAAAACAAATATAATTTCAGTGTCAGCTGCGTGTCCCCATAGCAAAATACCATACGACATTATGCTATGGAAGTAGCTGAAGTAAACTAGTCTAGCTGTTTCAACACTGGTTAAACTTCTAATCTTTTTTACAGCATATGCTGCAGAACTAAGTCTGCTTGCTAGTTTTGATATATGGGGGCTCCATTGAAGCTTCGCGTCTAGTGTGATTCCAAGAAAAATGGTGGTATCTACAAGACTCAGTTTCTCCCCATTTAAAATTACATTAGTATTTAATTGTTTGACATTTGGAGTCACGAATTTCATACATTTTGTTTTAGTGCCATTTAAATGCAAATTATTAACATCGAACCAATTTACTAATTTAGAGATAGCATTATTTACTTCGTCATATTTTAGTAACTGTCGACTTAATTTGAAAATTAAAGAAGTGTCATCTGCAAATAATACTATATCATGGTTATCCCCTACTATGTAAGGTAAGTCATTAATGTATACAAGAAACAGAAAGGGGCCGAGAATTGAGCCTTGAGGCACGCCCATTTGTACCATCGATCCGGAAGAGCTCATATTGTTAATGACAACTTTTTGCGTTCTCTTACTTAAATATGAAATAATTAATTTAAGGGCATCACTTCTTACACCGTAGTGTTGAAGTTTCCTGATTAATGTTTCATGGTGAACACAATCGAAGGCCTTGGATAGGTCACAAAATATACCCAAAGCATCCTGTGAATTCTCCCATGCATTAAAGATATATTTAATCAGCTCAACACCGGCATCAGTTGTCGAGCGACCCCTTGTGAAACCAAATTGATTTTTATGAAGTAAATTATTTATATTAAAAAAATTTAACATTTGAACAAGAACAATTTTTTCAAAAATCTTACTAAGTGTTGGTAGTACAGAAATAGGTCTAAAATTGGCGGGGTCTAATGTACTACCAGATTTAAATAAAGGTATTACTTTACTATGCTTCATTAAATCAGGAAACACACCAGATTCGATACTAGTATTAAAAATAATAGCTAAATGAGGCGCGATTGTATCTATTATAGACGCAATAACTTTAACGGAAATCCCCCACAGATCCGCAGTTTTCTTAACATCAATAGTTTTAAAATATTTTACAATATCTTTTGATGACACTTTATGAAATGTAAAATTCTTTGTACACACATTTACATTTTGTTTAAGTAATGATTCGGCGACGGCAGGAGAAGAATTCAGTGACTTAGTGGTCAAGATCGGAATATCAGTAAAATATTTCTCAAAAACCATTGCTACGTCCTGATCTGATACAGTTAATTTGTTGTTAACACTTAACTGGTAATTAGAATTGCGAGAGTTGATCTTACCAGTTTCGCTATTAATTATACTCCATGTCATTTTAATTTTATTGGAAGCCGTCTTAATTTTGTTGCTCAAATGCAAAGACTTGGCTATGGAGCACACTCTTTTAAATATTTTTGAATATTTTTTTACATATTCCCTAAATTCGACGCTATGATTATATGACCTTTCATGGTAAAGATCATATAACCTATGCCTGCTCTTATGGACTCCTACTGTCGCCCATTCATTGAATGACTTCCGACTGTTCAAGGAGAATGTTTTAGAAGTAAAAGTATTATTAAATTCATTGCAAATAAGCTTAAATAATGTTCCATACATTAAATTAGGATCATTTTGGTATGAAAGTGATGGAAGTTTTTTCACTATGTTACTTCTAAATTTCTCCAAGCGACGTGCATTTACTGGAATAGACACAACTTTCTCATCTACTTGCTTTTTGTGAACATAAGGTAACGAAACTACTTGTCCACAGTGATCAGAACTTAATTTTTGAATTATACATTTATGCAACGGCTTCACATTTGTAAAAATGTTATCTATACATGTTGCACTAGATTGAGAAATACGCGTTGGCTCTATAAATAAATTAAAAAGACCATATGATTTAAACAATGATCTAAATTTAATATTGATGGAGGAAGCTTCTAGGAGATTGATATTAAAGTCTCCACATATTACAACAGATTTATTCTGTTTATTAAGCTTAGCAAAAACTTCCTCCATAATGTTTTCAAAAGTATCATATGTACAACATGGGGGTCTGTAGACGCTCACAACAATGAGGTGCTCAAACTCAACACATGCCATTTCTACAGTTCGCTCAACAGAGAGGCTCACAATGTCTTTACGTTCTTTACATGATAATAATTTACTAGTTAATATTAAGGAGCCACCTCTTAAAACCGTATCTCTATTGAAAGAACTGACCACCTGGTGATTACTGAAGTTAAACATTAAATTATAAGCTTTTAACCAATGTTCAGTAATACATAAGATATGAATATTGTTGCTATTTAAGAACAACTCAATTTCTAGCTCTTTGCCTATCATGCCTTGTATATTTTGATGCACCAGGTGTAAACAATTTTCATTATTACTCTGTGGAGAATATATTACATTAAATTAGTACACACATATGCATACACAAGTCTTAAGATGAACATGGACAAAACAAAGGTTATGTTTACACATTGTATACATCTATGCCAGTAGTTGTTGGCAGCACTACGCTCGAAGTTGTTGACGAATATGTTTACCTGAGACAAATAGTCCGACTAGGTAAGTCAAACTTAGACCGAAAGGTCAATTGATGGAATCAACTCAGCTGTGCAGCGTTCGGAAGATTACGACACATCTTCTCGTCAAGTATACCTCAAAACTTACGAGAAACCGAGATCATACAATCAGTGCGTGTTGCAAGTGATGACTTACGGATCTGAGATGTGGCCCTTCACTGCTGTGAAGCTCAAGCCAGCAATGAACAAAGCTATGGGGTTTCTCTGACATAGCCCAATAGATTAGTCAGCTGAGGTAACAATGGGCTGATCATATAACTCGAACAACTGGCAACCAATGGGGAGAGTGGCAGCCTCATAGGTCGGCCTCCCACTAGATAGAGTGATGACCTGGTAAGACATGCAGGAAGTCGATGCATACAGGTGGCTTGGGACCGTGCTTTGTGGCATTCCTTGGAGCAGGCCTATGTTCAGCAGTGAATTTGTGAAGGGCTGTAATGATGATGATGATACCCATACACACACACACAACACTCACACGCACCCTACAAATCTTTCCCTTAATTTTTTCCTGTGCTGCTGTCACCCTTCTGAAAATTACATTTCGCTTTATTGTCCAAGCCTGTACTCAAATTATTACATTGTTTTTTTCTAAAGTAACCCGATTACAAGCCAATTTCATGACTTTGTTAAAATGCTTCAAGTGCATGTAGGATAAGGGTGACAAACGAGCACCCAGTCCACCTGGTGGTGAGTAGTTGCTGTGGCCCATAGACATCTACATCTATCCTCGATTACAAATCAAAACGCAGAATGCCTTGTTTCCAGTAAAAAGGGTAAAAAGTACATGCATGCTAGACTTTCTATAAGTCCTTAATTTTAAGGTCCATGTTCTCACAAGCTAGCACCAAACTCAAGCTAGTAGACAGATTGTTTACATCTCTTTTAACAAGATGAGTGAGACAAATAGACACACCATTTGGACTAGTGTGAATGAACTAATATCTAAGCCACCCTCGCCAAATAGTGACTCATAGGCACATAAGACAGGAGGATCTTGTACAATATCTAGGCCTGACCGTTCAACTGACATAAGATTAGATTTCTTATACTAGGAATAGATAAATTAAAAAGTGTACTCCTATCTTATCCAAAATTTTTCCCAGGTGCGCCAAAAAATCAGAAGCCATTGAAGACTCTCTGGAAAGGAAGACTGGAAAATATGCCGGTCTAATAAGCCATTTAAAAAAAAAGATGGTTTTGATTTCAAAAAACTTAAGACTGGTAGCAGTTATTTTAGTAATTACTATCTATCTCACTCAAACTTGTCGCCGACCTATGAGGCTGCCACTCTCTCCATTGGTTGTCAGTTCTTCGAGTTATATGACCAGCCCATTGCCACCTCAGCTTACTAATCCATTGGGCTATATATATACAGTACATTTTCTAAGGAGAAATAAAATTCTTTAAACAAATCATAATAATATGTCTAGGCACACTATCGTTATTTTTTTCTTTCACAAAACTGCATATTTATCACTGTTGTTATTAAGCCCAATTAAAATAAAAAATATGAAATATATCAGTAGTGTACCATCTATTTATATGACAGATATGTATGCCAGAAGTAATATGACAGAGAGCACCACCATATGTGCAAAACATCTGATACTCTAAACATAAGTCCTAGGTGGAGCTTTAATTCTTCCATACACATTACACTATATCTTAGCACTGATATCAGAAGCTTTTAATTTATACGGAAATATGTTATTTCTTTAATTCTTTGACGTCAGTTTTTAAAAGAGAAATTTTGAATATGACCTTTGACCCCTTTGAGTGAACTAAACAATATCATGGTAACAGCTAAAATGTAGTCTAAATAGTAACAATAGAAACTTCATCATATTCTTCACCCTAAAAATAAATAATTTTCTTCAAAGTTAAATAGGACTGAGGTTTTAGTCATTAAAATCAATCCACAACTGGCAAAGAAATATAAAAAAGAAGCATACAAAAAAAATACAGTAGAATTAAAAAAAACTTGTTTTGTGCAGTTGGCTAAAAAGTAAGAAATGTAATTTTAATATACTAATATTATTTTAAATGTGTTGCCTATTATAGTAATGCAAGTGTTTAGGCCCAAAAATGGTCATTTGAGACGGCACGGCATAGGGGCACAGATAGGTGTTTGAAAGAGGTCGTTGGACTTCTGTCCAGTAACAGGACTTATTTAGGTGCTGCGATGTCCAGGAAGGGCATCCAGTGGAGGTTCGACCCTCCGGCTTGCCCACATTGCGGCGGTATTTTTGAGGCGGTGGTTAAGGTTGCAAGATCTGATGGGGCTCCTAAGGTGGCCTGGTTTCGGTTGTAGAAACGGTCTTGCAACGTGCCGTCGCGACCCTGTCCCGCTTGCCGGTTTGCTCGCGGACATAAGTCCTTATGTCCAGGACGGGGGTTTGTTTAGGCCCAAAAATGGTCATTTGAGACGGCATCCAATCGCCTTCGACTTAACGAATCGCCCGATGGTGTTAGGTGTCACGCGCGTAGCGGGGAGGGGGCATCGGTATGCAGCTTCCCAGCGTTTTGGCGCTCGTGGGCGAAAACAGTAGCTGTAGTGCAGCGGCGCCGTCGCAACGTAACGTATTTGTGGTGACCGTGGCAGCGATTTCGTGCGACCAGTTTTGGTTTTATGGTCTAGATTTTCAGTATTTGTGCGCGTTACTTCGCTACTTAAATTGTGTTTCGTGAAGACCGCCTCGGATTAGGTTGTCTAAGTATTGCAGTGAGTCTACTCGGGCCGCGTGATCACTGCCTTAGAAGGTCGCGTTCTGTTCTCGAAATAATTTGTTGCTGAGTGAACGGAAGTTTTTTTTAACAGTGGTAGAGCCACGCGGCAGCTTTTTCTGTCGCACGGATGGGCCGGCTCAAACCGGGGTGGTACCACGACCTCACAGAATACCAGCGTGAAGTAGAGGTCTACTTCTGTGTTTCGCTTGGTGAGTGCAGGTGGCCGGAGGCCCTTTTTACTGGAAATGAGGCATTACATCTTAGTCCTCACGGGTGACAACGCATCTGCATTTTGATTTGTAATAGAGGATAGATGTAGATGTCTACTTACATTCACTACACCTAACACCTGAACGAGCCTTGTGGTCCGTCTTCGCTTCTGAACCAGGTAAGTCGCATTAAGTACCTAATCCATATATATTAAATATCCATAGGCATTTGAGCCCCACACTTAGTTGTCCGTCGAATCTACAGCTGTATGGGCCCCTGTATAGTCGACCTTAGTCTGGGCAACTAGGTGCGTGTACAGCAAGTATAGCAATGTCACACCAACATGTTCTAATTTGACAATAAAACCTGTTTATGAAAATAACAATAGTTTTTGTTTCATCCAAATTGGTGCAGAAATACGAAAGTTATAACGTTTTGAAGTTTCGCAATTTTTTTTAAATTTTTACCCGCTCGTTCTCTGTGACGTGACGTCACAATCTGACAGAGCGAACGCGCAGTAGGTACTTGCTAAGTTCAGTACTAACCGCGCGCTCGGAAGTATACGGTCGTTTACCTACATATTATATCGAATGTCAGAGTTAATGTCCGGTGGACTGTATTAGATGATATAATACTTATAATAAACCCAACGACTATATAAGAATTTTGAACTAATAATTTATGAATAATCTAATCTAATATGAATAATCTAATATATTATTATGAATAATGTAATCAATTAACTATTAATAATATTTGACATATGTATGCCCATGAGGCTGATCACATACTGAACTTTATTTGTGTTTAAATAAGACCTTTTTGTAAACTGTGAATCACAAATGAACTATTTGATTTGATTTATAAACTAAAGTATTGAACATTTAGCTTTTACGTGATTATATTTATATGTATAGTCACGGTGTGTAGTGCTGTATAAAAACGAAAATGGAAGCGGGCTTTGAAAAAAGACAGTCAGCTAATCTGCCAAAAGTGAATAATTTTATGGTTGCGCAGTATTTTTCAGAAAATTATGACTTTTATCATCAGAAATGCATGGAATAAAGCTCTAAACGTAAGTTACTAATAAAATATTACGAAAAGTATACAGCTTTACCATTGATTAGTAATTAGGCAGTAATACATAGGTACAGTAATACATTGCCGTGTAGTGGCGGTTAAGAATATCCACTACCCCATATCTTCCCGTGGGTGTCGTAAAAGGCGACAAAGGGAAACAGGCAGGAGATGGGCAGCAGCATCTTCCTGGTAACGGCAAAAATACAATAAAAAACTGCGGTTGCCAACCCGCTCGCCAAGCGTGGCAACTATGGCAATATACCCCCTATGATGAAAATTACGAAGAGACGGCCCCCAGTCCCCGGCGGCCCCGCTATTCCTGGCTACGGTGGCGACCATGGTAACGGCGGGGCAGGGGGTGCTAAGAATCTCCGGTGGAGGTTCGGTTGCCACCTACGACGACTCGACCTGGCAACATATAACGCACGTACCCTGAGGACTGACGAGAAGATTGTGGAGCTGGAAGAAGAGATAGACAAGTTACGCTGGCATATTATAGGATTATCTGAAGTCCGAAGAGAGGGGGAGGACACGGTAATCCTCGAATCCGGCAACTTGCTCTATTACCGGGAGGGCGACCATCTGTCCCAAGGAGGTGTCGGATTTATCGTCCACAAGTCTCTCGTTAACAACGTTGTAAAGATTGAGAGTGTGTCGACGAGGGTTGCGTACCTTATACTCAGAATCACCAAACGGTATTCGCTGAAGGTCATACAGGTTTACGCACCAACCTCGGCACACCCCGATCAGGAGGTGGAGGAAATGTATGAGGATATCTCTAGAGCCATACATTCCTCCAAAACCCAATATACGGTGTTAATGGGAGACTTCAATGCAAAACTAGGCACAAGAGAAAACGGTGAGCTGAAAGTGGGGAAATTTGGAATAAGGCAACGGATCCCAAGGGGCCAGCAGCTGGCCGACTTCAAGGAGAAAGAGGGACTCTTTGTGATGAACTCTTTCTTCCAGAAGCGGCCCCACAGGAAGTGAACCTGGTCGAGCCCCGACGGTTCGACAAAAAATGAGATTGACTTTATTATGACGACCAGACGACAACTGTTCAGTGATGTCTCAGTGATCGCGAGGGTGAAAATCGACAGCGATCACCGAATGGTTAGAGGCACACTGAACCTAAACGTTAAGTTGGAGAGGTCTCGTCTAATGAAGTCAACGCTCCGTCCCCCTCGTGCTCTAATCCAAAGTCCCGAAACCTTTCAGCTCGAGTTACAAAACCGTTTTCAGTGCCTAGAAGACTGCAATGAAGTGGACGATTTGAATGACAAGCTCGTGGAAACTGCCCATGCGGTCGGAGCTAAGTTCTGCAAGACCCGCCGCAGAAGAACACAAAAACTCTCCGATCACACTCTTAATCTCATGGCTGTTAGACGGGAGATGAAACTACATTCTTCAACAGATTTGACAGCATACAGGCAACTGAACAGAAAGATCTCCAAATGCATGCGGCGGGACTTACGCAACTTCAATACAGCTCGTATTGAAGAAGCGATCGAGCGGAACCAAGGCTCCAGAGTCTTTGCCAGAGATCCAGAAAGAGCCAACTGTCAAAGCTGAAGACCGAATGTGGCAGCATCGTTTCCGGGGCACCTGAGATTTTGAGTGAGATTGAGAGGTTCTACGGGCAGCTGTACACGTCATCGTAGGAGCCGCACGCAAGTGTGAGTAACGATCCAAGAGCGAGTCTTATCCGACATTATTCCGATGATATCCCGGACGTCAGTCTGAGCGAGATTAGAATGGCTCTCCAGCACCTTAAAAACGGCAAGGCCCCAGGCGAGGATAAAATTACAGCGGAGCTTCTGAAAGCGGGTGGAAAACCGGTACTTGAAGTCCTTCAGAAGCTCTTTAATTCCGTCCTCCATGGTGGCATTACACCGGAGGCGTGGAGCAGAAGTGCGGTGGTCTTGTTCTTCAAGAAAGGCGACAACGCTCTCTTGAAGAACTACAGACCGATTTCCCTTCTGAGCCGCGTCTACGTGCTGTTTTCGAGAGTCATTACGAATCGTCTCGTGCGCAGACTTGACGACTTCCAGCCTCCCGAACAAGCCGGTTTCCGAAAAGGCTTTAGACCACATACATACCCTTCGGCAAATTGTACAGAAGTCCGAGGAGTACAATTTGCCACTATGTCTGGCGTATGTGGACTATGAGAAAGCCTTTGATTCCGTCGAAATTTGGGCGGTGCTGCAGTCCCTTCAGCGATGCCAAGTTGACTGTCGGTATATCGAAGTGTTGAAGTGCTTGTACAGTAGGGCTACGATGGCTATTCGAGTACAGAACCAGAGTACGAAACCTATCCAATTGCAGAGAGGTGTAAGACAGGGTGACGTCATATCCCCGAAACTCTTTACCGCTGCATTGGAAGAAGTTTTCAAGCTTCTGGACTGGAAAGGATACGGTATCAACATCAATGGCGAGTACATCACTCACCTTCGATTTGCCGACGATATAGTCCTTATGGCAGAATCGCTGGAGGACCTAAGCACTATGCTCAATGACCTCGATAGTGTTTCCCAACGGATAGGTCTTAAGATGAACATGGACAAAACAAAGATCATGTTCAATGTCCATGTCACACCTATGCCGGTAGTTGTTGGGAACACTAAGCTTGAAGTTGTTGACGAGTATGTTTACCTGGGACAAATAGTCCGACTAGGTAAGTCCAACTTCGACCGAGAGGTCAATCGACGGATTCAACTCGGTTGGGCAGCATTCGGGAAATTACGGCACATCTTCTCGTCAGGTATACCTCAAAACTTGAAAACGAGACTGTACACCCAGTGCGTGTTGCCAGTGATGACATACGGAACTGAGACGTGGCCCTTCACTGCTGGCCGGATGAGGAAGCTCAAGGTCGCTCAGCGAGCTATGGAGAGGGCTATGCTCGGAGTTTCTCTACGTGATAAACTCAGAAATGAGGATATCCGCAGTAGAACCAGAGTGACCGACATAGCCCAACGGATTAGTAAGCTAAAGTGGCAATGGGCCGGCCATATAGCTCGAAGAACCGACAACCGATGGGGAAGAAAGGTTCTCGAGTGGCAGCCTCGTACCGGCAGGCGAAGTGTAGGGCGTCCCCCCACTAGATGGAGTGACGATCTGGTAAGTTATGCAGGAAGTCGATGGATGCAGGTGGCTCAGGACCATGCTTTGTGGCTTTCTTTGGGGGAGGCCTATGTTCAGCAGTGGACTTCTGAAGGGCTGTAATGATGATGATGATGACATAGGTAGATATTAACTGACCGAACCATGAAGTTACACATAATTTACAATGACATAAAATGAAAAAACTTACTTAAACCTACTAATGCAGTGAGTATTAATCAACTCGTAAAGTTATTTAGTACCTAGTGACACTTGAAGAAATTTTGTTGGTTACTTAGTTCGTCAGTGATTGCAAATATATGGTCCTACTTTTACTTTGACTTACTTTTGAATAAACTGATTGCGATATTACGTTTGTAGTTGGTACCTATACTGTTTTGAAAATGCAATATTCGCAAACATTCAATGTGTGTAATACTAAACTGATTTTGATGAAATTTTGTATTAAGATATAACTTGATCTACAGGATTTTATCTTCTCATATCGGACTTTTATTCCCAAGGAGCGTGATATAACAGAAATTTAAAAAAAAAACGAAAATAAAGGTTACTGGTAAATAAATAACATGACAAGAAAAATATGGAGGAATAAACATGGAGAGAATAATAAAAATATAACAATAAAGACTACTGGTGGCTTAGACGTGTCGGTTTGTAACGTCACATCGCGATGCGGAGCAAAGCGATCGCCCTTACCGTAAAACACCACTTTACACATCAATATTTCAGTCATTTTTAAAGGTAGAAAAAAAATAAGAATACTGTTGAATTTGTAATTTTTTATACAATTTTTTGATACCTTTAACAATATTGGGTGGCCAGACCCATTAGAGTAGGGTTACCATATCTCAGGATTTGTCCTGAGATTTCAGGATTTTTGAACTCTTCTCAGGATTGCGGCTGGATTTTGCAAATCCCATGAAATCTCAGGATTTTTAGAATTTTCAATACAATACAGCTTACATTTTAAAGATCTCTTTAATAAAAAGTTAAACAAACTAAAAATAATCTTTCTTTGGTATTAATTGCACAATTAAAATCAAAACTTATTTATCCAAGTAGTTCCTTAAACAGTTTTATCATACTTAATATGTGAAGATACCTTTTTAAGTAAGGTTTTTTCCTTTAATTATAGATTTATAACACACATGTCAAATTATATTTCGAACTGACAACACCGTTAGTTTGTTTCTTTCATGCGACCAATGAGACCCCATCGTAATCGTGAAATACCTATTGTCTTGAAAATAGTTAAAGCATGGTATTGAGTATTTCATTTTAAATTGAGATTAATTAATGATGATGATTTACTTGAGTACGGTTAAAGCAGTTCAATCTTCTCAATGGGATGGAAGTGAGTGAGTATGCGACACAGCTGTGATAAGGGCGGTGACACCCCCACGCATGCAACGCGAGATCCACAGTGTATAAAAACGATAATATTATAATTTTTTTAAATTGTTAAGTACGTCGGAGAGAAATTTTTAAAAACTGTAAAAAGTCTCAGGATTTTTCAATGGAAATCAGGCCTTTTCTCCAGACTTGATTTTTTCATCTGGTAACCCTACATTAGAGAGACTGCAGATGGACTTGCAACTTGCAACCTTATTACATGGTTACAACACTTATGAATTCAATATTGATCAGGACCTGCATGTTGCAGCAAAACTAAACATGTTGGTTGAATGGAATAATAGAAGGCAATCTTCCAGGCTGTCAAAAGGAAAATTCTATGGTTGCATTCAGCCCATTTTACCTATCTCACATAGTTCTATAGAAATTGAAACTTTGTGTGAAAGCTAGTTCTGTGTGATTGTGGCCTAAATGCAAACACTCTGGAGCACTTTGAGTACAGCCATTTGCCAACCCCTTAAATGATATTTTACCTTCTAATATTCAACACTGTAAATGTTCCCTTTTTATTAACCTTCATAAATACCCCTTTTGCTAATGTACTAGCAAACTTTCTAAGAACTAGTAATATAAAATTTTTAATATTAATAGCATACAAGTGGTAAAATTAAAAAATTTGTAGAATAACTTCAATATAAATAAAATATGAACATTATCAATGTAGTCAAAGTTAATTAAATATGCATTATTATGGATAACTCAAAAACTACCGGTCAGATCTTGATCAAATTTATATGGGACTATGAGAGAAGCACCAGCTTTCAAATAAAAAAAAGAATCAAAAAAATCAGTTCACCTAGAAAAAGTTCTGAGGTAACATTAAAAAATGCAGTTGAATTGAGTACCTCCCCACTTTTTTTTCAAGTCGGTTAAAAATAATAATTATTATTATTCATAATTGCAGTAGTGTTAAGTTTAAGTCTTCTAATCTTAATACTATATTCAAATCTATCTTATTTCAATTACCATTACAATCTAAATCTTACGGTTTTTTTTTTCTTTTTTAGGTATTTCAACTTCTTAAGGTAGGCACAAAATCGTCCCTAAAACTAGTAGTCAATATACTCAGCCAGTTTCTTAAAGTAATATCCCCTTGTGTCTCAACCTTGACATAGCACAGCAGAGGTTCATCAGTTAAACAAAGAAGCCAATCTTCTTTTAAGAGATGAAGAAGAAATGTGTTGTAATTTAATTTTATAGCATAATTCTTACCTCGAGTATGTTTTGCAAGACTTCGATTTAATTCCCATTTTTCTATCATGTGGGAAACTTTTCCACCTAATACTGATATAACACTTGGAGACAGCCAGATAACACCATGACATACTTCTAGTCCTTCGTTATTGAGCAAAAGTTTGGTGCCAGGTGGAGTATTGATACTAATACTTGGAATAGGGCTTGTCTCTAATCCAGTGCAGGATGACTTCCCATCATGTAATGTCAACCTTAGCATCCGTGGGGCTGAACTTGATTCCTCATTAGCTTTTGGGGCTGAGACGTTTCTTATCTTCTGTATTTGTACAACTATTGGTTTTTCTAGCTTGGTGGGATCTTTAGTAAAGTCTTCAGGAAATGCAACATCACCAACATCTCTCAAATCAAACTGCAATATTGTAAAAAAATCTTAATATACCCTAAGATTTACCACCTACACAAAACGTCATATTATATTATTATTATACTTACATCTAAAGCTTTTCGGCTAATAATATTTACATCTTGTATTTCACCATTTTCGCTAATTGTATCAATACCATCTTGAGTAAGATGCCTGGAAATATCACACAATAATCAGAAATATTAAATGCAACAAACTTCTATGTTTAACTCTTTCTTACTACTTACCAGCCTACTTCTTGCAGACTTTCCTTGAGGGACATATTTTTATTTATATGTAATTATAACATGAATTCTGTAAAACTTAATAAATAATAAGCCCATACGGACACACCATATTCCAGATCCAGATACATTTGTCAAACCCTTAGTGCTACATATTTATTTGTCTATGGTCAATAGGGATGCGAAAAAATAATCGATTTTCATATTAATCGATTATTTTTTAATTATAATCGATTTTTAAAGTCGATTTTGTAATAATGAAAATCGATTATATAAATTACGCGTTTTAATCGATTTTGGTAATCAGAGTCATCTGTGCGATGGATGTAAAAACATGAAGTAAGTTCAATAATTATTAATAACTTCGGTATATCGAAGTGTTGAAGTGCTTGTACAATAGGGCTACGATGGCTATCCGAGTACAGAATCAGAGTACGAAACCTATGCAATTGCAGAGAGGTGTAAGACAGGGTGACGTCATATCCCCGAAACTCTTCACCGCTGCATTGGAAGAGGTTTTCAAGCTTCTGGACTGGAAAGGATACGGTATCAACATCAATGGCGAGTACATCACTCATCTTCGATTTGCCGACGATATAGTCCTTATGGCAGAATCGCTGGAGGACCTAAGCACTATGCTCAATGATCTCGATAGTGTTTCCCAACGGATAGGTCTTCAGATGAACATGAACAAAACAAAGATCATGTTCAATGTCCATGTCACACCTATGCCGGTAGTTGTTGGGAGCACTAAGCTCGAAGTTGTTGACGAGTATGTTTACCTGGGACAAATAGTCCGACTAGGTAAGTCAAACTTCGACCGAGAGGTCAATCGACGGATTCAACTCAGCTGGGCAGCGTCCGGGAAGCCACGACACATCTTCTCGTCAGACATACCTCAAAACCTGAAAACGAAATTGTACAACCAGTGCGTGTTGCCAGTGATGACTTACGGAACTGAGACGTGGTCCTTCACTGCTGGCCGTATGAGGAAGCTCAAGGTCGCTCAGCGAGCTATGGAGAGGGCTAAGCTCGGAGTTTCTCTGCGTGATAAACTTAGGAATGAGGATATCCGCAGTAGAACCAGAGTAACTGACATAGCCCAACGGATTAGAAAGCTGAAGTGGCAGTGGGCTGGCCATATAGCTCGAAGAACCGACAACCGATGGGGAAGAAAGGTTCTCGAGTGGCAGCCTCGTACCGGTAGGTGAAGTGTAGGGCGTCCCCCCACGAGATGGAGTGACGACCTGGTAAGACATGCAGGAAGTCGATGGATGCAGGTGGCTCGGGACCGTGCTTTGTGGCATTCTTTGGGGGAGGCCTATGTTCAGCAGTGGACGTGTGAAGGGCTGTAATGATGATGATGATGATGAAGTTCAATAACATGAATAAGTCAATCAAAAGAACAGCGTCATCTGTGCGACAGATGAAAAACCGCGAAGTAAGTTCACTTTTATGTATCTCTATGTATGTAAAACAGTTTCGCCTTTCGTATGTTTTCAACAGTTTTCTTCCTCCTCTAGGAGTAAGAGTATTCTCTGGTTTTCTTTCTTTCTTTGGTTAGTGTAAACAATTATATATAAACAATAAAAATGTCTTGTAAAACGCCTAAAAGTGACTGAAGGAAGTATTTTATAGTGAAAAAATGATAGCGGCCAACACGTCAATAGGCAAAAATACTAAATTGGATCTATATATTGCGGCACCATTATCAAATCTCAAGGCAGATACCCTCAATATATGGAGAAGCTCTGAAGGAACTTTCCCTAAACTAACCGAATTGGTTCTTAAACACCTCCCTGTGGTAGCCAGTTCCGCGCCAGCCGAAAGATTACTTTTGAAAGTGGGAAATATTGTCAGGAAAAAATGTTAAATATTGTTGGGAAAGAGACGAAGAAGAATTTTGGTGAAATGATTGCTTTTTAAACTCTTTAACTGAAAATTCATGGCAATAATTTTTTTCACTTTTTTTTGTTTACACAAGTTTAAAAAATATTTGTCTTGTATTTTAGTTTTGAGACCAAAAGGTTGTCGTTTGATTATTTATAATTATATTTTTATTTTATTTTCTTTCTACTCCAATGTAAATGATACTAAACATTAGAGTAGAGGTTGCTAAAATTCAAAAGGGCAATAAAATTACAAGCAGATCTCGATTGCAAAATAATAAATACGGTGTCCCACAGGGAAGTGTGTTAGGTCCCTTTTTATTTCTTATATATATTAATGATCTTTCAAACGTCACTGACCACGAAACTGTTCTGTTTGCGGATGATACTACTGTAATTATTAAGTGTGAAACAACTGTGAAAATGAAATATCTATTGCACTCGACAAAATCTTTAGATGGTTTAAAAGTAACAATTTAAAAATAAACTTAAATAAAACCATGATGATACAATTTAGGGATTTTAGAACTCCACCTATCGAACTTAACATCTGTATCGACAGTACAAAAATTGTAGAAGTCAACTGTACAAAATTTTTAGGATTAATAGTTGACAGACACTGTGTCTGGAAGAATCATATAGAGTACGTATGCGATAAACTAGAGAAATTTGTTTATGCTATAAAACAGCTGCGGTTGACAGTGTCTAATGAAGCGGCACTGAGCGCTTACCATGGCTATGTCTCCTCAGTGCTTTCATACGGTCTCTTGTTGTGGGGCAACCCTAAGGGTATTAGTGTTCTGTGGGGGCAACTCGGTTGAGGTTGGCAAGGCCTTTCGTGTTCAAAAGAAGTGTGTAAGCGCTATTTGTGGAGCGTCTTTAGATAATTGCAAACCTTTATTTCACAAATTTCACATACTGCCTTTAGTTTGTATGTACATACGGGAACTTTGTGTTTTTGTCAAACAGCATCCACAATATTTCACCATTAACCCAAGTTTAATCAGTAGAAGTGCCATGCCAAGAAATAAATTTAAGCTCCATCTGCCTCTACGCAACCATGACATATATAAAAGAAATGTATTTATAAATGCTATTAGAGTTTACAATAAATTGCCTAACACTCTTAAAGACCTCCCTGTTTGCGCCCAAACGCTAGTTTCAAGATTTGACGCCAGAGGGCGCTCGGCTCGGTGCATTCGTACCGGTTTGACGTTCGGGCGATCGGAGTGGGATTGGCGCGTGGCGCGGCGGAAGTTGATCAGTAGCTTGAGAGCAGCGGTACGGTCGATTAAGTATTTGTTAGTGACCGCTGCAGCGGTTTCGCGCGATCAGTTTTGGTTTTGATCTAGATTTTTTGTATTTGTGCGCGTTTAATTCGCTATTGAATTTGTGGTTTCGTGAAGACCGCCTCGGATTAGTTTGTCTAAGTTGTACGTGCGTGACAAGAGGTGGATTTTGAATTCTTAATGCGGGCGTAGTATTTAATATCGAACGAAGGAATTTAGTTTGTTGATTATAACGCTGAACTTTGTGACTCGAGAAGAGATCGCGTTAGTTCCCTATTGTAATTTGGTGATAAATGAATCCGGAACTTTGTGACACAAGAGAAAGTCGTGTTCGGTTCTAGAAATAACCTGTTGCTACGTGAAACGGAAATGAACTTAGATCCACCGTTTATTAGTCGTGCCGCGTGTTACCTTTTTGATTACGATTAACGGGGATTTAGTTGAGTTTGAAGTTAGTTAAATGTACAATAAAGTTGATAGAATGAAATAGTGAAATGAAGAAAGAAGTTGTCATTTGGTGACGCCTGCTGGAGTGATGCAGCATTGTGGGGCAGCTTGGGACCAGGCCGCTGCCCGATCACCTCAGTTAGTTCAGGCTACATGAATAAACACTACTAAACACCACTTACATGCACCTACACCTACCTACGACCTGATCGAGCCTTGGGGCGGTCTTAGCTTCGTAACCAGGTACGTACTATTTATTTACCTAGCCTTATCTCCATTGTGTAGGTCAATTGTCCATAGGCCGTTGGGCCTCGTCCCCTGCTGCTCGTCGAATCTACAGCTGTATGGGCCCCGATATGGTCGAACTTTTGTTGGAGCAGCTAGGGGCGTGTACACTCCCTTACGTAATTTTTAAAAGGAAACTCACAGAATGACTGGCAACAAAATGTTTTTATAGGTTAGACGAATATATGAATTATAAAGAAATGTAAAATAATGGTGAAATATAGAAAAACTTATTATTTTTTTTAACATTTAATATTTATTTTATGACATTTTTTATTTTTTTTTAGATACTTTTTTTAGATACTACATTTATATATAATCAATTACCTAATTAATTCAATTTTTGACATATATTTATTGTAACTTAAAAACTTGACGCTAAAATATTTTTAAACAACTACGTAATTATTTTTCCTAAATATTTTACCTCGTTAAAATGTAATAATATTTTTTTTTGTATATTGTAGATATTGCACACCATTATCATGGTAGAATGTAAGATCTCATTAATAAATAACAACATCATAATATTATGTACTACATACTGGCAATAAATAAATTTGAAATTTGAAAATTTGAAATTAGTGGCAATAATTATTTTTTTTTAATTTTAGTTTTGAGACCAAAATGTTGTCGTTTGACTATTTAAACTTATAGTTTTATTTTATTTTCATTCTAATCCAATGTAAATGGTAATGAACATTTGTGGCATAATGATATTTAGACTTTTTGTTTGTTCAAACTTAGTTTGAAAAAACTATCGTTTACTAAGCTTATTGTTTCTTAATGATTTCTTATATTTACGCGAAGACTACACATTAAATGAAACTAATTTTTACGGATTTTATCGCGCTTAATTTAACTTTTTAATTCCCGACGTTTCAGGTGCTGAGGTGTTTGACGTCCCGATGTCATAGGGTTCCGCGCCTACGTCACAGTGACCGAGTGAAGCCGGCCACAGTCGAGACAGACAAGATTGGCTACATCTTGAAGCGAGATTCTATTAGAACATTCTTCAAGCCGCCGAAGAAGATTAGTCAGTTCTTACCATCCGTCAAGTGCAATATTCCTCTACAAGATGCAGGAGTATACAAGCTTGATTGTGAGTGTGGTCTCTCATATATAGGGCAAACAAAACGATCAATAAAAACCCGCGTAAAAGAACACATAGCTGACGTGAAGCACCAACGTTCCGGGAAGTCTGCAGTTTGTGATCATATCCTAGACGGCCCCCGCCATTACATTAGATTTGATAAACCACAAGTCCTCGCGAAAGAACATCGATTCCTGCCAAGGATGATACGTGAGGCTATTGAAATTAAAAAACATCCTAATTTCAATAGAGAGGGAGGCTGGGTACTACCACCTGCTTGGGATCCTGTAATTCATAAAATTAAAACTAAACCCAAGCATACCACTGCAAGACTTCAAGACACAGTTAGTTCATTCTGCGTAGATCGGACCAAAATTAATAATTAAAAAGCTGAAGGTACTCCGGGTTAACTTTGACATCGGGACGTCAATCACCTCAGTCCCCCGTGACCACGGTTGCTGGAAAGTAACCGAAACGTCAGGAATATAAAATAAGTTAATTAAACGCGATAAAATCCGTAAAAAATAGTTTTATTCAATAGTTAGGCTACCTTCAGTTTTTGAATATAAATTTTTGGTCCAATCTACGCAGAATGAGCTTACAGTATCTTGAAGTCTTACAGTGGTATGCTTGAGGTTGGATTTAATTTTATTAATTATAGGATTCCAAGCAGATGACAGCACCCATCCATCTTCTCTATTGAAATTAGGATGTTTTTTAATTTCAATAGCCTCGCGAATCATCCTTGGTATAAATCGGTGTTCTTTTGCAAAGATTTGTGGTTCAACTATGCCAGGAACTTTAAACACCTCAGTCCCCCCTGTGACTATGCGTGCTGTAAAGCACCCAAAACGTCGGCAATTAAAAAGTTAAATTAAACGCGATAAAATCCGTAAAAATTAGTTTCATTTATTGTTTCTTCTTATTTTGGTTCTAATAAATTGTTAAATGGCACTGAACATTTGTGGCAGAAATTATTTTTAGTTTTTAGGGTTCTGTACCTCAAAAGGAAAAAACGGAACCCTTATAGGATCACTTTGTTGTCCGTCTGTCTGTCTTTCAAGACTCTTATTCTCAGGAACGCGTCGAGGTGTCAAGCTGAAATTCATATCAAATACTCAAGTCTACTGTCCCTTGGAGTTGTGAAAAAATCAAACTTCTAAGCCTACGCAATCAAAAGATACAGCCGTTTATGCCGCGAATTTTCGACATTCGCAAGGGAATCAAAACCTACAGGGTACTTCCCATGAACTCAGAATCTTGAAATTTGGTACGAAGCAACGTTTTGTAGCACAAATAAAGGAAAAATTGCGAAAAGCATAAATTTTTTAGTTACATCATATAATAAAAATATTTTTAATTATTTTAAACTTATATACCTACGGATTTGTTCGGAACCCTCGGTGCGCGAGTCCGACTCGCACTTTGCCGGTTTTTTTTATTGTTTAAAGTTACAGGTTAAAAAATTGTTCTGTAGTTTTAAAACCAGGAGATTGTCGTTCTGATTATGTTTTATACTTATCATTTTATTTCATTTTTATTCTGATAAATTTTTGATACTATACTCTCGTAGTTTTTTTAATATATAGGAAAGCAGGCATTTTTCGAACAAAATAATTTTTTTCGCAAAAGTCGATTATTTTTTAATAAATATCGATTTTTCCTAAATCGATTAATATTACAAAAAAATCGATTTTTTAATAAACGATTTTTTCCCCTCAATGTCACATCCGTATGGTCAAATCATATTAAATCAAACCATAGTTGTTGTTGTTGTTACAATTCGCAAATTAAAGCAGAAGAAGGTCGTAAACCATACAACCTTGTCTAGTTTGTACTTTTTTTACAAAATTCTCCATAATATGCTGATATATCACATTGCGAAGTTCATAGAAGATTCAGTTGAACATCGCAATATTATGCATCAACATATTGTGATTAAAATACACATCGGATTAGGTTGTATGGTGGACCTTTGCCTGCCTTAAAAGGCAAATCGTAACAACAAAAAACTACTACTATTTGGCTGGCGTAGATGGTATCATACCTAAGAACAAAAAGTAAAGCATAGAAGTGAACTAAAATAAGAAATATATAACTAAACTTAAGTTCCTTTCTATCTACAGATATTACTACACGTAGATTTACATCGTGCGTGGCCGCTTCAATGTGTTGCGCTTTATACAGTGAGAGGTGGCATAAAAATTATATGTCTTTTTAATATTCTACTAAGCTTATCTACGATCCCACCTGATGGTAAGTGGTGATGTAGTATGGTGGTGCTAATATGGTGAAGCGCACTGACTTAACAAAAGCCTATTCACTCTTGCCTTGAAGACACCCACACTGTAATCGGATGGAAAAACAGATGCTGGCAACTTATTCCACTACTTTGCTGTACGCATGATGAACGACGTGGCGAACCGTTTGGTTCGAATGCGTGGTAAGTCAACAACGAAAGGGTGGAGACTGGCCGAACGTCTGGTTGTCCGATGGTGGAAGGGAGAGGGTGGAATTAAATTATGTAATTCCTGCGCACACTCTCCGAAATGCATCCTGTAGAAAACCTAAAGGCTGGCTACTTTACATCTGTGTTTGAGGCTGGTAAGATTGGTTTTAACCAAATTCGCGTCACCAATAAGCCTCTTAGCACGCCTTTCCATTGAGTTCAAAGCTGCTAGGTGGCATTTTGCAGCACCAGCCTATATATGGCAGCAATACTCCATGCACGACCGGACTTGCGCTTTATATAAAGTAAGCAGATGTCCTGGCGTGAAGCATCGCCACACCTTTGCAAGGACTCCAAGCTTCCTTGCAGCTGCTTTGGCCTTGGACTCAATGAACCGCCCGAAGTTCAAATTTGATGATATTTCAAACCCTAACAACTGAAGGCGGTCGGTATATTTCAGTGATATATTTCGGAAAGAAGGAGCCAAGGTGAGCTGGCACCTTTTTGCAGTGAAGAGACACGCTTGTCTTTTGGAGGCGTTGAACTTCACAAGATTGGCATCGCCCCAATCGGAGACTGCCTGTAATGTGAGATTCACACGCTCTACCATAGCTTCTCTTTCGGACTGGATTTGATCCCGACTGGCCCAAGAACTTCGTTGGTATTTCTCAACAACTGTGCTATCGTCTGCATACCCATAGATACCGGGCATAAGCAGATCATTAATATGCAGCAGGAAGAGAGTTGCGGAGAGAACAGATCCCTGAGGAACACCGGCGTTAGTCACCATAGGATCGGATGAGCAGCCATCGACGACGACCCGGAGAGACCGTTCACTCAGGAAGTCCTTTACCCATTCAATCAGAACAGGGGATAAGCCGTACGCTGGAAGCTTCCCCAAAAGGCTAGTGTGCCAAATTCTGTCAAAGGCCTTCGAGACCTCGAGGGAAACAGCAAGTGCTTCCCCACTGTTCTCGAGTGCCTCGCCCCATACGTGTGTGGCATACGCTAGAAGGTCCCCAGCTGACCGATTTCGGCGAAACCCATATTGCCGGTAAGTAAGGAGGTCATTCTGTTCTAGGTATGCCATTAAGCGGGTATTCAATATACGCTCCATAATCTTGCAGAGTATGGAGGTAATTGAGATTGGACGATAATTAGCAGGGTCGGTGCGACTGCCTTTTTTTAGAACAGGCTGCACGTTGGCCAGCTTCCAGGATTTTGGCACTATTCTAGTACTAAATGAGAGGCGGAACAAGCGTGTCAACACAGTAGACAACTCAGGTGTATATCTCCATAACATTAGGGTTTTTTCATTTATTCATTAAATACAGCCTACCCATCATTGACAATTGCTATGCTACGAGGGCAGTCTTCCTAAAATTTGGATTAAATTTTATTATCAAACAGTTTGCGCAAGATTACTCCTTCAATATAAAATTATTGACACTATGGTACAAAGATTTTTTTACAATTATATTAATTCATCCGTTTTTCACATTTCTGGCTTTACGATCGGATTATAATAAAATATGCGAAAAACAAAAATTTTATTTAGTTACTAACAATAAGATGTCGTCATCTACATAAAATGTCAATTTACGACTTTTCATTACTTATTTATGCTTGACAAAAATAGATAGTAACTCTTCAGCCCATTTTATGACGCCATCATTAGTAAAAATCTGGAAAGTCATTGTTTATTAACTACTGCTTAGAAAACAAAAATAATTACAAAGTGGTGTCTAATAACAGCATGTGAAAAGTAAAAATTTAAAATGACACATTGAAAAAAGTTTTCATACAGAATTCCGGACAGTTAAGATATAGTTGGAGGCTTCCTCATCTTACCCACTTCCACAATGGCAGTTATCCCTTATTTTCAACTTGGCTAGATAAACTTGTAAAATAGTAAGAAATGGTAAAGATCAAAGATTTCTTTATCCGCTTAGGGGTCTTGAAATACTAACGTCATCCACAATCCACCAAGTTAAAGTGTCGTCAAATCTCTCAAGAACTTTGCAATGTAGCACAACAGTATATTGTAAAGTTTTGCAAAAAATAAAAATCGGACTAGACTGCATGATCAAAGATTTTTGCTTATTTTATTTGGCGATACGTAACCCTAAGGGTATTAGTGTTCTGTGTACGTAAAGATGGGTTAATACCGATATTTGTCAGTATTAGTTAATATGAATATATTCGTCGTGATATTATAATATTTAAACTAATATATGAATATTACTGATATCTTAATATAACGATTATACGTATCACTATTCTATTCATATAGGTAATAAGTTTATTTTACCAAGCATAATTTATTACAATAAATAAATTTAAATATACACTATTAAAAAAAACTACTAGAGTCAATAAATTTTAAACATCTATAAAGTGTTTTATTTGTAAAGTCCCGCTGCTGGTCGCCGTGATATAAAATATCGAATTGAAAATAGTCCCTAAGCACTATAAAATAGAGAATGAATACCCGTCAAACGCTCATATCGGTTGATTCATTTGATCATACGGCTAGCTCGCTTGCACCGCTATACTTACGATACGAATGATACAGATATCCGTCACGAATATCAGCATTCGGGTCGAGCCGAGTGATATTATCCAACCGATGTTGAACAGTTAGTGTATAAATAAAGTGAATATGGAATATTAGCATATCAGAATCCGTTGGATTACTGATCTATGAATACACCCAATATTACCAATATCTTAACGAATACGAATATATCGGTTACATCTTTATGTGTACGTAACATTTAGATTATGAAAAGTATTCTCATTTATCAATCGAATGAATCGAATGATTAACAAATTTTAAATTGTGTAGCTTTGTTATATAGGCACATAAAAAAGTTAAATACAATCAAAATACTTTTCTAATTTCAGATTTCCGAAAGTGTGATTACGTAATTACGTGTTTATGTCCACAATTTCCTCAAAACAAGTGGATGTAATCAAGTGCATCTCCGCCAGGAGTAAAAGTATTCTGTGGATGTTATTCAATGAAACATCTTGAACGTAAATCTGCGATCGAACAAACAAACAGACCATTATATAAAAAGTTAACCGTTTTTAAGTTGTTTGTGTTAGATTAATAAACATCGTTTTAAAACTTCACACCTGTGTTTTATTGATCTGCTAAAACCTACTCAAACTAAGTAATGTAGTACAATAACGCATAGACGTCAATCATGGCGCATCACTTGTCAACTACTTGATGCATATATCAGTTAAGCGCTTATTACATTATCCAATTTTTAGAAAATCTAATTAGGAACCTAAGTTGGAAGCTAGTGATCACATTACACTAAACTGAATTCTAAATCGTGACGAAGCACATTCGTAAAAGAAGTATCGACGGGGTTGCACGTTTGATCCATGGCGCCGTATTTATCAAAACAGCAGAAAACAGGACTTGCCTTAGCCGTGGTGGGAACAATGGATATTAAAAAAGAAAAAAGAGAATATGCTGGGTTAAGGAATACTTGTCATTGTATTTGTAAATATTTAACAACACCTTGAAGCCCTCTTCACGCATTGCTTTTTTTAAATAGTTTTCATCATTTTTATTATACAAATAGGGCATTTACCCTATACAGGTCTATAATTTGTAATAACACCTCTTTTTCTGTGGACATGCTGCCACACGAATCACTGCTCAGTTCTGTCGCTTCACTCGCCATTACAGATGGGCAAAGCACCGGGTTAAAACCCGGTGCTTTGGTAAAAACCCAATAAACACCCGTAAACACCCATAAACACCCAAAAAATTGGGTGTTTATTTAATTTGTGTAAATACTTAAGTAATATTAAAAACAAGTTTTAAAATTTATATTTATTGATTATAATGATCAATACAACTATAGAAATTTAAAGAAACGTCACCCAATATTAGTTTTCAGTGCTTTCATGTTGTAGTTGACCAACATGTTGGCCTTTTGCTTGCCGTAGATATTTTAAAATTTCCTCATAACACCTCGTGCGCACACATGGCCGTATATATTTAAATTCTTCAGCCACTAACATTCCAAAATGCTCGTTTCTTTTATCATTTTCTTCATACAATGTTGCGCATTTGGAGCAGTTTGTTTCTTCTTTGTTTTTGTAAGTGTTTTTCTCTGTTTGTTCTGGTTTTTTTTCATTGTGGCTATCCCGGGCAAATCTTTTGGACACTGGGTCTCACTATATAGTCTCACTATATTTGGAGATCGGCTACGGCTACGGCTTAGCTGATAACTTTTTTATACAATTACAAAAAAAAACAATAGAACCGCTATGCGAACACAAGGAACTAAACGCTTGTACTTACTTACACCTTTAGTGCGATGGCCGGTCTAATATAATAAATGAAGAAAAATAAACTTTCTTATATCAAAACCTCGACCTGCATATATAAAAAGTTTAAATACAGAAATTAATCGTCACACTAGTGAATATCTTTGTCAAGAAATTGAAAAAGTAATGCAAGCGTATGGAGAAAATAAGTTTCTTGTACTTATTGGCGACAACGCCAGAAACAAACAAAAGGCATTTCAATTAATAAAACTCAAATATCCACATGTTGTTCCTCTCGGTTGCTGTGCACATGTCCTTAACTTGTTATGCCAAGATATCATAAAGGTACAAGAGATTACTTTATTTATAATGCAAGTCATAACTATAATAAAATATTTTAAAAAGAGCCAACGATTGACTTCACTTTTGAGAAAATTCAGTCAGGGCCAAGATTCTACACAAACACTAAAATTGCCTTGTGTTACTAGATGGGGAAGTCATATTACTTCATTAAAAAGTTTAAAAGCAAATAGGTCAGCTTTGCAAATATTGGCAGTTCGAGGAGACTTGGAAATTGCAAGAGATATTAAAGATTTAATTCTAAGTGATGATTTTTGGACGAAGACAGGTGAATGTATAAGTATTTTGGAACCAGTCACTGAAAGCATATTTTACTTAGAGAGCGACCAGAATCGTATACATCGCACATACATTACATTTAAAGATATACAAGTTAAGATACGTTTTACTTTAACTGATATTTCAACATTGAGCGAAGAAAGCAAACAGCAAATTCTAACATCAGTCTCTTCAAGATGCAATATGGCAATTAGACCAATACATTTGGCAGCATATATGCTAGACCCTACAACTCAGGGATTAGAACTTACTCAAGAGGAAGAACCGCAGGGTATGGAGTTTATCTACAATTTAAGTCAACACTTGAGTTTGTTTAATTTAATGGCAGATTTGGCGTGTTACAAAGCTAAAGAAAACTTTTGGGCCAGACGATTTCTATGGAGCTCATTAGATAGTACTGAGCCCATAATATGGTGGAAAGGTATTTGTGGTTCCACCGAGCTTAGCAAAGTAGCGATTCGTATTCTATCAGCTCCGTGTACTTCTGCAGCCACCGAGCGTTCCTTTAGTATCCAAGGCTACATACATAATAACAAAAGAAATCGACTTACAACTGAAAGATCTGAAAAAATTTCATTCATTTGTTATAACTGGAATCTTAAACATAAACATGAACATGAGAACATTCAGTTTCATGAAGAAAATGAAGAAGAAAATGTCATAGAAGCTTTCATCGATGAAGTAAATGACTATAATAGTTCAGACGAGATGGAACCTATCCAATTTGTCGCCTGTGACAGTGTTGAATCGGATAGTGATTGATTGCATTTTTATTTTATTTTATCTCTTTTTTAATAAATAAATAATTAATAAATATCTTTGGACAATTTCACACAATGCTACCTAGCTCCAGAGTAAGCAACTAATATGCTTATGTTATGGGTGCTAGCTTAATGGATATACTACTTATATACTTTTTAAATACATGTTTTATACATAGAAACACCCAGACCCGTCATAGAAATTCAAATTCATCATTTCAATTTCTGACCCCCTGGGATGAGAATAGACTCAAACACAATTTTTATTTTGTAGGCGACATAATAACATTACTTTACTATATTGTTCCTGAGTCCGACTTAGAGTCACATAGTGAGTATAAATAAATGCCAAGTAAATGTTATGATTGAAATGAATTTTCAATCATGAATTCATGACTTTAATTTTTACGTGTTTTTATTACTGAATATTAAGTTTGTGTTTAATGCGGATCTCTTCTACACACTCGCAGGGCCATAGCTCAAGCTAACCATATCTGGTCTTTAGTGTCGCCTTGGTCTATCGATAGAAAATACGGAAACGGGTAGCTGGAACTGTGGCCCACTGTACCAGCTAGCATTTGGTGAGGTCGAGAAGTAGAATAGGTTTTCGAATTTAAGTTAAAAATCGTAAACACCCAAAAATTTGGGTGTTTACTGGGTTTAAACCCAAAACACCCAAAACACCGGGTTTTTACCCACCTGGGTTTAAACCCAGGTGGGTGTATTGCCCATCTGTACTCGCCATCGCAAAAAAATGTCGCACGCGCAGTCAAGACACCCACTTAGCTCGAAGCGCGGGCACCGACTGGTCGTTCTAAATCGTAACGTTGCGATTACACTGTCCTAAATTGTAGACAATTTAGAAAGTAGAGCGGTCGGGAGTCCGACTCGGGACCTCCAACTTTAACTAAATCGGATCCTAACTGTTCTAACTTTGATTACACTTTCCAATTTCCTAATTAGATTTCCTAAAAATTGAATAATGTAATAAGCGCTTTAAACGTAGTGGTTATGTTCTCTTTGGTATCAGTATTCAGTATTTATATAACATCTGCTTACGTATGGCCACAGAATGATTAGTAGAACTAGAGGGTTAACTAGCAATTTAGTGTCAAACCAATTCATACTTTATCTTGAACGGAATAAAGTTTAATTTTGATAACTCATAAAAGTAAGGATTAACGGCCTAGACAATGACGCAATTTTCGTCGCGCACTCTCGTTCCTACAGTTGCCATTGAACAATAATAAGTTTATAGGGTAAGTAAGTAGTAGGTAATCACAAAGCTTCAGAACATAAACATCAGCCTCAAAAGTGCAATGCCCGTTACACAGGCTTTCAATATTCACGAAATATTGACATTGTAATGTTTATGGTTCATAATTTAAAACAAGTGGTAAAATAAACAAAAAGTATTGGTTAATCCAATTGAGCATGCCATAATCAATAATTCAATTTTAAAAAAAGTTTAGAAAATCCAAAAGTGCACGACTCATAATGCGCACATGATCATCATTCATGTAGTATAAAGTCCAAGTACGTATTTAAGTGTAAATATTACATCCTACTTACTTTTAGTACGTACTACTATTATTTATTCTGTGCTATTAAAATATTGTAGTAAAAATCTCTGATTATTATGATAATCAAGTATTTTTTTTTTATAGGATCGGGTGACAAACGAGCACACAGTCCACTTGATGGTAAGTGGTTACTGTGACCCATAGACATCTACATCTATCCTCAATAAAGACTCAAGATGCAGATGCGTTGTCACCCGTGCGGACTAAGATGGAATGCCTCTTTGCCAGTAAAAAGGGTCTCCGGTTCTCTACACTCACCATACGAAACACAGCAGCGTGAAGCTGCTATTTTACGCTGGTTTTCTTTGAGAGCGTGGTCCTTCCCCGTTAAACCGACCCATTCGTGCTACAACCATAATATAGCTGCAGCATGGCTCTACCACGTAGAAAAAAGTTGTTTTTCTAATATTTTGTATTTATTTGTACAGCGAGACCGCTGAGCCTTTTTGAGCCGCTGCAAGCAACCGATACAGTATCCACTCACAACGGCGATTGACGGCGAACATAGATAAGATAATATAATCAGGAGGCGGCGAACTAACCGAGTGAGGCAGTCTCTGTTTACTAAAAAATGAATTCACACAAGGCTGCTAAATCACTGAAAAAATAGATTGAGTTGAACAATTAATATTTTCAAAAGTTATCGTGTTTACGAAGCCTAAGGACTTAATAAATCCACACCATAAGCCACTAAAACCCCTTTTTATGTAAAAATAGCAATTAATCGATTTAAAAAATATATTAATAAGTTCAACAATCATTTATCTTTCTGACAATGTGCTTTTTATATCATTTATATGTATAATATGATTGCTAGATACGATTTCATGCGAAAAAACGTTGTAATCTTGATTTTTAGGCGCTAGTAGAACATACATACGCGTGTTGCGCTTAAGGCATGCAATATTGTACAACTTCGGTTTTGGTATTATGACCAATATGGCGTCCATTTGTTTCACAAACTAATAAAAATTAAAGTAATAGCGCAATTGGTTTACTTATATTACTATTGGCATCGGTTTCATAAAATTGTGACTTTTACTCTTAATTGTGGTTAATTTGAGAGAGTTTGGTTTAAAATGGTCCAAAATTGTATTGTGAATGGCTGTAAAAGTGAATCACATCCAGGTTGTGGCAAATATTTCCACAGGTAAGAGAATTCTGTTTTAGAGGAATTAGGGTGCCTCTGTTATTATGAACTTTGTGGACGTTCCATCTGGTTCATACATAGAAACATAGGCCAGGTTTAAAAAGGAACGAAAAAGCCTGATAAATTATGAATGAAGTCAAATTTAATTCATGTTTTGTGTTATCCATTACCTTATCTAATTAAAAGTAATAAAAAGAGATGTAAATATTTATATTGATAAAAGATGGTTTGAATGAAGTTACGAGTTTTGCTTAAAAAGCTGACCGTACCTACATTATTATATTATATGTACAACTATTTGCATAATGATGAATTAACTACCTTATGTCTTTAAATTTTTATATAAATTTAGATAAAAAATAAATTTCTTTGTTTATAAATTGATACTAAGTTTATTTCAAATTTCCTAATGACGAAGAAACTAGAAGCAAATGGATTCAAGTATTGCATGCCACTAAAAAAATTAGCAAAATATAGTGTTGTTTGCAGTCTGCATTTCAAAAAGAAAGACTTTTTAACGAAAGCTTACTAAACATTAAAATTAAATATCCACTATGCAACATTTTTATACTACAATGAACGCCTTATTTAGCCCTCCACGCATTGCGAGTTCATTTGCTTGTGAAAATCGACCCGATGTGGAACTTTTGTATAGTAAATGTAGAGTTAATAAATATTTAGCTCTTATAGCATATGACAACTTATAGCAAGCAAATAACTTTAAAGATTATCGGCAATCGTGGATCGGCAATGTGTATTCAATCATAATCACATTACACAATGTGTATTTTTAATAACAATGATAAAAATATTTTGGATATATACAATTTAGATCTAGTTAGTGAATAACTTAATAATAAAAAAACAAGAAAAGTTACATTTACTGATTTATTCTACAATATCATAACAAAAATATTCTTTTTATTTCACAGTAATACCATAAGAAGATTTAAAAAATAAACACGCGACTTCACAAAAGCTGCTATACTCTGTACAACATAGCTTGACGTTTTTGACTTTGAATTTGCGATCGATATAACTTTGCAATGACGAACATAATATTTTCTTTATTTTAATAATTTTAAAAATTATTAAATATTAAAAAAATAGACACACAATACAAAAGTATTAATGATTCAAGTATTTTCCGAAAACCTTAGTGGGTTTTTTTGCTTCAAAGTAATATTTAAATAGAAAAATTGAAAACAATGGACGCTCGTGAAATGTTACATCGGTTGGTCGGATGAGACACAAATAACAGGCAGTATAGTCTGTCAAGAAAGTCATGAAAATAATATTTTTGGAACTACTGCTTTTGGTTGTACTGGCAACAATAAATTATTGTCAAACTGAATAAGTAACTCAGCTGTCATATCCAGCTTTAGGGTTATATCGTAGATAGAGGATACTATGTCTATGGGTTATATGTGTTCTGTGGTCATATCTAGCTTGCTACCGTAGAGTGAGTATGTATATTCTCTCTCTACGCTTGCTACATATTTATTTATCTATGGTCATATGGTAGCTTTGTATAATTTGCTCTAAGATTTTTTGTTGTATTTCGAGTTTTTCTTATCGTATGACCGTTTAGTCTTTAAAGATCAAAAATGAAACGCAGTGTTTATAAACCGCGGCGCCCACCTAAGTAACGTAACGCGTGATCTGACGCTGTGTCTGACGCGAGATTTGACGCGTAACTTGTCACTCGCCTCAACATTCAAATTTCAAAGCGATTGTATGTAGCAGCGCCCATATTTATCTATGGCAGCGCCCATTCGTACGGCGTGACGCTGCATGAATTGACGTGCCATTCAGCTTGTTAATGACGCATTGAAGTGGCGCGTAACACGAACTTGTAGTGACTTGTCTATGCAAAATGTAATTCTAATTCCTTCATAGCTTTGAAAGTACCACTACTTCAATTTTTTTCCGCAAAGGATGTACCCAAAATCTTCTGCTGGCACTTTGAATATTTGAAATCTGTAGCAAAGCAAGGGCATTTTTATCCTTTTCAGACAACATTTTGGCTCAAACTGAATTCTGCGACATACTATGGTTGCACAGGTTGGTGCAAGCAGTGTCACCCGTGGTCACGTCAGAGCATCGTCAGAATCATGCTACAAGCCATGTCGAAATCATGTTGCTTAAGTGGGCGCCGCGGCTAAGAGCGGTACCAGCAGATAAGTCATATTTAAAGAGTTTCAAGAGTGTATGGCCGAATTTCAAGCGGGAAAGTTTCTTTCCGATTTAGACGATGTTTACGGTCGAACAGCAAAGATAACTGGTACCTATATGTATTTTAATGTTAAACACAATAAAAAACTGTAATCTCATATCTATCATTTGTTTTTAAGTATAATTTATCCGTTTCATTACATTGTTTACAAATATTTGAGGTTATGAAATTTATTTAAGACTTATGCTACAGTCAATAGTTTTGATCCTTTTGTATTATTTGTTTAGATATGAATAAGGTATTTATTATTTACATGCCTGTATTAGTTTCAGGAGTTTCTCAAAGGAAATGGATTTGTCACGCCCGGAAAACACAGGCAATGCCGACCTAAGAAACAGATCGATGATTTCAATCTATGTGCCATTCGTCAAAAAGTTCATTTTTTCTTTACAGTGCAGAAAGAAGTGCCTACACTAAGAAAACTATTGGCAGTGGTGAAGGAAGAATTAAATTTTGACTTTTTAAGACAAGTTTTAATTTCAATTAGCTTTAAATTTAAGAAATGCCAAACAAACAAACTGGCTCTCATAGAAAAACCAGTTGTTGCCTCAAAACATGAGTATTATTTAAAGCACATCCTTGAAAACAGAAGATTACCCACGGAGCTCCAAAAAACATTATTTATTTGGAAGAGAGCTACATACATGAGTCCTAAAAAGTAATTACTCGTAAATGTTGGCAGTCTATTCATATTTCTGGTGTCCAATAAGATGTATATAAAGGGAAAAGGTGGATAATTGTGCATGCTGGAAGTGAGAACGGTTTTGTGCCTAATGCACTATTAATATTTACTGGTAAAAACAAGCAAGATGATTACCATTCTGAGATGAACACCGATAATTTTACAAAATGGGTAACTGAAAAGTTAGTGCCCTACATAACTGAACCATCAATAATTGTGATGGATTATGAGACCATACCACTCCATTATAACAAACAAGGTATTACAATATTTCTTTCTTATACTTTATTTTTGTTTTACATTATTACTAATTTTTTTATGTTGCAACTAAAAATCAACTATTAAGTTTTTTTTTTTGCCCCAGGCACCTACATGTACATCAAAAGTTGATGAATTAAAATTGTGGCTACTGGAAAATAATATTCCATTTGATGAAACATTGCGGAGACCATCCTTATTGATGCTTGTAAAAAAAAAAACATAAACATAAATGTTAAGTGTCAATTGGGTGCATTCGACACTTAAGAAATTTGGTTTTATCAAAACAATCTTATTAAAAGAAGTCATTTCTACATTATTTGTACCAGTACGTAAAATATTGTTATAATAAGACTTCAAAATTTTACTTTCAAAACTTTAGATAAATATAGATAAAGGTTGAAATTTAGAATCATTTGGCAGGAGGGGGGCAGGGGGAGGGGAGAAAGTGAGCGTCTCCTTACTCCCGACACCACTCCTATTAAAAGATAATACACTGTTCTTGAGAAAAATCAAAAAGAAAATCCCCTAGACCTAACCTCAAAATGATAACATTTATCGTCTCCGGCACGAGGGAGGATGAGGGGAGCAGGAGTGTTAGTTACCCAAAGTTACTTCTTCAAGTGCTTTGGCGCAGCAGGGAGAACAGTCCTTTCGCCCTTGCGTAGCGTAACCTTGCGTTCCGCGCAAGGTTACGCTACGGCTTTACAAAAACACTAGGAGTAGGACAGACAAGACTACGTGGAGTCGGGGCGTTCTAATTCAATTTCAGTACAGATTCGATCAGATCAGATATCTTATCTATAAAGCCAAGTTGCCTTCGCTTCCGCCACATACTTCTAACCTATTACAACTAGAACTAGAAAGTATATCTGGGTGTTCAAGTATTTGTGGGCAGTTTTAAACAATTCTGAAATAAATTTGTACGTGGTAGAGCCATGCTGCAGCTATATTAGTAGTATAGCTGTAGCACGAATGGGTCGGCTCGACCGGGGAAGGACCACGCTCTCACAGAATACCAGCGTAAAATATCAGCTTAACACCTGCTGTGTTTCGTATGGTGAGTATAGAGAACCGGAGGCCCTTATTACTGGAAAAGAGGCATTCCAGCTTAGCCCTCACGGGTGACAACGCATCTGCATTTTGATTCGCAAACGAAGATAGATATAGATGTCTATGGGCCACGAGAAAACGAATTTTTCAATCACATGAAGCAATGAATATTATTGGGTTGTTAAATTAGTTTTGGATTGCTATCCCTTAAATTTCGCTTGAGCTGCTTCACCAGGCTTCACCGCATATGTACACTTACGCAATGCATACTCTGCTACAGATTTTTTGTGTTAGGTACACAGTCAAACAATGAGTTAAGTATGCAGGCAGATAATTTGCAACTTGTTTTAAACAATGTTCTGAGTGTGCTAAGTGCTTACTCAAGTTTTAAAGTTATACTTCTTTTGGCGAGTTTGAGAAAAATGATGAGAGTGAATTTTTTACAACTTCAGTTGGTAATTGTTTGTTAATTGTTAAGTTTTCGTGAGAAGTGATAACTATATTCGAGGTAATTATTCAAATATATATGAATGTATAAAACGTGTTTTATTTTTGTTATTTTTTTGTTACGCTAAAGAAGTATCACTTCTTACGTGCGTACATAAGTACATGCACACACGTTTTTTCATATCAATGTGAACAAAGTTAAAAAGTTATAACGCACACAATCAAAATGAATATTGACAGGGTAGTGGGAAAATGAATATTTTTGCTTGTATACCAAATACCTTTGTTTACTGTACAATAACATTGTACAGTAAACAAAGGTATGGGGATCCTTGATCCCATATTATAGTATTTTTAATATCAAATTATAATGATTAGTTGAGTAAAAATTAAATAAACTGTTTTAAAAATCAATTCTTATTTATTATTAATTGGTATATCGGAACGTTCTGCACATAATTGATCACAAATGGTAAGTTATACAAGTATGTTTGGTCCTGCTGGATATCATATAGAATTTTTTTATTCAGATTTTAAATGAAAAATATTATTATTTATCGCAGGTACATTAATTTTGTTCATTTAAAATTTGAAAATCTGGCATGATCATGAAACGGCGGATAAAATATGATATCAAGGATTTATAAACTATTATTATTGTATATTAATTCTGAACAAAATTAATTTATTAAAATAATTTCTATACGACACCATAGATAAGAATGTACGACACTCATAGATATAAGAAAAATAGGCATGGCATGTGGTCACGTGATCTGAAGTCAAGTGTTTCTCAAATATGGCGACGACTCCACCCACAAGAAATAGCGTTGTTTTTGTCGATATTTTCAGTATCGATGCTATATAAATTATGACGTATTGTCCATCTCATAGGTATATATTAAATAAACAAATATTAGATCACTACACTATTGCATTGGGTTAATCCTGTAATAGTAGTTGTATTGAGATGATAAATAAATAAATCTTACGTTCAACTCAGAATAGGAAAGTTTTGAAACTGTAATTGCTTTAAGATATGGTGAAGCAACAGTCAAAAGTGAGCGAAGAGACCAAGGAAAGAGCACTTGATTGGAGCTTTAACTCCTTTCTTTTCAGAACACGTATACGACGTGCATCAGAATATTATACTGAGTTCATGCAACGAGCTAACGTTTTTTCGTAACGACGGCAATCTGCACATAAGCACTCCATACGTGCGTCCCTGGGTCGACGCATGCATTTTTTTTCTCCTCTGCAGAGATTAACGAAACCACCACTATAGGCAATGTATGATTTTTTTGTCCAGCCCATGCTGTCCCTCTACTAGGCAGAAGTTTCCCCTAAGTATTTCCCAGTGGTTTTGTCCTGCACCACATCGAACCAGCCCCAACGGTATGCGTCCAGGTTTCGTGAATTATGTCATATATATAGACTTTATAGCGGCTGGGAAGTTAGTTGCGAGGGCAAGTTCTGTACCTTCACGCTTCGCTTTACGTACAGTGATCTGAGAGACCATCAAGTTTTCTTTCAACTATATCTGTACGGACTAGCGCTCGCTCTTAACTTCCAAGCCGCCATAAAGATTCGACAACACCTTTCTTTCGTGGTAATGGTCGGTTACCAGTTCAAGTCACCATGAACGTCTACGGCACGTTTGTCTTGACTGACCTTTATCTTGATTTATTTAAAGTTTTTGGAGCATGTGTTCTTTCATACATAGTTACTAGCTGGCAATACTTCTTTTTTGATAATAAAGATTATTTATTTATTTATCTCAGTAATCTAATCGAGTTGAGCAGCCCCTTTCTAACCATACCACCGTTCACACAATCCATTAATCATTTAACTATCCTAACGTATTCCTCAATCTTCAGCATACCACATAACAACTAATTTCCATGTAACATTTCGATCAATAGGGGTGGCTGCGCCACTTCAGACTTCCACTGCCATACTCATTTCTCATTATATCCCATTTGTGTAACACCAAAAAATATCAATTTTATAGTGTTTACATCCTGCAAGTTGTAATGACTTCCACCAGTAGCGTAATTAGTGGTGGATACTGGAGGTGAACGAGAGAGTAAGGATTAAAAATAAATAAAATAACATTAATGTATACTGATTAAAATCATTTATTCGTGACGAAATAATATTATTTAGTCAGAAAATTTATTTTAGATACATGAACCAAATCACCTTTAAGCCGAACTACATCCATCGTTCTATTTATAAATTATTTTTTAAAATGCAAGGAGCATATTCTTCTTACTACTGCGGGTTTTATGTTTTCCTGGCCTATATTATCAACCCACAATTTTTGAAGGCCTTCATTTTTTGGCAACCTAAAATAAATATTATGCATCCTTAAGTACCAATCAAAAATAATCTTAACATCATCAAATCTTTTGATGAAAAAAACTATTATAGAAAATTTACGATTTACACTATTTTCAAGTTCTTTTCTTATATGAAAGGCTCTCAATCGATCGTTTGATTAAATATACTGTTTACGTATCTAAAACGTTAGTCATAGGACTACATTAATATTATTGTTAAAATTTATATCGATAATTTCAAAACATGACAGCACGTTAGGGCAACACTATGTAAAAATGTAAACAATCAAAATGTTTACTTGTTTAAAGAACAATGGCCAAAGAGCAATGGCAGACTTTCATACATAAAATTAGTTGAGAAGAAATGGTAGCGTCTATATACCAAAAATATCTTAAAATATTAAGCGTCAGTCTCTTAATAACTCTGTTAAAGAATTTTGTACTGAGAAGACGTCAAAAAAAAAGATATATACATTTGAACCTTTTTAGGTTATGTCCTATGTCACTTGGAAAAAGTCATGCATCCTGTGGTTGTTTGATGTTAGCTTAATATATAATACATAATTGAGAGTTTTTAGATTATTGTATCTCTATTATATATTTGCATACTATAAATGTATATTTCTGGCATGGCTCCAGGGCTTTTGTACCATAGTGACATTCTCAGAAGGGCTAGAACCCAGAGCCGTAAAGCCTGTAAAAAAAAAACAGTGACATTTTATTTTAGCTAGTGTTGGCATAAAATTAAATGGAATTGTTACATAGTACTATGATTGAGAATCTCAAGATAATGTATTATTGTAGGAAATTCTGTGTAAGAGACTTATTCTCAGCCATATTACTTTTATTTTTGTTATTACTGATAGTACAGTTATTACTAATAATAACTTAATATAAAAATATTTTGTGTGTTGTGTTGGTAGTGTTACAAAGTGTATACGAAAATATAATATTTTGAATTACAACAAAATAGTTATTGTGTGTTGAAAGAAAAACACACAGCGTCGATATGAAGAATGTTTTGTGAACGTACCTTTTATTCCCACGATGTTGGTAACTTGATTTTTAGTACCTGCTTGTCACCGGGGAGGGCGCCACTTTCTTTACCATAAATGTTTTTGTGAAAGTATGGCACCACTGTAGAACTGTCAACTAGTCATAGTGTCTTCAACATGAAGATATTCCTGCGCCCGCCTAAGGGTATTAGTTTTCTGTGTTCCTGCGACGCTGTGTGTTTTTCTTTCGACACATAATAACTATTTTGTTGTAATTCAAAATATTATATTATGTGTTTACTTAAAAACACACAGCGTCGATATGAAGACCTGTTTGATATCTTCTGGTGACAAACACAAAACGCTATGTGATAAGAAATAATGTTTATTAATTAATCAACAAATTGTAATAAACTATAATTCAAGACAAATGTGTAACATTAGAATAAGAAAACTTCTATTATTTATTTAACAGTAAATTATATAAATTCTCAAATAAATCAACACATTTATATTTTTATAATTAAACAATATACTCTGGTTGAAAATTATTGAAAAGTAATTCAGACCTTTTAGATTTCTTTTCTACCTCTTTACAATAGAATTTTCTGAAAGTATTTTCCCTTTTCCAGTTTCCTCTTGCCAGTATTTCATCCACTGGATGATCTTCTACCCAACTTGCAGAGGCCACTACTGATCTAAATGATCCTGGGGATGCTGTAATACCTGCATCCTTTAATACTGTTTTAATCCAGCCACCAATCACTGTTCTAGAGGCTGGACGTGGTTTACCAATAATTGTAATAAATAAATGATTCAATCCTTCTTGTTAATTTCGTCGCTCTTGGGTTATGTCAATTAAACGTCTTATCCATAATACTTTCTGATTCGGATGCTTAAGTAATGACCACCCAGATTGCCTATGACACGCTGAGTCTGTCTTTGATCCAAATATTGGCCATAAGGCTACCTTGTTATCAATGAATCTTAAATTTGCTTCTGATATTTTAAGCAATGTGAGATCATGAACTCTTCTACCAGATGCTAGAAGAAGAATTGCTGCTGTTCGTCTAGACACTTCGAATATGGTGTTTTTAATGCTGGATGTTGCTAGCCAATCAAAAACAATTTGTACATCCCATATAGGAGCTTTGGTTTTAGGTGGTTGTGCCATGGCAATAGCTTTCAGAATTTGATGCACCAATGAATTATCTTGAACTTGATTTTGATCAGTTTTACAAAAACTATATATTGCTGATTGATGCACTAAAATGGTGCTATAAGCTAATTTTTCTTCTAAGTGTAAGTGGGCTAGAAACCTTGCTATTTGATGTGGTTGTGGAAGATTGCAAGAAACATTATTTAAGTTACACCATTTTATCCATCGCTTAATAGCTGGATAGTAAGTACCTAATTTTGACGGTCTCCAACTAGAATTTAATAATTGTTTTTCTGATTCTGACCATCTACTAATTGATTTTGCCCACCTCCAACTAACCAGGCCTGAAGGTTCAGTTGGTCTGCTAGTGGTGGAGGAAGACCCATTGCAAATTCTCCGAAATTTTCTCTATTGTCACTGGTGGTTCCAGTGCCCGATTTTTTAAATCTGCTAGCCAAAAGGTCTTTTCCCATAGAGGAGCTATTAATATGTAATGACCCTTTGCACGGTTCAATTGAGCTAATACTCGAGGGATAAAGTTGGGAGGAGGAAATATCCACCCGAGCCGAAAATTCCAGTCCTGACTGAAGGCATTTGGGAATATTGCCAAATTGTCTTTCGAGTCTAAGGAGACGTATCTGCTCACCACGGCGGTTTCTGCAGACGCGAATAGATCGACATCTGGGATTCCCCAACGATGGAACAATTGGTTTGTTACAGCGGGCAGCAGATGCCATTCTGACAGTCGCCGTCCCCGTGAGAGGTGATCGGCTGTGCAGTTGTACCTCCCCGGGAGGTAGTGTGCTGATAGGAGAATGTTTTTCCTGTCGGTCAGCCTCAACAACTTGCACGTCAGATTGAGTAAACTCATGGAGTGGGTCCCCCTGTCGTTCCGAATATACGCCACAAGGGTTCGATTGTCCGACTGGACTCGAATGTGAGCAATCTGTAGGCAGTGTGATTGTTTCTGGATTGACGCTTATACTGCGAACAGCTCTTTCCAATTCGAGTGCCATTTCATCTGATCTTTTGTCCAGACTCCTGACATCATCTTCTCGTTCAACTGGGCCCCCCAACCGGTATCTGCCGCATCGGTTGTGAGGAAGTGGGTGTATGGTCGCTGATGTAGAACTGCCCTGCCCACTAATGAGTGACTCCACCACCTGAGGTCCTGTCGTACTTGTGGTGGCAGGACTCTTTTGTTTTTCAAATTTTGCTTGAAGCGTTTTAGCAGTATTTGAATGTAGCGGCAGTGCAGGCGAACCCTTTTTATGACATAAGTGGCGAAGTTTAGTTGTCCTAGAATTTTTGGCACCTGTTTTAGATTGCATGCCTTTTTGCTTAATAATTTTGTTATTGCTGTTTTTATATTCTTTATTTTTCTCTCCGAGAGATACATTGTGTCTGTCTTGGTGTTCCAAGTTATTCCTAAATACTCTAATTGTTGCATTGGCTTCAGCACAGACTTTAGGTAATTTATTTGCCAACCCATACACTCCAAGAGTCTCACGACTTCCGCAGTCTGAGAGACCAGCTTGGCTTGGTCCTGGTGAACCAATAGGAAATCGTCTAGATAGACTAGAACCCGAATTTCCTTGTTTCGCAGAATCTCCGCGATCCAGTTTGTAACCGCTGCAAAAGTGCGAGGAGCAGATGCCAGGCCAAAAGGAAGTGAATTCATTTGTAATAGTTCGTTGTTGTATATCATCCGGAGATAGCAACGATGGGATTCTGCAATTGGTATGTGGAAATAGGCATTGGATATGTCTATTTTCACCATCCAGTCCCCCTTTTGAAGGAATTCTGGTACTGAGGCATGGGATATCAGTTGGAAATGTTTGGTATGGACATACCTGTTGAGTCCTCGCAGGTCGAAGACTGGTCGGAAGGATCCATCGTTCTTTGGTATTATAAACATCTTCGAAAGGAAGCTTGGACTTGGAGACTTTGGTCTCTCCAACTCTTGTTGCTTCTTTAAGTCTATAATTATTTTTGTCATTTCCTGTGACTCTTTGGTCTTGTATAGTCTTTTTATTGTAACTGATGGGTAATTTAGAGGGGGTTTGTTTGAGAAAGGGATACAAGCTCCAGAAATTATTTTCATTATAAAGTCGGTTGCTCCCAGTGCTTCCCATGCTTGCAAATGATTCTTCAAGCAGCCCCCTTTGAATACCTGTCAATAGTCATTTTTTTTCTTTGAGGCGAAAGGAACTGTTACTACCTCTGTTCTTTCTTAAATTTTTTATTACAATTTTTTTTGTTACCACGGTATGCAGTGCTACGGTTCCCCTGTGAAGAATGGTGATATATTGAAGTTGCAGTTGCAGGTTCATATTGTCGTTTCTTAGGTATTTTATTTTCTTTCAAATAAGTTGGCATATTAAGCCACACACTTGTCCCTCCTAGAGATTGTATCACCGGTAATAAACTATTATGCTCGAAAAGGTGTTCTGCACTTGGAGGTAGCTTTCTGAGAGTAGCTTGTAGGTTTTTATTTGAGATCTCTGATAAAATGCGTTCTCGTCTTATTTCTATGCAGTCTGTTCTATTCCCACAGACAACTTGTACAATTTGTTCCATATTCTTATAATATTGAGTGTTAGGTCCAAACACTGTCATAATCTTATTAAACAGATTTTCTGGTGTCAAATCACTTGACGAGTTATTTGACCAATTTACAATCTCTTGTAAATTGCTCCGTACAATTTCCTTGTGTTCTAACAAGCCATTTGTAAGACCAGCCAAAGCTTTTTCTGTGTTTGCTAAGTAGTCTTTTCCCTTATTCAGGTGACACAATTCATCATTAATCTTTAGTTCGATAAAACCTGGTTTGGCTAAAAAATTTTGTAAGACCTTAGAATATTTTACCTCTTTCCACTCCTCAGTTCCAGTGTTGTAATTTTACTAAGGATTCCAAACGACTTTGCGATGCATTCTTAATTACTTTGTTATTGTCAGTAACAGTGAAGACTTATCCTAAATTGAGCTGATTTGAATTTGGCTTTACTAAGAATTCGGAACTGTCAGTAGGGCATGCCTTCGACGTAGAAGGCAATAATGTATTTGATGTAGAAGGCAATGCTGTATTTATAGGCAAATAATATTGAAGACAATTAGTAAGGTGACTTACTTGGTGTATTAGTGCTTCGAACCGCGGGTCCGAATTTACGTCATTGGTTTTAATTCTTTTATTTGGAGGACGTAAGGACTCACTTTCAGACTCCGAGTCTGATTCTCCGCTGTCTCCATCCACGACGATAAATCCAGATTCTCTCCGCGAGAAGACGAGTTCTGATGCGGAGACTCCTCACTCTGATTTTCCATTAAAGAATCGTCTACTTTTTCCATCTCACTATGAAACTTTTCTTCGGATCTACTTGCGAGTAATTATAAACGTAAAATTCCGTAATTTACTCACTTTAACTCTTAACTTGCTCACTTTTTTAGCAAGAGAATTTTTTTCTAGCATTCACGCGGGAAAATCACAAAACGCTATGACTAGTTGACAGTTCTACAGTGGTGCCATACTTTCACAAAAACATTTATGGTAAAGAAAGTGGCGCCCTCCCCGGTGACAAGCAGGTACTATAAATCAAGTTACCAACATCGTGGGAATAAAAGGTATGTTCACAAAACATTCTTCATATCGACGCTGTGTGTTTTTAAGTAAACACATAATAGTAGGAATATACTAAATGACAACATTTGAATAGAGTAAAATGATTTCAGTCATTTGATATTCCCAAAAATGTTTTTTTTTTCTGTGGCTTTAATTAAAATACATTTTTATTTGAAAAATCATAGAAAAATAATAAAACTCATTTTATATATAACTTATTTCTAGACGCTATAATTTTTGTCAACTATTTTTCTGCCATCTGCATTGCAATGCTCTTTCTATAGACTTGACTTTTATTTTTCATGTCCCAAAACAAACTATAACTAGATTGGTTTGTTTTCTTGTTGTAAACACCATCCCGTTTTAAAATCATATCTAAATAGCCACAATGTTTTATAATAATGTCAACAATACTTTTGGGGTTAGAATAAACAACTACCTTTTATACTATATAACGTCATCCTAAAATGGCGTCATGCTTCAAGGTGGAGCTTAGTGAAATTATGAACACTGTCAACAGAAAATTAAACTTATCTTTTTTTACATTTGAAAATCATAACGTGTGAGAATGGGACAGATATATTTTTGTTGGCAAGGTTCATAATTGCATGATATTTGTATAACCAAAAAATATATATGCAATTTACTGCTTATCCTCTATTTTTCTTATATCAATGACGACACTATGCCACTTCTTTTTGACAGTTTGACAGCAGATCTACCACAAAACTTAGCGCTAAAAATGGCGACGCAGTCACGCATGGATGAGTTAATGACGTCACACGAAAGTATTACCGAAATAAGCACTTTGCAAACTGTAGTTGTCTCTCTTTTCTATTGCAGCTACTGCTTTGTTATTATTATTATTATTTGGTCTATTTGGCCCTTGGTATTGTGATTATGTCACAATAATTCTGCCAATGTCCGGTCCTTGGTCTGTCGCACCTTGTCTTTAGGCTTTTCGGTGGAACTGCTTTGTTAAAAGAGACAAAACTGTTTTTGACAAGTGTGTGTCAATATTATACATATTTGTATGACTATTATTTCTATAGTGGAATATGCCCTCTCTATAGGTATATATCTCTATGGTATAATATTATAATCATTTCTTATTTGAATATAGAATAATGTGACACTAGTATTACGTCCTTGTCGTACTTACACAAAATTCTGTGTGCTATCCAGCTTTCACAGTAATATTGCATTCGTTTTGCATGTATTAGGCGTTTTAAGTTATAAAAGTTTTTATTCATTTATTCGATAACGGTGCCTTTTAATGTGAGTGATATTATTATAATCGAGGACCAAACCTCTATCAAATAAAACGCCTTACTCCCTGAAATTTCTGCCAAACGATTCTAAATCCAACCCTAGATAAATATAGAGACAGATTTTCATCAGAGCTTCGGAACTTCGGATTATATTCCTGTTACGCGTCAATATTAATGTCTTGCACATGGCAACACTAGGTACCACTAGCGTCTTCTAGTATCGAGTAGCAGAACTAGGAGATATGAACTAGCGATATGTACTCGAACATTCTAGATGTTTCTACAGTAGAAGGTTCTGAAAACTATCTGAGGCCCTATATAAGGCCGGCATAGACCATGACCGAGTCAGTATTGAATTGGCGATACATGCGTATACTTCTAAACGATACAACTGTGAACTAAAGTGATCTGTAGTACAATTGTGTTTTATTATTAGTCTGGTTTTAAGTTGTAATTAGTGTTCTGTAATTAAAGTGTCGATTTTGGTAATTCACTCAGCAGTTTTTAATTGTCTCGAACCCTAAGTTCGTAACATTCCCAAGTCACAATGATAAAACTTTTACCGTAGTTAGGTAAAGATATTTATTAATGATGGTATGATAGTATAAATTCCATAGTATTTGATACTCACAACGGTCGATTAAGGCTGTAGGCGACGGTTCGTCGCCTACAGCGTTAGTTGTAGAGAAGAGGAACTCGTGGTTAAGTAATAGCTGCGCAGATCAATTAATCTGCGAGATTAAGTTGCACTTGCCGCGGTCAGTCCATGAATGAGTGACCATTTTCTTAACATACCGAGATTGAGAGAATAGAGAGTTCATCTGTATCCTTAGACACTTAGTCCACTTTACTGCGTTAAGATCATTATGTTTTAAAATTCATGCAGCTAAAATTATAATAAGTTTATTATTACTTTATACTTTTCAGGGACAGATGAAAGATATAAACATAAAGCATGATGAAGCCTCATAAACATATTGGCCTTTAAGCAGAGCAATCTTATTTAACTGATTCCTACAAGTTTCCTTCCTTGAATTATTAAATTTACATTTATACTTAAGTCGAATGTTAAAATAAAGTTCTATATTGTATTTAATTATTAATTAATAAATGTTTATAATTATCACAAGTAATACTTATATGAAAAATAAAGCAGCCGTTATGTACTCCGTGTCCCCGTTTTTATTTCCACATCAAAACATTTTATAGAATATAAATATATAAAATATATAAATAGGTAGATACTTAACTAAGTATACACTTACTTAGTTAAGTATCTACCTATTTATATTAACAATATGTTAAAAAAGAAATTCCGGGGAAACTGCCCACAGCAGTAAAGATTTGTCCCCAAAGATCATAGCTCGAAAATATAACTTTCCGATCTGATTATTGAGGAGTTTTTTTAGTTTATCTGTAAATTCACCTGCGATTTTATACATTTTAATTGAAATTCAACAAAAGGCAGGTAGGTTCAGCTTTTTACCAGGAACATGTTGTATGAATAGTTTTTAATTATTTTAGAACTATTATGGTAAAATTCAGTTAATTTTTGAAGTTCATGCACTAAACACTTTTTTAATCCTTTTACCACTTTCTTAACAAATATTTTCGATAGACCTTGTAAGTAAAATATACATCACTAGTTAACGCACACAATAACAATTCAAAATTGCTCACGCGTTTTCGGGCTCAGGTGGTCTATACCTTGCTACATATTTATTTATCTATGGTCTATACGCCAGTATATTCTAAGTCTATGTATACACCAGTATATTCGAAGTCTATGACAACTATCATGTATGTGCATGTATGCTATTGTTATGGAGTGTAGAGTACAAGGAGGACCATCTCTATATACGAAAAGTGTTCCTAAAAACGTGTCCAATAAGGGTGGCGCTGAAATAGCATAGGATAAATTTAAAAAAAAGCGCCAAAATTAATTAGATTAAGATGGAGAAATAAACAAGGACCAACCAATCCGCTTGGTTTTGTACTACGTAAATAGTTGAGATTTTGTATACTGACATTTTACTAATTACTCTAATGATGAAATTATTTAAATATTTGAATTCAGCTGACTTCACTCCGTTCAAAACAGCTATCTTCATATCGTAGTTTTTCAGACGCCAGCGCTATTGTGGTAGATTTTGGAACCTCTATTTTCAGTATATAGGGGGACACTTTTTCAACTTTCGCACCTTATAAGATGGTTCTCCTTCTACTCTACACTCCATAGCTATTGCATAGAGGTTAGCACAGACCACAAACTATAAAGAAGTGCAGACTGTGATTGATGCTTACGCAGAGGCATCTTTCTCTTATTAGTCTGTGCACAGAGGTTAGTGACCTGTTCTGTCAAATGACGTCCAAATTTTGATAAAAAGATTATAATCTTACTTGATAAGAAATTCAATATTTTACATTAACGTTGGCAGCTACATTACAGAATTAAGCACTTTATTATATTTTGTAATATATATCCCTATTGTTTTACATACTACAAAATAATAACATGTCATCGGTAAGATAATTTTCACCAAATTCTTATTCTAAAATTTTGGTTTTGAATATTATTTATAAAATTACCTCCTATTGCAGACACATATCTTTAATGTAGAAATGACATGCGAGGGTTGTTCAGGAGCAGTAGAAAGAGTTCTCAATAGGTTGAAAGGGCAAGGAGTCGATAATGTCCATATTTGTCTACCTGAACAAAAAGTGTCAGTTACATCTACCCTAAGTGCAGACCAATTACTAGAGGTAATCAAGAAAACTGGAAAGAAGACTACATATGTTGGAACACAATAATGATTTGTATAAAACACATGAAAAATAAGGCAGGTATTTATATGAAAACGTGGTATGATTCTACTGTTGATATTTGTGTACTATAAATATATTATTTTTATCTGTTAGGTAAAAAACCGTAGAGAATGTATACTAACTTTGAAAGATCATTGTGTTTTCAATAAAAAAGTTATGTTTTAATAAATATTTTATTTTTTCAAATTAAGCTGTTTTATTTATGTAACAATAATGTTATAACATATTAAAAGTTAAAGTATCTTTATGTAGCAACAAAAAATAAGGCAAAAGTCGCAAATATTTAATCTGTTACTATATCAATAAGGAAAAATATTTTTAGTAATTATTTTTTAACAGTTGCAACATCTTCTAATGTGTTTAGTCTCAAGTCAACTAAGTCTACTGCTTCATGAAGGGCATTTAAATGATCAACTATAGTATTGACCGTAGGTAAAACATCAGCACAGTCGCATTCTTTTATTTTGCCCACTCTGCTTGATAATGTATTATTAAATTTCTTCATCTTTTTTACAGATGGTTCATTTTTTGAGTTGCGTCTTTCAGGAATTACTTTAAATCCACTATTTATTGGAAATGTTCTTTTTCGCCCAACCCACTCAATTGTTCCACTTGTATAACATACATCAGTCTCTTTGAGTTTAATCATACCAAACAAATCTTCACCATCTTGTTCAACTCCAGTAAATGTGTTAATTATTGATGGCAATGAGTATGTTGCAGGGTTGGGAGGTGCACGAGGAATATGACTCAAATGACCAACACTAAATGACTCAGAAGAGCCACATTCTGATATTCGGGTCCCATTGCATGTTGCACTTTTAGATAAATTTTTTTGAAAGGTAATGTTTAAGGGAATAGAAATATTATGTCGGTCAAGATGGCTTTCTTCATTAAAAGTACTGTTTCCTATTGGTTCTTCTTGCCCCTTGTGTATTGTCACAGACTCTGCAGTTATACTTGAAGCATCATCAAGATGTACAAATGTGACAACAGGGTACTTGGAGCTGTGATAGCATTGATACCATAACCTTGCACCCTGACATATGGATGAATTTAATTAATATTTTCTCATCTAACTACTAAAAATATTTGATCCACTTGAACAAGGCTCCATTACTATCAGTTTTATTTTATAATTTACTCTTTGAAGTATTCAAAGTAATATTGAGGGAGGCTACAAAAAACTGATCTTAAATGAAATAAGCAGTAGAAAATCAACTGAGCAAATTTTATTTAAATCTGTTAATCCTAACTACATTTCTAAATTATAATACAATATTGTTGTATGGGTAATACTCAAAACCAGTTTAGATTTAAGACTACGTGCTAATCACAATTATTTCCTGAAACATACGAAGTACTATATACATGTGCTACATATTAAATAGTTTTTATTTTTATTAATTAGTTTAAAAGATTGGATCAGATAAGTATTTTACTCTAGAATTACACAAATGCTATCTCTATTTGACAACCTGATTTTTTCGCACAGTACTAGCCGACATTTTATTAGGGGCATTCTGTGATGGCAATTTAGGTGTTGGCAACTGATTTTGTTCATCATTTTCCTTTGTTTCATTAGCAAACTCAGTAAAATTTGTTTTCCATATAAATACCTAGAAATATACATAAATTTAAATAAGTTCAACAATACTCATAAAAATATAGTCATAATGAAAAATTTATTTACCAATTTGTCTTCACCAGCTGATGCAAAACTATCTCCACTATTGGAAAAGTTAACAGAATTAACAGATCCACCATGACCACTTAGAGTAAATATTGGATGTCCTTCTAGCAAATCTAATATCTAGATACAAATACAACATTATTATATTAATATAATAGTAACCTATGAAAAATACTGAATTTAAGATTACCATAAATGTAATTTTATTATGATAATTCAAAATATTATATTATTTAGCAAGTAAATGCATATGTGTAGAAAATAGATACATGTGATAATGTCAAGTTTTTTTCAGTGTTATATATTATCTATAAGTATAAACCAACAAAATACCTTCATTTTGCCATCCTTGCTTGATGTTAATATATAACTTCCACTAGGGTGAAAAACCAACTGAGTTACAGCATCACTATGAATGCTGAAACAAAGCATTTTTATCAGTTGCTGATAAATTAAAATAAAGTAACAATCTATAACAACCATCCCCCTGGGCACAGGCCTTTTACCTCATTATCTACCCTTAATTTGTGTTAGCTATACCATTGATACCATGTAATGGCGATGTAGAAATATCTCCTACCCTATATCATCCCATGGATGTAGTGAGTGGTGACAGAGGGAAACGAATAAGGAGATGGGCAGCAGCATCTTATTAATAATGACAAAAAATAAAAAACTGCAGTTGCCAACCCACTCTCCAAGCATTACAACTATAACTAATACCCCCCGTGTAAAGCAATCTATAGGGGAAACCTGTGTTCAGCAGTGGACTTTATTAGGCTGTAATGGTAATAGGATTGATAAAATTCAGTCAGATGACAATTATTACTTATAATAAAAATTATAGCTGAATAATTTAAAAATACATGACTCTTTTTATTAGGTACATAACATCAAATTGATGATTGATAGAGACCTATCTCTAGCTTTGGACTTATATATTTTTTCATAGAATAAGGATTACAAATGTGCACACAGTCCATCTAATGGTAGAGTAGAAGTTGTGGCCCATAGACACCATCATTTACCCTCAATTAAGAATCAAAATGCAGATGTGTCGTCACCCCTGATTGAGATGGAATACATCGTTTCCAGTAAAAAGGGTCTCAGGTTCTTTAAACCTACCATACAAAACACAAATTAGCATTAAGCTGCTATTTTACACTAGTAGACTGTACTTATATGGGCAGATAAAGAAAGAAACAAACTTGATTATTCATAGAAATATAATATCTGCTTATAATTTAATATGAAAAATTACCTGTAATATTGCACAAGGTTATGAGTTCTTATATCATAAACTTTAACATTTCCATTTGATGTTCCTATAGCTATATAACAACCAGAAGGATGCCATGATAAATACATTCCAAAGCTCTTTTGATCTTTGTATGTATAAATACATTCCCCTGTGTCAGGGTTCCACAAGCGTGTAGTTTTGTCATCAGAACAGGAAGCTATTACTGAGCCATCATGAGACATTCTAGCACATCTCACCCAGTTTGTATGTCCTACAAAGGATGCTAAAAATTTGTGCTTTTCACTTGACCACATTTTAACTATTTTATCATCTGATGCTGTTAATATCTGTAAAAAAAAATAGATTTTTTTGTCATTTAAAGATAATAATATTATAATGTAATAAATAAGGTAATTTATTGATAAGTAATAATAATCATAACTATTTTTAATTAAAGACAAATTCAGAATTATTTTATGCTAAGGTCCTAGATGCACAGTTAAGTAAAAATTAAAATGAGTTGTTTAAAAAGGTGCTGTAAAAATAGTATATATGTACTTTACCCTCCCACCATCAGGACTAAACTGCACTGACCGGACAGTTTGAGAGTGAGCTTTAAATACACCTGTGCTGCCTGTAACAGTGGGCACCCATAGTCTAACAGTTTTGTCACGAGATGCTGATGCCATATATTTTCCTGTTGGCGAAAATGTTACATCCATAACTGCTTCGTCATGACCTTGAAATCTGTAACTTCTCATAGTTCCACGCAGATCCCATAGCTGAATGTAAGATCATATATTTTTTAACTTTTCAATCTCATCATCTTAAGTAAGAATAAAGAGAGAACATGAAATTGAATTTTACCAAAACACTATGATCCAAGGAACTGCTAGCAATTTGTTGCTCGTTTGGATTAAAAAACAGGGCGGTTATTCCTCCCCGATGACCCTTTAACTGCTTTTCTAATGACGGTTCAAGTGAATTCCACTTGTCCATAATAAATGTTAGACTTATACTTATAGGCGCAAAACGAAGCTTACATCTATTAACATAACCGCTCAGAGCATTTAACCACCATAAAACGTAAATATTACACTATAATCAATTTTTTTTAACGTAAGAAATTCGAAAACTTGATCAACAACTTTAGCACCATTTAGAACAACAAAATTCAAATTGACATTTTAACTTTTTTTAAGATTTTTGGCTTGGATGCTTATCCTTTACGCCATATCTTTATTTTATTTCGGGATCTTCGTTTTTATTTATTATATATTGTAGGGAATGAGGGTAAAAAAAATTAGGAGGGTAAAGAAAATATGAACAAATGAAGCTAGAATGGTAATCTTCCACTTGTTTTAGCAGTATAAAGTATCGCACAGGCGACTAAGAGGCAACAGTCTGTAATTCCACGAGTCTCATATCGTTATTATGCCTGTTGGGCTAAAACATTACTTCTACACTGAGATTCTGCCCAAATAAGACAAGTGATGTGGTTACATATTACGGTTGGTCGAACTGTATTTGCTCTATACTGAATGTGAATTGTCTGTCTGTCTGTTTGTTTAAGAACGCATCACGTCTAAAGTAAACATCTTTTTTTTTCAAAGAAATCGTTAAGAAAATCATAAAGCGCATCTTCGAGTTACATTTAATCTTTGTTTTATTAAAATTGGTTAATTCTATCGAAAGTAATGATTATTATTTTGAAATGTAGGTTCGAATTTGTACAATGGCGCCATAAAATCTCAGAAATCGTAATAAAAAGATTTGTGTGTAAAATAATCGTTCTATAATAATTAGTTAATATATAATTTATTTATATTTAAAACACAAAAAGAGATGTTTTCCTTAAATTAAAAAAAGCAAAGGACGTAATAGATGAAGTTGTAGAAATTACAACCTTTTCTGAATTGCGGTGTTGAGATTCTCCGCCGGTGAATCGTATTGAGACTTACATACTGAAGAAATTTATATCTACCCAAGCCATACAACAGAACCCGACCAAAAGTAACAAAATTGCAATGAAATGTCGTGATTTTGTATTTATAATATACCCAGAATCAATGCTGCCATTTTAGCGCTTTGAACACTTAGCTTTTAGCACTTAGCGCTTAATCCAACGCTTTTTGGTGTATTTAGCACTAATTTCAAAATTGTAGCGTCTAGCGGGTTATCTAACTCTTTTATAGCAGCACTGTTAGTCCACATTACCGATAATAATAATAATGACCTTTATTAGTTTTCCTACAAATAGTATATTGCAGTTTATCTTTTTCAAACATACTTTTTTCACAAAACAAAGAGCATGGGAGACTGGAGTCTAAACTAGGATACCCTGTGCTATGGATCTCCCGGCTCCCCCTTTAGGATGATCAACTTGATTTTTTTTTACCGACGACTATAAGCGGGGAAATCCCCTTTCTTAAAGTTTTCGTCCATGGTTTTGGCACTATTTTTTGCGTATTTATTTTGCTTTATTCAGTTTCAATCAGTTGTTTAGAGTTACTAAACACAGCTAAGTTAAAAGTTACTTAGAAGTTACAACACAAAGAAACTGTATAGCAACCGCAATTAGATGCTGACATCTGAAACTAAGTTGCGAAATATATTGCACTTTTAAAGAATTAATGACATTTAAATTGTTCGTACAGTACTAACTACTGTTGACAGCAATTGCTATAATTATAAGTTGATGTCCTGCGAAGTATTGATACATATTGATACGTCAAAAAAATAATGCCAGAAAAAAACTAAATGTTGTTTTCTTTATTAAGATTATATTTTCTTGAATTTATAATAAAAAAAACTTTGTTTGTAGTTAATTTAGCGCGAAATCTAGGGCTTTTTTAAAGCGCTGTTTTCATGAAATCTAGCGCTTTTTGTCTTGTCCTAGCGTTGAATGAGTTTTTTGATTTGGCAGCACTGCCCAAAAGTAACAAATAACTTTCCTTTCAGTTTAAGGTGAAAGCGCCAGGGTGGCCCGCGAAATTCAAATTTTCTTACGTTTTTTGGAATTTGCAGGCCAGGGTCAGTTTGTATGTTTAATAAAATATGATTTGCAACCGTAACGAGTACGTGTTTATAAAATTATTTTCATTTAAATCACCAATACAACCTTTTAAGTTCATATAATCCCTTTGAATGAGTTTTTCTGCAAATAGCCATACAATGGGATTATACGAATATAGACGGTTGTATTGATGATTATAATAATTATAATTCTGTAAATACATATTTGTTACGGTCACGAATCATATTTTGTTAAACATACAACCTGACACTGGCCTATAAATTGCAAAAAACGTAAGAAAATTTGAATTTTGCGGGTTATCCTGGCGCTTTCACCTTAAATGCGTTCAGTTCCCAATCAGCGTGTGTTATGCGATGACCGTAAATAAAGCGCAAGGTCAAACTTTACGCGTTGTAGGAGTGCACCTCAGTACTGACTGTTTTGCACATGGCTAACTCGATGTTACTTTTTCCCGCGTTAGTAGCCCCCGTAACCTTTTTGTGTACACCCCGGCTAAGTCTACTTCTAACGTTGTTTATACAGAAGCTCTATCATAAACGACTTAGAACTTTGATGACAATGATTTATTTTGTTACCACTTATTGATACAGTAATGATATAAATCGTTTAATATTCTCTTACCTAAACGACAAATTCTTTAAGTAAAACCTTTAAGTATACGTGAGCTACGTCGCGGGCACAGCTAGTTAGTAAATATTAGTTGTTCGCCTTCTATATAAAAAACGTCAGCGTATTTGGCACATAATCTTTCTAAATTAGCGTGTTCTTCGGCATTTAGATGGTCGGTGCGTAAACATGATAATACTTCTTTGTAATGCGGTAGTGGTTGAACGTTGTGAGAGGACTTAATATTATATCAGCACATATTGGGCGATCTAGGGAGAAAATTATACCGCGGTTATTTGACACTAATGTTAGACATTCGTTTATGACGCAATTAAAGATATACTGTTCGCTAACTAAGGCTTCTCCATAGGTTGTTTTATCAATTTTGAACATTGCGATGGTTGATCACGTCCTCGTAAAAATTAACATTCCTAGAGTTATACATTAAGATAGGGTTGTTAGCTAATCGTGTTACAAGTAATCTAAACTAATGCCTACAATCTTTTCGATGTCCGTATATGTAATTCGTGGGTCTTCTCGCACCAACATTTCAGTAGTCCATACATTTTCTGCCGTTACTGCTGTTTGCGGGGCCCCAGTTCTTTGGTCATCTTTAAGATTAATTTTACTCCTTTTGAATTCAGCAAACCACCTAAAAATTGTTGCTAAGTTCTCTAATGCTAACTGTAACCGTTGTAAACTTAATTGTTGGGTTAAACCAAATTTAAAACCATAATATATGTATATCATAGTGCGCAAATGTTCACGGTTAAGATCCATCGTTTTAAATGAAAAGCGAGGGAAGCGTTGCAGGAAAATTAACAAAACTTCGTTTTTTTTTATATTGACCTTATGGAGTACTATTTTTAAATAAATTTGCTTATTAGAAACATATAACACGGGTGCGTTCCATTTTTAAATTTCGAGCATCTCAAAACTTATTGAGTGACCTACGTACGTTATCTTGTTCGTTTATCTCAGTTGCGTCATGGTATTGGTAATGCTGTGTGTCGTCATAGTCATAGGTCACAGTATTGGTATAATCGTCATTATCATTATAGTTGTAATAGTCGTATTGGTGTTCAGGATAATAGTAACTATCGTAATCTGCACATTCGTTAAAATTCATTTCCCTACTTTTGAAGCAATTTTAAGGCGGCGGATTACCGTATTTGCGCCAATCGTGACCGGTCAGACCTGTCGGAGGCAATGGTTTGGGTACGTAAAGGCTAACACCACTCATAAGCTTCAGACCTGAGTCATGGGGTGGATTCCTATTTGGTAATCTAAACGTATTACTATGGGGTTAGGTGGCAAAGCGCGGAACATTTGTGAGTTCGCGTAGGCATGTTATACTGTGGTGGCACGTTAGGCCTAAAACCTTGTTGTTGAGGTACATGTAAAGGTCAATGTAAATTGGGTATTGGCATCGATGCAGGAAAACTAAATGGTTTTTGCAAAGGTAAGGTCATATGGCTAGGTTGGAGAAGCTTAGGTGATTGAGGTTTCCTCTCGAAGAAAGGTTCACCGTGTTGTTGCAAGTACATAACATTCAGATCTTCCTGTACAAACTCCAAGTCTTTTACAACGGTATCAGGACGCATGTAACGTATTCCTGAGCCAAGTGGCTCCTTTAAAACCGTGTACGAGAGCTTGCTTCATTAGATTTTTATATAATATACGAAGCGTAACATACGTCATGATAGTGCTGAATAGTGTGTGACATAGTGCATAAAATTCTTGGGGTGAACTGTTTCCCTGAGTAGCTAACAAGAGGTCAATATAAAGTGCCGTTTCGTCTCTTTGTTCCGAAAAGTTATTGATTAAAGCTGTACGAATGCCATGCCAACTTTCAGGATTACCATTTGAATCTAAAGTAGTCGCGGCGGGTCCAGTTATTTTATTTAATATACCGTTAAGCAGGCATAAGTTCGATAGTTCACTGCCAAGATCATTACTTAGATATGCAGCACATATTTGGTCACATAATTTTATAAATCTAGTTTACATTAGGGTTACCGTCAAACTCAGGCACTGGGCATAAAACTTTGAAAATAGTGTCAGAATCCTGGGCCATTTTTGATTCCTCGGTAATTACATCTAACTCTAAATAATAACTTAAATCTCTATTATAGTCTAAACTTTGTCTACAGCCACGTACGTGACTGTCTACGCGATGTAGTGTCACAGTGGGATAATTTTCTTGGATGGAACATTTCGAAAGGAAAGATTTACACTAGGAAACTAGAGCAACACTAGATAAAATTCTGGTGTACTTACATAAATTCGGTTTTCTCGGGATCGATGTCTTGATGTATCCTCTTGCCTTGCAGTTGGTCCGTAGTAGATTCGAATACTCGTTTAAAGCTTGAAAGTTACGATAGCCTAACTAATTTTTGAGTATCCTACCGACTGCGCCAATTACGTTAACTGCAGCCGAAGAACCCAAAAAAAACCGAAACTAATTTAAAATACTTTATTATAATATAAAAATTACAATATAATTACTACAACTAAAATAAAAGTGAATCAGATCGCTGCTAGATCTAGAATGAATTTCAATTATTACATTAAAAATAAAGTAAAGGTATATTCAATATACTATATTGCATAGCTCCGATTGCATCTGTTGACGTCAATGCTCACGTTTTGCTGAGTTGCACCTATGTAACCAAGGGCCCAGGGGTAAAAATGAAATTGGGGCCCTATTTAAACTAAAATAAATACTTTAAAGGTGCAAAACTACTTCATCATCAGCGCCTTGTCACCCACTGCAGGGCTTAATAAAGCAATAGCATAGTAAGTAGCTACTTACTACGAAGTACTATGTGTAACGTATAAAAAATGACGAAGTAGATTACAGTTAATAATATAGGCAGAAAACATAACAGTTGAAGAACCACACAGCAGCTTTTGCTTTCGCACGGGTGGGCCAGACTAAATGGAGTGACGACCTGATAAGACATGAAATGAATAGCTGTAATGAATGAATGTAATGAATGGGTGGACCAGGACCTTACAGATAACCAGCGTGAAGTAGAAGTTTACTTCACATGGTAAGTGAAAGTTACAAAGTTTAAAGTCGCGGATCGGAACGTGGATCGGAAAATCGAACGAACGGCATCAAGGCGTCGGATGATCAGATCGACTGGCCAGGTGGTGAAAAACGAGCCGGTTGCTCCAGCGCAGCCGAGGTCTCCCGACGATTGCCGAACGGTCCACAGCTACGGCCGTGCTGCCACAGTGCAATTAAATAACAATCTATCCCAGGAGGGTACCAACACCTCTGGTATCGGAGAATCACTGAATGAGCATCCACGCCCAAGCTACCGTACTCTTCCTTAGCGCGGGTGCTCAGGTTGCCTCGCTTGTCCTGGGGAGGGGCGGGGCAAAATTCCGCTCAAGACTAATACTGCTCGTGGCAAGTAGAGCAATAAGACAAAGGTGACCCCTGCCACGCTATCCGTGAATTTCATTCGAATGTTCACGAAGTCACACATCTGAAGACTGCGGAACCGACCTCGCTATTTCTAACCGAAACGCAGGGTGTCCTCTCCGGTCGACAGTTCTCTCTTATCCGGGTACAAATTAGAACACCTTTGCGTCTCGGGCTGGAGTTTGCGTATACGTTAGAGAGAACATCTGTTCTCGATGCCTCGGCAGTCTTGAAGGTTAGTGTCGACCATCCTTGCATCTACGGATGACTCTACAGGTAATGCCGACACAGACCAACTCATCGACCACGTCCAAATGGCTGTAGACTCCGTGCTACAATGTGCCACAAGCCTGCGTGCTATCACCAATGACATTTTGCAAACCGGTAACATACATTGGTGCTGACAGCACTGGTGATGCTTTATACACCGGCCGTGCCAATATTTTCCAGGAAAACGTCGCCGAGTACCGGAACAAACTTGTGTCTGAAGTCGAGTCTGCTGAACAAAGTCTCGGATTGGGGGCGACTAAATTTAGTCCAGTTTAATCCTCAGAAGACACAAGTTTGCGCGTTTACCGCTAAAAGAACCCCTTTGTCGTATCTTCTCAGTTTCAAGGCACTCCCCTTGTTGCCTTAGCCAGTATCGGAATCCTTGGCATCGACATATCGAGTGACGTGCAGTTTCCTGGTCACTTGGAAGAGAAGGCCAAATTGGCCTTTAAAAAACTTGGCGTGCTCAGTGGAGGGGGACAGTATTTTATGTCGGCACACTACTTGCAACTTTACATTTTCGGTCTTTTTTTACATGGGGAAATGCCTACGCTTACCGCCTCTCGGGGGCAAGGACGGGTTATTTCGGACTCGCACCGACTAAAACCCCATGGTGTTCCACCTTCGCCGCATATTAGCAGGGCCACGGGAACGCTTTCGCACACATCACACACAATGCCAGCGTAAAATAGCAGCTTAATGCTGCTGAGTTTCGTATGGTGAGTGAGACTTCCTCCGCGACTCCACCTCGGCTGCAGCGGTTGGGGAAGAGGACACTCCTCTCACCGCAGCCCACCGACACACCTGAAGTGGACTCGCCAAGCCCCATCGGAGTGGCCACCTCGGGCCTGCCCTACACCACGGGCCAGCCAAGGGGTTCCTCTTTGTTCACCGCGGGTGACCAAGCCATGTCTACTAAGCACCCCCGCCACGACAAGGCGGGAACCCTTTCGAAGAGGGGGGAGGGCAGGTTTGGCTTAACATGGAATACTGTTCTCATCCCTGGGGCAGGGCTTCCTAGTACCAGCTCCTTCCTCTTGACCGCATCTAGCGTAGAGTGGCTCGAATCGTCGACGACTGACGAAGACGAAAGACGAGACAAAGAGATGTTGCATCGCTTTGCATTTTCCATCTCATTTACCACAGGGAGTCTTCAGAGGAATTGTTCGAATTAATTCTAGGCACAAAATTTCATCAACGCATTTCACAAATCCACATCATCGGGATGTTTGGCGGTCCACTACTGTCCTATTTACTAGAAGTTTTCTTCTTCGCACGATTTCTTTGTGGAATCGTTTACCACCGGCGATTTTTCCGGACTGATACGACTTTTTAAAAAACCGGCAACGCGCATACTAATACCCTGGTGTTGTATTTGTTAATAGTCGATGGTCTACACTTGCCATCATGTGAGCTGCATGCTCGTTTTCCCCCCTCTTCTATATAAAAAACCAATAAAACGAAGTAGAAAATTATCTTTAACTTCTTGAAGTGGAAGTAATTTATGTTCTGGAAGTGGGAGTAATTTTTGTAATTTCAAATCGAGCTGTTTGCGGTCAGGAGCCAAAAAGTTAAAACTCAAAAATTCTTTATACAACTAGGATAGTACATAATTTTTCGAACGTCGTTCGTGGAGTCCGAGGGCCCCCTTTAGCTTGGGGGTCCCGGGGCACTACTCCGCCTAGCCCCTGGGTAGCTACGCCACTGCTAGCAGTTAACATCAAAGGAGTGTAACCTCTGTACGTAATACTATTATTTATTCTGTGCCGTTGGCTGGTTATCATTGATTCGATGTTTTATAAAAATACATCGATACATCGAGTATAACAACAACCTTCCACAATATCAGATCAATTCGATGCTTCGTTTCGTATCATAGATAAGAGTGTATATACGGAAACTTCGTATTGTAAACATCGAGTGAATTCGATGCATCAATGTATATATCGAATATCCCTAATCCCTAATTCCCTAGTCTATGATCAGGCACGACACGAGGTATTTCTTTTGTTATGGTCTTATTAATTTTAGATATTTCTTTTGAAAATACCTTTAAATATGTTTTAAAATTAAAGTAAAACTAGATTACTTAAAGTATTTCGTTGTGTTCTAAGAGCGTACGTATAAAATATAAATCAATGTAATTTTTAAATATTGTGACAGGTAGCACCGGGTACATGCATTTACATTATTGTCAATTCTCACATTTTAGCGTGAACATAGCATGATCATAATATTTGCATTAAAAGTTGATATTTTTTCAGTGTCTATAATACTGAAATATGATGTGAATGCTGTTCTATGGAGAATTATTTCGTTCAGAATAGTAGGTATGTGTCAATCATCTGTTAAAATTTGTTTTGAACTCGCATGTTTTACTAACTTTGTAACAAATTATTAGCAAAAAATTATGTTATGCATTAAAAATTACGTTTTTGACAAAAGTTTTTGGTTAAATTAATGTTTACCATTTTACAGCAAACAAAAGCTACAATGAACATTGGAGAAGTGACTGGAGATGTAGCTGGGGAGGTGGCGCTCATTGCTGATGAGTTAAGTCGGGCTGTCGAGCTCACACTCAATCCTGCTGTATCACATGATGCTCGAAACCAAGCCTACAATGCTTGTGAAAGGTATCATTTATTTCATAGTTCAAGTTCATTATCTCAATATGCAATCTGTAATAACTGCTTGCAATAATCCAACTTTTATTTAAATGATTAATTGATAAGGTATTGGTATAAAAATTTAAAAATAGTGTCCAAGTGAAATGGGTATTTTCAGTGGAAACAGAAACCAAAACTAATTACTGAAATTAATAGTATTTTCACTCATTATACAGACAAGTAACATGTGTTTAATGAAATAAAAAGAAATGTATGTAACAAAAACAATATAAAATTTAAATTGTTAATTTAACATGGATATAAATGAATTTGTTGAAGACTTACTCTAAGTAAGTAAACTGTCAATAATCAACACTTAGATATAAAGTGCAGCCTCCATATTAATTGAGTATTTAAATTAAGCTGTTATGTATAGCACTTTGTGACAAACAACTATATATGAATTGATAGTGCTTGTTTGAAAAAATTACTAAATCAGATTTTGTTTTGTGACTTCCTTGAAACAAAAAAGTGAGATAAATAAATATAACCTGATGTGATCTATGGTCACATAAAATAAAACCACTGTAATAAGGAATGTATTCATTATAGTCATTCATTCTAAAAAAAGAAAATTAGTTTTAGTAAATATTAATTCCAACTAAAAAAGCATTTAACTTGGTAAGAGGGAAAGAGGTTGAGGTGACTACTTAATTTGATATATATCAATAACAGCAGCACAAACTTTCTTACTGTTAAAATCAAAACTTTATTTTAACAGTTAAAAGTCATATTAACCATCTTTAAAGCACTGCACAAAAAGGAAATCATAATAATGCTGCTGTGTTTCATATGGTGAGTGTAGAGAACTGGAGACCCTTTTTACTGGAAACAAGGCATTCCATCTTAGTCCTTATGTATGATAACACCTCTGCATTTTGATTCGTAATCATATGTAAGTGGGCCTCAGCAACCACTTACCATCAGGTGGTTTATGTGCCTCGTTTGTCACCGTTAACCTATAAAAAATAAATAAAAAGACAGCTATAAAAACACAAAGAAAGGATAAAGTTCCTGGTTCTGATTGTAAGTAATGGATTCCTTATCTATATACATAAAAATCAATTGCTGTCCGTTAGTCTTGCTAAAACTCAAAAATGGATTGACCAATTTAGATGAGATTTTTTGTGTGTATTTGAGTGGGTTCCTGCATGGTTTAGATTTACAATTGGACCCGGTAGGTGGTGCTGTTGATGAGATCCAGAAATTACCCGTGCGAAGCCACTGTGGATTGCTATGTCTATACATCTACACAAATAATAAAATTGAAGTGTCTGTTTCCAATGTCAAAATAACAGCTTTTTAGTAAATACATATGAAAGTATATACGGAACTTATAACAAAAAACTATTTTGAAATTTTTTGTCTGTCTGTTTGTTCCTGCTAATCTCCGAAAAGGCTGGACCGATTTTGACGGGACTTTCACTGGCAGATAGCTAATGTTATATGGAGTAGTTTAGGCTACTTTTATTTTAGAAAAACAATCAAGGTTCCGAGCAAAAAAGATCAAAACCTATGAAATCACCATCTTTCTCACCATCAAGTAGATGTATAGGAAACGCTTAGAAGTAGTATAAGAAGCTAAAGGAAATAATGGAAATTGTTTTTCATATATTAGCACAACTATGAAACTTAAATTTTTTGGATAGTTATATTTTACCTGTCCGTACATATGGCTGCCAGTCCTTGACTTTCACTAAATCTCATATTAGGAAACTAGAAATTTGTCAAAACGCCATGGACAGAAGCATGATGGGAAAAAGATTATGCAACAAAGTAAAAAGTACAACTATAAATAAAAGATGTGACGGTCACAATAAAGATGATTGAATGGAGATGTACAGGACATACAGTTACAGAAACTGACAAATGGAGCGAAATAATAATGTATTGGTACTCGAGATACAAGAAAAGGAAAAGAATTAGACCATTCTGGAAATGGGTTGATAACATCAAAGCAGTACCCGGCAACATATGGATCAGAACAGCTGATAATAGAGTATTGTGGGGACAGTTGGAGGTCTTTGCCAAAGAAAGGCAAACACAGATTATGAAGGCAAGTGGAAACAGAAGTTGAATAGAAAAATTAAAATCATAAACCAATGAAACTTAAACATTAATATTAATTATTGTACTTACCAGAAATATATTTTATGATCATTTTATAAATATGTGATCATTTATAATAGCATTTACTATAAAAGGAAAGGAATAAAAATTATATACCTATTAATTAATATAGCTATTGGGCACTGGTCTTCTTTGATTACTGATGGTGTTTTAGGACAAGAAAGCATCTGCCATGCTACCCCAGTGTTTATTGGCAAACTTCAAATGTCCTCTGAATATTTTTTTTGGCCTGGCAGATTTCTTACAATGTAACTTGTCACTAGCAAGCTTGTGGTAAATCAGTACTTAAAATACAATTGACAATGGTGCTGGTAAGGATTGAACTGTTTATTTAAGTTCTATGGAGGTTTTAGGCAGTTTCTTATCCAATGAGCTACTGCAACTATTGTTTCCCTGTTTATCAAGTTTCATAATAAATATTATTTTCGTTAATAAAGCATAATCTTTATTATATGTTATATTCAAACTAATGTGAACAATGAATATACACCTTCCTTGCATCCTTGCAGTTTTAAAGAGAACTCTCCATGGTGTGCTCAAGCAGGATTGCTTCTGGCTAGCGGTAATCAGTACTCGGCTGTTGTTAAGCACTTTGGTCTACAGTTAATGGAACACACTGTCAAGTATAGATGGACACAAATAACACAGGCTGAGAAAATATTTATTAAGGTAAGCAAAATTAGTTTCTACAATTTTGTCAAGTTTGTATCCAGCTATGGATTCACAATATTACACTTTATGTCCATGTCTGTACTGTTACCATTACAGACTATTAAAAGTCCACTGTTGAACATAGATTGCTTTATAAGTGGGATATTTGCCATAGTTGCCCTGCATAGCAGGCATGTTGGCAACCAGACTGCCGCCCATCTCCTGGTTTGTTTCCCTCTGCCACCTCTTAGACATTCACGAGTAGGTTTGACAAGGTTTTGATTCTAAATTTTATTTTCCAAAATATAATTTCTTCACTCAATTAGTGTCTACTGTCATTCAGTTTTGAGCTATGTTTTTTTTTGATAAACTGCAGTGACAAATGAACATGCAGTACACTTGTTGGTAAGTTTCTTCTGCAGCCCAAGGACACCTGGAACCAACTTCAAGCAAAGAATCAACCTTGAAGATTTCCTATACCCTTCAGACCGAAACAGCAGTGCAGACACTGCTATTTGGTTCTAGAAATAGGGGGTTACCTACTCAAATGGACTCCTAGGCATTAAAAGATGCATTAAAATTTTTACTCCATTTCACCAGGAAGTTAGTTGAAAAGAGACAAACAAGAAAGAAAGTTAATATGGCATGTAATCTAGTTCTGTGGTATAAATAATGTTTCAAGTCGCTAGCTCATTGGGAAGTTAGTTTTCATAAATAAGAGGAGGCAAATGAACACATGGCTTGGTTTTCTATTTATATAATTATATAATATAATTAACTGACACCCATTTTAATCCATGGCTGTGATAAGTATTGGCCAAGGTTAATGTCATGAAAAACTTCTTGTCAGAGTTTAAAGGTAGAATGTTTATTTTCAATGCAGGAAAATGCTATGAAGCTTCTGTACATGGGTGGATGGGAGACGGGACACCTAAACGATGCACTAGCTCGGGTTATAGTAGAAATGATCAAGCGTGAGTGGCCACAGCAATGGCCCACACTACTCTCAGAGCTTAGTGACGCATGCGCTCGTGGACATCTGCATACACAGATTGTGCTGCATGTGTTTTTGCGTCTGGTTGAAGATGTTGCTACATTACAGGTTTGCTAGTTTTTAATTTGTTTCTGTCAACATATAGAAATTTTTCTTCTATCTCTTCTTTCTCTCTTTATCCCTATCATCTTCTCTCTCTCTCTTTCTCTCTCTTTCTCTCTCTCTCTCTCTCTCTCTCTCTCTCAGATGATTAATTTTTTTAGAAGTTGCTTGAGCTTTGGTACCTGATTATCAGTACCATTATCATCAACCTGTGAACAGAGTACCTTATTACTGAACACAATCTTTTAAAAAGTAAAGCATGCCATGGTTAATTAATTTGGTAGATGGCTATTAACACATAGACAGGCACAGTACCAAGCATCCAGCTCCTGCATATTTTAGGATTTTAGATTAAAATAATTGCAATTGGCCATCTGCAGGATGCTAAAAATGCACTTTTGACCATTTAAAAGCACACACAGACACAACCATTAACAAAAACACAAAATATAAAATTTTTATAGTTATATATAATTTTCTTATATTTCTTGTTTTTATAAATTAGACACTGGAACAGCATCAACGCCGCAAAGACATTTATCAAGCACTGACGAGCAACATGGCGGAGATATTCGCATTTTTCATGCGTCTGATCGAGCTCCATGTTCAAGAGTTTCGGGAGAAGACCGCGGCAGGGGACTATGGAGCAGCAGCTAGCAATGGCCGTGTTGTGCAGGTCATTATAACTTATATTATTAGAATATTCATATTTTAGATTTAACTTATGCAAATCTTACATTAAAATATTTCCTCATTTTCTGTTTATCTTTATATCATGTCTCAATATTTAATATTATAATTGAAGGAGAGACATGTCCAGTGTTTATGAGTCTGCAAATCAGGTATTGTTTCTATTTGAGGTATATATATGGGAGCCCAAAAACATTAATTAAAACACGACTAAGTTACATTCCATCCTAGTCCACAAAAGTATATCACCATCATTACAACCCATCATAAGCCCACTCCTGAACATAGGCCTTTCCAAGGAATGCCACAAAGTACAGGCCTGAGCCACCTCCGACTTCCTTCTTGTATCTCTTACCTGGTCGACTCATCATCTAGTATAAGGCTGCCATTCAAGAACCTTTCTTCCTTATCAATTGTAGTAGATACATAAAATAAGTTTAGGCTTTGCTTGAAGTTAACTCTATATGCCCATGGGCTATAATAACCGCTTACCATCAAATGGATTGCCAGATTTTTAATTGTCAATTGTGCCAATAACCTGTTTAGTAATAAAAATAATATTTTCCAGGTTGTATTACTAACTCTGACGGGTTTCGTGGAGTGGGTATCGACGAATCATGTGGTGATGAATAATGGTCGCTTACTGCAGATATTATGCATTTTGTTGCAAGATGATGTGTTCCAGCTGCCAGCTGCAGAATGCCTACTGCAAGTTGTTAATAGGAAAGGCTCTGTAAGTTAAAAAAATCAGTATATGTTTATAATAGTAACAGTATATATTTTTTGTCCTACTTTTTGTTTCTATATTTATCATTGACTTTTACATTCTTAAAATATTTTACTTATTTGTCTCAATTTTAATAAAATCAAAATACTACAAAAATATTTTTGTTGTTTTCTCAAGTTAGTGCTTAAACTTTTTAAATTATGCTAAAAAAATCTGATACATACTTTGATTAAAATAATAATGAAAATTATATATTTAAAGTACATAACAATATGACCATATTACTATATTGCACGTCTCATAACGCAATGCGTTATTAACTTCCTTCTGCGTAGCATTGAAAGAAAGTTAATGGTTTTAGCTGGCAGACTGTTAGTCTGTATGCCGACACGATAACTTCCGTTCCACTGGACCGATTGACTTTAAATTTGGTATGTGGATACCTTGAGGTAGTAGCTCGATCGAGTTTGAATTTGGGTCCTGTAGGTCAAAGGGCACCAGAGATATGGGATTCACGCAGAAGAAAGTTGTTTTTCTTGAATTTACATTCAACTCGTTAGGTAGTGCATTATTCTCAACACGTCAAGGTCAAGAAATTTTGTGGTCTTAAAATTCCTCTATCATAACCATATTACACTTACACGATAATATGAGTAGCCATATATCAAGAATAATCCATCTTATATTTTCTAAAAAATCATTTTATATTGCTACTTTGATAAAAAACAGTTTTAATTTTTTTTACGTGAACGTCTGGATGTTGTTTTGTAAGTTAATAAAATGATTATCAAGTTTTATAAGTTTTATTGCTATTAAAAATTTAAAGGCGCTTTCATTTTTGTTCTTAGACCTTGATAGACAAAAGACAAATGTACCATACAGCCTATATCAATTTTATACTTTGTGTAATCGATTAGTTTTGGTAATTTATTTTTTTCATCAAAACTAAATGAAACACTCATGAGGCATGCACTTATGGATTTTCTATAGTATTAGACACATGCACTTGACTGGTTATTGATTATATAGAAGAGAATTCTCAACCTCATACATGGTAGAGCCATGCTACAACTATATTAATAGTATAGTTGTAACACGAATGGGTCAGCTCTCACAGAATAACAGCGTAAAATAGCAGCTTAATGCTGCTGTGTTTCGTATGGTGAGTGTAGAGAACTGGAGACCCTTTTTACTGGAAAAGAGGCATTCTATCTTAGTCCTCACGGCTGACAACGCATCTACATTTTAATTCACAAATGAAGATAGATGTAGATGTCTAAGAGCTACAGCAACCACTTACCATCAGGTGGACTGTGTGCTCGTTTGTCGCCCTTATTCTATAAAAAAAAACCAAGAAACAACAATCAAAGAAAAAATAACTTGAAGAGGCATAAAATACCTAAATTTTATATGTCCTATAAAGGGGTGTTTTCTTTGTAAAAAAATATCTTATGAATAAAAGTCATCAATTACAATGGCGACAGGAACTCGCAATTATACAGAAGTAACCTTCAAAATTGACTTAATATGTGTAATATGCTAACTAGCTAACCTGCTAGACTTTTTTATACCGCTGGTGTTTGTTCAGACCTTCAGATAAATAACACAAGATCTATAAACAATAAAGTTCTAATTCATGAATTAAGTTTGTTATATATACAATTCAAGATTACTAACCCTAACCCTAGATTACTAACCCTAATTCACAAAAATAACTGTGCATCAACTCATGTAGTATATTATTTTTTACATATGTAAAAACAGTGCCCTATGTACAGGTGTAGTTTTTTGTCCTGTTTTTACATTATGATTAACCGAAATTTAAATTTATCGATTAGGGGCCTTATTTATTGACAATGTATGTAATATTAATTTCAGACTAAGGAGCGTAAACCATTAATGATATTATTTAGTGAAGACGCAATCACATGCATCCACCGTGCAGCGCTCTCTAGCATCGCCACTGTGGATGAGAAACAGTACTTGTTCCTGAAGAAACTCTCACAGGTTAGACACTAAATAATCCGCCAATAAATTTAAATAACCATTAAAATCACGCCTTTTCCATATTACTTTTTAAGTAAGTACTCTGTATATAGGGCTTGCAGTATTCGTTCAGTTTTACTATTCGAATGTTTCGAATAGTTCCCGATATACTATTCGAATGCTTTTTACTTAAGGAAAAGCATGTCATATAAACTATATACCTAGTCAGGTCATAAATTCTGTCACATGTTTAATATAAAATAATTGAAACAAGTTTATTCATTATGTAACCATTTATATACCAAAATGAACTTAACAAAACATAGATTGTTATGACACTAAAGTTTATTCAAAATGACCTCCGTGATTTTGAATACAGGCCTTCAATCTGCGCGGCCAGTCGTCTATCGCAGCACGAACGAGGTCCATGTCAATATCGGCGACTGCCTTAATCAAGGATGTCTTGAGTGACTCCAAATTGGGATGAGGCTTTGAGCACGCCTTTTCCTCCAAGTGTTGCCATATGCCATTGTAATCTAACGGATTCAAATCTGGACTGGAGGAGGGCCAGTCTTCGTGCCGGATGAAGTCGATTTCACGCGCCGCCAGCCAGTCTTGTGTGCTCTTCGCTCTATGAGCTAGCGCCGAATCTTGTTGGAATACCCAGTGCCTTTTATTGAACATGGTATGAGAAACAGGTTCCACAAGGTTCGTCAGGACTGTATTTTGATACACAACTGCATTCGTTTTTACACCTTTCTCACAAAAATGTACCTCTGTTAAGCCCCAATAAGAAACTCCCAACCATACTATGAGCGAGGATGGAAAATGACCTCGTTGGACACGCGGAATACGGTTGCTCGCTTCTTCACTACTGTGTGCGTACACCTTATCATTTTGTTTGTTGTAGCTCTCTTCTACGGTAAAATTTTTTCATCCGAAAAGAGAATTTCCCGATATTTTTTTCCCGCGTACCGCTTCAACAAAGCGCGGCATCTCTTCAGTCTCAGGTCCATTAGACGAGCATTCAAACGATGTCCTGTTTTTCTTCGATATGCCCGAAGCCCTAAGTCTTCATTTAACACCCTTTTCACCGTGGTTCTGCTTAACCCCATCTGAAGGGCCAACAGTTTCTGCTTACGTTTGGGATTTCTTTGAATTCGCGCCTTCACAGCTTTTATCACTGCTGGAGTCCTAACAGACCGAGGGCGACCACTTCTTGACCTGTCATCTACACTAGAGTCTTCATTGTATCGTTTGATGGTACGACAAACGAATCTTTTGGTTATATTCAAATTTTTCAGTATGTCAAAAATTTGAAATGACGCGTAACCGCAACGATGCAACGCAATAACTGCAACACGGTCTTCTTTAAGCGTCCACTCCATATTTAAAAATGAGTAAAATTCTAAAAGTATACAGTTTAATTTTCATGAACAATTCGAAATTCGAATTCAATAAACTTTTTTGTGGCCAGCATTCTAAAAGAAAAGTTTTTACTGTGTGACAATACTTATGACCTGACTACGTATATAGCACATAATTCGTGGATGTTTTATAGCACACTGACCCTTAGGTAGAATTTGAAAAGAAAAATAAGACAAACAACAGTTTTTTTTTTGTTGGCATAAATCACTAACTGTGAGACTTGAGAGATAGACTTTACAAATAATACCAAATATGCTTCTCTTAAATGTTTTAAGAGAAAAAACAATTTAATCAACTTCTACAAATTTTTCTTTTATTACAAATTAAATGAAAAAACATCTATTATTATTCATACACATAAAGTTAACATTTTAAAATTACAATAAAATTGACTTCTTTTAGCAAACCAAAAAATTATTCTAATTAAAGTTAAGAAATAAAAAATCTGACTTCAATATTATGATCTATGTACTTATAAATAAAAGGTAAGAAATATTTAACAATTGAAAACTTTATGAAAAAGTTATTAATCAATACTTCTTGCTTTGATAATATCAATCAGTCAGTGTCATCATTTAAGGCGCTGGCATGTCATCCTATATGACGAAAACACTTTCACATTCTACACTTGTTGGAGGAATCGTTAACAAAAAATTATATGCACTCATTAAATGTACATTTTTAAAACCTCCAGCCTCATAAGGTGCCATCTCTACACATATTGCTATTTCTAAGTGTTCATTAGAACTAAATGTAGATGAAGGGGATGAAGTTATCTTATTAATCAACATATCATCAATTTGATGTTGCAGCTGCTCTTGGATACTTTTATTAGCAAGAAAATTTTGAAGCATTCTTTCCCGCTGTTGTGTAAATCAGAAAGTGTGACTTCATCTTCTTCATCGAAAGTAATGTCGCTTGATACTGTGTCAAAATATTTCCTATTGATGTAGGTTATTGTTTCAACCATCGTCTCATTTGAGGGATTAAGAAATGCATCAGAAGGCGGTTTTTGATGAAATCTAAAAGTGGTTGTGCAGATATTCTAAGATCCCTGTCAGTTCTAAAGATCTTCTTTGCAATATGCGAGTTTTCATTGATTCAGCTAGTTCACGGCTTATTGTGCTATTTCTTTCCGTAAGCTTCGTTATCATCATTATCATCTTCGCAAAGTGCTTCAACGTCAATTAGTTCAATGTCAACGTTCAAAGTAAGTCAATTTATCATTAATGTAGTTTATTAATAAAATGGTGGTAAGCGCTGTTAGGGTACAGAAGACATAAGTTTGCGCGTTTACCGCTAAAAAGAACCCCTTTGTCGTATCTCCTCAGTTTCAAGGCACTCCCCTTCTCGCCTCAGCCAGTATCGGAATCCTCGGAGTCGACATATCGAGTGACGTGCAGTTTCGTGGTCACTTGGAAGAGAAGGCCAAATTTGCCTCTAAAAAGCTTGGCGTGCTCAGCAGAGCGGGACAGTATTTCATGCCGGCACACCACCTGGAACTTTACAAGGCGCAGGTTCGGCCTCACATGGAACACTGTTCCCATCTCTGGGCAGGGGCTTCCCTATGCCAGCTCCTTTCACTTGACCGCATCTAGCACAGAGCGGCTCGAATCGTCGACGTCACTGTGAAGAGATGTTGCATCCCTTTGCATTTTCTTTCGCATTTACCACGGGGAGTGCTCTGAAGGAATTGTTCGGATTAATCCCAGCCGCCAAATTTCACGAACGCACATCGCGGCAGAACTCCCGATACCGTCCACACCATCTGGATGATTGGCGGTCCACCGCGATTTAGAAGATGTTTTCTTCCTCGCACGACTTCCTTGTGGAATCGATTACCATCAGCGATTTTTCCGGACCGATACGACTTAGGGACCTTCAAGAAAAGAGCCTACTCCTTTTTAAATGGCCGGCAACGCATCTGCAATTCCCCTGGTTCCCCTGGTGTTGCAGTTGTTCATGGGCGGCGGTAGTCACTTACCATCAGGTGAGCCGCATGCTCGTTTACCCCCTCTGCTATAAAAAAAAATGTTTTGAAATATTTTTCTATTTATCTTTATTTTTTTGTAGTATTCAAAAAATTCGAAATATTGGAATATTACTCTTCATGTTATTCAAATAGTATGTGAGGTATAAAACGAATATCCGAATTCTGAGCCCTATCAGTATAGCATCTCCTAGATCTTTTTGAATTCAGTTTATTATAATTGTACAACATATTATATTACGGTACTTTATAAAAATTTTTCTCTTTATTTGGGATAACAAACAATTGTACAATACAATCTTATCCCTAAATGTAATATGCTTAATAATCATACAATCAAAACCGTTATCCACTATGTAGTCAATTTAATGACAAAAATACGGAGAAAAGTAAACAGAAACTAAATTAATGTGCGAGTATCTCTGAAAGAATATAATATACCCATGTCATATACCTATTATACTAAGTTTTTGAATTCAAAGCAGTATAAAAATAAATATTGATATACCTATCTAATAATATAATATCAACAGAGCCGTGGTAGCTCAGATGGTTAGCGTTCGCTGTAAATTTCATAGTACACGAGCAACCCGCGTTTGATCCCCGCCGGCACTAATGAGATTGTTAGTTGCATTTTTAAGTGCTGATTTACCACGTGCCCGGCGGTGAAGGAAAACATCTTGAGGAAACCTGCATGTCAGAAATAAGAAAAAAAATATTTTGGAAGTAATGTGAAGTTCGCCAACACGCATTGGGGCATCGCAGCCGATATTTCCTTGCTCTAAAACCCTCTCAGAAATGAGAGGAGGCTTGTGCTCACCTGTGGGACGTATATAGGCTGTAACTTTAACATTTTTGTAATAGAAAAATGATACTGTACACATTAGCACACACACATACATACACATACTTAGTACACATATAAATACATTCAACAATATAATTCAATTAGATATAAATAATAAAGTACAGTACGAGGGCGGCACTGAAAATTTCGGGAATCAAGGAAGTGACACAACATTATTATTTAAAAATGTATTTATTGCTTTTCGAAGTATTCTCCGCGAAATTTGACACATTTTTCCATACGATGGAACCAATCATTGTAGCAACCATTCCATTCGGAAGTTGGGGTCTCCAAAATGGCCGTTTTGTAGGCGTCCACAGCTTCTTCAGGTGATGAAAATCACTGTCCACGCAATTTATTCTTTATTTTAGGGAAAGTATAGAAATCATTAGGGCTTAGGTCGGGGCTGTACGGCGAATGGTCTAATAATTCTATGTTTTCTTGCTCTAAAAACTCTTTTGTTCTGTGTGCGGTGTGAGAACTCGCATTGTTGTGATGGAGGATGATGCGGCGGTTGCAGTTCTCTTTACGGAGTTCAGAAACGACCTGTGGCAAACAAATGCTAGCATACCATTCTGCATTAACCGTTCTTTGTCCCTCAAGAGGAATAGTCGTAACATGGCCGGTTTTGGAGACAAACGTGGCCACCATTTTTTTTGCAACACTCCGTGAACGTACAATTTTTGTTGGCTTTAACTCATTTTCGAACACCCAAACTCGTGACTGGTTTTTTGTTTCGGGTTCGTACGCGTATATCCAGGTTCGTCACCTGATACGATGTTGTATACAACATTTGAGGATCCTGCGTGGAATTTTTCGAGAGTTCTGACGCACCAAGTAACGCGAGCCGCTTTTTGCTCTTCACAGAGCGAATGCGGTATTCATCGGGAAAACAACTTTTTTGCACGTAATTGTTCATGCAAGATTATTTGTATTTGACTCATGCCAATGTCTAAAGTTGCCTGAATTTCGCGGTATGTCACATGTCGATCTTCCTCAATCAGCTTACGCACAGCATCAACGTTTTCTTGGGTGACTGCAGTTTTTGGACGACCTTGACGGGGATCATCACTGAGCTTGACACGTCCACGTTGAAATTCAGCAAACCAGCGATAAATTGTGGTTTTGGATGGGGCTTCATCACCAAATGCAGAAATCATCCGGTCAACACACTGTTTTTGTGTTAAACCACTTCGAAAGTCATAATAAATTATCGCTCTTGAATTTTCTCGAGTCAATTCCCTTTTCTCAACGACTAAACAAGTTTGACAAAACCTTGTGACAAGACCGAGAATCTTTTTTTAAATAAATAAATGGTATTCGATTTTTAAAACCAATGAGTTTTCAATTAAAAAGATTTTAATATGGCAGGAACAGTGGAAATATTCCATTCCCGATACTTTTAGTGCAGCCTATGTATAGTAATTAAACAACATGCGTTGTAAATTTTTATTAAAAAAGTATCACTGGGTTACTGGCTAGTTCTTCTCAAGACAGATTTTTTCCGAACCAGTGGTTAAATAATTTTTTTGACTACATAGTGACTACATAGTGGATAACGGTTTTGATTGTATGATTATTAAGCATATTACATTTAGGGATAAGATTGTATTGTACAATTGTTTGTTATCCCAAATAAAGAGAAAAAAATTTATAAAGTACCGTAATATAATATGTTGTACAATTATAATAAACTGAATTCAAAAAGATCTAGGAGATGCTATACTGATAGGGCTCAGAATTCGGATATTCGTTTTATACCTCACATACTATTTGAATAACATGAAGAGTAATATTCCAATATTTCGAATTTTTCGAATACTACAAAAAAATAAAGATAAATAGAAAAATAATTCAAAACATTTTTTTTATAGCAGAGGGGGCAAACGAGCATGCGGCTCACCTGATGGTAAGTGACTACCGCCGCCCATGAACAACTGGACGCTTAAGAGGTTATGAGTGTAGGATCGAATGCAGTATTAAAAACAGAAGTAAAAAGTAGTAGAAGACAGCAAAGTTAATGTTTCTGAAATGTTGGCTCTAACTGGTATAGAACCAGCAATCCACAATTTGATACACTGTTTACTAATTGAATCATTATTATCAGTCATCATATTCTATAGCTGGATGTAAACCATCATAATGGGCAGGTAGATCTGAACTTTGTCTGTAAAATTTTAGCGATTTAGTAGCTTGTTTCAGTTAGGCAAAGTAGATAGTGCAGTAGACTTATGCAAAATATTAAGTGCTGCATACACTATAACACAGAATTATCTATGTAATTTCATTACTAGTTCAATCATCTAATCATAATCAATGATATTGTACTTAGCTTCATATCTGAAAAAGATATAAGAAAATAATGGATTTTATTTCTTTATTAAAAATAAAAGTTTACCATTGCAGGTTTTAGCAGGCTTAGCACAACAACTGACTACATTATGGAGCAATGCAACAAATGTTGACGCTTGGCTGCCCGTGCTATTAGAGACTATGCTGCTACTTACTTCTCATCCATCTCTTACCTTGGCCCACACTGCTAATTCAGTCTGGTTAGCCTTTTTGAAACATGACCAGATATCTAAATTGCCTCATATAATGGCAGTAGTGCCTAGATGGTTACAAGCTGCTGCTCCTAAAGTTTTAAAGGTAAATTATTTTCTTTTGAGTTCTCTTTGGATTATTTTCTGTCACAAGAAATGAGGCTAGTTTGGTAAACTTCCTTTAAATTCCTCTAAGCAAATGACGATTAAAATGTATTATGGTCTCTGGAAAGCTATAAGCTATATGCTATAAAGCTTTGTGTGGTAGAGCTATGCTGCAGCTATATTATGATTATAGTACAAATTGGTCGGCGAGACCAGGGAAGGACCACACTCTCCTTACATAATATTTATATATAAAAATTACGTGTCACGTTGTTTGTCCGCGATGGACTCCTATACTACTGAACCGATTTCAATGAAATTTTGCACACTGTGTGCAGTTTAGTCCAACTTGAGAGATAGGATAGTTTTTATCCCGCTAAATGACCCTCAAAAAGTTTTATTACGAATTTAAGGATTTTTATAGGAAGGGTCGTTGGAAAGGGCAGAACAACGTCTGCCTGGCGAGCTAGTACCAGTATAAAATATGGTGAGTGTAAAAAAGGGAGCCCCTTTTTTACTGGAAACGAGGCATTCCATCTTAGTCCTCAGGGGTGACAACGCATTTACATTTTGATACTTAATTGAGGATAGATGTAAGATGTCTATGGGACACAGCTATCACTTACTATCAGGTGGACTGATTGCTCGTTTGAACTCTTATTCTATAAAAAGCTTTTACTTATATAACCAGTTATTGTTAACTATGTGAAAGATATCACAACAAGTTCTAGTGTAAAAAATTATTATATTATACAAGTTCTTGCTTTACTCACATCCCGGATCAGAGATGTGTTATCATTATAAGAATTATCAATGATATAATAAAAATCGTTAATGGGTGCTTAGGCTCTAGTTCTGACCAGGAGTCAAATAAACAGCGATTGAGTTCCTATTTGAAGGTTGTGGGAGCAAGTATCATTGTAATTGTAGATGTAATAGGCTGTGAACTGTGAGGTATTTCAAGTGATAACATATTCATAGCAGTCATGGCTTGTAGTTTACAAGTGTCCATTGGCTTCAGTAACCATTACTATCAGTTACTATCTGGTGGATCTCATTAGTCACTGTCATATCAAAACATATAATTGACATAATCAAATAATTATTTTGTTTTCAGGTGTCATACCCATCATCTCGTAATAACAATGTATCTGACGCTGTAGCATATGCTTGTATGGACTATGATAGTGAACAGGAGTTTGCAATATTCTTCAGCCGCTGTCGGACGGAAATACTAGATAGCTTCAGGTTTGTTTATAATATCAGAAAACCAATCAACCTTATCCTTCCCTCTTCAACTTTTAATTTTAACGTCAAGGCTTTAAGTACTGCCTTAAAAATACTTTTGTACTTTTATCTCTTAATTTGTGTTTTTAGAATATACACATTTTTATCTTTCTATACTTTGTAGAGAATATTATATTTTAATGTCACGTTAGGTATTGCATGATGGCTGCGCCATTAGTGACGTGGGCATATGTGGAGCAATGGACACAAGCGGCTCTGGACAAAGTGGACACATGCCCACCAAATATAGAAGCTTCCTACCCTCTTCACGTGGAATGGGAGGCGCTATCTCAGGTATGTCATTTGTTTTATTATTAAATGGATGGATAATCTTAAAGTCTTATGTGAAGCATTTAGTAATTTTAACATACTATTGGTAACCATGTCATTTGGTGATGACGCCAGTTTTTAGTCCATTCTCAATTTTGGAACTGATGATAGGTTTTGATATTAGTAAGGTTTATAATGAATTCAAAATTGAACAAAAAATATTTTTGTCTTTGAAATTGATGTTTAATTTGCTGCTACTATAATTACATCATCGTGGTCGAGAGTATTACGTTATTACGACGCCCCATTACGGCCAACAATTGTGTAAAAATAAATTCGGGTTTGGGTCTGATTCTATTGTAATTGTAGCTCTTTCCCTGACATTGCATTCTAATTTACCTTTCTTTTCATATCTATGCACTACATTAGATAGAAAAATTAATATTAATTAGTGTTTGCGTTATAATTACTTTTACTACACATTTATTTTAGATAATTATTTTTTAATCTGAAATATGAACTAAAAAAATGTACTTTTTGGTTTTTAAAAGCTGTCATTTATTCAAAACAGCCTACCAAAATTCATCACTCTTAAGGTCCCCCCTATTTGCCATAGTTATCAGTTTGGCAGGTGTGCTGAGAAGTGCAGTGTTTTTTAAAAGTTTTAACTGTTATTAGGAAGACGTTGCTGCTCATCTCCTGTCTCATTTACCTCTGCCTACACTTACGACATCCACGGAATTGTGTAATCTCTCGCCGTCATTTAATGGTATCCTATGCTTGTCGTGGCTGCATAGTACATTTTACATGCAATTGTGCATCTGCAGGCGTTCGTTTATTTTAGTAGAAGTTGTAGCTGCTTAAGCAGGCAGAATTAGGAAGTGGTTAGACATGTTGTTAAGTGTGTGATGTAGGTATGATTATAGTTTAGAGTGTACGGGTGCAGGTGCTGGACGTGGCGCTGTCGCGGCTGCTGCAGGCGGAGCCGCGGCCGTGCGTGGGCGCGGGGCTGCGCCTGCTGCAGCGCTGCGTGTGCTGCGAGCCGCGCGCGCCGCTGCTGCTCTCGCTGCTGCTCTCCTTCATCTCCGCGCTCTTCGTCTTCCTCAGCTGCGCCTGCAGCCAGCTGGCGGGTGAGCGCTCAACCCGTCTCTCCATATTTGCACCCTCTGAACAACAAACCTAATAGCGCCTCGACTATTGCCCACTCATATCCGGGCTTGCCTCGTGAAAGATACCTCCAATCCCATCCATTCTCAAAAATATATAACTAAACTATAAAATATGTAATGATTATGTTATCTTGCACATGTAGTAAAAAACATATTTTTGTAAATATAAATCTATGGATTTTAGACTTCATGCTAAAAACAATCAATTAATCAGACACAAATCTAATACAACCTATCTATACAAATAAATAAAATTGTAGTGTCTATTTGTAATGTGAAAATAACAGCTGTTTACTAAATGCATATAAAAATACATACGGTATTTATAACAAAAAAAAAATTAAAAGCCATGATGCGGCATAGATATAACCTTGAAGATGATATAACCTTCAAGGTAAAAGTTTCTTCGTATTTTGTTTGTATATAATTGAAGAAAAAAATCTTTGGTTGTACTGTTTCTATCTGACTGGTTTTAATATCAATACGTATAGGACATTAAGAAAAAGAAAAAAAGGAAAAAACACTTTTCCGTCATTTTTCAATTGTTTTTCTGTCCACTAAAATGAGTGAAACTAACAAAGAAATTCGATACATTCTGAAGTTTTATTACAAAAAAGAGAAACATGCGACTCAAGCCACTCATGTACCTAATGCAGTGTCAGTAAGAGTAGCACAAAGTTGGTTCTGATGGGAATTTTGATTTCAAAAATGGAGCTCGCACTGGTCGCCCTCATAAAACATATTAATAATTACAACATAGGCGAGGAATTGAGGGTTTACCACAAAACAGTTTTGACCCATTTGAAAAAGTCTGGCTATACAAACAAGTTCGATATTTGAGTACCACACAAGCCCACTGAAAGAAAACTAATGAATCATGTACTAATTTGCAATTCTCTATTAAAACGTAGTGAAGCCGTACCATTTTTGAAAAGACTGATAACTGGTGATGAAAAGTGGATCACCTACGACAAGAATGTGCTAAAAAGATAGTCAAGCTCCACAGACTGTAGCGAAACCTGGACTAACACACAATAAGGTGATACTGTGTGTATGGTGGGATTGTAAGGGCATCGGTTATTATGCTTTTACCGCTGGGCAAAACCATCGATTCAGATTTTTACTGCCACCAACTAATGAGACTTAAGCAAGAAATTGAGAAAAAAACGGCTGGAATTGATCGACAAAAAAGGAGTGGTACTCACTTCATCTTTCATCATGAGAAAACCAGACCACAGACATCTTTGGCCACTCTGCAAAATTGAGAGAGCTTGGTTGGGAAGTGTTAATGCATCCACCATAAGCCAGAGATCTGTCTGCCAGAAAGAGCCAACTGTCAAAGCTGAAGACCGAGTGTGGCAGCATCGTTTTCGAGGCACCTGAGATTTTGAGTGAGATTCAGAGGTTCTATGGACAGCTGTACACGTCATCGTTGGAGCCACACGCAAATGTGAGTAACGATCCAAGAGCGAGTGTTATCCGACACTATTCCGAAGATATCCCGGACGTCAGTCAGAGCGAGATTAGAATTGCTCTCCAGCATCTTAAAAACGGCAAGGCCCCAGGCGAGGATGGAATTACAACGGAGCTTCTGAAAGCGGGTGGAAAACCGGTACTTGAAGTCCTTCAGAAGCTCTTCAATTCCGTCCTCCATGGTGGCATTACACCGGAGGCGTGGAGCAGACGTGCGGTGGTCTTGTTCTTCAAGAAATGTGACAATGCTCTCTTCAAGAACTACAGACCGATTTCCATTCCGAGCCACGTCTCGCACGCAGACTTGACGACAAACAAGCCTCCCGAACAAGCCGGTTTCCGAAAGGGCTTTAGCACCATAGACCACATACATACCCTTCGGCAAGTTGTGAAGTTCGAGGAGTACAATTTGCCACTATGCCTGGCGTATGTGGACTATGAGAAAGCCTTTGATTCCATCGAAATTCGGGCGGTGCTGCAGTCCCTTCAGCGGTGCCAAGTTAACTGTCGGTATATCGAAGTGCTGAAGTGCTTGTACAGTAGGGCTACGATGGCTATCCGAGTACAGAACCAGAATACGAAACCTATCCAATTGCAGAGAGGTGTAAGACAGGATGACGTTATATCCCCGAAACTCTTCACCGCTGCATTGGAAGACGTTTTCAAGCTTCTGGACTGGAAAGGATACGGTATTAACATCAATGGCGAGTACATCACTCACCTTCGATTTGCCGACGATATAATCCTTATGGCAGAATCGCTGGAGGACCTAAGCACCATGCTCAATGACCTCAATAGTGTCTCCCAACGGATAGGTCTTAAGATGAACATGGACAAAACAAAGATTATGTTTAATGTCCATGTCACACCTATGCCGGTAGATGTTGGGAGCACTAAGCTCGAAGTTTTTGACGAGTATGTTTACCTGGGACAAATAGTCCAACTAGGTAAGTCCAACTTCGACCGAGAGGTCAATCGACGGATTCAACTCGGCTGGGCAGCGTTCGGGAAGCTACGACACATCTTCTTGTCAGACATACCTCAAAACCTTAAAACGAAATTGTACAACCAGTGCGTGTTGCCAGTGATGACTTACGGAACTGAGACGTGATCCTTCACTGCTGACCGTATGAGGAAGCTCAAGGTCGCTCAGCGAGCTATGGAGAGAGCTATGCTCGGATTTTCTCTGCGTGATAAACTTAGGAATGAGGATATCCACAGTAGAACCAGAGTAACCGACATAGCCCAACGGATTAGTAAGCTGAAGTGGCAGTGGGCCGGCCATATAGCTCGAAGAACCGACAACCGATGGGGAAGAAAGGTTCTTGAGTGGCAGCCTCGTACCGGTAGGCGAAGTGTAGGGCGACCCCTCACGAGATGGAGTGACGACCTGGTAAGACATGCAGGAAGTCGATGGATGCAGATGGCTCAGGACCGTGCTTTGTGGCATTCCTTGGGGGAGGCCTATGTTCAGCAGTGGACTTAAGAAAGGCTGTAATGACGATGATGATGAAACGTAATTAAACTTTAATAAAAAATGTCTTGAATTTGTATATAAAATAGGCAGAATTTTTTCCACCGTCCTAATATGTATTTAGCTGCATTTATTCCGTTCGCTTACAATACCGTCACTAAATATGGAAAGTATTATTATCTCTTAGTTGAATTTTTCAAATTCGCCTTGTTTACTATTCTGTTAAAATTATTACATAAAAAGTATTAAATTATTAAATATTTCTCACAATACTAGGTCCGGGTGTTGGTATAGCTGGAGCTGATCTGCTGCTGCGTGTGTTGGACAAAATATTCGCGGCGCTGGTCTACGAAGGCTCACCGCCAGAAGACCGGCGATCGCGCTCCGTTAAAAATGTGCGGCGGCATGCGGCTGGCTTACTCGTCAAACTTGGTTCGAAGGTTTGAAGATTACTTTAATGATCTCATAACATTTGCCAGCTAACCTTTGGTAGCGTGGCGAGAGCTATATGTAGAGCCGCAACAAAAAAAAATAGCTTAATTAAACATATTATTTCAAATGCATAATATAATATAAAAATGTATAATGTGAGGAATTAGCGTGTAATGAGGGCTAATCAAGGAGGTTGTAAAATATAGGGAGTGCGCACTTCATACTAGAGAAACGTTCCTAAATCAGTGACCTTGAAATGAACGAAAGTCACTGAATTAAGCATTCCATTTCTTTCTAATAGAGTGTCTATGATACAATATTTTGAGGATATTAAAAGTATATACACCATTACGGAAAACGAATTGCGTATTTTTTTTCAATATGGAAAGTGCTGAATAGTGTTATAATTAAACTCCGATTAAGAATTAAATTTTAACAGTGGTAGAGCCACGCGGCAGCTTTTGCTGTCGCACGAATGGGCCGACTCGAACCGGGGTAGTACCACGACCTCACAGAAAACCAGCGTGAAGTAGAGGTTTACCTCTGCGTTTCGCTTGGTGAGTGCAGGTGGCCGGAGGCCCTTTTTACTGGAAATGAGGCATTCTATCTTAGTCCTCACGGGTGACAACGCATCTACATTTTGATTTGTAACAGAGGATAGATGTAGATGTCTATGGGCCGCAGCAACCACTTACCATCAGGTGGACTGTGTGCTCGTTTGTCACCCTTATCCTATAAAAAAAAAAAGAAAAAGATTTTTATTACAATATTGCTTCGCTACAGTATCAAACCTTACGATAACTAGTGGCGGCGTAGCGTGGGTTAAACCCAGGGCGGTTTTCTATCAAGCACCCCCCAAAATAAAACAAAAAATGCTATACATCCTAACGGGACTTTATTTTGCTAAAATATTCTAATATATTATCAAAATTTACTTTCTTGTCATTTTCGATAGATGAAATGGAAAGATTGGTTAGTCGCGCTTGGCTCATTGTGGACCTTAAGTAAGATTTTATTAACTTGTGTTTTGAAAAGCTTCCTTCACATGAAACTTAATAGTAAAAATCTTAGACACAGCGCTAGATTCGGAACAGATTCAGAATAACCCAAGTTTACGACAAAAGCTCCAATGAATTACATTGAACCGCTTCTTGGGAAGAAATGCTGGCAGCTTTCAAGTTATAAAATCTCCAAAATTATATATCATAATACATACATACATAAACACTCACGCCTGTCACCCAGAGGGGTAGGCAGAGACTACGGACTTCCATTTGGCGCGATCCTGACACACCTCTCTCGCCTCTTTCACATCCATATATCTACGCATACACGCTCGTCGGTTAAGGGTACTCCTAATCTGGCCCATTTTCAATGTATCGCCGATCTGGTCAATAAACCTTCGTCTAGGGCGTCCCTTCCCGACCCTGCCGTTCACTTCTGCAACATAAATTTGCTTTGTCACTCTTTCCTCGTTCATTCTTTCTACGTGACCAAACCACCGAAGCATTCCTTTCTTAATCCTTGTCACAACGTCATCTTGCAAACCACACTTTTCTCTTATTACACTATTTCTCACCCTGTCATTCAGATTCAGCCCTAGCATACTCCTTAAGGAACGCATTTCTACAGCATTTATTCTACTCTCATGCTTCTTCTGCCAGACCCAACTTTCACTACCATACATTAAAGTGGGTACTAACACAGCATTATGAATTGCCATACGTGCCCTAGTTGACACATTCTGACTCCTCACAATAGCGTGTAGAGCTCCATTCACTCTATTTCCTGCGTTCACTCGTCGTTCTATATCCTTATCATATCTACCATCCCTGCTAAATAAACATCCCAAATATACAAACTCATCCACTTGCTCAATCAACTCCCCTTCTATTCTTATTTTACATAAAGTTTTACTTTCTTCTCTTTCAAAAACCATCACTTTCGTCTTACTGGCGTTCACTTTCATACCCCTTTCTTTCAATGAACAATTCATTAAAGTAACCATCATTTGCAACTCGGCCGCCGACGATGCAAATATGACTTGATCATCGGCGTACAAAAGGCATTTGACGGTTGACTCACCCATTCTCAACCCACAAAAAGATTCTTTTCCACACATACGGTGAGGAGGTCTTCACCATTCTCATTTATTCTTTCATCGCCAAACGTTCCTAATATCCTTTCATAACCAGACCTCTTCACCCCCACCCTTCCATTAAAATCTCCTAACATAATAATATTTTCATTTTCCTTACATTTCATCAACACCAGCCTTACCATGTCCCAAAACTGCTCTCGGATATAAGTGGGCTTAGACATATCTGGGGCGTACACCCCTAGCACAAACAACTTCTTTAAGCCCACTTTCATTCGTATCCACAGCAGCCTTGGGCTAACACATTCATACTCTTTCACACATTGACCCATTCTTTCTGAAAGGATGACACCGACTCCCTGGCATGCCCGCTCGGTCTCGTCTACTCCAGACATCTCTTCCCTTTCGTTTCGTCTCGTTTACACATAACACATCTATTCCTCTATCATTCATCATTTCGCATACTTCATCCATCTTATCATTCATTGCTCCACATACATTCAGCGTAGCCAGACGGGCCTCCGCAATCCACTTTTCGCCCCTCCGGGAGACAGGACGTGACGGGTGGCGAACCTCGTCGCCGGTTATATCCTGCAGAAAAATCATTGTAGATTTTTGTCAGATTTTGAACTATTACACGAAGATCTTCATCTGGTGACGTTAGCAGAGTGTAAGGCTGAACAACACTAAATGTTACGAGAATATCATCCATTGCTCTGTAGGGATGGTCTAAAAAATTTTTGTGCCATGATATTTATCACATACTTTTCAAGTGATAATCTAGATTATTATTTTATTATTTAGTTTTTACTTTTGTGTGTGACTAACTTCTTTTAGGATTTTACACCAAAAGGAAAGATATGATGATGCATAAAAAACTGAAGTCACACAAAGCTGGTAAGAGTGTAGATACTGCTTCTCTTGTATCGACGTTTTTTCTGTTGGTGCTGCGATCATGTATATCTTCGAGTGTTTATATTATTTTTTTAAATCATTCTGCAGTGGTTTAACAGCGTCATGAGCAATCCATCTTGTCTCTGAGAGTCTTTTGACTAATACGCCTACACTTTTCATTACAGTTTTCCATTGACGTGTGGATGATGAAAAGAACCTATAAACTCTTTTTACTGTTCCGAAAAATTAACGCTCCCTAATTGAGTGAACTCCACATAGATTTAGCAAATGATTAGGATAAGGCGTTTTCTACCTGGTAGAGCCATGCTGCAGCTATATTAGTAGAATAGTTGTAGCACAGGGGAAGGACCACGTACTCACAGAATACCAGCGTAAAATAGCAGCTCAACACTGATGTATTTCGTATGGTGAGTGTAGCGAACCGGAGACCCTTTTTACTGGAAAAGAGGCATTCCATCTTAGTCCTCACGGGTGAGAACGCAATTGCATTTTGATTCGCAAACGAGGATAGATGTAGATGTCTATGGGCCACAGCAACCACTTACCATCCGGTGCACTGTGTGCTCGTTTGTCACCCTATTCTATATATAAAATAAAAACAATATGTTCATTCTTTTGACAAAGTCAAATTTTAAAATAGTGTTGTCATCTATATCGTAAAATACATACCCTAGTTTTTAGGGAAAAACATTCGTGTTTTAGTGGTTTTTTTTTCGGGTTACTTAATAATATGCTTAATTGAAATACAATATGGAATATACCAACTATGATTAGCAATAAAAAATGTAAGATTATCGTTCTAGCATACGTCTAAAATATTACTTTAAGTCAATAACTGTCTAAACGTTGGTAATATTTTATATTTTGTGTAAACAATTATCAATGTTAGAAGGAGATAAAATACAAAACTCGGTGCCTCTCTTTCTAAGAAAAATGAGGAACGGTTACAATAATCAAGCGCTCACTCCCTATATTATATTATAACCTCCTTGGGGCTAATATAATCCTCCGCTCACCAAATGTCGCTAGTTGGGACTGAGGGGCAGTTTTTTGTTACATAATAATGTCTTTAATTGAAAAGTTTATTTTAAATAAAAATTAACAGTTTCTAGAGTAATATAAATGCTCCAGTAGTTTCCTCTTTAAGTTTTTACATATTTTTAACACTTTTTAAAGATATTTTTTTAGGAGTATCTGTAGTTTTTAGGGTTCCGTACCCGAAGGGTAACCAATGGTACCCTATTACTAAGACTCCGCTGTCCGTCTGTCCGTCTGTATTTCAGCGGGCTGTATGTAGGTCATTCAATAAGTTTTGAGATGTACAAAAAGTATTCTAGATACTATTAATATTTATTTTATATCCTTTCAAAATATTCTCCATCATGCTCTATACAAAGTTCCATTCGCCTAAACAAACTGAAAACACATGCCAGTCTCGATCTGACAGGTCGGAAATCGCTTCTTCGTAGGCAGCCACGGCTTCTTCGGTGCTTGAAAAAAACTTTCCTTTTATTTTTTCTTTGACTCTTGGGAACAAAAAAAATCACAAGCAGCTAAGTCTGGCCTGTAGGGTGGGTGACTTAGAGTTTCAACACCTGATTCCTCAATAAATGCTTTAGTTCTAAGGGAGGTATGTGAAGAGGCGTTATCGTGATGCAGCATGATTCCCCGAAGCCCGGTCTTTGGTCTTCTCTCCAGCACAGCTTGAAAAGCTTAGGGCAATGTAACTGTAGTATACCATTCGGAGTTGACTGACCTACAATTTTCCAGCATTGACGTCGGCAAATGTCCGCTTCGTGAAAAAAAAAAACTAGCCACCATTTTTTGCCGACGTTGCGAACTATTTGCAGTTTTGCCTTTTATTTTCCGGTTCATATTGATAGATATCCATACCATATCTCGTCACCAGTAACGATTTCTGAAACACGCCTAGATGCCCCGTTTTCAAAACGTAGACGCATTTCATGGCAGCAATCCACACGAGTGTGTTTTTCGCTTTCGGAGAGCAAACGAGGTATCCACGACAACAAAGCTTCCTCATTCCAAGATGTTGATGAAGGATGGTATGAATGCTCCCCGAACTAATGCCTACAATCTTTTCGATGTCTGTATATGTGATTCGTGGGTCTTCTCGCACCAATATTTCAGTAGTCCATACATTTTCTGCCGTTACTGCTGTTTGCGGGGCCCCGGTTCTTTGGTCATCTTTAAGATTAATTTTACCCCTTTTGAATTCAGTAAACCACCTAAAAATTGTTGCGCGTGATGGAGCTGAGTCCCCTAATGCTGATTGTAACCGTTGTAAACTTAATTTTTCGGTTAAACCAAATTTAAAATCATAATATATCATAGTGTTTACGATTAAGATCCATCGTTTTAAATGAAAAGTGCGGGAAGCGTTGCAGGAAAATTAATAGAACTTTGTTTTTTTTTTTAATATTGAGCAATTGGCTTATAGAGTTCTATTTTTAAATAAATTTGCTTTTTAGAAACATATATAACATTCGTAATAGGTAGACAGTTAAAATTTTCACAGAATGTGTATTTCTGTTGCCGCTATAACAACAAATAATAAAAATAAATTAAAAATCTACTAGAAAGAAACATGTATTACGATGGCACGGGTTCCCCTTCATGCGTGAGTCCAACTCGCATTTGGCTGGTTTTTTTATTCATTTCTCATCTAATTATATAAAATATAATATTTTCCTAACAAATTAACTTCCTCGCTATGAAATATGTGAAATATTCCACCTCATTCCGAAGTGGCGCCGCCCTGGTGACAGAAAATATGGACCCAGTCATTAGCAGTAATGGTGTGGTGTTTGTTGTGTGCACAGTATCCGCTGCTGCTGCTGCCGGTGTTCGGGCGGCTGCACGAGCTGGTGCGCGCGGCGCTGGCGCGGCCCGACCTCAGTGCCGTGGAGAGCGTCACGCTGCAGGAGGCGCTGCTGCTCGTCTCCAATCACTTCTGCTGTTACGAGCGCCAGAGCGCGCTCGTCGCAGAGGTACCCACAGCCGAGCTCACTCGTCGATTTGCTCACTGCTTCCCTGCTCTAGTGCTCGTAAACGCGATATATACCGTAAATTTGATTAGTATAGATGGTTTCTAATGGCTTCGGCAGCTTTTGGACAACTGCAATTAACTCAAGCAAGTCTAATTATACTAACACCAACCCGAAACCCCCCACTCCCGAACACGCGGGGCAGCCTGAGTAACCATGCTCAGGAAGAGTAAGGTAGCGGCGTGGACGCTCAGCGGGGGATCAAGAATAATTTAGAGGGTGGTATTTACCCAGACGGGATCCTAAGCAGGTTTCCTACCATTGGACTAATATGTACTACGTTCCAGAACCGACATCGCAAACAGAATGTGTGCGACGTTGGCAGTCTAGATGTTCGCGCCAAACGCTAATTTTAAGAATTGACGCTAGAGGGTGCTCGGCGCGGTGCATTCCTACCGGTTTGACGTTTGCGCGAGGCCGGAGTTGGTTGCGGGCGGGGCGCGTTGGAAGTTATTAATGCAGTGCAGTTACTAAAACAGCGTGGTCGCGTACCGTATAACCTCTAAATAGTGTCGGTTTTTGTTAGCAAGTTTATGCACCGACGAGTAGTTTTGTTGAGTTTAGAAAAAAAGATTATCTGCGCGGACGCCGAGTCGGTTAATTGTTTTGGAAGTTAATATTGATTGCGATCAACGTCCGGTCTTTGAGACGTGTGGAATTTACTATTGCAGTTTTTTCGCCAGACTCGTGAGGTCGCTTTAAGATCGCTTCTATTTTGAGTTATCATTTTAGTGCGTTTACGCGATAACGGGGCCTGTCTAAGTGTTAGTTGATTAAATTAACTTACCTTTGTTTGCAAGTAATTTACGTCAATTTGTATAGCGATTGCATTTTGAAGCGTATTTGCAATATTTACGCATTTTTTGCTTGTGTGGCCTGTTAATATCGTACGAAAGAATTCTAGTTTGTTGTGTGGAACGCTGAACTTTGTGACACGAGAGAAGGTCGCGTTCGGTTTCTAGAAATAATTTGTTGCTAAGTGAAAATGGAAGTTAAACTTTGATCGACCGTTCATTAGTTGTGCCGTGTGTCACGTGTTTGATTACGATTAACGGGGATTTAGTTGAGTTTGAAGTTAATTAAATGTACAATAAAGTTGATAGATTAAAATAGTGTACAATAAAGTTGATAAACTGAAATAGTGAAGTTACGTCAGACTTGAGTTCAGATAAAGTGAACTACCACTGGAGGGAGCGCACATTGGGAGAACACCAGCGCCTGTGGATCTTCTGTCCGATTACATCGGGCTGTCAGGTTACACATGTACACATTACTTACATACACATACTTAACGCCTGACCGCGCCTTGGGGTTGGTCCTCGATTCGGAACCCGGTAAGTTCGTATTAATTACCTAGCCTTAGATACTACATATCCATTGGCCATTTGGGCCCCGTCCTCTGTTGCCCGTCGATTGGATTACTCATGGGCCCTAGTCCAGTCGACCTTTGTCGGGGCAACTCAGGGCGTAAACACTAGGTGTAATAGGTGTGTGTATGCGGGGTGTCTATGCTGGTCTAGTAAGATATAGTAGCGGTGAGTGTGATGTACAGCAGCCAATACAACTTATTATATAATAATATTAATCTCAATTGTTGTTATTAGAGTAGTCCAATTAAAGTCATACACAGAAAAACACATCTCTTTTTTCATTGACACCTTTCTAACAAGGTAACCTTATCGGGCGGTGCGCTGTGCCTACATAAAGAGTTTGACACCTAAATATTATTACAAGTGTGGCATGGGCTATTTCTATATGATATGATTGAGGGGTGGTGTGTCGCGGCAGGTGCTGGGCGACTGCAGCGCGCGCTGGGCGGCGCTGGGCCCGCACGTGTCGTCGGCGGGCGCGCTGGCGCGGCTCGTGGGACTGGACGTGGCGCCCGCGCCGCTGCCGGCGGGCGCGGCCGACGCGGCAGACGACGAGCACGGCCGCGCGCGTCGCACGCTGCTGCACGCGCTCGCGCTGCTGCTGGGCGTCGTCAAGCGCACGCACGTGCCCGCCGACCCCGACAAGTTAGTGCGCATTATATATTACAATACAAATACAATACAATCATTTATATTCAATATACGTTGCTAAAATACTTAACTAAGTGAGTCTCGTTATCTGGAGATCCTTCTGCTGAAAACTAGGCATTCTATCAGAGGATAAATGTAGATATCTACTGGTTACATTATTCACTTCGAGCACACACATCAGGTGGAGTGTGTACTCGTTTGTCAATGTTGTTCTTTATAAAAATCAACAGAGCGTCGCGTGGTGGATTCGGCGCGGGCGTGACGGCGTCCGGCAACCCGGTGTGGCGCAACCCGTGCGGCGCGCACGTGCTGCCGCTGCTGCCGCACGCGCTGGCGCTGGCGCGCGCGCTGCACGAGCTGCACGCGCCGCACGCCGCCGCGCTGCGCCACGCCGCGCACGCGCGCGCGCTGCAGCCGCCGCCCGCCGAGCGCCGCAACCTGCTCGGCCTGCGCGACGACGCGCCGCACGCGCCCGCCGCCGAGCCGCACGACCGCATGCAGAACTACCTGCACACGCTGCACGACAACGTGAGTGCCGCATGCGCCCTTCCCGCACCACGACAATATCTGTTCATTCGCCAACTGAAAACGTTTGGCGCAACCTACTCGGTCTCTGCGACGACGCATCTGCTCGTCGCCGAGCTACAAGATTGCATGCAGAACTACCTTGCACGACAACACGCTTGCACTTAACAAAAAGCTGTACAGTCAAATATCTTGATATATTTGTTAATTTTGATAACTCTTTTACCCTTTCTTAGAAGTTTCTTAGAAATATAAAGGTTTGCTGGTGTGTTGTACAGGTATGCCACCTGGTGGGCGCGGCTGCGGCATCGCTGGGGCGCGAACTGTACGCCGCGGCGGGACTGGCGCGCTGCGTGACGGAGTCGCTGCTGGCCGCGCCCGAGCACCTGCCCGACCACTGGCTGCGTCGCGTGCTGCGCGCCGCGCTGCGCCCGCTGCTGCACCACTGCCCGCCCGCGCACCACGCCGACGTCGCGCTGCCGCTGCTCGATCGCCTCGCGCCCTTCAGTGCGTACACACACACGCACACACACACACACACACACACACATGCACACACACACACACACACACACACACACACACACACACACACATGCACACACACACGCGCGCGCGCACACACACACTAACACACACACACACACACAGACACATACATACGCAAACACGCACTGGTACACCACTGCCCACCCCGTATCACGCCGATGCTACTATTTCTCACTAGTATTCTGTGTGAGCGTGGTCCATGTCTTCCAGACCGAATTTTGGTCACGACGACCAGTTTAGCGGAGACGACCAGTCATCAGCACAGGACAGGATTATAGTGCACGATTGTGTGCGCAAGCACAGGTACATCCCCTATTTCCTCCAATAGGACGGCAATCCGACACGACTAGAAAGTGATTAGGAGCAGAAGCTGACGGCGTAACGTCTTTCCGAGGCTCGAGGATAAAACACCGCCAACCTCATGACTCCTAGCTGCTACTAAGAATTTCTTTACTAAAAACCCAATTATACTAATTTTGGCCCTGACCCGGAATCTGATCCGGAAATGATCAGCTGTCCTGAATCCCATAATAAGTTATACATATTTTTTTTTAATCAAAAACTGTCAATTCCAGCTGATGTAAGAGTGGCGTACAAAAATAAAAGGAGTAGAAATAATTTCGAGATAGTAAATAAGCCGACATTTTTATAACCATTGTAATGTACATTGTGCGTCTGTATGCATCTTGTATATGCCCATGTTTTGTCCAGATGTTTAAACTATATAATGATATAAACCTCATCAGTGTCCTAAGTAAGATATAAAAAAATATTTATATCTTTCCAGTGTTGGTACATCTGTCACAAAGATGGGACTATGTCACATCATTGTACGAGTCTGGTAAATTAGAGGAAGAGGGTGGCAGCGAGTCACAGGAGGTACTCGAAGACATGCTTGTACGGCACCTCACAAGAGAACATCTCGAGTTACTTAAGGTACACAACAGCCAATATTCACATTTGAAATGATTTTATATTTCTAATATTTATTATGATCATTGGAATATGGCTCGAAGAACCGACAACCGATGGGGAAGAAAGGTTCTCGAGTGACAGCCTCGTACCGGCAGGCGAAGTGTAGGGCGTCCCCCCACTAGATGGAGTGACGACCTGGTAAGATTTGCAGGAAGTCGATGGATGCAGGTGGCTCAGGACCGTGCTTTGTGGCATTCTTTGGGGGAGGCCTATGTTCAGCAGTGGACTTGTGAAGGGCTGTAATGATGATAATGATGATGATGATGGAACCAATGAAATCATGATACTTATCGCCGTAAATTTCACTAAGCATGAGGAACGGATTCATACGGAAGGTGAGATACAACGTCGAAATGACAAGCAACGCTCTCTTTATTTTGAAAATTCAGTTTATTAAACCCTATGGACCTTCGCCTCGTGAAAAGTCAGCACAAAAAAGACAAACGAAATAAATTTAATGTGATTAATCTCTTTACGATAACAAAATGCTATACAGGGTTGTTGGGGATTTGTATTAATTGAAAACCATTAAATTTTTCTTTGTTTATTGTATAATTAAAAACTGTACAAAATTTGCGTCTGTACTGCACACGGCTCGCTAATAGAAGAGAGTGAATGTCGATTTGACAGTTATAAAAAGGTTACAATAGGGTTGTACCATGTTAATAGTGATGTACTACAATCGGTGCTGTGAGTGTCTCGAACAGGGTTATTATGCCGGTTATTATAACCGGCCAAATTTGCAGAGATGGTTCAGAATAAGTTATATAGGAAAATGGTAAAGAAATATTAATTTAAAAAAATCTCTAACTTTCTGTCATTTTTATCTTTTAAATTTAAAATGCATGGTAATGCATTATTTTAACTGGTTGTCATTCATAAAAATATCTAAAACCTTGTCTCACGACTTCCCGCGCCCATAAGTACCTACGTCCGTTCTCTCGGCCAACAGCTGACAGTGTTGACCGTGACCTCATTTCGTACGATTCGTTACCGTAACGTTACGAAAATATTCGAACCGCGGATAATATGAAATGATGCGATATAACATTTAAAGCAATGAAAGTTTACGTGATGTGCAAAGATACTAAATTGAGTCTTTACTGCGACAAGAAATTAACGTACGTGGCTTAATTAACATACCAATCGAAGAAGAATTGACAGATAAAACTATTCAAGTGCAGTGAGCGATAACTTAAATAGTGAATATGATAATTTAAAATTAAAAATTTTGTACAGCCGACTTCAATATAAGTTATTTAAGAATAACTTAAAAACTATTGGTCTGACCTTGATCAAATTCATATGGGACCACACGAGAAGTACCAGCTTTCAAATAAAAAAAGAATCATCGAAATCGGTTCACCCAGAAAAAAGTTCTGAGGTAACACACATAAAAAAAAAACGAAAAAAAGAAACGAAAAAAAAAACATACAGTCGAATTGAGTACCGGCTCCTTTTTGGAAGTCGGCAGAAAATAGTTGGATTCATATTCATTTATTGATAAAATATAAGCTTACAGTATATACAACCAAATCGCTTTTTGTATACTAAACATACATAATAAAATACACAAATAAATCACCGATAATTTAATATTACATAAAATTTTTCATTGCGCACGGAGACGCCTATACTATGGTCTGCAAACTCAAGTCGTGTTTACGTCAATGTTATGAAGACCGCCACAGTAAAATTATTGCTGTATTCACGGAAGTTGAAAACTGCTCAAGAAGAAAACGTGCTCGTCTATGCATAAAAAATGTGGCTGTTCGACCGTTCGGCAATTTTCGGAAGCCTTCGACTGCACGAGGGCAACTGGTTTGTTTTTCTCGCCTCGCCAGTCGATCCGATCGTCCGACGGCGTCAAGCCACTCTTTCACTCTCCGATCCGCTACTTTGAATTTACGATGTGAATAAACGGTTATTAATTTAATAAATGGCAGTGAAAATTGGGCATGGCAGAAGAAGCATGAGAGTAGAATAAATGCTGTAGAAATGCGGTCATTTAGGAGTATGTTAGGGCGGAACCTGTATGGCAGGGTGAGAAATTGTGTGATAAGAGGAGAGTGTGGTTTGTAAGATGATGTTGTGACCAGCATTAAGAAAGGAATGCTTCGGTGGTTTGGTCATGTAGAAAGAATGAATGAGGAAAGAGTGACAAAGCAAGTTTATGTTGCAGAAGTGAACGGCAGAGTCGGGAAAGGACGCCCTAGGCAAAAGTTTATCGACCAAATTGACGATATATTGAAACTAGGACATATTAAGAGTACCCTTAACCGCATGATGAGCATGTATGCGTAGGTATATGGATGTGGAGGAGGCGAGAGAGGTGTGTTAGGATCGTGCCAAATGTATTAATATGTGGTGTGTTGGTTATTCACATCCCTACAAGAAAAACGGTTTCCATTTTGAGGTGTCAGTATTAGATATTGAGACTGATTGGGTAAATTAGTTGTAAATAATTTATTCCAATTTTTTAAATACGCCATAATAAGGACAGTCGCTGGTTACGTAGTAGATAAGCAAAAAATATTTTTTTTTTTCTGATGTAAATTTTTTTTTTATTTCATAACATTACATTTATTAGTTACACATTACATTACGGTACAATCATAAGTTTATAGAAACTTTACCGTGTACCGATATCGCCGACAATAATGAATATGAGGGTAAAGTAAAAAATTACACTTATTATTTGTTAAGTGCGTGATCTGCTAATACAGGATGCAATGCTCATGGATTGTATATACAGGACGTTTGTTTTAAAGCGTTATCGTAATATTTATTGGTAATACATATTATGTATTACTTAAATTATTTATGATGCAATCTATGAAGTAGTTTTTTAATTTTAATTTAATATTTTTTTGAGTCAGTTCGGATTTTAAAGATCCTGGTAGCTGGTTAATTAGGTTAGGGATCATATATTCTAAAGTACGTTTACCATATAAATTATTATATTTAGGTAAGGCTAATTTAGGTTTTCCCGAACTGCGAGTTTTGGAGTAATCACGGGTAACGGCAATTTTTAACTGTTCATGAAAAAATTCTTCTACAAGAAGGGTAAACTTTACTTTTTCGTGTATCGGTATAATTTTGCAATGGCTTAAAAGGTTATGGTAATCTGATTCTTTATATTGGTTTTTAATATTATCCAGAACTATAGTTTTTAGAATACGTGACTGCAGTAAATAAATATGTTCTAAATGTGATTTGTACGTTCTGCCATAACTAGACAAGCCGTATGCTACTTTTGACTCCACCAGTGATTTATATAGCTGTATAAGAATTTTATATGGAATTTTATATTTAATTACGGAAAATTTTGCAAGCATACCACGAAGTTTATCACACACGTGCTCAATATGTTCTTTCCAATTTAGTCGACTATCTATGACGAGTCCTAAGTAGGCCTGTGATTCTACTAGGTCTATGGCTTCGCAGTTACATGTAGTTGGGACCTGTCCTCTGTGTAGGCATTGGTGGTCATGCGCAATGAGCCTAGGTATAACCTTACTCCTATTTTGACTAGAGCTAATGTACATTAACTTAGTCTTAGCAGAATTTAAGACTATTTAATTTTAATTTTATTTATTACGATGATCCTAAGCCTGTTACAAGTGTAAAAGGAAAAATGGAATCATAATTCGCGTCATGTAGTTATTATCTTAAGCATTAGTAATAAGCGTGTCGCTAAGAAAGTAAACAGTAGGCAACACTAGGCAACAGTAGGCAACACACACAGTAGCGCGCGTAAGACCTGTTGCCTATAAATCCCATTCAATTTGCGATAATTTCATATAAAAGTAGAAACTTTATTTACTCGTATTTTCAAAAAATCTATTATCGATATATAATAATGTATTTATGTGAACTTCAGATATAAATTTGGCTACTATTTGAAAAATAACCATGTATAGAGTTGCTGGTATCATTTATTGTGGTTAACGTAGCGCCTGTATCTGAACCTGTAAAGCCTGTTGTAAGTTATTCTTATAGAAATTAAAGAAAACAAGAAACCAATTTAAGTATGTAGCACAAAATATAATAACCGGCCAAGTGCGAGTCTCATTCGCGCATGTTAGGGTTCCGTACCATCGTAAAACACATTTCTAGTAGGGGAGCTCCCTTTAATTTTTGAGGTTTAAGAAATTTATTTCCCAAAAGAGTATACATTCACTTACTGAAAAACATAAAAGAAAAGAAAAAGAAAATGTGCTTTGAGTAGGCATAACATATCTGTGGACTTACATTAAATATTAAATATGAATATACATACATAATATAATACTTAACAGTGGTAGAGCCACGCGGCAGAATTGCTGTCGCACGGATGGGCCGGCTCGAACCGGGGTGGTACCACGACCGCACAGAATACCAGCGTGAAGTAGAGGTTTACCTCTGCGTTTCGCTTGGTGAGTGCAGGTGGCCGGAGGCCCTTTTTACTGGAAATCTTAGTCCTCACGGGTGACAACGCATCTGCATTTTGATTCGCAAACGAGGATAGATGTAGATGTCTATGGGCCGCAGCAACCACTTATCATCAGGTGGACTGTGTGCCCGTTTGTCACCCTTATCTTATTAAAAAAAAATATATAAAATCTTGCACAAAATATACAAAAAGACAGAAGGTAATTTAAGAATATTTCATAGGCGCTTACTATTAAAAATACAAGCAAGAAACAAAGCGCAGTCAAACTCCCAGTACAATAACTCGTTAGGTCACGCAAAATAAGATTAACTAGATGTGTTGAAAAATTTGTTATGCTCGTAAAAAAAAATTGTGTATTACTAGTTAACTATAATGTGATAAACTGTTAATTATTATAATATATGTAAGATACTTTAATTATGTTTTAAAATGAGTATGTATTTATTTTAGTGTAAATATATTATATACTAGCTTTTTACCCGCGGCTTCGCTCGCGTGAGCTTGAATTTAGGAACGCCATTAAATGCTATTCCGTGGCAAATTTAGAAAAATTCGATACCTCAGTGTCTGTGTCTCTATGTCTGTCAAAGATGTTTTTTTAATTCTAAAAGACTATTAGACGTACATTATGCATAGATTATGTTTATTTGGCATAGATATAATATGCTACAGGAACACGTGAATGTACCTATATGTATAGAAAACACCTACTATTTTTTATATTGGGCATGTATTCCGATGTATCCATAAGAAAGGTAAATTGTCTCGGAATGAAAATGTATTATTATCTATTATTTACATTTTACTCTTTACATTAATTTATTTACTTAAAGTTAATTTAGTTTTAACCAAATAATGATGAGTTTCATGGTCTTCTATCAATTTACGGGATAATGTTTATTTGAGATATTTTATATTGATCGGCACCATAAAATAGATGTAAATATTTTTTTTTTTACGTTCGAGTAGACTATAAAATTTCATAAATGCAGTTCTATAGTGATGAATACAGTATACATCATTATAGAACTGCATTTATGAAATTATAAAATTTAGTATACAGTATACTATACATGGAATAAAACTAATGTTACGGATTTTATCACGTTTAATTTTAACTTCTTTACGTGGGGTTTTTTTACGCATCTTTGGATGAACGTTCCATAAAAACCCGCTTAAAAGAACACATCGTTGATGTGAAACACCGACGCTCCGGGAAGTCTAAAGTATGTCAACATGTTTAGTATCGTCCCAACCATTATATTTGATCTGATATACAACAAATTCTTGTAATAGAACACCAATGATGATTCGCGAGCCTTTTGAAATTAAAAAACATCCTAATTTTAAAATGGAAGATGGCTGAGTGCTATCATCTGCTAAGGACCCTATCTATACAAATAAATAAAATTGAAGTGTCTGTTTGTAATGTCAAAATAACAGCTTTTTACTAAATGTATATGAAAGTATATACGGTAGGTACTTATAACAAAAACACAATTTATAAAATTTTTGTCTGTCTGTTTGTTCCGGCTAATCTCCGAAAGGGCTGGACCTGGCAGATAGCTGATGTTATAGGAAGTAACTTAGGCTACTAATATTTTAGAAAAACGATAAAGGTTCCGCGCAATATAATTAAAATCCTAAATTACACGCGGGTGAAGTCGCGGGGAACAGCTAGTAATTAATAAAATAAAATTCAAACCCAAGCATACTATTATTGCATTTATTGTATTCATTTCTATTTTTATTCTATTCTATTCTAAATATAATATCAGGTCGTCAAACACCTTAGTCCTCCTGTGACCATGGGTACTGTAAAGTGCCCAAAACATCTGGAATTAAAAAAGTTTAAATTAAACGCGATAAAATCCTTAAAATTAGTTTCATTGCTTATAAATTTTATTCACAGTGAACGTGGGAATCACTACACTCATGAACGGGAGTAGAAAAATGTTCGTCTTGTTGTGGCGGTGAAAGAGAATCCGCCACCTCATATCGTCCTGTCGTAAGAGGCGACATAGGAAAACAAACATGTGATGGGCAGCATCATTTTCCTGACAACAGATGTACCTAAATAATAGTATCTGCGGTTGCCAACTCGCCTACCAAACGTGACAACTATAGCAAATATCCAGCTACTTGACAATTTATGGGGGAAGCCTATGTTCATTTCAGTGGACTTTTGATAGGCTGACGATAGTGAGTTCTACTCATTTTTGCAACCCTTAATATTTACGGTAGAGTGAAAACAAAAAAGTAACATACTCGAAAATATGAATGAAATAAATACTGCATATACTATTGCCCCATGAAAAGTAAAAAAGTAGCAGCTTACATACATGTTACTATTGGGAACAGGCCGCCGAGTTTTTGGCCTAAAGTCTTCACTGCGCAATTACAACGCGGGATGTCCTAAACTGCGAAACTTCTGTTTTCCTTTACCGCAAAAAATGTGGTAAATTGACATTCCAAATTGCAATTCAAATATATGCTAAAATATATAATAATACTTACGTACCATGAAATTTAAGTTTTAATCAGTTTGATTACCGCCATTGACAAGTAAAATAAAATGAAGCTTTGTTGAAGTAAAACCGGCTTTCTTTAATTAGTAAGTAAGTATTTTTCCGCAATAGCCTGTTCATTTACGTATAGGTATTCATATGAGCTATGAAACCAGGACTATTAAATATATCTTAATGTGTTTGAAAATATGAAAGCTATTTTAATTTACAAACTGTTTTATAAGTATCGTTAAAGGTAAAAAAAGTAAAGTAGCAGCTAATATACGTCTCAATAATGTCGACAGGGCTCATCATTACCTATAGTGTTTTGTGGGCAGAAAAATAGAATATACTGCAATGCTTTAATGCATATTAATGGTTTTTACATCTCCACAACTACTTTAATTACTCAGACATCTAGGTTTCCCCACGAAGTTATTCGTTACCACTTTAACGGACACGTGTTAAGTCAGCACGTAAAGTTTTCTATAACAGTTTTGCTCCCGTGCTACCATGAAATCTCACGGCGAGGAGCTACACGGCCCTCGTATTTGTTTAAATACAATTTCTAAAAACTGAAACTAAGCTTGTGTATGATTGTTGACCACATCTACCTAGTAATTACCCTTCCAACGATGCCACAAACAAATTTTCAATTATTTACATTGTAATTCGGTAACATTCTATTATTTAATGAGGGCTAATAATCTTACACTCACCAGATGTCGCTAGTTGTGACCGAGGAAAAGTTTTTCGTTACATAGTGTCAGTTAATTGAGAAATTAGTTTTAAATAATAGTTTATCATTATCTAGAGTATTATATTAATATGCAACACAGAGTCAGTGGTTTGATTTTTAATTTTTTGCACTTTATAACTCTTTTTTTAATTTTTCTACTTTAAGTTATATTTATAGTTTGGTTTATTCATTTCTAATGTAATTAATATAAAATTTTTTTGTCAAGCTATATCATGATATGGTCAACAAACAGTGCTAAATATCATGAAATGACCACACCATTTCACGAAATGATAGACTACTTTATGATAGGTATATGATCAATTCTACGATCTGGTTACGACATATATAAAAATATGTTTAATAAAGCTATAAAAATATAATGAAAATTTTGCAATAATTGCAAACAGACCAGTTTTAATCAGTTTACATATTATAGATTAGTATAATTGAAATAAATACCTTATCAATTTTCATATTTTTGATAGATGTCACTATTATCTATTGACATTATTACACTTTTAAAATAAAATAACAAAAATACTAAAAAACTAAACGTTACAATTTTTAAATAATTTTAAAAATCTTATTATTTAAACATATACATATTTTTATTTATATTATTTAATTTATTTGATAACTACATCAGTGTATTTTACCAAGTTTATAACGATATTTAAACTTTATTTATTAATTATTTATAAATATGGTGTATGGTATTATAAATATTTGAAAAACACCCGTTATCCCGCCTATAACTAATATATAATAGAAAATTAACATTTAAAAGAAGAAAAATACTTAACCTTCTTTTTTTTAAGTTCCGTAATCAGATAAAAAGTAGCCTATAAGTTGCCTCGGGTTACTAACTACCTACATACAAAATTTTATGTAAATCGGTCCAGTGGTTTTTGCGTGAATCCGGAATACACAGACAGACAGACAGACAGACAAAAATTCTAAAAACCACTGATTTGGCTTGAGAACCCTTTATTTAGTCCCCTGGACTTGTTTTTTCAAGAATATATTAGAATTACAGACACGACTTTTCTACAGATTTATTATATGTATAGATATCAGTATTTTGTAATGTTCATTTTTGTTAGTTTTGTATAAGTTGTATTAATATTGTATACATTTAACTATTTTTTGTTCTATATGTATGTATGTTGTCCAATATTGTTGTAATTTGGTGTAAATATATATTCTTATTTATAAATAGTTCATTGTTCCATTATGTAAATTCTATATACAATATTTTAATAGATTTTGTTTTTGATGTAAAATTTTAATTGTCGCTTAAATGTAATAATGGTCTTTGATTCTTTTATATCTTTTGGCGGTTAATTATAAAGTTTTGCACCCTCATACAATATGTTTCTTTTACCGTAACTTGTACGTGGAACGTATAAGCTAATATTATTTGCACTTCTAAGCATACGATCATGCAATTGTTGTTTTTTAGTGAAAGTTATTTGGCTGCGCACATTTTGTGTAATATTTTACGTATAAGCAAGCAGGTACAATACGTATATGTCTGATCTGTTTTCTTCCTCGCACAGCTTCCTTGTGGAATAGTTTACCACCAGCGATTATTCCGGACCGATACGACTTAGGGACCTTCAAGAAAAGAGCCTACTCCTTTTTAAAAGGCCGGCAACGCATCTGCAATTCCCCTGGTGTTGCGGTTGTTCATGGGCGGCGGTAGTCACTTACCATCAGGTGAGCCGCATGCTCGTTTGCCCCCTCTCCTATAAAAAAAAAGATTAATGTTCATAATTTTAGTTTCATCATATAATTTTTTTGTGGGTGTTAAGAAATCATAATTAAATAATACTTTTACTAATTTGGTTTGCACAATCTGAAGGGGTGCTAAGTTAGATTTCGTTGCTGAGCCCCATACTTCAATCAGATAATCTATGTGTGGCTTTACCAGAGTATTATATACTTTATATCGCACTTGACGGGGTAAGACTTTAACAAAGCTACGAATGATCCCAGTTAGTGTAGTAAGTTTATTCTTAATCTTATTTAAGAGGCGTATTACAAAAAAACGCGAAATTACTGAGCTCTAATTTATAGATTCTATTGAATATTGACCATCAAAAAAAATATTTTTATCTCCCAAATATCCTACACTTTAATAATTATAGAATACATTTTCGTTATATGCCTTTCACGCTAGGAAAAAAAATACATAATTCAAAAAACGACCGAAAAAAGCTTCGATACAAGCATCTATATTTCCGAAGTTCTACATCATTTAGACGTAAAATTTATACCAAAATAATCATCAACATTTGCTTAAACTATACTATTATTTTTACTTTTTAAATCGTTACTATTATATTTTAACTAATTAAATAAAAGTACCATATATTTCACTGCGCCGGCTATCTGCGTTCACTATCGCGCGAGCGCTTGTCGAGGTTGGACCTGCGTCGTTTCGATACTATCGTAGTGTGCGTCGATTTCTGGCCCAGATTATGCAGTAAAAATACTAAAAATTTATAAAGACAACCAATTTTAGATTTTCGAAGTTACAAGTTTTTTATGAAAAGTGTGTACTGCCTGAAATTATCGACTCGAGAAAATTTCGGTCAATGCAGTCGTAGCAAATATTTTTCTAATAAAAAATATGGTAATTGACTGTAAGTACCGATTAAAAAAATATTAGTTACATTTGGTTGTTTTATTTATTAAAACAGGTTGCAACCGTACTATTTATTTATTTATACCACTATTCTACCGGTAGTAGACATAATCGATTATTAACATTCGATTACGGCGTAACAATTAAAATATTTATGTGTACGTATTTTGACACTAAATTTCATAAATAATGAGAAATATATCAAAATGGTATATAATAATAAATAATAAATTATATAATAATAAAATAATAAGATAACATTAAAATGACACACCAAAAAATTTTCCATCCACTGAAGTCCATCCTAAGAAAACTTTGTATTATGGAAGATCAAGATCGCTTAATCGCCGTACTCACAGTATTATAGTGCGAGGGAGTAAATAGATATGAAAGGAAGTGTCGGTCGCGTAGCTCGCCGCCCGCTCGGTGTGTAAAATATCTAAAGGCGATGAACTTCGTTCCATACAAGCTTGGGCCCGGCGTGAAATATATTTTACTTTGAAGATTTATACATTTGTTACTTATGACAAAAAATCATATTTTTGTAGGACCGGGGGTTTTGTTTTTATTTTGTTTTGTTATTTATAGGTTTTGTAGTAAAATCACTCTTGGGATAAGTTTTTTCAATAAATTGAAAAGTACACAAAAGGATGCCGTTTTTTTAATTATTATTAAATAAAATAAAATACAACTTAAACTTTTCTAATTGTTTAATTATTTTCTGCAATTATTAATAAAGTGTCATCTAGAAAAGCAACCGGAGGCTGTACATTGTCTGTTCTATTAGTCTCAAAACCCAAGTAACACATTATTGTCATTATGTGGGCGCCACATCCTACTGTCCTGTAAATCGAGAGAAAATCCAGGGGTCAAATTAAATTAATTCACGAAAATTCCAAATGACGTGCTGGGGCGCAGCGCGTCATCAACTGAGGAGAACGTTGAAGAAGTGAAGAAAATAGTGTTAAGGAGTCGTCGAATTACCATAAGAGAAGTTGCTGATGATATCGGCATTTCATTTGGTTCGTGCCAATCAATTTTAACGGATGTTTTGGGCATGAGACGTGTGTCAGCAAATTTTGTTCCCAAATTGCTAAATTTTGACCAAAAGAACTGTCGCCTGAGCATCGATGAAGAGCTGTTTTTGGCCAAGAATGACACCATAATCATGCCACAGCCACCGTATTCACAAAATTTAGCACCCTGTGACTTTTTCCTGTTCCCGAAACTCAAGAAATTCATGAAAGGACGCCGTTTTGCAACCATTGAGGACATAAAGACCGCATCGCCGGATGAGCTGAAAGCTATACCAAATAGTGTTTATCAAAAGTGCTTTGAGGATTGGAAAAACCAGTGTATTGTATCTGAGGAGGGTTACTTTGAAGGGGACAAAATAAATATTGATGAATAAATAAAAATAAAAAGTCACCTTACTTTTTGATCACATATCGTATTTCTTATTCTTTAAAATTATAAACATCTAGAGAGACCGTGCACTGGGCCGCTCGAGTTGCATCGGCAAATGAACCGGATTGAAAATCGGTGCTATCACTGGACCGGTTCTTTTTGCACTTTCATGCTTGAGCTCAGGGCTTTTTAAAGTGTATTTTTGAAATTTTTATATAATGCTGGTGAATACTTCATTTAATTATTCTTTTTGCCTGTTATCACTTTTTGGGTTTCGTACCCAAAAAGTCGTAAAGTACGTCCGTCCATCTATCTGTCAGCGAGCTGTATCTCATGATCCATAATAGGTTGACAGTTAAAATTTTCACAATTATAATATAATAACAAAAATACACATTATATGTTATTTCTTCAAATATTAAAGAAAAGCAACAAAATTTTTAAGATGAGAGCACAAAGAAAAACTTAATCCAGTAGGTTACAGTATAACAGAAGGAAGTAACAGCTACATCACTATAATATAGGATTCCTCGTGCAACTTTACATCGTGACTTACACTATTTCAATAAAAAGTATCATCAATTACATTGAGAGGTTAACGTCGGCAGCCGTACTAGTATAAACTGTACCACGGCTGCCTGCGCAAACTAGGCAACTGTTTCTAGATCAGAAAAAAGAGTTGAAATTGTTATAATACGTTTTCCAAATGTATTACTTATTTATTTGTGTTAGTATAAAAAGCGCGCAGAAAGTTCGCCAATGGACGCCTCCAGAGCGAGGTTCGTCATTGGTGTCTTTTCGGCCGTCGTGAAAGAGTTTATACCACTTGTAAACATTTTTTTTTTTGCTTGCATGCCACTGTTAACATTTCACGATTTTTAGAGCACTTGATTCCATTTTTTACTCCTTAATGCATGTTTTTTTGACAGTGAAATATCGCCGAGCACGCAAAATACTTCTGACCTTAATGCCTCTCACAAACCAACAAAAAATGCTTTACACTTGAAACTTTTCACAGATGTTCAAGACAAGTGTATCAAGGTAAAAAAAAAAAAAAGAAATTAAGGTTGAACGGACGTAGCTCGCGAAATTTGAAAAGTCACTGTAGTGCCCTGTAGACTCCCCTTTACCTCCGACATTATAGATTTATGATATTAGTATTAAGTATAGAATAGCGTCAGTATAATTAAAGTTCTTGTACAAGCAACACGTCTCCTTCATTCAGCACCTTCCAAGTTCCGACATTACATGGCGACCCTGCCAGGCGGTGCGCTGCTACAATGCACGCGCACCGCCGCGGCCTACAAAATGATTAAAATTACAATATAATTTAATTATTGTAATTTATACAAATTGACACAATACCGGACTACACGGAATAATTACCCGGATGTGACGAAAAAATAACTAGATATGAATACAAGAAGAGGCCTTAATAATAATTTTACAGGTGACTGAAAAATTAAAAAGTATAATGTATATGAAATAGTACTATGAAGTCAACTAAGAGGAAAATAAAGTGATTTTTATATAATGAGCAAAATTCAAGAAACAGCAGATTAATTTTAAAAGGAAAGAAACAGTTGAACTTTTGCCAGCTTCGTCCAGAAGAATATGAAAATTGAGTTAAAAAGAACAAAGAAGAAATTAAGAGGTAACTTCCCATCTGTGTGATTTTAATTCCATTTAAAACTTTATTTATCAATTTGATATTGTTTTTATATTCTTTTTGTTATCATAATTTTTAATTTTTTTTAAAGTTATGTATTAAATATTCTGTATTTAATATGTTACCTATGTTTAAATTGAAAGTAATTATCAGATAGTTTACGATTCAATTGATTATTTAATATTTTCATTACTGTATCTGAAAAAATAAAACGCAATAATTATAAATTAAGTTACGTATGCACTTCTGTGGCATATTTTTATTAAGGTACAAGACTATTTTATATTCACTTTTATTCAGTTATGGTTTTATATTATTTTTATTACTGTGTTGTGCAAAAATTAATGAAGTAATGTGATAGATTACATTTTCACGTCCTTAAATTTACCATAGTTCATCATAAATTAAATTTTTCATCTTTTATAGTTAAAATAACACTTTTTCTTTTAACGACCACAAACTAATCTAGATAAGTTAAATTCAATTTCAATTCGAAATTCAAATGTAACAATCTTTACACAGTGAATATAATAGGTCTGCTAAACTTTTCTTATGAATAATGTTTCTATAAATATGACATGTAATGTTATGCAATGAGCTTATCTTAAAACATATAGATTAATAGAGAGCAACATGCGATATATGAACAGGTACATAAAAATAAATCATAACAACATTCTAATAAAGACGAAAATAATAATATCAGAAAATAAATAAGAAATGATCTGTCATAGTATTAACATAAATATGAAAATAATGAAATACAGTAAAGTAAGAAATAAAATAATTAAGAGAGGGTTTAATACTAATGTTCCTTAACAGAGTTAACAACGGCAAAAAAATTGACTGACAAAAATGTTATCCCACTTGTACAAAAATTAATATGTATGTAATTAAAAGATATGAGGAATGGAAGAAAAGAATGTTCGAAAGTGTGAATACGAATGATTGAGTTGCTAAGTTTCCTCAATATTGGACTGATCACCCAAATATTGATGAATGCTTAAACTCCTGGTATGAAATTCATTATGAGCGAGAATAATGCAAGTTAGTATATGGATGTGGAGCATGCAAGTGAATAAAAAATAACACAATAATATATAATATATAAAAATAACACATAAATACACTCAAATAGATATTAAGATTTATGTATAAATAAAGAAGGAAATAAGATTTGTTACGAGAATAGAAATAAAACGTATGTTGACCTTGATAAACAAGTAATGGAGAGATACGGGAACGCCCATCACTGGTCAAGCATATAATCCTCGACCAGGGTATGTTTCCATGATTGGATGATAAAATCGGGAGTAACGGGTACTAGGGAACAATACCTTCAGTACAAGTGAGATGTGAACGAGTCTACTCATATTAGTACTATTGGCGACCAGAGAAGTCTTAAATTTGTTACCCTTAATAATGGTATATAGAGGTCACATCCTTCATTGGATCATAGTGTGAACTTAGTTTTCCTCCGTGACAATTGTTGGAGTCCTTTTAAAATGACTTAAAAGTTGACCTCTAGTTTGTGTGCACAACCCAAGGTACAGTTTTACCTTGATATAGTATGATCAGTACCGTCTTTACCATAAGGGCACATGGGGCCCGTGCCCAGGTCCCCTATTCCGAAAGGCCGATATTCGCTTACGATATAGAATTTCTTTTTATTTTAGAAAAATATAACCCGATAAAAAAAATTATAGAAAAAATGTGGGCGTTGTTAGTGACTTTCTGGCAACCCTGAGCACCGACAAGCTACACACTGCCGAGTTAGCCAGAAAAAGAGGCATTATCAGATTTCCTAGGTAGAAAATATGTGGTTCCGCGTTTCGCCGCCACCTAAACGTTTTTGTTGGGCTGTTACCTTACTTATACCTGGATTTTTTTTTAATTTTCGTCATTCTATGTATTTATAATCTTTGAGAAAAAAATATCATTTCGTACTGTTTAGTAAAAATAACACTTGAAAAGATTTAACGGCAAAGGATTTATTTAAAATGATGATTTTCAACAACAAGTGCAGCATAAAAGATTAGATTTTAAAGCAAATAATTGTTACGATCCTTATTTTTAAACATGTGAAGCCTAAATTTTAATGTAATATATATGTAATAATAAAAAGAATACACGTATTAATGTTGTTATAGAATATTAAATTTCTTTAAAAAAATTGCTATGTAAACCGCCATCTACTCCCTTCGTTCAAATAAAGTCATTTTATCGAACGGAAATTGATTGACTCTCAAGGTGGTACGGAAAGAAGACGTTAGATGGCATAAATACGGCTAATTTTATATAAATCAGTAAGGTAAGAAATCGATATTGGATTGTTTGAAATGGACAGGATTATGATAATTTTATTAATTATGGATAATTTTATTTATTTAATTTTTTTTTTTGATGGCGGAGACGGTTGATTATTTTAATAGTTAAAAGTTGTATTCACCATCTTTAATTCAAGAGGTCACCCAAACAAACCACTTCTATTGCTAAGTCGAATTCGCAGAGTCTATACAATGCACTATACGAGGCGGCACTGAAAATTTCGGGAATCAAGGAAGTGACACAACATTACTATTTAAAAATGTATTTATTGGTTTTCGAAGTATTCTCCGCGAAATTTGACACATTTTTCCATACGATGGAACCAATCATTGAAGCAACCATTCCATTCGGAAGTTGGGGTCTCCAAAATGGCCGTTTTGTAGGCGTCCACAGCTTCTTCAGGTGATGAAAATCTCTGTCCACGCAATTTATTCTTTATTTTAGGGAAAGTATAGAAATCATTAGGGCTTAGGTCAAGGCTGTTGTACGGCGGATGGTCTAATAATTCTATGTTTTCTTGCTCTAAAAACTCTTTTGTTCTGTGTGCGGTGTGAGAACTCGCATTGTCGTGAATCGTGATGTAGGATGATGCGGCGGTTGCAGTTCTCTTTACGGAGTTCAGAAACGACATGTGGCAAACAAATGCTAGCATACCATTCTGCATTAACCGTTCTTTGTCCCTCAAGAGGAATAGTCGTAACATGGCCGGTTTTGGAGACAAACGTGGCCACCATTGTTTTTGTAACACTCCGTGAACGAACAATTTTTGTTGGCTTTAACTCATTTTCGAACACCCAAACTCGTGACTGGTTTTTTGTTTCGGGTTCGTACGCGTATATCCAGGATTCGTCACCTGTTACGATCTTGTATACAGCATTTGAGGATCCTGCGTGGAATCTTTCGAGAGTTCTGACGCACCAAGTAACGCGAGCCGCTTTTTGCTCTTCACAGAGCGAATGCGGTATTCATCGGGAAAACAACTTTTTTACACCTAATTGTTCATGCAAGATTATTTGTATTTGACTCATGCCAATGTCTAAAGTTGCCTGAATTTCGGGGTATGTCACATGTCGATCTTCCTCAATTAGATTACGCACAGCATCAACGTTTTCTTGAGTGACTGCAGTTTTTGGATGATCTTGACGGGGATCATCACTGAGCTTGACACATCCACGTTGAAATTCAGCAAACCAGCGATAAATTGTGTTTTTGGATGGGGCTTCATCAACAAATGCAGAAATCATCCGGTCAACACACTGTTTTTGTGTTAAATCACTTCGAAAGTCATAATAAATCATCGCTCTTGAATTTTCTCGAGTCAATTCCATTTTCTCAATGACTAAACAAGTTTGACAAAACCTTGTGACAAGACCGAGAATCTCTTTTTAAATAAATAAATGGTATTCGGTTTTTAAAACCAAGGGGTTTTCAATTAAAAAGATTTTAATATGACAGGAACAGTGGAAATATTCCATTCCCGATACTTTTAGTGCAGCCTATGTATAGAAGTCGACATTATCTATGGTTGTGGGATTTCCTGAACTTTACGGAGATCTTTGTGTTGTGGTTTTGTTTTGTTTAATAGAAATTATTTAAGATAAGATAATAGAAGTGTTAACGTGTTCGTTTATTTACTCATTTTATTATGTCGAAAAGAGCATATTTAAGTGGTTCACAAAAAAGAAAAAAGGTTGTAGCTCAAAAGGAAATAACCAAAAAACTTCCTAAGCTCACATCATTTTTTACGATTGAAGAAACAAATAGGCTGACTAATTCTTCAGCGTCATCACTTCAAGATCGAAATACTGCTGAATATCAATAGGAAAAAAATCATATGTGTGATAAAAATTACCAACACACATCAGATGCTGAACCCTCTACTTCAAGTTACTGTGAGGTAATAACTACATGCTTGGAAAAGGTATCTCCTGATCCTGGTACGTATTGTGATGAAATTTTAACAGAAGAATTACGCGATATTTAGATTCGAAAAGGGCCATCATTTTTCCAAAATAAACATTGTGACTTTTCCGAAACTTCTGCGAGTTTTCCAGATTCAAGTGGTAAGAAAAAAACTAAATATTTGACTAAAAATATTTTTATCCGTAAATTGACTAATGGTGAATCTTTAGAAAGAAAATGGCTCCTTTATTCACCATCGAAAAAATCTGTGTACTGCTATTGCTGCCGTCTATTTAGTACTACTACTGGTACTGGACTAAATTTGAGTTCTCCGAATGGGTATAAAGATTGGAAGCATATTAGTAACTTATTAATTGAGCATGAGAACAGTTTACAGCACAGGCAATTCATGAATTATAGCGCAAGAAACAAAATTACTGGACGAGTTGACAGTGAGTTTCTGTCGCAATATAATACAGAAGCCAATTATTGGAAGAATGTACTTAAAAGAATTGTTGCAGTAGTGAAATTTTTAGCTTCTAGATCTCTTGCTTTTCGTGGTGATAATGAGATATTGGGGTCCCAAAATAACGGGAATTATGTAGGATGTCTAGAATTGATTAGTGAATTTGATCCTTTTCTTGCTGATCATATACGAAACTGTGGAAATTGTGGAAAAGGAAGTACATCATATTTGTCTGCAAATATATGCAATGAATTTATTAATTTAATGGGACAACAAGTTTTAAAAACAATTGTTAAGGAAATAAAGTCAGCAAAATACTACTCTATAAGTGTGGATTCTACGCCAGATCTCTCTCACATTGACCAACTAACCTTCATCCTTAGATATGTAAAAGATGGAGAGCCTATTGAGAGTTTTGCAGTTTTTGCCTACGGGTAAACATTCTGCAGAATACTTAGCAGATATCATTTTAAACTGTTTTGAAAGCCTTGATATTCCTATATAAGATTGTCGTGGCCAGAGTTATGATAATGCATCAAATATGGCTGGAAAGTATTCTGGTGTTCAGTCAAGAATAAGAGAAAAATGTGAATTTGCAATTTTTGTTCCATGTGCAGCACATTCGCTAAATTTAATAGGTGTTCAGGCTGATGAATGTGTTTCCGAAGCTGTAGCATATTTTCAGTTTATCCAAAAATTGTTCAATTTTTTCTCGGCTTCGACCAAACGATGGAAAATTATGACAGAACATTTGGGCGCAAATAAATTCCTGAAGTCTCTCTCGGATACTAGATGGTCTGCACGTGCTAATGCTATTAATGCTTTGCAAAATGGTTATTTAATTTTTTCTGAAGCTTTGTCCTCAATTGCAAGTGATATCAATCAACCAGGAGAAACAAGAAACGAAGCCAAAAGCCTAGCAAAAAAAAATGGAGAAATTGAATACTATACTTTTAACGGAGATATGGAATGATCTTTTGGGAATTATGAACAAAACCAGCTTAAGTTTACAGAATAGTACTATGACCATGGGCGTTGCAACAAAACTTTACGCATCTCTAATCGATTATGTCAATAACGCACGCAATAATTTCGATCAGTACGAATCAGCTGCTAAAGAAAAAAGTCCAAATGCTGAATATAAAGATAATTCTGAAAGAAAAAGAATTCGCAGCACACGCCTTACTTTTTTTGAGGGATTGTCAGAGACTGTACAGTTAAATGGCAAAGAAAAATTTCGTGTAGATACGTTTATTCCTATAATCGATACATTATATGCACATTTAAAAAATCGTTCAGCAGCATACCAAGAAATTAACAATCGTTTTAGTTTTCTTTGTCAGTTAAGAACAATCTATTCTGACGAGTTGACAAAAAATGCAATTAATTTGAAGAATTCTATCACGAAGACACTAATGCATATGAGCTCAAATCAGAATGTTTTCATTTAGGGCAGTATTTAAAGAACATAGCAAAGGAATCAGCGGATTTGAGTATCTCAGCCTTACATAAACTAATAAAGTCTGATAAATTAGAAGATATTTTTCCAAATGTTGAAGTTGCTACAAAAATGTTCCTTTGCTTAATGTTTACCAATGATAGTGGAGAGCGCTCATTTTCACATCTAAAGAGAATAAAAAATGAATTACGAACAACTATGTTATAAGAACGACTAACAAATTTGTCAATTATGTGTATAGAAAGTGATATCCTTAAAAAAATAGACTTTGAAGATATAATAGAAGTTTACATTTCCCTAAGAAATTATCATCCCCGCTATGAAATTTGTCATATATTTTACCTCATTGTAAAGTGGCGCCACTTTACAATGATGTAAAATATTTGACCTGCCTGACTTTGCCCTGGTGAAAGGCAGCAAAAGTCGTGGATGCCCTGATTAATGACAATATTATTTGATTTTATCAATTAATTATAATAAATATAAGATCATAGCAGAAAAATATTTTTGTCATTCACTTTTTTTTTCCTTTCCAACTGGGCCCCAAATTCTTGTGTGCTCTAGGGCCCCGGTATGGCCTAAGACGGCATTGAGTATGATAAGAAAATGTTTATGTACCAATAAAATGAAATGAATGTTATGAAAAAGTAATATAATACCCAAGTAAATGGGGGGTCCATTTTTATAAAGTACCCGCGTGATAAATATACTTACGTACTTACTTATCTTCACGCACAATCCCTGACGGGATAGACAGAGAGAACAGATCGCCAAATGTCACGATCCTTACATACCTCTTTCGCTTCTTTCAGATTCATTATCTTCTTCATACATGCACGTCTAGGTACCCGAGTACTCTTGACCCTCCCCTTATTCTTCTTCGAAAGTTAGTCTCGGTCTACCTCGACACCTTTTAATATTTACTTTCGCGCTATATATTTTCTTCACCATTCGGTCTTCACTCATTCGCTCAACGTGCCCAAACCATCGAAGCACGCCCTTATCAATTTTTGTGATAAGGTCATCTTTCAAACCTGCCATATTGCGAATCTCTTCGTTTCGCTTTCGGCTGGCCATGGTAACGCCGCACATTTTACGAAGAGATCGCATCTCCACTGCATTCAACTTTCTTTTATGCTTCTTCTGGCATACCCAGGTTTCGCTGCCATATAACAAAGTCGGCACCAACACTGCGTTATGTATTGCAAGGCGTGCACTCTTCACTACGCCTTGCCTTTTGACTAACGCAGTCAGGGCACCATTGACTTTGTTCCCCGGCAGCGACACGCCTGTCAACATCTAAATCACATCTTCCATCCCGGCTAAAAGCACTTAACAAGTATACAATTTCATTTACCTGTTCTAGACATTCCTGATTTACCCATATTTCACACTTCGTTCTCTCTTCGTCCCTTTCAAATACCAGAACCTTAGTTTTATTAGCATTCAAACGGAGACCTTTAATTTCACATTCCTCTTTCGTACACATGACTAATGCCTGCAGTTCTGCCTCTGATGGTGCAATAAGCACTGCATCATCAGCATACAGCAGACAATTTACTTTAATGTCACCCAATTTCACACCCAAACAGCTATCTTTCAACTTCTGTAAACAGCTGTCGAGATACAGTATGAACAGCCAGGAAGACATGACACAACCCTGTTTTACGCCCATTTGGATGCGCGTAACATGGGTGACAGGTCATGCCCTACCCGCACACAGGCTTTACAGTCACAGTAAAGTAGTCACACAGCCCTTAGCAATCGACCATCCACACCATACCCCGGCAACAGTTCCCACATTTTCTTCCTTACAACCTTATCAAATGCTTTCTCAAGATCCACAAAAGCACAGAAAATCTTCTGGTTAGCAGCCAGAAGCTTTTCCGTGATCATGCGGAGAGAAAACATTTGATCCGTGCATCCTCTTCCAGGTCTAAATCCGCATTGTGCCTTCCATAGAAATCAGTGTCAAACGTGTCAAAACTTTCGAGTAAACTTTACTTGCTAAACTGGTCAAGCTGATCGCCCGATAGCACCCGCAGTCAAAATGTGAACCTTTACCTTTATATAAAGGCACAATGACTGCGGATCGCCAATCATCCGGGACATCCCCCGTCCGCCAGCACAAATTGCACAGCAGATGAAAGCTGTCCCAGACGCGAGGCCCACCATACTTGACCATTTAAGCAGTAACTCTATCTAGTCCCGCAGCCTTACCACATTTCAAACTTCGAATCGCACGTTCAATCTCTTTCATACTGATGACCTCAGTGTCATCGAGGTCCGGGTCTGGCGTACCAGTCACGGCGTCATCCCCGGATCCCTCACTAAGATCATCACACGTATACATTTCTCTATAAAATTCACTCCATCGCTGCATGACGTCCGATTTTTCTGAGAGGACGTCATTAGTTCTCGAAAGCACTTTGTTCATTATTAAGGCCGTCGTACCACTTCGGGTCCTTCCAACCTCTTTCCAGAAGAGTTTGGAGTTCTCCTTGAAGTTGTGCGACAACCTTTCGTCCGCTTCCATTCTACACCTTTCACGCACTTCCTCAATCAATGCTTTCGTGTGAACATTCTGCAGCTTATATCTTTCTTTCATCTTCTCTCTCATATCCTTATCATTACTAGAGGCCAAGTAGTCTAACCATGCTTTCTTCTTCTTCTTTACAGCTTCTTTCACTTCATCATTCCACCATGCATCTCTTCTTTTACTACTGCCTCTTTTTATTGTTCCACACACTTCTTCTGCTGCACTTACCATTCCATCCCTAAGGTTCTGCCATGTTCTTTCCACACATTCTTTTCTGCCATCGATGGTGTCAAGCTTATCGGCTACCCTCGCATGATATTTGTCCCTAGTATCCGCTTCCTGAAGCTTCCAGCTTCGGATGCGACAGACCGACTGTGGTTCTGTTACTGCCGTCCGGTAGCGCCAACCCGCGAACAGACCCCTAAATCTAGTAATCACTAGATAGTGATCCGTTCCCAGGTCAGCACCCCTGAACACTCGCGTATACATCACCTGTTTTCGCAGTCGGTCATCCACCAGGAACAAATCGATCATACTTCTCTCATTCTTTCTTTCTCTAGTATACATATGGATTTTCTTGTGATTAAACATAGTGTTTGTCACAAGAAGACCCTTTTCCTTGCATATTGCCAGTATTAGCTTGCCAGCATCATTAACCCTTTTATCGCCAAACTTTCCAAGTACCGACTCGTACCCTGGTCGAGCGGTACCAACCCATCCATTCAAATCACCACATACAACAATTCTTTCGTTTCCCCTAGCCAAATCTAGAACTTCTCTTACATTCTCCCAAAACTCCTCCAGCTCAGCCCTGGACGACGAAGCTACCGGCGCATAAACAGCCAAAAGGAATAACTTCGTCAGTACCAATTTAAAGCGAACCCAGAGAAGTCTTGAGTTCACAACCTTATATTCAGTCATAACATCGACCAACCGAGAAGACAGCAGCACCCCCACTCCCTGGCAGGCGTTCTCGCTCTCCGGGACTCCGGACCATAGAGCTAACGCCCCGCCAGGGAGCTCTTCAGTACCACTGCCCTTCCGTTTGGTCTCCGTCATACAAACGACATCTAATTCTCTTTCTTTCATTATTTCGATCAACTCATTCGTCTTATCTCTCATGCCTCCTCTAACATTCCAAGTGCCAGCTCTGCATTCTGTCCTCCACCTTCCGCCGTGTCGGGCTGTGCGTGACGGGTGGCGGTCCCCATCGCCGCTTTGCGCGCTGCATTCCACACCAACGGGGACGAGCTGATGTGCGTCGCCTTGGGGGGACGCCCTAACCCTCGTTGGCATGGGTGCACAGCTGTGTAGAATTGCAGCCCTGAAAAGGGCTGGCAGGGGTCGCGACGAGCACGCTTCTACAATGATTAATTCACTTCATTTATATTTTATTTCGTGATAAATATCACGAAATAAAATATAAATGAAGTGAATTAATACTCCGATTCCCGATATCTAATAAATAAATAAATATATAAGTGAATAGAATTACGAAAACAAATTAAGCTAGCTAAAAGGTCAAAAAGAATAAATTATTATGAAAGGAAAGAAAGTATGTACATACAACAATTATAAAAGAAAATATAAACACATATATGTATAACCTAAGGCCTACTAATTTAAACAAAGTAATAGGAGTAGTGGCACTGGTATGAAAATAAGTACAATGAAATAAGAAAAATTCAAATCATAAAAGGACCTGAGAAAAAATTGAGTTACCTAAAAGGTATTAAGGGGATCCCCGACCAAATCTATAAAGTGAGATAGGTAGTTATTTGCATTTCTTTACTACGATGCTACCCAAAATGCTGCCTACTAGTTGTACATGTTGTACCTATAGGATCGATCCACATAACTACACGTATAATTAAATAAATACCTAATATAATCCACGTATTATAATCATATAGCAAATAATATATTTTATCCATAATCGCAATAATATAGAGTATAGGGCTTAAAATAAAATAAAATAATTATGTAAATTATTATTGTAATAGGTACATAATATACAAGTAATATTAATAATTACGTTATAAAAGTGATGAATAGTTATAAAAGAATGTTTGGTATTATATAGAATCAATTACTTAAAGTTGGAAATTCATCATAATTAAAAAAAATAGGGAAGGAGATGTTGAAATAAATTAGAGATACGAACGTAATCAGAGTAGGGTATAAATATTATATTTATACAATAAAGTACAGTGCATGGCGCACATTTCAGCCAACTAATATTAATTAAATACAGGCAATTATTTAATACTCACAAATTAAACATGTAGTAATTATAGACACACAACAACATGTACACAAAAAAATAAATAATTAAATATGAAAAAAATATCATTTTCGCGTATATTTTATATGAATTTACAAGATTTTTTCCTTAAATTTAACCTTAAATTTCTATTTTATGTTATTTTTTTTTTTGTTTATGTAAAAGTTGTACAATTTTAAACTAAAGTTGGTTTATATATTGCTTTATTGTATCAAGTCGAAACAGTATCGATCCGCTATTATTATAAGTTCCATAATGTAATAGTTTTTTTCTTTTGTTATAGACAATAAAACCTAAAATTATGTTATTATATACTAAAAATACTTAAAACAACAAATACAACTGTTTATGCCCAAATTTGGTTATGTTTGAACACCACCAATTGCGTTCGAGCTGGCGCCTCACCCGATGGTATGTTGGTGAGATAAGCGCCGAGGTGGGGTGGCCGTGCGCGGCTGCGTGTGCGGCAGTCGCTCGACGCGTGGGCGAAAGGTCGGTGCCCCGCCATCCACGAGGCGGGAAGACCGTCAGGCCCTCTTACCTAAATTCACGGCCCGTCGTGGATCTAGATAGCTAGATGAAGTACGTGCTTCTTCGTCACGTAGATATGTGAATTGTGCGATATTTAACTCGTGCGAGAGTGCGGAATAGTGTACGCGCGTCGAGTAGATATACGGTCTAGGATTCTAGCCGCGCATTCCTAGTTTGAGAGCTTCTCTCAGTTAATTGGCAGGATATCGTTATAATTGGGTCGTCGCGTTAGTGCCCTTTTGTGTTTTGGTTGCCTAGTTAAATTAATTCGAGTGTCAACGAGGCGTATTTTGAATCTTGTGCGACGTGTTATTGTGTCGAATTTATAATTTGTGATAAGTGAATCCGGAACATTCAATGTCGAATTTTGAGCTACTGTCCTTGCCGTGTCGGATATCACGTGTTCGATTCTGCGATGAGTATGGAATTAGGCGAATTGAAGATATACCTCCGACAATATACATTTATGATATTAGTATTAAGTATAGAATAGCGTCAGTATAATTAAAGTTCTTGTATAAGCAACACGTCTCCTTCATTCAGCACCTTCCAAGTTCCGACATCACATCACTTTACTTTTTGATCACACCTCGTACAACAAATGATAGCCATCAGAACATTTAGCACGTTATATTTTATACAATAGAGTTGAAATTGGAACGGTTTGGCCCAGATCTCGCTGGTGGATACGGGCGTGGGCGGCGTGGGCGGCGCGGGTGGCGCGGGCGGCGGGTGCGGCGAGGCGTGCGACATGGAGGAGGAGAGCGCGGCGCCGCAGCGCGCGCCCGACCACGTGTCGGAGCTGGGCGCGCTGGTGCTGGCGCAGCCGCTCGCCGGCCCCGCAGTGCTGCACACGGTTACTAATATTACTTTATTGTCCCTCACGGCAGGGTTGTCCAAATCTTAACTAACTTTACTCTTTGATTTTATTCGTATGTAAATTGCTTAGGAAAAAGAGGTGTGGAAAATCGAAGGATTCTTTGTTCAGTTTTGGGATAAATACTATGTAGTGTCTTGTCTTTAGTATCCAGAACATAATCAATTTCCCTTTCAAATTTTAATAAGATTCAACATGTGATTGAATAACAACAGACTGCTATTAGTTGTTATGTGTTGTTTTTAACGTTTCATGGTGATGCTAATAATGTAATAATGTTTGCGTTGGGCGCGTTGGGGGTGCAGATACTGCGCGCGCTGACGTGGAACGACTCGACGTCATCGTTGCGCGCGTGCGCGCTAGCGCTGCCCGCGCTGCGCGCTGCGCTGGACGCGGGGCGCGTGGGCGCGGCGGAGGCGAGCGGCGCGCTGGCCGCCGTGCTGCAGGCGCTGCGCACGCACGGGCAGCACGACGGCAACCAGGCCGCGCTGCTGGCGCTCGCCGTGCAGGTGTGTGTGTGTGTGTGTGTGTGTGTGTGTGTGTGTGTGTGTGTGTGTGTGTGTGTGTGTGTGTGTGTGTGGGTGGGTGGGTGTGGGTGTGTGTGTGTGTGTGTGGGTGTGTGTGTGTGTGTGTGGGTGTGTATACACACTTATTGCTTTAAAATTCTCACAGAATTTAGAAGGAGCCTGTGCCCAGTAGTGGCACATATACATATATAGCGTTTTTAATCGTACACCTCAATCAGTCTGATACATACAGTAGATTAGCCATAGCACTTTTATTATGTTTTATATATTACTAGCGATCCGTTCTGACTTCACACGGGTGATTTCTGGATCTCTACAATAGCACTACTTACTGGGTCCAATCTTAAATCTAAACCATCCACATGGTCCCTACATGGTAACTCGTTTTTTACGTAGTAGAGCCATGCTGCAGCTATTTTATGGTTTACGGTCGACTCAACCTGGGAAGGTCCATGCTCTGGCAAAATACCAGCGTAAAATTGTAGCTCAATGCTGCTGTGTTTCATAAGGTAAGTGTAGAGAACCGGAGACGTTTTTCACTGGAAACGAGACATTCCATCTTAGTCCTCATGGTTGGTAATATATCCTGGATTCCGATTCTTAATCGAGAATAAATGAATGTAGATACTTATGCGCCACTGCCTCCACTTACCATCAAGTGGACTGGGTACTCGTTTGTCACCTTAAGGCTGGTGTTGGTGCAGACGTACGAGACGCTGCGGCCGCAGTTCCCGGGCGTGGCGGGCGTGCTGCGCGCCATCCCCGGCGTGGACGCGCACGACCTGCGCCGCCTCGACGACAAACTGGCCGCCGCGCACCCGCGCCCCGCCAAGATCGACAAGGCCAAGCGCGACCTCTTCAAGAAGATCGCCTCCAGGGTCAGTACACCGCACAACTACACAACACCACAACACCACACAACTACGATACTAACGCCTGCGCCGCCTCGACGACAAGCTGGCCGCCGCGCACCCGCGCCCCGCCAAGATCGACAAGGCCAAGCGCGACCTCTTCAAGAAGATCGCCTCCAGGGTCAGTACACCGCACAACTACACAACACCACAACACCACACAACTACGATACTAACGCCTGCGCCGCCTCGACGACAAGCTGGCCGCCGCGCACCCGCGCCCCGCCAAGATCGACAAGGCCAAGCGCGACCTCTTCAAGAAGATCGCCTCCAGGGTCAGTACACCGCACAACTACACAACACCACAACACCACACAACTACGATACTAACGATTATAATTTAGTTACAATAACTATTACAAATTATAAATACTGATTAATATCTGAAAGTAAATGATGTGTTTAATGAAACGCAACAATGTGCATCTTTTGCATGTATTAAGTACAAATGAACTATACTATAACTACATATTATGAACTATCAAAATATGTCTAATATACATTAATTATATATCGTTCCAGCTAATCGGACGCAACGTCGGGCAGCTCTTCAAGAAGGAAGTGTACATTTTGGACTTGCCTACAATGCACGTCCCCAAAGAGAAGGCTCGAAGCGCACTCGACGGGCCCGAGGGCGCCGCACTCGAAGGACTGTTCGCGTCTCAAGCGCCCACGTAGCGATATCTCACCTTAAGCGATCACCGGCAGCATGCGGAAGCAAATTTAGTTTTATATGTAAATTTTTACTTTTATTTGCCTTGTGACCGCTTAACGTAACTAGGTTCTAAGTGCGCTTGCAAAACGAGCGTAGTAGTAAAATATGGCACGGATATGTTGCAAAGTACATATGCAAAGTACTTTAAAATGCCATTTTGCTTAAAGGCTTATCTAAATTAGACCAAAAATGAAATTTGTTGGCCTTGTTAATTTATTTGAGAACAGCATTTGATACCGCAGAAAAGGTATCAAAAAAAAATTGCCCCGTCACGTTGCATTTCATTTTACATCAGTCAACTAATTTGTGTCTTCAAATATGGATTTATATTGGCTGTATCACAAATAACAATAATTGTGTAGAGAAAGATATATTTTGTACATTTATATTGAGATCAACTGTTGTTACACCATACCAAGCGTTCATCGAGTAGGTTAATATTATTATTTCATTTTTATGAGTTTAATTTTAATTTTAACCAGGCCATTAAGCAGCTGTTTCATTAATTTTAACAAGCTAGACACTTGCGTGCGTCATCGTCCGCATATGCGTCCGCGCGTGATCGTAACGTGAGTTAGCGCAAGCCATACCCTACTCGCAATGTTATATACATTTTACTGTGAATAACCGTTTATATGTTAATAAATTATATTATTGAATTGTGATTATATTTATTACTAGCTGTCCCCGCGACTTCGTCCTCGTGGATTTTATTACGATGGATTTCATAAGTTTTAATTTTATTGCGCGGAACCCTAATTTTTTTTCTAAAATAAAAGTAGCCTTAGTTACTCCTTTTAATATCAGCTATCTACCAGTGAAATTCCCGTCAAAATCGAAGATTAGCCGGAATCAAATAGACAGACAAAAATTTTAAAATTTGTTTTTTTCTTATAAGTACCGTATATACTTTCATATGCCTTTAGTAAATAGCTGTAATTTTGACATTACAAACAGACACTTAAATTTAATTTATTTGTATAGATTACACGAAAATCCTTGTACTAAAAGTAATATATTCTCAGCACTTTGTGGCATTAGCGGATTAGGCCAAGCATGTACTTTTTTGTTTATTTACAATGTATAATACAACCAGTTACCAAATTCTTGTTGTATATTGTTGTCGATTAGACAAAGTGTCTGTATTTTTGTGTATTGTTCACTAATTTACTCTAATATTAATGGCTAAATCTTAAACTAAGATGGAGAGTATTGACTGACTTGACACTGGCAGAATTCTATCAAGAGAAGCCAAAAAAAAAAGAAGAAGATGGAGAATCCTGCTGGTAATAGAATAGCAATTTTAAAGTTTGTTGAAAGAGTATTGTACGGATAAATGATTTTATTTAAACTGTTAATTATATTGATGCAAAATTGATAATTATTATATATTTTTTAAATGACGCAAATGATGTTTACCTAACAGTTAGCCACACAGCAGCTTTTGCTGTCGCACGGATGGGCCGGCTCGAACCGGGGTGGTAGCACAACCTCACAGAATACCAACGTGAAGTAGAGGTTTACTTCTGCGTTTCGCTTGGTGAGCGTAGGTGGCCGGAGGCCCCATTCTCTTCCCCCCCCCCCCCCATGGTATCGGAAGTAAACAAGACTACCCCAGGAGGGTACCAGCACCCCTGGAGAATCCCCGGCTGAGCATTCACGACCAACCTACTCCACTCCTGAGCGTGGGTGCTCAGGCTGCCTCGCATATTCTAGGAGGGGGGGGGGGGGGGGGGGCAATTTCGCTCGCGACGAATACTGCTCGGGGCAAGCGGAGCAATAAGACCATAGATATAATAAAAGAAGGAGATATGCCCGGTAGTTGAAAATGTATCGGAACCCAGTGTCTCCAGTTGGCCCCTACCACCCGCCTACTACTACACTTGCAGATCAGTAAAAGCAATATATACGCAGTCGCGCACACATCCTCATTTTATAAATCAGAACGTACTACACAATCAATTATAAACCGTATCCCTACAAACACAGCGTGCATTTACCATGCACCGTACTACCACTCAAAAATATCGGTCGCTATCGTTGTGCTGTGCAAAAGCTTTTTTTTTACATATACATTAGTGATTGACTAAATTGGAAAGTTATCGATTCTCTTTCATTTATACAAAAATTGAAAATAAAATAAATAAAAAACGATATGCACAGGTAATTATATAATAAAAATAAACAATATGTAGCTAAACGTAAATTATTAAGTACCTAACCTACCTAACAAATTAAAACAATAAAAAAATCCGCTTATGTCGCTTATTGAAAAAGTAGGTATTTTGGCATATGGTACTAGTTTTTGTAGGGAACCAGTTTGGTGGCCTTCCTGTGGTATCAATTTATTTCTTTTTTAAATTAGCATCTTTTAGGAAGCTGAAAAGGTACGATAATAATTTATTTATCATTTACATATATCCTACGCAACCTCACCATGTACCTGGCAAGCTTCCTAATTTGTCAACCGTTTCAGCACACCGGGCTGAAACGGTTGACAAATTGAAAGAATATACTATAATAGCAATTCGCCAATCGACATTGTTGTCGATAGCATACGTTAGTGGATCTGCACAAGCACATCATTAACTCATCGCAAGATACAGTGGTCGTACTACACCCCATAAATAAAGTATCGTTTTGTCATATTTACATTGCTTGTTCAGTCGCTTAGCGACGTACATAAGTAGTGGTTAAGGAGCAATGTATTTACTACAAAATAGTACAGTCGCAGTGATATTTGAAAACAAAAATAACGCATTAAGAGCAAGAAATATGTTACGATTTGTTGTTTTTCATGATTTGAAAGATAAATACATAGGCTGCACTAAAAGTATCGGGAATGGAATATTTCCACTGTTCCTGTCATATTAAAATCTTTTTAATTGAAAACTCCTTGGTTTTAAAAACCGAATACCATTTATTTATTTAAAAAAAGATTCTCGGTTTTGTCACAAGGTTTTGTCAAACTTGTTTAGTCGTTGAGAAAATGGAATTCATAGATAAATATATATGTAGCAAGCTAATGGAATTGACTCGAGAAAATTCAAAAGCGATGATTTATTATGACTTTCGAAGTGGTTTAACACAAAAACAGTGTGTTGACCGGATGAATTTCTGCATTTGGTGATGAAGCCCCATCCAAAACCACAATTTATCGCTGGTTTGCTGAATTTCAACGTGGACGTGTCAAGCTCAGTGATGACCCCCGTCAAGGTCGTCCAAAAACTGCAGTCACCCAAGAAAACGTTGATGCTGTGTGTAAGCTGATTGAGGAAGATCGACATGTGACATACCGCGAAATTCGGGCAACTTTAGACATTGGCATGAGTCAAATACAAATAATCTTGCATGAACAATTAGGTGTAAAAAAGTTGTTTTCCCGATGAATACCGCATTCGCTCTGTGAAGAGCAAAAAGCGGCTCGCGTTACTTGGTGCGTCAGAACTCTCGAAAGATTCCACGCAGGATCCTCAAATGCTGTATACAAGATCGTAACAGGTGACGAATCCTGGATATACGCGTACGAACCCGAAACAAAAAACCAGTCACGAGTTTGGGTGTTCGAAAATGAGTTAAAGCCAACAAAAATTGTTCGTTCACGGAGTGTTACAAAAACAATGGTGGCCACGTTTGTCTCCAAAACCGGCCATGTTACGACTATTCCTCTTGAGGGACAAAGAACGGTTAATGCAGAATGGTATGCTAGCATTTGTTTGCCACATGTCGTTTCTGAACTCCGTAAAGAGAACTGCAACCGCCGCATCATCCTACATCACGATTCACGACAATGCGAGTTCTCACACCGCACACAGAACAAAAGAGTTTTTAGAGCAAGAAAACATAGAATTATTAGACCATCCGCCGTACAACAGCCTTGACCTAAGCCCTAATGATTTCTATACTTTCCCTAAAATAAAGAATAAATTGCGTGGACAGAGATTTTCATCACCTGAAGAAGCTGTGGACGCCTACAAAACGGCCATTTTGGAGACCCCAACTTCCGAATGGAATGGTTGCTTCAATGATTGGTTCCATCGTATGGAAAAATGTGTCAAATTTCGCGGAGAATACTTCGAAAACCAATAAATACATTTTTAAATAGTAATGTTGTGTCACTTCCTTGATTCCCGAAATTTTCAGTGCCGCCCTTGTACGCCACACAAAAAGCCAAAAGGTACTGAATATCATATGTTCTTAAATAACAACAGGAATGTCCACTTTTTATTTTTTGCTGTTTCTAAGTATACACAAACACATACGCCTGTCACCCAGAGGGGTAGGCAGAGACTACGCACTTCCATTTGCACCTACGCACTTCCACACGCGATCCTGACACACCTCTCTCGCCTCCTTTACATACATATATCTACGCATACACGCTCGTCGGTTAAGGGTACTCCTAATCTGGTCCATTTTCAATGTATCGCCGATTTGGTCGATAAACCTTCGTCAGGGGCGTCCCTTCCCGACTCTACCGTTCACTTCTGAAACATAAATTTGCTTTGTCACTTTCCTCGTTAATTCTTTCTACGTGACCAAACCACCGAAGCATTCCTTTTTTATCCTGGTGACAATTTCATCTTGCAAACCACACTTTTCTCTTATCACACTATTTCTCACCCCGACATTCAGATTCAGCCCTAGCATACTCCTAAATGACCGCATTTCTACAGCATTTATTCTACTCTCATGCTTAATCTGCCAGACCCAACTTTCACTGCATAATAGCGTTCTATATCCTTATCATATCTACCATCCCTGCTAAATAAACATCCCAAATATACAAACATCCACTTGCTCAATCAACTCCCCTTCTATTCTTATTTCACATAACGTTTTACTTTCTTCTCTTTCAAAAACCATCACTTTCGTCTTACCTGCGTTCACTTTCATACCCCTTTCTTTTAATGACCAGTTCATTAAAGTAACCATCAAATAGGCATCATTTAATTACAACCCAAAAACCCCTATAACTAAACTGACCATTTATTTTTAACTCAAAACAGGAAATGGGTTTATTTATACTCTAAAAACTAACTTTATACAATTAGTGTTCACTATTTTTTTTATAGGATCGGGTGACAAACGAGCACACAGTCCACCTGATGGTAAGTGGTTACTGTGACCCATAGACATCTATATCTATCCTCAATAAAGACTCAAGATGCAGATGCGTTGTCACCCGCGAGGACTAAGATGGAATGCCTCTTTGCCAGTAAAAAGGGTCTCCGGTTCTCTACACTCACCATACGAAACACAGCAGCGTTAAGCTGCTATTTTACGCTGGTTTTCAACTACTATTAAATTATATTCGGTATAGACGGTAATTATTAAATACATTTTTTTTAAATTATTAATTACATTTGCCAGTGGAACAAATTTGCTTTAATAAAGTTTGTGATGATTTTAAATAAGAATAAAATTCTGGGCAAGTTTTTTTATTGTTACCTTTGTTAACAACATCGCCTTTAGAACTGGAACCGTAAGTGTTTTTTTCAGTCGTCCACAATTTATTCAAAATAGAAAAATACTCTTTCTACTGGAGCATTTGTACCAGGTAGACATAAAATATATTCGATTAAAAAAAATTATGTTGAAGATTGTTGACTGAATAAGTCCATCCAACGAGTTACGGGACAATTTTGTATCCCGGAGCTTTGTTTGGGGACAATGGGACAGGTGACCGAGAAAAGGGACAGTCCCGTTCAAAACGGGACGTATGGTCACTTTACCTACAACCCGGCGACGGCTCCGTGGCGCAGTGGCATAGCAATCAGTTGTTGCGCTGGGGGCCGCGGGTTCGAATTCCGTACGGAACAAGTATTTGTATGGCCTGCAAATAATTGTTCCGGGTCTGGATGATTGTCCTTGTGAAATTTATGTTTGTAAACTGCCTCCACGACACAGGAGAAAATCCTAGTGTGGGGGTAATGTTTTTTTAAAAATTGAAATTGAAAGATTGAACCCTTATACGTCTTGTTGATTTTTGTATTACCTTTAGTAAAGTTACCCTTATATATAAATAAATATAATTACGTATGTAGAAATAAAATTGAATAAAAATAAAAACAAACATGTTTTTTTTTCATCCTCATCAATCATTGGGATGGGATGTCAGCCAGCATAAATAATAAGCAGGCTAAGTTACAAGGTGCTCAGTTCTAAAATTAGTAGGTAGGTATGTTACTTTTCAATACGTGACACGTAAAAATTAACAATAATCAAAAACACATCTGCGAAACATCCTATTTATTTATTTATTTTTTATTGCACCAAATATTTGTACAAAAGGCGAGCTATCTATCTATTTACCTATAGTGAGTACGTATCTTTTAAACTCACAATTTTCAATGCTTCATTTTTAATATATAATCAATTATACAACTTCATAATTAGATAATATATGAGAATATAATGCAACCGAATAATTCTAATATAATGCAACCGAATAAAACAATTAAAATACGTTTATCGTTGTACGCCGTGTGTATTTACATAAAATAGTTTATTGATGTTGAAAAAATAACGCGATATATTGTAACGAGTCGGCGCGGCGGACCGAATGCTCAAGGTCGTTCGCATGGAGTAGCCCCTTAAACAGCCACGGAGAAGCTACACAGCCCTGTCTGACACCTTTTTGAATGCGAAACAGTCCGAGTAGACCCCGTTGATCCTGACACAAGCACTAGAGTCCCTAAAAAGAGACTTTAACGCCTGTATCAAACCAGCGCTCAACCCAAATGAGGTTAGTGTTTGCCATAACACGTTCCTGTCCATTCTGTCATAAGCCTTTTCCAAGTCCATGAACGCATAAAAAACTTTCCGGTTTTTGGCCAAAAATTTCTCCGCAATCATGCGCATGGAAAAGATTTGATCCGTACACCCCATCCCCTTTCTAAGTCCAGCTTGCATATCCCAAATTCTTCCATCAATTTCTTCCATAACTCTTTCAATTAACACCTTAGCATACAGTTTACCCACAATGCTAAGTAAGCTGATACCACGGTAGTTTTTACAGTCCTGCTGTGACCCCTTTTCCTTATATATTGGGACTATAACGGCTTTGCACCAGTCTTCCGGTACCCGCTTCAGTTCCCAACATAAATTAAACAAGGTGTACAGCAGGCCTGCAACCACACCCTCTCCAGCCCTTAGCATTTCGAGTGATACTCTATCATATCCGGCTGCCTTACCTGCTCTCATGCTTTTCATTGCTTTAATTATTTCATCTACACTTATCTCGCTACCTCTCTCCATTTCTCTCGGAATTTCTATTTCACTTAATTCAGACGACTCTTCACTCTTAAACACGCCTTCAAAGTTTTTTTTTATAGAAGAGGGGGCAAACGAGCATGGGGCTCACCTGATGGTAAGTGACTACCGCCGCCCATGAACAACCGCAACACCAGGGGAATTGCAGATGCGTTGCCGGCCTTTTAGAAAGGTGTAAGCTCTTTTCTTGAAGGTTCCTAAGTCGTATCGGTCCGGAAAATTCGCTGGTGGTAATTGATTCCACAAGGAAGTTGTGCGAGGGAGAAAACTTCTTCTAAATCGCACAGTGGTGGACCCCCAATCATCCAGATGGTATGGATGGTAACGCGAGTTTTGTCGCGATGTGCGATGGTGAAATTGAGCGGCTGGAATTAGTCCGAACAATTCCTCAGAGCACTCCCCGTGATAGATGCGATAAAATACGCAAAGAGATGCAACATCTCTACGCAGTGCCAGTGTATCGAGCCGATCAGAAAGAACTCGGTCGTCGACGATTCGAACCGCTCTGCGCTGGATGCGGTCAAGTGGAAGGAGCTGGCACTGGGGTGCCCCGGCCCAGAGATGAGAACAGTATTCCATGTGGGGCCGAACTTGCGCTTTGTAAAGTTGCAAGCGATGTGCCGGCATGAAATACTGTCTCGCTCTGCTGAGCACGCCAAGCTTTTTAGAGGCCAATTTGACTTTCCCTTTCAAGTGACCACGAAACTGCACACTATTCGATATGTCGACGCCAAGGATTCCGATACTAGCTGAGGCAGCAAGGGAGATACGACAAAGGGGTTCTTTTTAGCGGTAAACGCGCAAACTTGTGTCTTCTAGGGATTGAACTGGACTAGATTTAGTCGGCCCCAATCCGAGACTTTGTTAAGCAAAGACTCGACTTCAGACACAAGTTTGTCCCGGTACTCAGCGACGTTTTCCCGAGAAATATTGGCACGGCCGGTATATAAGGCATCACCAGTGCTGTCGTCTGCATAGCAATGAATGCTGCCAGTTAGCAACATATCATTGATATGCAGGAGAAACAGCGTTGGTGATAGCACGCAGCCTTGTGGAACACCAGCGTTGATAGGCTTGAAATCAGAGCATGCACCGTCTACTACGACCTTGATGCTCCGATCAGCAAGGAAACTGGTGATCCATTTGCACAATTTCAAAAGCCCATAGGAAGGAAGCTTCGAAAGAAGCGCTTTGTGCCAGACCCGATCAAAAGCCTTCGCTATGTCCAAACTAACGGCCAATGCCTCCCCCTTGGACTCTACTGCCTCCGCTCATTTATGAGTCAGATAGACTAGAAGATCACCAGCTGATCGACCTCGACGAAAACCGTACTGGCGGTCACTAATCAGCTGGTGATCCTCAAGGTACCTCATGAGCTGGCAAAAGTATATTAGTACTAGCTGTGCCCCGCGGTTTCACCCGCGTATATCACGCGTCTGCGCCTTGTGACATGCGAACTTTGAGTGAGACATCACGACGGACGGTTGCTGAATTAACAAAGATTTAAAAAGTGAAATATGTTACTAAAATTACATGGTTAACGTAATTGGTGGTTATGCATAATACAGGTACTGATACGAAGAATGTGGCCTAGTTTGTACCGGCGTTACTATTTCACATTTTAACATGAAAAAGTAGTTATTGTGACATAACTGTAATAGTTAAACATATGGTATAGCAGACTTTTTTGTAGATATTAATATCTTCTATAAAACTGAAGTATATTACTTTGCTCTATTATCAATAGTTTCCGCAGCGTACGCGATATAAGGATTCTTTTTGGTATTTTTTTCACACCTTGGGTTACATTAACGAAGTTTTCATACGGATCCCTAACTTTTTTGAAAATATTATATAGCCTATGTTCATCAGGGATAATGTAGGATTCTAATGGTGAAAGAACTTTTCAAATCGGTCCAGTAGTTTCGGAGCCTATTCAATTCAAACAAACAAACAAATCTTTCCTCTTTATAATAGTAGTGTAGATGTAGATATATAGTATAGTAAATATAGTATATATAGTATTCCTTCCATCTCTTTAAATTCGAAACTTTATCATTCAGCATGCAGCCATTCTCGTCTCGTATAGCATTCATTCTAGGCTGTTTTGAATTTCCCCTGGCAGTTCTTACGAGCTTCCAGAACATTTTAATATTTGCCTGGAAGTTATCAGATATTCTTCTATCATTCTTATCTATCCTTTCTTGCTTTTTCCTTTCAACAACTTCTTTTACTCTCTTATTTATACGTCTAAAGTCTGCCTTTTTTCTTTCAATCTCATCATTCATACTGCCAAAATTACCAGCTTTGGCTGCTAGTAAATCTAGCCATGCTCTCTTCTTTGCATCAACTTCCATCCGTACCTCATCATCCCACCACAACGTATTACTTTTCCTTTCATTCGTTCTCTTACTTACAACACATACTTCGGTGGCTGTATCCACCAAAATTTTCTTAACATTATTCCATATATTCTTCAAGTCTAAATCATTCATACATAATTCATTCCACACATTTATATTTTCCCTCAGTTGCATTTATACTTTTCTTTCACACCTTCATCTTGTAACCTCTCTATTCTTATACACTGTAACGCAGTGGTAGACACAGATGTCCGATGCCGCCAACGCTTGAATAGACCATTAATTCGGCATAAGACCAAGTAATGATCCGTCCCTGCGTTGGACCCACGGTAAACCCTTGTATCTACCACTGCGCTCCTCATTCTTTCATCCACAATTATGAAATCTATCATGCTTCTATCATCCCCTCTTTCCCAAGTATACATGTGAATCCTCTTATGGCGAAAGAAAGTGTTCGCCACAAAAATATTCTTTTCCACACATATTGAAAGGTAAGATATTATTATTTATAGGTAGATCTAGATAATTAGGTACCTAGTTATTGATGCCAGTTACAGATTTATTATAACTTTACACAAGTCTTATAACCTACGATTCTGGGCATGTACCATACTTTCATGTACAAATTATATACTAAAACTATACGAAACTATTGTCAATTTTAATTAAAAATAACGCTAATTAAAAAAAAGCTGCGACTTAGGGCTTCCCTTATATCCTTATTAGAGCAGTAGTCCACCATTCGTCCCAATGCGGTTGGTGGACGGAGTACTAGATAATCAGTACTTCTTTAGACAACACCTCGGTAATAAAACCTTAACTGGAAAAAAGTACGAGATAAATAATTCAATTAAGAAATTTTCACTTAAGCATAAAAAAACATTGTGTGGACTGAGAGACTACAGTTTAGATATTTGTGTCTTTTATCTTTAACCCTTTGTGTCTTGTTACTTAGTAAAGTAAGCTTTACATTCTTTACTAAATATCTGTCATCACATTAACTTCATTTTTAAGATAATTTCAGAGATCTAGCTGGCTGTAACTTTTTATATATCCTTTTACAAATTCCAAGATTCGTTCTACAATTGTTTTAGGCCTACTACTAAATCCTTAGCAATTCCGTTCGCGAATTCCCAGCTTGGGCCCTCAGTGCTCACACACAGGATTTTTCTTGTCACGATTGAAGTAATTGTTAAAACAAGGTCCTTAATAAAATCATCATAATCGTTACTACTCCTTAAACTCCTAAGTCCTGAACATATCTACACGAAATACTAGATTCATAAAGTAACTACCAATAAATCAGGTGGGATAATGGTCATGCACTGGCTTATAATAGTAAAAAAAATATACTATACAATATATATATATATAAAAAAAACACAAGTTTAGAAACAAAATAAATAGGTTTACTAAATATTTTCACTTTTCATAAGTATACACCAGTTGTAATCCCAGGTTAATGTTGATTCCGTTTGAAACCAGGTCAATTTTGTTGTTAGTTATGTCAGCTTTAAACACTGAGTTATTTTCTAACTTCACACATTTGTTCTCATGATCCCCGATTACAGGTATCTTCCTGGGTCCCAAAATTGGGTCTTTATATCTCCAAAGATTCAGATGAGTAGTATCTGAAAAGAAAGTGTCTTTTATAAGATTATGGGTGTTGTAAAAAAGAAATTAATACATAAACTGGTATGCTCTGGACTAGATGATGGACTTACTCTTACTTCAAAATGAAAACCTGGACCAAGCTATGAAAATAAGTGTTGTCGTCCGTTATGTTGTAAATAAATATTTATGCTTTTAACCACTCATTCAGAAAAGATCTCCGTCTTGCGACAAACCAACAAAGAACCTATAATTTTTTTAAATAATTTACAATTTAGGCGATCACCTCAATGACTCAGACACAGATACCGAGATATAAACGAAACCTGTTTATATGTGTATATATATATATATATATATATATATATATATATATATATATATATATATATATATATATATATATCCACATATAAACAGGTTATCAGTTATAGACACCAAAGACATTTAAGTAGTAGTAGTAATAGACCGGACATCAGTAGCAAAATTGTCATCTGTAACTTATGTCCTATAGGATATATCTCCGATTTTTGTCATTTAGTCTTAGTGACATCGTCAAAAAGTCAAGATGCATTCGTTTCATATATTTAAAAAAAAAATATTTTTAAAGAAAAAATGCCCGGTTGTGCCTTAAGATATTGTAAGTCACGATTTGGAGCAAAAAATGAACGTGATTTCGGTTTATTATCGTAAATATAACATATATTTACCGAATAATCTTTAAATTTTTATATTTCTAGTAGATTGTTCAAGAACATTTATTTTTATTGTAATAAGCGCCCTCTGTTATCCAGTACACGTCACTTTAGTTACCAATTTTAAAGTTAGTGATTGACGACGTTTATCGATTGGGATTATCGATAAAAAAATATACAGGATGCCGATTTAATCCTTTACAATATTTAAGGAGGTAAAAAAATCAACGACACTGTGCCCATACCAACAAAAATGACTAGCATATACCAACTAAGCTAAGTACCCTACTTTATGTGGAGCAAGGGTGGGAAATTTTTTTTAGGCATGCTGATGAGATTTTCTGTGTTGCTTATGAGCATACTGAGGATACATGCTGTGTTGATATTTAGCAATACAGCAAGTCTACACTTTTAAATACCAGGCTTCATTGTATGGTGGCTTTACACCGGGCTTCATTGTCTGGTGGTTTTCAAGGACAAAGCCATTATAGATCCTCGCTTACAGTGATAGGAGAGGGCAATAGATTTCTCACATTAAAAACAATTTGTACTGTTAAAGATATTAGATGCAAGAAGTTGTAGGTTAAGCCTGAGTAGGAAATTACGGTAAAAACTTAAAATAATAATTTTTATTGATCTTTAAGTACTGCAGCCGATGAAACGTGAAATATCGTGAAACGGCTTTTAAGTTCAGTGTTTTCCTAAAATATTTTAGATTTGAAGTGTATTTTTGTAATATAAACAAATTTAAAAACATAGAGGCGCTCTCTTATTGGCTTTGGCGTTTCTCAGTGTGTCTTTAACGCCGACCGATCAATCATATGCTATTATTATAGCAGCTAATGGACCGAGTGACGTCATGCCACCAAGGTGGCAACCAAAGTGACTGCTGTTTGAATTGATTCTTAGTTATTGGAAATTAAGTATTTTATTTCATGATACTAAAGGGGCATAAAAAAATAATATGATTTTTTTCGTGTGATGGAAGTCATGATAAATAGATTTATACACTAAAACAATCATGTATATTCCCTATTATTATATCGAAAAGCATTTCAAACTTAGTAACCATCAACGACATTATCGATACTTTGATATCGAAGCGGTAACATTCCTAAAACGAGGTTATATTTATTAGCGTCACCTACTGAGGAATAGCTAAAATGTTGTCTTAATAAATGCTTAGCGTTGTTTTGTTATCTTTAACTAGAGGGTGCCACACGCGCACTAGCTCAAAGTTTTTGTATATAAATGTTCCCAATGTCCGCTCTATAGTATATCTATATATTTAAATCTCTTTGTATGACACATATATGGCATTCCGTCCGCCTTTTAACAAAGACCTTAAAATAAAAAATATTATAAATATATTTTTGATAAGGGGATGAGTCGCTCGCGTCCGTAGGCTTCGACCACCTAATCCTAGGCCCACCCTACACGTGTCCCCCGGGTGGTGCTAAACGAGCGACAAAGCCGAAACGACAGACTCGGCTCCTTGCCGTATGGTAGCGGCATAAAATCTACCACCACTTAGTTCGCACCATGAGCCAAGAAGGAAAAGAAATGGCCCCGAGTTCCCGGCGCCCCTTTAATGGGGCAGGGGTGCGAAGAATCTCCGGGAGAAAAACCGGCGACGAGGTTCGCCACCCGTCACGTCCTGTCTCCCGGGGGGGCGAAAAGTGGATTGCGGAGGCCCGTCTGGCCACGCTGAATGTATGTGGAGCAATGAATGATAAGATGGATGAAGTATGCGAAATGATGAATGATAGAGGAATAGATGTGTTATGTGTAAACGAGACGAAACGAAAGGGAAGAGATGTCACTGCACATGGCATGTATACCGCTTACTGGTCTGGAGTAGACGAGACCGAGCGGGCATGCCAAGGAGTCGGTGTCATCCTTTCAGAAAGAATGGGTCAATGTGTGAAAGAGTATGAATGTGTTAGCCCAAGGCTGCTGTGGATGCGAATGAAAGTGGGCTTAAAGAAGTTGTTTGTGCTAGGGGTGTACGCCCCAGATATGTCTAAGCCCACTTATATCCGAGAGCAGTTTTGGGACATGGTAAGGCTGGTGTTGATGAAATGTAAGAAAAATGAAAATATTATTATGTTAGGAGATTTTAATGGAAGGGTTGGGGTGAAGAGGTCTGGTTATGAAAGGATATTAGGAACGTTTGGCGATGAAAGAATAAATGAGAATGGTGAAGACCTCCTCACCGTATGTGTGGAAAAGAATCTTTTTGTGGCGAACACTTTCTTTCGCCATAAGAGGATTCACATGTATACATGGGAAAGAGAGGATGATAGAAGCATGATAGATTTTATAATTGTGGATGAAAGAATGAGGAGCGCAGTGGTAGATACAAGGGTTTACCGGGGGTCCAACGTAGGGACGGATCATTACTTGGTCTTATGTCGAATTAATGGTCTATTCAGACGTTGGCGGCATCGGACATCGGTGTCTACCACTGCGTTACAGCGTATAAGAATAGAGAGGTTACAAGATGAAGGTGTGAAAGAGAAGTATAAATGCAGATTGAGGGAAAATATAAGTGGGTTGAATGAATTATGTATGAATGATTTAGAATTGAAGAATGTATGGAATAATATTAAGAAAGTTTTGGTGGATGCAGCCACCGAAGTATGCGGTGTAAGTAAGAGAACGAATGAAAGGAAAAGTAATACGTTGTGGTGGGATGATGAGGTACGGATGGAAGTTGAAGCAAAGAAGAGAGCATGGCTAGATTTACTAGCAACTAAAGCTGGTAATTCTGGCGGTATGAATGATGAGATTGAAAGAAAAAAGGCAGACTTTAGACGTATAAATAAGAGAGTAAAAGAAGTTGTTGAAAGGAAAAAGCAAGAAAGGATAGATAAGAATGATAGAAGGATATCTGATAACTTCCAGGCAAATATTAAAATGTTCTGGAAGCTCGTAAGAACTGCCAGGGGAAATTCAAAACAGCCTAGAATAAATGCTATACGAGACGAGAATGGCTGCATGCTGAATGATGAAGTTTCGAATTTAAAGAGATGGAAGGAATACTTTGAAAGCGTGTTTAAGAGTGAAGAGTCGTCTGGAATAAGTGAAATAGAAATTCCGGAAGGAGTGGAGAGAGGTAGGGAGATAAGTGTAGATGAAATAATGAAAGCAATGAAAAGCATGAAAGCAGGTAAGGCAGCCGGATATGATAGAGTATCACTCGAAATGCTGAGGGCTGGTGAGGGTGTGGTTACGGGCCTGCTGCACACCTTGTTTAATTTATGTTGGGAACTGAAACGGGTACCGGAAGACTGGTGCAAAGCCGTTATAGTCCCAATATATAAGGGAAAGGGGTCGCAGCAGGACTGTAAAAACTACCGTGGTATCAGCTTGCTTAGCATTGTGGGTAAACTGTATGCTAAGGTGTTAATTGAAAGAGTTATGGAAGAAACTGATGGAAAAATTTGGGATGTGCAAGCTGGATTTAGAAAGGGGATGGGGTGTACGGATCAAGTCTTTTCCATGCGCATGATAGCGGAGAAGTTTTTGGCTAAAAACCAGAAAGTTTTTTGTGCGTTCATGGACTTGGAAAAGGCTTATGACAGAGTGGACAGGAATGTGTTATGGCAAACACTGAACTCATTTGGGTTGAGCGCTGGCTTGATACAGGCATTAAGATCTCTTTATAGGGACTCTAGTGCTTGTGTCAGGATCAACGGGGTCTACTCGGACTGGTTTGGCATTCATAAAGGTGTCAGACAGGGATGTGTGGCTTCCCCGTGGTTGTTTAACTTATTTATGGACAGTTGTTTGCAAACTTTGAAAGTTGAAGAATGTGGGTTGAGAATGGGTGAGTCAACCGTCAAATGCCTTTTGTACGCCGATGATCAAGTCATATTTGCATCGTCGGCGGCCGAGTTGCAAATGATGGTTACTTTAATGAATTGGTCATTGAAAGAAAGGGGTATGAAAGTGAACGCAAGTAAGACGAAAGTGATGGTTTTTGAAAGAGAAGAAAGTAAAACTTTATGTGAAATAAGAATAGAAGGGGAGTTGATTGAGCAAGTGGATGAGTTTGTATATTTGGGATGTTTATTTAGCAGGGATGGTAGATATGATAAGGATATAGAACGACGAGTGAACGCAGGAAATAGAGTGAATGGGGCTCTACACGCTATTATGAGGAGTCAGAATGTGTCAACTAAGGCACGTATGGCAATTTATAATGCTGTGTTAGTCCCTACTTTAATGTATGGTAGTGAAAGTTGGGTCTGGCAGAAGAAGCATGAGAGTAGAATAATTGCTGTAGAAATGCGTTCCTTAAGGAGTATGCTAGGGCTGAATCTGAATGACAGGGTGAGAAATAGTGTGATAAGAGAAAAGTGTGGTTTGCAAGATGACGTTGTGACAAGGATTAAGAAAGGAATGCTTCGGTGGTTTGGTCATGTAGAAAGAATGAACGAGGAAAGAGTGACAAAGCAAATTTATGTTGCGGAAGTGAACGGCAGGGTCGAGAAGGGACGCCCTAGACGAAGGTTTATCGACCAAATCGGCGATACATTAAAAATGGGCCAGATTAGGAGTACCCTTAACCGACGAGCGTGTATGCGTAGATATATGGATGTAAAAGAGGCGAGAGAGGTGTGTCAGGATCGCGCCAAATGGAAGTCCGTAGTCTCTGCCTACCCCTCTGGGTGACAGGCGTGAGTGTTTATGTATATGTACTTACCTTTGATTAATTTGATTTCTTTGGCAATCTTTGTTTTGACTTTGTCTACCGTATCGCCATCAACCAGGCACACAGAAACAGTGAAAAGTCCGTTCAAAGGTGTTGGGTTGATGAAAGTGACGTCGAGTCCGGGCTCGGCGCTGAAGCTGATGTGCGGCACGCCGGGGGCGCAGTCCTCGCGTGTTTTCTCCGGAGCCTCGGGACTGTCCGTGTATTTAACTTCGATTGTATCGAGCTAGAAGGCAACATAAAACTTAAAATTACACAGCATACGATAAAATACCATCTTTACATGATTTAAATAGCCGACGAAGCTTCATGTACACAATAAGAGTAATTTCAAGTGTTAAACCATGTTTCGGCTATCGATTTTTTTTGAATATTTCATTACTGAAATTAAAATTAAACAAAAAGTTCTTCGTGGCAGACCGACGCTGCAGCTATATGCTGCAACAGTGGGTCACCTCGATGGGGTAAGAACCTGACTTTCACAGAATACCAGCGTGAAATAGCAGAATAATGCTGTGTTTTGTAAGGTGAGTGTAGAGGATCCAGTTACATTTTTTACAGGAAACGAGGCCTTGCATCTTAATCCTCAGGGATGACAATGTATCTATTTATAGGCTGCATTGGACTGCATGCTTGCTTGTCACCCTTATACCTACTATCAAAAAATATTATTATTTAACTATACCCTGTACAACATAGCTTGATCTTTTTGACAGATGGGTCTTGTGATGGGAAACAGAAAATATCTAGTATTGCAAAAAATAACGCGTTATATGGGTACTTGTAACTGTGATGAGATGGTGTGACTGTATGTGTGTTCTAAACTATTCAATATAAATTAATTCATTCATCAATCAACTTCATTGCACTAGACATATAAAAACATTGGGTAGGTAAGCGACGATGGGTTATATTATTCATATGATATTGAGTTAAAATCAAAGTTGAAAAATAAAATAAAACTTTCTCTTTAAAGCATAGTTTTTAATCGGAAAGAGAAAGCACAACCAAGATTTTCATAGTCGGAGTCGTTGTAGCTAAATCGATAAAAATTATTTTAATTATTGCTTCTTTGTAACCGATATTTGTAACAGTTACTGCCTGTTATTTGTGTCCCACCTGACCGACCAATGTAACATTGCACGAGCGTCCATTGTTTTCAGCTTTTCTATTTAAATCTTACTTTGAAGCAATAAAAACCACTAAGATTTTCGGAAAATGCTTGAATCTTTAATACTATTGTGTTGTGTGTCTACTTTTAAATTTTTTTTTAATTTTTAAAATAAGAAAATATTATGTTCGTCATCGCAAAGTTATGTCGATCTCAAATTTGACAAAAGATCAAACTATGTTGTACAGAGTATAAAGTAAGTTTTAATAATTCTAACTCTGGGTTGGAATGGTAACCTAACATTCTGTGTAGTGCTACTACCACTACACGGCGTTTTCTGGAAAAAACTCATTCAAAAAGCCATTATGAACTTACAGGGTTGTATTGGTGATTTTAATGATAATAATTCTGTAAACACATAATCGCTAGGGTCGCGAATCATATTTTGTTAAATATAAATACAACCTAAACCTGACCTGCAAATTCCAAAAAACGCAAGAAAATTTGAATTTCGCGGGCCACCCTGAAGCTTCCACCTTAAAAATTTATTGAATTCGTGATACTGGGTGAAGCGTTCCCTTGTATATATAATCATTCATTAAGTGAATATTCAAGAAAAGATGTAACGGATAAAGCGTGGGCAGAAATATCGTTATAAATATCACTTTCTACTTCTTACATAATCAAACAATAAAAAATCCTCTTCGTCTAAAGAGGAAGTAAGATAATTTATAAATTTACCCAACACATCTGGTACCGTTGACGGAATGATTTCAGCTGAGATCTTACAAAACGATACGTCTACTCGACGATTCGTTTGTAGAACACTGCAGTTCTCGTACGCGTTGCGTCGTAACGATACGCTTACGATACGACTACGCTTACGACTCGTGTGCGAAGAGCCTTAGTCTATCCATATAAAAACTACGACCTGTCACGTATAAGCATATGTCCTCTGATCACGCATATGCCACGTCACTCAGTCGTAGAACCACGAATTGCGGGAAATACTTACATCCAAAGTACTGAGTAAATATTGCTTATTTTCGAGCAAGATAGCGGCCTCATCGAAGGGTAAGGCCACAGACAATGCGTCAGCTCCCACTCGCTCCATGTTCTCTCTAGTCGCTTGCACAAAGGGCATTACTCGCTTCATATATTTTTTGAGTTCAGGAATCTCAGCCAGCTTGCTCGAAATATTCTTGTTGTCTGGTAAACCTGAAGGCTGATCGAAAAAGAATAAGTTAATTTGTGGTAAAATATCCTAATTAGACATTTAACTATTAATTTTCTGTTATCATGCTTGCTGTAATTGTATAAAAATAGATTCAATATTTTAAATTTCTCTTCGTATGAATTATTGCGAAAGCAGAACGGAATCTTTGTGGCTTTTCTTTTGTACACTCTCCAGCAAATTCACATCTTTATCAAATTAGGGGTTCCAAATTTGAAATCCATACTCTATCAGCGATCGGATGTATGTTCTATAGACTTTGAGCAGTTTATTTAAAGATTTAATAAATTAATGTGTAAAAATTCTGAAAATAGTTTTTTCATACTTACACCATTGAGTTGTTTCAGGGTGCTTAGTATGATGTGTTGCCACTTAGGATATTCCTTAGCCACCCATATCACTGCCTTGTTTGGTTTCTTTTCCGGTTTGGGAGTTTCTCCCTTCTTAGCCTTTTTAACGGCGCAATGATTTTTCAGATAGATACGGAAAGAATGGGCGGCCTCCATGAGGTATGTGCTCGCTTTAACGGCCACTTCGTCTATTTCACCCGCTGCTGGCCAACGCGAGTGCAGGATACTTTTTTCCTATAAAACAATAAAATAAAATAAGCAGTGTGTAAAAAGAGACAGATATAAAAAAAGTTCTTAAGTTAATTAAGAACAAGAACGCACGCTGCGACGACGATGTTATGCTGACGAGGACATATGAATCACACTGACACGCCACATTTTGCGGTACCAACGTACACGCAACGGAAAAGAATGGCCAGAGATGAAGCGGGGAGGTATGATGCGGTGCGAGGTCGGATCAACAGTGGAATGTTTGTTGGGTGAGGAAACGTTTGTCAACAGCGTCTCAGCATTGTGACTTCGTTGTAAGCACTGCAATGCGACACACGTGTGGCCGTGTGACATCCGAAAACATAAAGACGACGCAACTCGTATATTTATTTATATTATATTTTTTTAATTCAACTCTTATATCAACAACAGCCCTTAAAGTCTACTGCTGAACACATGCCTTGAGAAAGATTGCGTCAGGTGGACATTACCCATACGCCCTACACTGGACAGGCAGGTTGGTGAGCGCAAGGCCGATAATCTCTCACAATAAATACTTATCTTAATCTCTTATCTGCGAAATTCTAAAATGAGGCCAAAATTCCTATAATGAGGCCAAACCTTCCTATAATGAGACCAAACCTTCCTATAATGAGGCCAAACCTTCCTATAATGAGGCCAAACCTTCCTATAATGAGGCCAAACCTTCCTATTATGAGGCCAAACCTTCCTATAATATTCGGCAGTGAACTGTTACGGCTGATAGGATAGAAAATAATGTACGATTTAGATGTTATGTACACGTACCACTATCCTAATGACATCCAAATAATATCAATTGAGAAGGCCATATTAGTGCAGGTCAATGCGTCCACCGAGATACCCCATTTTTTTTATAGGATAGGGTGACAAACGAGCACACAGTCCACCTGATGGTAAGTGGTTACTGTGACCCATAGACATCTACATCTATTCTCAGTAAAGACTCAAAATGCAGATGCGTTGTACCCGTGAGGACTAAGATGGAATGCCTCTTGTCCAGTAAAAAGGGTTTCCAGTTCTCTACACTCGCCATACGAAACACAGCAGCGTTAAGCTGCTATTTTACGCTGGTATTCTGTCGAGAGCCGACCCATTCGTGCTATAACTATTATATACTAATATAGCTGCAGCATGGCTCTACCACATATAAAATTTTTATGCTAACCTAATCGTTTCAAATGTAATGCTTATTTCTATAATTGAAAAAAGAAAAACGTTATACCCACACTAGGAATACCTCGTATATCTCGGAGGCAGACATTCCAGGAAAAATATTTGCGGGTCACAAAAATACAAAGACAACCGGCCTAACAAAACAATATAGTCGAAATGTAATAGTCATAACGTATATTATATTTATATCTGTGGTAAGCAGCGTCAAAGGTGCGAGACGTCTGGTGCAACGGGAGATGCCCATATCCAGCAGTAGATTTTATAGGCTATAGAAAACGAAAAAGAGTACAAGTTGTAAAGTTATGTAATTACATTACCTTTATTTAGGCCAGAGATCTGTCTGCCAGAAAGAGCCAACTGTCAAAGCTGAAGACCGAATGTGGCAGCATCGTTTCCGGGGCACCTGAGATTTTGAGTGAGATTGAGAGGTTCTATGGACAGCTGTACACGTCATCGTTGGAGCCACACGCAAGTGTGAGTAACGATCCAAGAGCGAGTCATATCCGACACTATTCCAAAGATATCCCGGACGTCAGTCTGAGCGAGATTAGAATGGCTCTCCAGCACCTTAAAAACGGCAAGGCCCCAGGCGGGGATGGAATTACAGCGGAGCTTCTGAAAGCGGGTGGAAGACCGGTACTTGAAGTCCTTCAGAGGCTCTTTAATTCCGTCCTCCATGGTGGCGTTACACTGGAGGCGTGGAGCAGAAGTGCGGTGGTCTTGTTCTTCAAGAAAGGTGACAACGCTCTTTTGAAGAACTACAGACCGATTTCCCTTCTGAGCCGCGTCTACATGCTGGTTTCGAGTCATTACGAATCGTCTCGCGCGCAGACTTGACAACTTCCAGCCTCCCGAACAAGTCGGTTTCCGAAAGGGTTTTAGCACCATAGACCACATACACACCCTTCGGTAAATTGTACAGAAGTCCGAGGAGTACAATTTGCAGCTATGTCTGGCGTATGTGGACTATGACAAAGTCTTTGATTTCGTCGAAATTTGGGCGGTGCTGCAGTCCTTTCAGCGGTGCCAAGTTGACTGTCGGTATATCGAAGTGCTGAAGTGTTTGTAGAGGAGAGCTACGATGGCTATCCGAGTACAAAACCAGAGTACGAAACCTATCCCATTGCAGAGAGGTGTAAGACAGGGTGACGTTATATCCCCGAAACTCTTCACCGCTGCATTGGAAGACGTTTTCAAGCTTCTGGACTGGAAAGGATATGGTATTAACATCAATGGCGAGTACATCACTCAGAATCGCTGGAGGACCTAAGCACCATGCTCAATGACCTCAATAGTGTCTCCCAACGAATAGGTCTTAGGATGAACATGGACAAAACAATGATCATGTTTAATGTCCATGTCACACCTATGCCGGTAGTTGTTGGGAGCACTAAGCTCGAAGTTTTTGACGAGTATGTTTACCTGGGACATATAGTTCGACTAGGTAAGTCCAACTTCGACCGAGAGGTCAATCAACGGATTCAACTCGGCTGGGCAGCGTTCGGGAAACTACGACACATCTTCTCGTCAGACATACCTCAAAACCTTAAAACGAAATTGTACAACCAGTGCGTGTTGCCAGTGATGACTTACGGATCTGAGACGTGGTCCTTCACTGCTGGCTGTATGAGGAAGCTCAAGGTCACTCAGCGAACTATGGAGAGGGCTATGCTCGGGGTTTCTCTGTGTGATAAACTTAGAAATGAGTATATCCGCAGTAGAATCAGAGTAACCGACATAGCCCAACGGATTAGTAAGCTGAAGTGGCAGTGGGCCGGCCATATAGCTCGAAGAACCGACAACCGATGGGGAAGAAAGGTTCTTGAGTGGCAGCCTCGTACCGGTAGGCGAAGTGTAGGGCGGCCCCCCACGAGATAGAGTGACGACCGGGTAAGACATGCAGGAAGTCGATGGATGCAGGTGGCTCAGGACCGTGCTTTGTGGCATTCCTTGGGGGAGGCCTATGTTCAGCAGTGGACTTATGAAAGGCTGTAATAATGATGATAATGATGACCACTTATAATAAATTTATTGAAACTACTTACATTTCCTAGAAGTTTCCAAACATGCTCAGCGACGTGCGGACAAATGGGCGACATGAGCTTGGCCTGTACTTCAATATAATGTGTCACCACTTCCCTATGCATCAAACTGTCAGAGCACAGTTCCCTATATTTATCCCTGGCGGTTTGCAGTTCAAAGAAGCCGGTCTTTAGAGCCTCTTTGAAAAGCATTTTGTTGTAGTTCTCATCCGTTTGGTTTATTTTTGCGTTCATCTCGCTCACAAACACCTTGTCATGGAAATTGTAATTTCCTGCAATTTTTTTTATTAAATATATAATGTGTAACTAAATGTCAAAGTGCGACTCCTAAGTTTAGCTAGCTACAACTAGGTGCGATCAATTGCCGTTGTTTAAACTTTCGTGTTTTCGGTATTTTTTTTACCACGTTTTTATTAAGTCACTTTCTTTTCTGCCTGTCTCTCCGGGTGGAATTTAGTAATTGGTTTTAAACTTACTTCCCGATGAACTGGAAACTTGAAATTTTGAATATATATGATCACAATGATCCGAATTTGAGCAATAATATGATAAAAACGTGGTATATTATAAAAAAAATTACAAAATTTTAACAAATTTCACTTCAAAAACATCAAAAAGCTAGTTTTAGCTTTTGATTAACTTAGGCTTTTAGCCAGACATATACAATATGTAACAAAAACCCTGTGGTTCCCGTTAAGTACATTATTAGGATCATTATTCAAACCTATAGAAATAACTTTTTTTTAAAAACTCGAACAAAATTTTTTTTTAAATATTTTAAAAAAAGTATGTAAATTGTATGTGGTTTTATTACATCTACATTGTCTGGGGAGTAAGAGGATTGTCAAAGACCCCGCCTTACTTAGCTTTAGCATCGGCTAGTGTCAGTAAGAGGTAATAAAACCACATAAAATAAAATTAAAAAATTTAATAAAATTAAAAAAATATATGGTCCAGTTTTAAAAAAAAAAGTTATTTCTATAGGTTTGAATACTGATCCTGATAACGTACTTAACGGGAACCACAGGGTTTTTGTTACATGTTGTATAAGAACCAGCTGAATAAAAATAAACTGCGGTTGCAAACCCACTTACCAAAACTGGCAACTATAGCAAATATCCCTCTTATGAGGCAATTATGGGGAGGCCTATGTGCAACAGTGGCCTATGTTAAGCAGTGGACTTTTTAGAGGCTTTATTTCGCCCATTAGTACGGTGAGTTATAGAATAATATTACCGCACCCATTTTACAAAAAAAAATAAGGATGATAAATGTATTAACATTTACCGTTTAGTAGTGGCGTAAGAATATTCACTAACCCATATAATCCTATGAATGTCGTAAGAGGCGACAGAGGGAAACAAATCAAGAGATGGGCAGCAGCGTCTTCCTAATAACGAATAAAAATATAAAACTGCAGTTGTCCACCTGTTTGCCAAGCGTGGCAACTATGACATATAAATATCTCCCCTATGAGGCAATCTATGGGGGAGGCCTATGTTCATGGCCTGTGACTTTAATAGGCTGAAAAATTAGCGGTATGTATTACATAAATATTTGTTTCATGTAGTATTCAAAATTATCATCATCAATGTAACCAATAAGCTGAATGAGATATTTTACAGTATAAACAACTCACCTGTTCTTAGGTTAGACTTTGTAGCCATAACTTCTTTCACCCATTCAATGAAAGTGTACAGCCTCAGTATTGCAGCATCAGCGGTACTCTCGACAAAATTTGCGTCTTCCACAGAGTCTCCAGCATCGGCCAACGTCAGCCGCATACCGTCCGCGCTAAACTTTTCTATAGATTCCGAGAGAGTCAAAAAGTTGCCCTCTGATTTAGACATCTTAGCCGAGTTCAACATTAAATGACCATTGGCTCGAATGCCTTTCGGCCACTTGTCCTCCTCCTTAGGCCAGATCGCACAGTGGTTGTAAATATAATATGTTAGATGATTTTGAATGAGGTCTTTGCCTGATACTCTGAGATCGACCGGGTACCTGTCAAAAATTTTGAAAATTCATGCAACAATCATCAAATTTGATGGTCCTATCAACCACCAGCACTCCCAGTACCACCACACCAGAAACGACATACCACTGTCGATAATACGACACGTGTTTCGCCTCTTGTAAAGTGGTGATTATGGGAGTAGTGGTGCGGGGATTGGTGGTAACGGGGACAGTGGACGCAATTGAGGGGGGGCGGGAGTATTTCATTACGCGGAAAAAAGTAAATAAAGTTCGAACAACTTCAAATACAAGGTAATCAATATCTAACACATTCTGAGGCTGAGCAATCAATAAAGGGAACAAGACAAAAGAGATTTTGTTATACTTCACACTTAGACAATTTATATTAACAAATTTAATATTTTTTTTTTAAGTTCTTACCAAAACTGGAAGGACTTCTTCATTAAATTTAAAGATTCTTTGGAGATTTTCGAGTTCTTTGGCAGAGGAGCATCTTTGAAAAATATATAATCCCAAACTTCTGGAGTCATATCTTCTGGTTTAATTTTCAGAGCGTTATCACTAGTACCTCGGAAAGTTCCACCTTGCAGGAAATGAGCCACCGTGTAGTATGCATTGTAAATGGTGGAATCTGATAGAGATTCTATCACCCATTGAGGGTCCCAAGGTAATTTTGTTCCTGAAAACAACCAAAAATATATGATATTAAAAAAAATTATTAAAATATTAAGTACATAGTTGTATAGAGCGTAAAAGTAGTCTCTTCGGCGAGAGTAGTTAAATTTTATGAGAACATCTCGCAATAGTGACTGTCGCTTAAGTTTCGCAATCTTTGTTACAGGCGTCTTATCGCCGCAAGCCTAGTTTTGTTACGAGCTTCGCAGCGTGGCGGGCGAGATGACGCGGCGGTTTTTTATCTATCAGCAAAAATAATTAGCGGGCTGCAACTTGTAATGTGTTAAGGAGCCCTGCTTTTTTATCAACTCTCGACGAACAGACTTTAGACTAAACTGAATTCATAATTTATTCATTTATTTTATCATTCATTAAAGCCAATGATATTCTGTAAAAATCGTAATAAGAACTGAGCTACATACATTACCAAGACATAAAAACCTTCTTGAAGACAAATTATTAAGTATGTAAATACTATTTGAGACCCTAAAATATTTTTTCATAAACAAAATTTAATCATGTAAACATTGCACAACTTCTATAGCATAATGTAAAGTAGCAGCCTATAATATAGTATATATAGTAGTGCCTTCAACAGCCTAGAAACGATAAAAATTCTCTACTGTTCATTTGTACGGCCTATTCTGGAATATGCGTCACAGGTCTGGAACCCACAATATGAGGTTTATAAGTCTCGTATTGAGGGTATCCAGAAAAGGTTTTTAAAATATCTTGATTATACAGCGCATACGGATTCTCAGGACTATGATGAGAGGTGCAAACGATATCACTTTCTTCCTTTATCTGTTCGGCGTAATATTAATGACGTATATTTTTATCTAAAAATTTGTAATGATCCAATTTACTCCCCGGAATTATTATCTGATGTTACTTTCAATGTTCATAAACAGAGCTCATACAAACTATAGACGTAATTCTTTCATGAATAGAACTGCTAAATTTATAAACTCGCTTAACTTTGATATTGATCCATTTAATACTACCCCAAGTGTGGCCAAGATTACCTTAACTAGTGAATATTTTGCTTAAATTTTTATATTGTCTTAAAATATTCATAATACACATAGCTTTTTAACTTTAAGGTACCTATTTTTAACTAGTTTATTTATCTTTGAACTGTCTTTTGCTTATACTTTTTATTTTTAATTCTAAAAGTGGAAACTTGTAAATGGCTTAATAGTATATTTTTATATTTTTTATTTAATTATAAGAAATTGCTGTAAGTTTTTCGAATAAAATAAAATAAAAATAAAATACGTACAGCAGGGCAAAGCGAGGTTTCATACGTGTTAGCGCCACGCTGGAGCTATATTATGAATGAAGCACGAAAGGGGTCGGCTCGACCGGGGAAGGACCACGCTCTCACAGAATACTAGCTTAAAATAACAGCTTGTTAGTGCGGTTTCTGTGTTTCGTATGGTAAGTTTAGAGAACCTGAGACCCTTTTTATTCGAAACGAGGTATTCCAAGCATCCGCATTTTGATTCTTAATGAAGGATAAATGTAGATGTCTATTGGCCACAGCATCCACTTACCATTAGGTAGACGATGTGCCCATTTGCCACCCTTATTATAAATAAAAAAAAAGGTTTCCCTCAAAAGAACGCTGCCATTTTGGAGGACTTAAGTATGCCCTCGAAATATTGACAATGTCTCACATAATATGTGTTTCTTTACCGCCGAGCACGTTCTAAATCAGCGTTTAAAATTGCAACTAACAATTTTACTGGTGTCAGCTGAGATCAATCGATCTATAATGCCTCAATTTACAGGAAAATATTTTTTTTAAATAAACTCTCACAAGAAATTCATGCCAGCTGTATCATTCTTGGATAGAGCCCATATACATCAGTGGATTTGAAAGTGCTGAAGAAATAACACACATGCAAGAACAAAGTTAAATTGTCATAAACATACCGAGACCATAGGTCCTTGAGCATGCATACTCATGCAGCCAGTTAAGAGTGGCTTGGAAGTTTTTCCTGACCTCGTCGTGGTAAGTGTTCATCGCTGCCAAAGCTTTTTCCGCCTGAGCTTTCCACTTCTCCTCGCCATAGTTAAGATACCATTGATTACAGAGAGCAACAACACATTCATCGCCCGATCTCGATATTATGGTCTTTTCTGGTTCGTAATAAATAACTGCGCCATTTTCTTTAATCAGTTTTGCTTGTAAATTCTTTTTCACATCCTGAATCTTACTTCCCTTGTATTCACCAACTAAAAGAACTCCATCGTAAAAACCTTTAAGATAAACCATCTCCTTCGCTTGGGTTAGTTTTTCCTTATCATTCTGACTTTGTATCTTCAGTTTGTCATACACATGCACAGCAGATAAGTTACCATATTCAGGGATTTCAAGAATAGGGACAGGTTTGTAAGGAAGTATCATGTCATCTTCGATGCCGTACTTCTCTCTGAAAGCTGGTTTCTTCTGGAGATCTAACAAGGCTGCATAATCATCGGGAGAGTCTGATGGGACACTAGTTACAATGCCTGTGCCTTTATCTTCTTTTATAGTTAACATTGGTAGAGAATATATTTTAGGGTAACATGTCAAAGGTGATTTCAGTGCAATACCAAGTAGATCTTGACCTAAAATTTCCTTTTCTATTTTGAAGTCACCATCTTTTTCTGTAAAACCTTGGTACGACATGTTTCTGGCGGCACGATTAGTGCATATAAAGACGCCATTATTCACTGTCTCAAAAGCTATATACTTAATATCAGGGTGAATCCAGCAATTAGTCTGCCCGTACATTGTTTCTGGTCTTAGCGTTGCAGCAACAAAACTAACAGGTTTTCCTTCAAAAGATCTACAACAATCAATATGAATCAAAATCAAGGAAAAAAATATAATTTTACTTATATCTAATTTAATAAATTAAAAAACAAAAATACGTAGAAAATAATATGCACAGATAATATGTACCTGATATCTGGGCTATAGGTAGGCTGGTGGATCACATAGACTATAATATATTTTGTGCACACATGCTGTGAACTTCAAGCGGTCAAAATTGCCCGAATGGGGACCTCTTGCACATCTTTTAATCATACCAAGTACTTCTGGTTAAGAAATCGATAACCAGCAATTTAAGAGTGCGCGGTTTAAAATAACTTAAGTGAGGTTCCACAAAATAATAAATTAAATAAACATTTTATTTTATAAATAAAATATTTTATCATATTTAGGTAGATATTTAATTATAATTATTTGTAAAGGTTCATTGAAATGTAACATTACACCGGAGTCACAGAATAAATAATATGTACTACGTACAGAAGTTGCACTTCTTTGATATCGACAATTTGCCGACGTTTTAATAGTCTACATAATTATTATTAATGTGATAAATCACGCACGCAAGCTAAATTAATCTTTATCGGTGGTGCGCGCGAGAATGACAATATTCCGTGGCTTTCAACAAAGAGTAAAAAATACAGTAGGCACGTAGAGAAGAGAATTATAATTTACAACTATTTTACTTTATTATAATGTCTTATATTTTTCATTGTCTATTTGTGTAAAAAAATACTCTAAATCCGACACATAATTTAAGTAAATACGGGGAAGATAAACATGGACATAAGAGTGATAAAATTAATATTTCCTTTAATATAAATATAAATTACACTAAAACTAATTCAACTATTTTATTCTATAACTAAATATTATCAACAATAAACAAAAACTATTTAAACAAGTATTTACAAAAAATCTATTTCATAAAGTTTAAAACTCTTTCAAATTCACTAGTACGTCACTGGTCAAAAACGCGCTAGCCCTGACTGTGTATGTAACCTGAGGTTTTGCGCGATTGTAGGTATTTACATCATGCAGGTAGCAAGGGTGAAAGAGGATTGCGGCCTGCTGCGCCGCCAGAGAGCTTCCACAGCTATCAATACATTATGTTCATAAATATACTGTACATTTGTTTTTTGTACTGTACAGGCCTGTTGGTCTAGTGGTTAGTGATCCTGACTGCTATGCCGGAGGTCGTGGGTTCGATTCCCACCCAGGACAAATGTTTGTGTGATGAGCACGATCATTTGTTCTGTGTCTGGGTGTAATTTATCTATAATATTTATGTATTTAGAAATATATAAGTATGTTTATCAGTTGTCTAGTACCCATAACACAAGCTCTGCTTAGCTTGGGACTAGATGGCGTTGTGTGATAGTTGTGGAATATTATTATTATGGGGTATTTGTATAGTTTTCTCATCTGGTTGGGCTGTATAAATATATAATTGTAAATGAAAATGATAAACTTACATAAATATCAATAAAATAAAATAAATACATAAAAATTACATAAATATATAAAAACCCAACCAGATGGAAGCCCTCGGCAGGGGAGACCAAACGGCCGAGGGTTAGGGAGAAAGGGAAAGAAACCGGCGGACGATGCGGGCGGTATCGAGGAGCACCGCCTTCTGCATTTGAGCTTGGAGCGATCCGTCACGGAGTCCCAGTCGCCTCAGATGACCCGAGAGGCTGACTGGGATTAACCCGTTCGCAGAGACGACCACAGGAATAATTTCGGCCGGCAGACCACCCCACATGTCGGTCACCTCGTGAGCCAGGTCCAGATATTTTGTCAACTTATCTGTTTCGGCTTTCACGAGGTTCTCGTCATAAGGAATGGTAATGTCGACCAAAAATATCCTTGACTGTGCCCGGTCCATCAGCACAATATCAGGCTTATTCGCAAGAATAGTCCTGTCCGTGATGATGGCCCGGTCCCAGTAGAGCCTGGCGCGGTCATTTTCGAGCACGGCTTCCGGCAAGTAATTATAATATGGCAGTTTCCGATCCACGAGACCGTATTTCAGAGCGAGCTCCTGGTGTAGAATCCTGGCTACTAGGTTGTGTCTGTGCAAATACTCAGAGTTAGAAAGCGCCGAACAACCGGAGATGACATGCCTAAGTGACTCACCGGGATGGCGACAAGCTCGACAGATGTCGACGGCGCCATCCTTTAGGATGTATCTCCGATAATTGTTGGTCTTAATAACCTGATCCTGTATCGCACAGACAAAACCCTCGGTTTCCCCAAAGAGGTCACCGAAACGTAGCCAGTGGAGGGAGGCGACTGTGTCTACGCAAGGCTCATGTAGAGCCTTGTAGAACCTCCCGTGGAGCTCCTTCTCCTTCCATACGGTCTCCCGGTCGGAAATGCTCTGTACTGCCGGGTCTTGCCATTGCTCGTTGGCTAAGGATAGAGGGGTAAGTCCTTTATCACAAGAAATAACGTCCCTATAGAATGGATCATCCGCTCTCGTCAGAAAGTAATTACGGAGGCTGCACACTTCGCGATTATGCATGGTAAGCGCGCTTAAAAAGCCGCGCCCACCATGCTTCCGCGGCAAGTACAGCCTCATTACTGACGATCTCGGATGATGCATCCTGTGGGACGTCATTATAGTGCGGACTTTTCTGTCCAGAGCGTTCAGTTCGGTCTGAGTATTATTATTATTATTATTATTTGTTAAAAACAATATTTTTATTTTTAACAGGTAATTCAGTACCTTCAATCTTATGTACATTTACTTCATATGATACAATGGTTATGCAATAAGATCAGAGGTAAGGTCAAATATAAAGTCGAAGACACTATAACACATTCCGACAAATTGTTTTTCAATTGTTTTCAACCATGTAATAAGTATGGTCATGAGAAGAAAAGAAAAATTGAACTTTCTAAATATGTTTTACAGATAATATGTAAATTCTAAATATGTTTTTTTTCCTTACTTCAATACTTCTGGATAAGGTTTTAAAACTTCAAGCTTTATTAAAGTGTACTCTTGAGGTCCTGCACCTTCCCCAGTGCTTCGGTCATGGTCCATACAAGGTTGCTTATCTAATGGTGAGAATATTGTGTAGCGTTTTCCATACATTATCTTCTTACGTTCTTTTAGATGGAAAAATTGCCACCTCACGAATGAATCATAGAAGGGATTTGCATCAGTAGTAATGAACTTTCTTCGCCAATCTACCTGTGAATGCATAATGTAATTGTCTTATTTTGTAATTTAATTAACGACAGCAATAATGGGAAACAGAATAGTAATACCCTTGTGTGTAATTGTGTACGTTACAAAATAGACAGTGGTTAGTTAAATATTAATTTTATTGCTTCCTCCATCTTGTATTGAATTAAGCAAGTCTTTCTCAAAAGGCTACAGTAACATACGCATATGGTTCCGTTACTAAAGCCTTACATACAGTCGGTATATCAACGTAATTTAAAAGTTTGCATAGTAAGGCTACAATAGTAATCCAATTACAGATACAGAAACAGAACCAACTTTATTCAAGCTACTGGCCTACCAACTATTTTTTCGATCTTCGATTAGCCGACGACAGAATTACAGAAGAGCCTTAATACTATACTAAATGATCTCAATAGTGTTAAAGAGGTTAATTTGTATATGGACAAGACAAAAATCATGTACAATATTATGACACGTCACACCTATGATGTATACGTAATGTTTGGGAACACTACTTTCAAAGTTGTAGACAAGTATGTTTAACTAGGATAAATTGTCCCACTACGTAACTCTTACTAAGACGCAAAGGTTGTTCCAGAGATCTAAATTATCGGGGATGGGTTTGGGGATTTATTCTTCGAGATTATTAATTCTTCTTGTAACTATTTCTCAAAATCTTATAACAAGAGTGTACATGTTTAAAATGTAATCACTTAGTAGATAAGGGTCAATAAATATTGTCATAGTTGATTCTGCCATGTCTGATTTGATTGGTTCAGATCAGACATGGTAGAATCTTAAGTCTTTTGACCTCTAAAGCAGGTTTGTTTCTAAATCATAATTTTTATTATTTAACGAATGTGTAGCCAATATTTCGTGAAATAACTTTTGTTCTCATTTGACAATAGTTAGTGCAATTTTGATGTATACGCTTGTGTTAAATAGAGGTGAAAGAACCTGCGCTTAGCCTTCAAATGGTCATGGGTCTCTCCAGATGTCGTTGATTCTATTCCCCTTCAAGTCTTCAGATCGGAACTGTTGTTATGGCATCTGACAGATCGCAGTATGATTATACTGGTTAAAATCTATCCAGTACGGTTAGTCAGAAGCTTTAAGATAATTACTGCATTTCTCAGTCGTCATTTCAAGTTATTACTACAGAACAATTACAATTCTGACAACTGATGCTTTTTTTCTTTCATATGGCCATAACTAATTAAAATATAATGAAGAATAAAAATATTGCTATACTTACATGTATTCCCATTCTTTTTAAATCAGTCACAGCTCTCGGTGGAAAGTACTCCAGCCAGTAGCTTTCATTAGCAAATTCTTTTATTTCATCCTCTGGAATCCCTAAACTTTGCATTATCTGCCACTGAAACTTAGCAGCTCCTGTCTTGGCCACAGCTTTACTTTTTTTGCCTCTACTTTTATCTTTAGGAACAATATCTCCTTCATCTTTTACCACTGTCTCTTGGTCTTCAGGAAAAACCGGAGGGCATCCATAAACAGCCATTTCCCTTTTTAACTTATCTGCACATGCTTTTATAGGCATGCCAGTACAGTGGAATCCAAAAGGAAATAGTACCATTTTTCCTTTAAGTCTGTAATATCTTGTAGCAAACTAAGAAAAAAAAAATTAATGTGACTGATCTTAAGGTAGAAACTAGTTTCGATAATATATCTACATCTTACTTAGCTTATCATAAACCTGGAACAGGCGCCTATACAAAATAAACAAGCATGCACACAATTTTGAACATATTCTGAGCAGACAGTAAGATATTATATATTGCATGTTACATTGGGCTAAGGTGTGTGTGTGGGCGGGCCGCGTAACCGCTCGAGCCTAGTATTTTTCAGTGTTTGAAGATTACTTTACTGCAAGTATTTTGTTTTTTGTATTTTGTTTACTAAATTATATTGCAGAATTTCTAAGATTATTGAGCTATGCTTAACTTGGATTTAGATTTGTCTTGTGATTTGGTACATACCTAGTAAACTACATACTCTAGTAATCTAAAACTAACCTAAAATTCATACCTAATCAAGTCCAGGTGTATTCATAAACATATATTTAAATTTAAAGTGTCCATCAAGCGCAGGAAATATAATACCAGTTGAAATAATAACAGCAAAATAAAATGTTTTTTGCTATTACAGTAGCAAAGAATTAGATAAAATCAAATTACAATAAACTTTACCAGATTCAAGGACAGCTTTAAATAACGGTATGTCAATTAATATTGTATAATCATCATAATATGTACCCCCAAATAATAAATAATATTATATTGATGTCATTCGTGGACACCTCATCATCATTACAGCCCTTTACAAGTCCACTGCTGAACATAGGCCTCCCCCAAAGAATGCCACAAAGCACGGTCCTGAGCCACCTGCATCCATCGACTTCCTGCATGTCTTACCAGGTCGTCACTCCATCTCGTGGGGGGACGCCCTACACTTCGCCTACCGGTACGAGGCTGCCACTCGAGAACCTTTCTTCCCCATCGGTTGTCGGTTCTTCGAGCTATATGGCCGGCCCACTGCCACTTCAGCTTACTAATCCGTTGGGCTATGTCGGTTACTCTGGTTCTACTGCGGATATCCTCATTCCTAAGTTTATCACGCAGAGAAACTCCGAGTATAGCCCTCTCCATAGCTCGCTGAGCGACCTTGAGCTTCCTCATACGGCCAGCAGTGAAGGACCATGTCTCAGTTCCATAAGTCATCACTGGCAACACGCACTGGTTGTACAATTTCGTTTTCAGGTTTTGAGGTATGTCTGACGAGAAGATGTGTCGTAGCTTCCCGAACGCTGCCCAGCCGAGTTGAATCCGTCGATTGACCTCTCGGTCGAAGTTGGACTTACCTAGTCGGACTATTTGTCCCAGCTAAAAATACTCGTCAACAACTTCGAGCTTAGTGCTCCCAACAACTACCGGCATAGGTGTGACATGGACATTGAACATGATCTTTGTTTTGTCCATGTTCATCTTAAGACCTATCCGTTGGGAAACACTATCGAGGTCATTGAGCATAGTGCTTAGGTCCTCCAGCGATTCTGCCATAAGGACTATATCGTCGGCAAATCGAAGGTGAGTGATGTACTCGCCATTGATGTTGATACCGTATCCTTTCCAGTCCAGAAGCTTGAAAACGTCTTCCAATGCAGCGGTGAAGAGTTTCGGGGATATGACGTCACCCTGTCTTACACCTCTCTGCAATTGGATAGGTTTCGTACTCTGGTTCTGTACTCGGATAGCCATCGTAGCCCTACTGTACAAGCACTTCAACACTTCGATATACCGACAGTCAACTTGGCACCGCTGAAGGGACTGCAGCACCGCCCAAATTTGTTAAAATAGTGGACACCTATATAATATTATTTATTATACACTATTAGATAAACTATTAGAAAAAAACCTCTGTCCTGGGAAGAACCAGCAAGACTTTTTTTTAAATAACAGCTTACAATCATGTATGTTACACAAATTAACAACACAACAAATTAGAAATAGCTTGGTAGCGATCACCTCATTTCCAGGGGTTATTATCATCCATAAATTCCTTAATATTATAATAACTCTTTTTATACAAACTTAGTTAAAGAAAGTTTTTGAACTTTGAGCAGGTCAAATTTTGTATATTATCTAGAATTTTGTTGTAAAAGCGTATACATCGCCCCAAGAATGAATTACTCACTCGATGGAGTCGAATAACTAGTACTACTAGCTTGTGTCTGTTCCTAGTATTTACAGAATGAATATCACTTATTTTTGTAAAACTACTTTTATTTTTGTGTACGTACATAACATTTTCATAAATGCATTGAGAGGCCAAAGTTAATATATTAATTTCCTTAAATTTTTGTCGCAGTGACTCTTTAGGCTTTAAATTATAAATTGCTCTTATGGCCCTCTTCTGTAAAACAAATATAATTTCAGTGTCAGTTGTGTGTCCCCATAGCAAAATACCATACGATATTATGCTATGGAAATAGCTAAAGTAAACTAGTTTAGCTGTTTCAACACTGGTTAGACTTCTAATATTTTTTACAGCATATGCTGCAGAACTAAGTCTGCTTACTAGTTTTGATATATGGGGGCTCCATTGAAGCTTCACGTCTAGTGTGATTTCAAGAAAAATGGTGGTATCTACAAGACTCAGTTTCTCCCCATTTAAAATTACATTAGTATTTAATTGTTTGACATTTGGAGTCATGACAGAGAACATAAACCTTGCCCTATAGATTGCCTCATAGGGGGGATATTTGCCATAGTTTTTTATTTTTAGTTGTTATTAAGAAGACGCTGTTGCCCATCTCCTGATTTGTTTCCATCTGCCGCCTCTTAAAAAGTAAAAACCATATTTACTAGTATTTTCAAAAACTGTAATAATGGTACATCATTTATATATTTGAACTTAAGTTTAAAATTTGGCTACTCTTTGAAAAATAATCCTTTATAGTAATAATCCTTCCTAAAGTAGTTAATAATATTGGATGTTAACCTATATCATTAACAATATTATTGTGATATTAATTAACATAACAATGAAATTGTTAATTGTAATTTTCACAGCTGATAGCATATAGTAACATGCTTGGCAGTGTAGCAAACCACCTTGAGGAAACCTGCTTCTTTGAGAAATAAAATATTTGGAGGAAATGTGAAGTTTGGAGTTATGCTGTGTGCTGTAGCAGTGCGGCAGAATAAATACACAATATTCCTCTCAGAAATGAAAGGAATATGTTGCCCTGTGCCCGACAATCGGATGTGAGTGCAGGATGTCGATGGGTAAATGCAACTCAAGACCTTCCTCTGTGGCATTGTTTGGGCATGGCCTATGTTCAGCTTCAGATGATAAAGATTATTGTTATGTACCTAACTCATAACTAATATAAGTTTTATAATAATGTTTTATTTAAAAAATTTAATCAACCACATACACATTTATAAGTGGATTAAATTTAACTAATCTGCAGTATTTTCAAGGACTCTACAAAAAATGTTTTAACAATTATATTGAAATCCCAAAAATACAAATTGATGTGCATGTCAATATCAAAAAATAAAATAAAGATTGTTCATTGGAATATTGACAAGGGCACAATACAAAAAAATTGTATTTCCGTAGTAAAATAACACCTTAAAGTATTATGGAACAATGCAATATATTCCCACATTAAGCATATTTCCAGAAAACAAATTAAATTCAAAATTACTATGGGCATATCCATACTTTTCTAGCTCTGATAGTAAATATTTGCTCAAGGCATGTTTTTTATAGGATAAAAGTGAGAAGCGAGCACACAGTCCACCTGATGGTAAGTAGTTTCTGTAGCCCATATATATCTACATCTATTCTCAATTACAAATCAAAATGCAAATGCGTTGTCACCTGTGAGTACCAAGATGGAATGCCTCGTTTCCAGTAAAATGGGTCTCCGGTTCTCTACACTCACCATACAAAACAGCAGCATTGAACTGCAATTTTACGCTGGTATTCTGTGAGAGCGTAACCATTCCCCGGTCGAGCCTACCCATTCGTGCTACAACTATACTACTAATATAGCTGCAGCATGGCTCTACCACATAAGTAAAAAAATATTGCTCTAGAATTTTCTTCACCGAGTTAAATTTGCTGCCCATTCAACCTCAAAAACACATTAGGTGTGTTTAATGAAGATATTATACTGCACAGTGTGCTCAATTCCAATTATCTGTAAAGTGTTTCAAGCCTGAGACAACAAAAAGGTGTAAATCTTACCTCACACTTGGACAAAGAGAATGTGTGTCCAAGATGTAAACGTCCATTCATATATGGATACGGGAAAGTACACAAAAACTTGTCACATGTTTTCCCATCAGTGGGTGCCTCGATTTCAAATATTTTTTCTTCCTCCCACTGTTTTTGTACATTTTTCTCAATCTCTTGCAAGTATTCAACTTTAAAAGTACCCTTTCGGTCAATATGAGTCTGAAATTTTTTAGTATGAATAATATTACATAGAAAGAATGGTAAAAATGTGTAAATAAAATATTACTTTACATTTCTATAATGGTTTTACCTTTTAAAAAAATATTCATCCTACTACATAGGATGAGTGTGAATTATCATAAAGAAAACCTTAGGTAAGCAACAAGAGATTAGTTAATTTTTTTAACATAATAATAACGTATAATAAGAATTAAATGAAACTAAAGGTAAGATAAAATGTTTTATTATTTTATGATTATAAACCAAAAAGTCTAGACAAAAAGATAACCTACAAGTAAACAATACTTACCATTTTAGATTTGTAATATGTATTATTAAATTTCACAAATTAAGTATACATTTAATTACGCTTTAAAATCACGATCAGGATAGTATTTAAAACTCCATTCCACTTTCAAATCCAAAGTTTTACAGCGAAAACCGAAAACATCTGTTTTGATTTGAAGATGTGTACACCACACTAGCAATCTAGCAATAGCAAGGTGCTCCTCTGCTCTGTGGCACTCTGTGGTACCATAGATAAATAAATTATAAATATGTAGCAAGCTATGTGGCACTAACACTGCCAGTCTGCCACATCCTAAACAGTGTGACCATCTTTAAAATACAGATCTTGCCTTACTTTGGTTAAAAACCTGCCAAATCCTGCCAGTCTGTAGTGAAAAATGCCTAAATACTGCCTACTATATTTACCAACGTATTAAACTAAGAAAAGTAAAAATACACATTTTAGGCCCACCTCATACATACGGAATTCCGTTTCGGAATTTCGAACGGATCGGCCACACATATATGGAATCCCGTTTTGCCCGCAATATTTCAAACGGAAAACTACCGTACGTGTGTGACGGTTAATAGATTTTATATAAACTTGCTGCGTTCGGAATCTTGAATCGGAATTCCGAAACGGAATCCCGAAACGGAATGCCGTATGTATATATATAGATATACTGGCTGGTCAGGCAAACGTTCTGCCCTTTCCGACGACCCTTCCTATAAAAATCCTTAAATTCGCAATAAAAATTTTCGAGGGTCATTTAGCGGGATAAAAACTATCCTATCTCTCAAGTTGGACCAAAATGCACACAGTGTGCAAAATTTCATTGAAATCAGTTCAGTAGTTTAGGAGTCCATCGCGAACAAACAACGTGACACGTAATTTTTATATATAAACGACTACTAGTAAGTCAATTATCATTATTAAAAATTCAAGAGACTCCAAATTGCTGCTCAGGCTCACACTGGATCGTGTATAGTCCTGATTCATATCCATTGTAATCCACATACTGTTGTCGATCCTTCATGTAGCTGACGAAGAACTGGAGCATATACGAAGTACATCCGACTTGAGCCAACTTTCTTAATAAAATATCATGATCCACCGTATCGAACGCCTTTTTAAAATCAAAGTAGGCTATGTCTACTTGTACACCAGCATCAACTGCCGGTACTACCTGCGCCATAAAGTTCTGCAAATTGGTGGCTGTACAGCGGTCCGCCCTAAACCCGTGCTGCGCGTCGGAGAGATAAGCGCCTATTTGTGACTGCATCCGTCGGTGGATAGCTGACTCGATCACTTTCGCTGCCGTCGACAGTACAGCCACAGGTCTATAACTGCTCACATCAGTACCTGACTTACCTTTCAGAACCGGAATGACTCTCGTGATCTTCCATCTCGCCGGGAATGTTGCATGTTTTAAGCACATATTAAAAATATGATATAGCGGCGGATCCCTGCCGTATACCGATTCAAAAAAATCTACAAATTCCTTAGCAGCTTCATAATCCCTTAAGTATTCACCATTTTTTATGATGCTCTGCTTATCTAAATTACTTTTTTTAGGTTTAAAATATTGCCAAAACGATTTTGGGTCTTTTGCAAATTGAAGTTCAATTTTATTTTTGTATTCTTTATATGCAGTTTCTATGGATTTTTTAATACGTTTTCTACACTTCGCGAATTCTCTGTAATCACTGTCAAGCTTTGTGTTTTTAAATTTTTTGTGAAGTAATGCTTTATTTTTGATTTCATTAATAATTTCGCTCGTGTACCATACTGGGTATACATACTGTGATTGTTTTTTATTTGTATTTTTTCTAGGTATACATTTATCTAAAATATTATTAACTTATAAAAATTATTAAGTAAATTCAAATTCAAAACAGCCTAGAATTAATGATATACGAGACGAGAATGGCTGCATGCTGAATGATGAACTTTCGAATTTAAAGAGATGGAAAGAACACTTTGAAAGTGTGTTTAAGAGTGAAGAGTCGTCTGAATTAAGTGAAATAGAAATTCCGAAAGAAGTTGAGAGAGGTAGGGAGATAAGCGTAGGTGAAATAATGAAAGCAATGAAAAGCATGAAAGTAGGTAAGGCAGACGGATATGATAGAGTATCACTCGAAATGCTAAGGGCTGGGGTGTGGTTGCAGGCCTGCTGTGCACCTTGTTTAATTTATGTTGGGAACTAAAGCGGGTACCGGAAGACTGATGCAAAGCCGTTATTGTCCCAATATATAAGGTAAATGGCTCGCAGCAGGACTGTAAAAACTACCGTGGTATCAGCTTGCTTAGCATTGTGGGTAAACTGTATGCTAAGGTGTTAATTGAAAGAGTTATGGAAGAAACTGACGGAAAAATTTGGGTTGTGCAGGCTGGATTTAGAAAGGGGATGGGGTGTACGGATCAAGTCTTTTCCATGCGCATGATTGCGGAGAAGTTTTTGGCCAAAAACCAGAAAGTTTTTTGTGAGTTGATGGACTTGGAAAAGGCTTATGACAGAGTGGACAGGAATGTGTAATGGCAAACACTGAACTCATTTGGGTTGAGCACTGGTTTGATACGGGCATTAAGGTCTCTGTATAGGGACTGTAAGGCTTGTGTCAGGATAAACGGGGTCTACTCAGACTGGTTTGGCATTCAAAAAGGTGTCAGACAGGGCTGTGTAGCTTCACCGTGGCTGTTTAACCTGTTTATGGACAGTTGTTTGCAAACTTTGAAAGTTGAAGAATGTGGGTTGAGCATGGGTGAGTTAACCGTCAAATGCCTTTTGTACGCCGATGATCAAGTCATATTTGCATCGTCGGCGGCCGAGTTGCAAAGGATGGTTACTTTAATGAACTGGTCATTAAAAGAAACGGGTATGAAAATGAACGCAAGAAAGACGAAAGTGATGGTTTTTGAAAGAGAAGAAAGTAAAACGTTATGTGAAATAAGAATAGAAGGGGATTTGAATGAGCAAGTGGATGAGTTTGTATATTTAGGATGTGTGTTTAGCAGGGATGGTAGATATGATAAGGATATAGAACGAGGAGTGAACGCAGGAAATAAAGTGAATAGAGCCACATTCACGCTATTATGAGGAGTCAGAATGTGTCAAATAAGGCACGTATGGCAATTCATAATGCTGTGTTAATCCCTACTTTAATAAATGGTAGTGAAAGTTGGGTCTGGCAGAAGAAGCATGAAAGTAGAATAAATACTGTAGAAATGCGGTCATTAAAAAGTATGCTAGGGCTGAATCTGATTGACAGGGTGAGAACTAGTGTTATAAGAGAAAAGTATGGTTTGCAAGATGACGTTGTGACCAGGATTAAAAAACGAATGCTTCGGTGGTTTAGTCATGTAGAAAGAATGAACGAGGAAAAAGTGACAAAGCAAATTTATATTGCAGAAGTGAACGGCAGGGTCGGGAAGGGATGCCCCTAGACGAAGATTTATCGACCAAATCGGCGACACATTGAAAATGGGCCAGATTATGAGTACCCTTAACCGACGAGCGTGTATGCGTAGATATATGGATGTAAAAGAGGCGAGAGAGGTGTGTCAGGATCGCGCCAAATGGAAGTCCGTAGTCTCTGCCTACCCCTATGGGTGACAGGCGTGAGTGTTTGTGTTTTTGTGTGTTTATTATCAATTGTGTATTATAAAAATAATTTAAATTGTCTTCTACGTCACTCATTTCACATATCTTATTCCAATCATTGGAAGTTAGCATTGAATATAATGATGGATAGTCAGCTTGATAAAAATTCCACTTCGGTTTAATATTAGAAACATTCGCCTCGACGGGTGTGTGCGGCTACGTGGGCAATGGAGGGGTCGCGGACCCGACGTGCACGCTGACTGCGAGCGGCAGATGGTACGGGTCCACTAGCAGGAGCTCCCCGTCCGCCGCCTCCACCAACACTGACCATGACCCATTTAACCCCGCGCCCAGTACCAAGTCCAACTGACAATCTAAACAGTTAGGTATTTTATTATACTGAGTGAACACGCAATAGGACAGGAAGCACTCAAATAATTACTAATATTTACAGAACTTGAGTACAAATTAAAATCTCCTATTACAATAACCTGCTTATATCTATCACACAATTATTCTATTAATCTAAACAAAGTCACATAATCATTTTCTGAACTGCCCGGTGGAAAAAAATCACACAGCACATAAACAAAAATCTATTATTTAAATGAATTGTCGAACTAACCATTTCAAATGTACAAGTACATGCCGTAGCTCGAACCGGTGTGTGGCCACGAAAAGCGCACCGCCCTGCTTCCGACCGTCCGTTCGATCACAACGCAATATTTTGTATCCTTGTGGTACGATCTTTGCATCTTGTATCAATTCATTACAACCTGTTTCCATGACCGCGTATAAGTCTGCATTAGAAGACGCAATATTACTCCTAAAAATATCCAATTTAGTTCTTAGACCTCTTACATTTTAATAAAATATATCTATTTTATTATTATTTATCAAAACTTTTCTTGGTGAATCTACGAAACCAAATCCATTCGTTAAATTCAGTGTTTAATGGCCATATTTCAGCTTTATTCAGATTTTCATAAAACTGTTCAGGTACACCTATTATGAAAGATGAATAATCTTGCGCTGTTTCATGTTTGATTTTTTTCAATTTTTATATTTACTTCCGAGCCACATATACTCTTAATATGGTTAGTAACTGCTTCTGGGGTGGTTTTCGGGTGTAAATACCATATGTTCAGATATCTTTTTCGTTTCGTAGCTTGTGTTGCCTTTATATCTGTATTTTTTCCTATTCTCACATCTTTATATAATCTATTAGTCTTCTTATATTGTACCATCTTCCAACCAGCTTGTTGATAATCCTCCTGGTTAATCAGTTCCGTACTTATTGACTCAGTAATCATCGGTGTGTTTGTTATTTTCGCCTGGGTCGTATGTTGAGTCGGTTTCGTGGCTTCACCACTGTTCATATTTTGCGTTTTTTGCATATTAGAAATATGGCAACTATTTGTTCTCTTTTTTAATAGTGTATTGGTACTAGTGGCATGGCTGACTATTTTAGCAAACGTACACGAAGGGTTAGTGCTATCTTTATTTATAAATTGTGGCAAGCTATTTTGGGATATTTTCGACTCTATTTTTTCCTCTACTACCTTCATTAATTTTATTAAATGATCAAGGTCAGTCTTGGTTTGGTAGAATTGATCTTGTAGATGTTTTATCGCATTTGCTTGACTTTCCAAACGAGATATCATTTCGGAACGAAATTGTCTCAGTTCATTCAACACTACAAAATCTAAATCTGCATCCATCTCTACCGGGGAGAACCTTCGTTGACTCCCACGCAGGGTGTTCACATAGCTCATTGGCGTAACATTTCCACATTCCACAGTTGGATACTCATTTATACAAGTACTAATTTCATTTATCATTTCTTCATATGTTTTTCAACAAGTTAATGTCTGCTAAAGATATTACCACTATTTTCAAGATGGTAAAACACTGATTCCAAAGATATAATACCTGTATAACTAACAAATTTTAACACCGTTTTGGGATTAAAATATACGAAGCAAAAAATAACGCGCCTACTGACAATGACACCTGTCACAATATATTTTCGCTTCATCACCACCACCTACAATTACTATCGTCCACGAAATATTATTAACAAGATAGACGCCCATTACACGGTAGGTTTTGCTGTCAGTTTTACAACAATCACGGTTGTGATTGACGAATAACCTATCGTGTAATGCGGTGATTGACGGTTGCATGAAATTGTTTGACAAATATCTGGATATTTTGATTTTTACGTCAATCAACTATCAGTCACGAATTTTGATTGAACTTGTAATGGCATTTCGTCAATCACGCATCAGTTAACGCCTAGACAGCAATGGAGGTGGACGCAGAATATATTGAAGAGGCGGCTTGCACGCGCTCGGGGAGCCCATCGCCACTCCCGCCAAACGTGCTTCAGCCAGAAAAATATTTTATTTTAAATTTTGAGGCTCTCTCCGAGTTCTGGGACACGAAAAACCCCGGGTATACGAATAAATAATAATAATAATAGTCATTTATTTCAAGAAACTGTACAAATAATTAAAATAATGTCTTAATTTAAAATAGTCTACAATAACAGGGACCTGAAGTAGGATAAACCTGTAGCTCAGGTGTATGTGCTAATAGATACATTTACAAATATATTCTGTTTCTTATATAAAATGAATGATACTAAAAAAGTAGAGTTATATCGGTAAAATATATTATCATTAATTTACTTATGATTTTAATTAACTTAAAACAATCAGCAACTTTTCCGTATCATCGTATGATAGATTTTGTATCCATGTCCGAATTACATTTTTACAATCTGCCATTTTTAATGGAAACATGTACAAAATTTAGTGCAATTTTACTTTGCAATTTTAAGTGCTGTTTTAGTGACGATTTATATAAGAGATGAGACGGGAATAGGATAGGGCGGAATGTTGCGACTTTTAATACAGCTCTTTGAGCATATTCCAGTAGTAGCAGTGTAGTTTTAGCTGCTCCTCCCCATGAGGTTATACAATAGGTGAGAATTGATTGACATAATGCGAAATATCCTTGCTTTACTACCTTAATATCAACAAAACAACGAATCTTTTTAAAAACAAACATTAGTTTGCGGACTCAATTGCAGAGGTGGTCTATGTGGTTTTTAAATATAAGAGTAGAATCTATAATTATTCTAAGGTATTTAATAGTTTTTGTATTAAAAATAACTGGGCTGCTACAATTAGAATGTGCGATTGAGCAACATTTACGTGCATAAATTTTTGGAATGGTTATATACTGTGTTGAGCTGCGCATAGAAAAATTAATATATTTGGTTTTGATCGTATTCACTGTTAATGTTTTGTTGGAGCCATATATTATTCATATCAAAACGTTGCTGTGCACATAAATAAACCTTGTCTATTGTATTTGCGGAAAAACGAACACAGTATCATCTGCGTAGGATATAATTTTTCCCGAATTAAGTTCAAGATTGCAAAGGTCATTTATATTGCTACGAGCTTGCAGTTCGAGACAATTAAAAACTGCCGATTGAATTACCAAAATTGACACTTTAATTACACAACACTAATTACAATCTAAAATCACACTAATAATAAAACACAGTTCGCCGTTATTTTGCTTCGAAGTATTCTCTTGTATCGCCAATTCAATACTGCCTCGGTCGTGGTCTATACCGGCGTTATATAGGGCCTCAGATAGTTTCCAGAACCTTCTATTGTAGCGACATCTAGAATGTTCGAGTACATGTCGGTCCCGAAATTTCTAGAAGGATCTTGACTCTCCTAGTTCTGCTACTCTACACTAGAGGGCGCTAGTGTAACTAGTGTTGCCATGTACAAGACATTAATAGTGGCGCGCAACAATATATATCAAAAATAGGGTTGGCCCTAATATAATAATCCTTGAGGATAAAAGATTTTTCGTCCTAAACCTATTTAAATAAATAAATGCGTTTCAAATAAAACCGCGTATCGATTATGCGGTCCAAGAGGTCGAACATTGGCGCGTGTTCTAGCCAGTTCCAGTTTTTAGATATGGTGTTACCAAGACCAGTAACTTATCAAAACAAGCCTCTTTCATTTTCATGCGAAAATAATTTGCATAGTCTTTATCCTCTTTTGAAACCCATATGTCAGTCAATAAGTTAATATGGGTGTAGAAATCCCTTTTTAAAAGCCAATCTTTTACCCAGAGACTTCTTCTTATACCTATTTTTTTACACAAAATTGCAATTAAAATTGCAGCACAGGCCTTTTTCTTATGAATATCCATCCTTTCCCTCTGAAAATTTGGGTTTGACTGACATCAGTCAGCATGAGCGTGTCTTTGATTATGAGAGTAAATAATCTAAGGAGCGTGTAATGTCAAAATTATTCTATCATTCAAATATCAATCATGATTGATCAAACCGATTGACCCTTGCCTAGGCGTGTAATGGGCGTCATATTATCAACATGAAATCTAATGCAATACGAAACTATTATATAATAAAGCACGTCTCTTCTATGACTGATTGAAATATTAACCACAAACTCGTGTTTATGAATACTCGTCTTAAAGCCGCGTATCCACTGAAAATGCTGACAACATTTATGTTTCCAACTGTTTGCAACTCAACAAAAGTTGCCAACTTTTGTTTCCGATGTTTCCGCACCGAATTGAAACATGTCATCAACAATTTAAGAAACATTTTAGTTGACAACTTGCTATCTCCACCAAAGTTTTGTTAGCAACAATGTCTTCAAGTGACGAAATTATGCAGGCAGCCGCAGTATTTATAATTTTATGCAAAAAAAAAACACCAGCAGGTTTGGAATTATCCTTAATAATGCGTATAAATGTTGAAGTCAGTTATAGGCACAATTTTTATTTTCATTAGTTGTCTCTCTTCCTCTCTTTTTAAAGAACGTTACCTACACACTAGGATTTTCTCCTGTATCGCAGGGACAGTTTTCTTACATAGAACAGACCTAGAACAATTATTTGTAGGCCATACAAATTCTTGTTCCGTCCGGGATTCGAACCCGCGGCCCTTAGCGCTGCAACTCATTACTAAATCACTGCACCACAGAGCCATCACTAGTCTGTTTCACATTTTTTGCTATTTACAAACATGCGACACGTGACTTCATTATTAATGAAAGAGTGGCAATGCAATAGATATCAATTTTTTCATCTTGGGTGTGATTTTCATGGTTTTCGAGGGTGTTGAAGCCGATAGTGCTGTCGAAATGTAAATCAAAGATGGCGACTGCAATAGGTATCAATTTTTTCATCATGGGTGTCATTTTCATGGTTTTCGAGAGAGTTGAAGCCGATAGGGTTGTCTAAATTTACGTACGTAGACGCCGGACCTTACACACGTACCTAGCGCAAACTAGTTCGCAATTACTCATTAACGCGATTCTCAAACTTTTTGTCCACCTTGTTAGTGAGCTATTGAAATATGTTTAAGTGTACGCGCTGTGACGGAGATTTCAGAGATGGGGTAAAGTGTTCCGTTTGCCAAGAACGTTTTGACTTTCCATGCGCTGGATTAACGAAAGCTGGCTACCGTAGGTTAGGCGAGGATAGAAGAAATAACTGGAGATGCACATCTTGCAAGGGCGCCAAAGCTGTTAGTCCGCTAAACCTACCTTCAAAAAATACACCTTCTGTTAAGTCTCTTTCACTGGTGGAGATGGAGATGATTGCTTCGGAGCTTAAAAGCTTATCTTCACAGATGAACTCACTTCCTATCTTAATAGCAAGCGTCAAGGCTATACAAGCAGATGTGGCCGACCTAAAGTCCATAAAGGCCGATATCGAGATCTTAAGCTTATGAAGCCGGAGGTGGCTGATATGAGGACTTCATTGGAATTTGTTCAGTGCTCTGGTGAATCATTGAATAGTAGGATGACGGAAATAAATCAAGAAATCCAGACTTTGCTGAAGACAAAATATGATGTAGTTCAATTGAAGCAACGTCTTGAGAACTCTGAAGACTCCATGCGGGAATTTGAACAAAGGTCTCGTATGAATAACATCGAGATCAAAGGAGTACCGATGTCTCCATCAGAAAACCTTTTTGAGATTTTTAGTAAGCTTGGAGATCATATCAATTGTGTCATCCCATAAAATCAAATTAATTACATTGCGAGGATTCCTATGCGTAACGATAAACTAAATAAAACTATTATCATCTCAGTGCATAATATATACCTTAAGGAGGACTTTGTAGCCACAGTGAAGAAGCGCACCATTGTTCCAGCGGACCTGGGTTTAAGAGGTGACAATAGAATATTTGTTAATCACCATCTTACTCTGGAAAACAAGATGTTGCTAAATAAAGCCGAAAACTAGCCAAAGAGCGGGGGTTTGCTTATGTTTGGGTAAAGGGATGCAAAATATTTGCAAGAAAAAACCCAACTTCTCATATAATGACAATAAAATCGGAATCCGATTTAAAAAAGTTTTCCTAGTCATAACAACTAGCGCTATGATATTGTTAGGATCATCTTTCTCTTATAACTGTGTTTTAGTTAGTTTGAGAAACGCTTGCCCTCTAATATTTAAGTTTGCTTACCTGCTTGATATCGTTACGCATTCACGTACTCCCGTTGCACACTTGTTTACTCAATCATATTACATCGCTCCACCGTCTATTTACTTTTGCATTTTTGTATCTTTTGTTTACGCTTATAGCCTTATTGTATTATTAGTTTTTTTAATGTTGCCTACAAATTTAACATTTTTTACTCATCTTTTCAAACATATTGCTTTACTCCGCCTTTCTACGTTTATTACTTGTTACTATAACTAATTATGTAGTAGTTTACGTACAAAAACTTCGGCCTTCTATAGTAATATTAACATAAACTCTTATGATGTTATATGTTTATCAGAAACTTGGTTGAATGAAAGCGTTAAAGATAGCGAATTATTCGATGATAGGTACATAGTTTGGCGACGGGATCGAGATTACAAAAGAATTAATCAAACATTGGGGGGTGGAGTGTTAATTGCTGTTCGCCGGGACCTCTCAGCAGAAGTTCGTAGTGATTGGTGTTCGAATGCCGAGGACTTATGGGTAACATGGACACTTAAATGCAGGAATCCTAAGGTAGTGTATAAACTGCATATTTGTACGGTATATATATGTAACCAAAGCGTATTTTATTCACTACCAACTCAGTTACCCGCATACTCCGAAAAACTTTGTAATACAATATTAAAATATCCTTGCGATAAATTTATAATTCTTGGCGATTTTAACATGCCTAACATAATCTGGAAGTCGTGTGATCAAAACATTTCATATATTCCCGAGAACATACAGGTCTCTTATCAATTTGATTTATTTGATAACATTAATATATTATGCAATTTATCACAATACAATTATATACATAACGCAAATAATAGAATTTTAGACTTAATATTTTCTAACAGCACGTTAGCTGTTAACCACTGTGGAATCCCGCTAATACCCGAAGATACTCATCATCCAGCTCTGTGTGTGGTTGCAGAATTTATTCAACTTCACACTCTTAAAAGTCGTACCTATACTAAATTTCTATATCAATCTGGTGATTACAATTCTATTATTTCAAAACTTGATGCCAAGAACTTAACTCTAAGCCGTTACAAGATGCCTTGTTATTGTTTTATAATAAATTAGCTGAACTCCGTCAAACTTATATTTATATTAAACTTATATATTATATTCCCTTCTAAGACTTACACCAAGGTTTAAATATCCATTATGGTATAAGAAACCCCTAATTAAAAATTTGAAAGAAAAACATAAATATCACTCGAAATATAAGAAATACGGGAATCAATCTGACCTTCAATAATTTATCAGAGAACAAGAGAACAAGCCAAGACTCTGTAAAAACAAATGTTTGATACATACATTTCAAACGTAGAAAAAAATATTTGTAATAATCCTACAGCTTTTTGGTCTTACATAAAAACAAAAACCAAAGTCAATTCATATCCCGCTGTATTGCGTTTTGGAGATAAATCGTCAGATTGTGGCGCAGAAATTTGCAATTTGTTTAGTGATTATTTTCAGTCAACTTTTTTAAATACTACCCATACGTACATTAACCCAGATGTCACCTCTCAAATGAACTATAATATACCATCTGATATAGGGGATATAGAGGTCACATTTGATGGAGTATTTAAGCTTTTGAAATCACTTGACTTAGTAAATCAGCTGGGCCTGACAACATACCTGCTATTTTTATCGTGAGATGCGCCAAGAGCCTTGCGTTTCCTTTGACTATATTATATCGGCGTTCTTTATTAGAAGGTTTAATGCCAAGAATCTGGAAATCGGCTTATGTCACACCAATTTACAAAAAAGGACCAAACGATCAAGTTGACAACTACCGACCTATTTCCAAATTATGTCTATTTGCAAAAGTACTTGAAAGAATTGTCTATGATCAACTATATGCTGCCCTAAAACATACACTTAGCTTTCAACAACACGGTTTCGTCAACGGTCGGTCAACAACTACTAATCTTATATTATGTAGTGACTACTTATCAGAACACATGTCAGAGCCCTCACAAGTCGATGTGGTCTACACAGACTATAGCAAATGCTTTGATCGAATAGATCATTTGCTACTATTACACAAAATTCAATCAGTAGGAATACGAAGTAATTTATATCGGTGGTTCACCTCTTACGTCCAAAATCGGAGTGAGACAGTTGCCCTAAATGGTTACACCTCTAAGGCCATGCCAATACCATCTGGTGTCCCACAGGGCTCCTTGCTAGGGCCTTTACTCTTTAATATTTTTGTTAATGATATCATCACATGTTTCAAGTACTCAAAAATCATATTTTACGCCGATGATATGACAATATTAAGTCCTATAACGTCCCTCGAAAGCGCATATCATTTGCAAGAAGACTTGGGTAGGTTTGAAAATTACTGTCTATACAACAAATTAGACTTAAATATTTCTAAATGCTACATTTGCACATACACACGGAAGACTAAACCTATAATTTTCCGCTACACTATAAAACATATAGATATAACTAGAGTCAAAACTATCCGCGATTTAGGAGTAATTTTTGACTCCAAATTACTGTTTAATAAACATATTGACAATATTATAAACAAAGCCTCTAAAGCGCTTGGCTTTATTTTAAGAATGTCTTCTGATTTCAATTCTATTAAAACCTTCAAAATTCTTTACTGTGCTTTCGTACGAAGTCATCTAGAGTATGCCTCTCAAGTATGGAATCCTACTTATAATATTTATTCTACGCGTATTGAACCGATTCAGAAAAAAATTCTTCGCGATGTTCAATTTAGTGTTAAGATCTTTCTACCGGATTACACAACACGTTGCCGAAAGTTTCACATTTTGCCGCTATATGAAAGAAGGCGCATAGCGGATCTATCTTTTTTAATTAATATAGCAAATAGCACGATCGACTGTCCCAAACTGTTGGAGCAAATACGTTTACAAGTTTCATACGCATCTTCACGCAAGCCATGCAAACTATACGTGCCGGGAGTAAATACAAACTACAGGCAAAGTTCTTATTTAACAAGAGTGAGCAAGTGTTTCAATGACGTGGCGAAAATACAAAATGTAGACTTATTTAACACCTCTAGCAGGCAGCTTAAGCGTCTAATGAGTCATAAGTTTTTCGTTTACTGATGTGTATTACATATACCATGCAATGTTATTTATTTCATTTTACTTCTTAAATCATCTTTTATTGTGTAATTAAATCTACGTCTACGTTACTTGTGCAATTTTTCTCTGTACTTTATTTATAAGTGGGAACTTTTAATTGGCCTTCAGTACATTTTTTTTATTGTTCATACATTTATAACTAGCTGTAAGTTCTCCTAAAATAGTAATAAATAAATAAATGTAAATCCAAGGTGGCGGCAGCAATATATATCAATTTTTTCATCATAGGTGTCATTCTCATGGTTTTCGCGGGTTTTGAATCCGATAGTGCTGTCGAAATGTAAATCCAAGGTGGCGGTTGCAATAGGTATCAATTTTTTCATCATGGGTGTCATTTTCATGGTTTTCGAGAGAGTTGAAGCCGATAGGGTTGTCGAAATGTAAATCCAAGATGGCGGCTGCGATAGATATAAATTTTTTCATCATGGGTGTCATTCTCATGGTTTTCGCGGGTGTTGAAGCCGATAGTGCTGTCGAAATGTAAATCCAAGGTGGCGGCTGCAATAGGTATAATTTTTTTCATCATGGGTGTCATTTTCATGGGTTTCGAGGGTGTCGAAGCCGATAGTGCTGTCGAAATGTAAATCCAAGATGGCGGCTGAAGTAGGTACCAATTTTTTAATCATGGGTGTCATTTTCCTGGGTTTCGAGGGTGTTGAAGCTGATAGTGCTGTCGAAATGTATTTAAACTACTTTAAAACATTCCGTATAATCATGTTATACGTAATTTTTTTAATGCGCTTAAGGCATGCCCAATTGGATTTACCAATATTTATAAATATTCTGTTATTGGGCCGTTAATAATATTGAGAAACTTCTGTGCATTCAGGTTTCCATCGATAAAAATAGGGCCGATTATTTGATCTCCGTTAATACCTGCCCAAACAATGGAAAATCACTCGAATATTGATGAGCTGATTCCCTGAATGGGCCATTCTACGAACCTGAGAAAAACGTATCGACAATACGTGACGTGTCATGTCTGTCGACTATTCGCCGACGCCCTCTGAAGGTTTAACGGCTACTTAAAAATATAAATTCTTAAGCTACTAGATAAACTTATAATTTTTGAAACGATACCTGTCCTTAACATTAAGATTAAAAGACTTATTGAATTGAAGAAATATTGATGTTTCTACAAGCGTTATAAATTTTTGTCACAACTGTCGACATGTAAAGTTTTGAATACTAGAATCAGAAAGCTTATTATTTCAACGTTGTTTTAATTTTTATGGCAATATTAGAGTATACCTGTCAGTGATAAGTCACATTTTTTGATGGAACAAAGAATTCTATCAAGAGAAGCCATAATTTAAAAGAAGAAGAAGATGGAACAAAAGCGAGCTGCTGAAAATTTTAAATTGAAAAGAGGTTCTGCAAGTGTGTCGAAGTTGAAGAGTCACTTCTTAGAGGAAAAAATAAAAGGTTACTAACATGATAAAATAAATAGCCACATACAGCCTTGTAGAAAAACGGTTTCACCTAGTTCCGAAACAACAATGTATATTATTACCCCTCAGTTGTAGCTGTTAACTTAAGTAGATTCAAATTTGTCACTTCTGTCGAAGTCAATTCTATCGACTACTTTGTCGACTGAAGTGACGACTCTCGGCCAAAGTGACTACCGCCTATGTTTATTATGCATTAATCAGTTAAACAACGCTTGTCAGAACAAATCAAGTATTACATTAAATAATAAGAAATTCAAAGCCGATTTTGTTCGTTATCTCCATGATTGTCTCCATCAGGTGTAGCGCGTAATTTGAGAAAAAAGGTGTGTTTAATATTTTGTGTTGAAGTAGCTGTTATGAATTTATAAAACACGTAAAAATAACTATCTAATTCGTATATTATTATTTTACTTAAAATTCTACCAAATTTAAGCGTTGATAGGATTTATTAATGTATGGTTATTTATATTATATAAAGTTTACGACAAAATTTAGTTACAGTTCAATGATCTGACATAAATTTTATCAAACTTTAAAATACTACTAAATCACATTTTGACTGAGTAATCACGAAATCTTCAAAACTATAGTTACTACTACCACAACACTATAGGTGGTTAAAAGGATGTTGACAGACAAAAAGAAGAATACTATAGTAGGTTAGTAGGGAAAACTACAAAAATAGGAAAGAGTAGGGATTAGTAAAATATATAAAGGTATTCTGACTCCAAAAATACAAAAACGAGTACGAAACGGCAAGAATGTACTCGAAAACACCGTAAAAAGAAAAGGAACTCAGAGAAACTGAGATTAGACTTACAAATGAAACACCGCCATTATAACCTTTACCGCATAGCTACAGATCTTTAAGAAATGACATGGGCTAGCAGATTGCAGAGAAAAATCGAAGGAAAATAAGAGCTGAAAAGAAATATTTAAGAGAGAGGATTTTGCTACTTGAAAACTGTTTAGCTAGCTATAAGATGAGAATGCTACAAAAAATCGCGACAAGGCGCCCCAGACGGCATGGAAAGATACGTCAAGAAAACAGGAGATACTCAAGTAGTAGTTGGGCGATACGTCCCAGATTGCGAATCATTAATTACCTGTTTGCAAGGAACCTGCAAATTATACGTGGTAGAGCCATGCTGCAGCTACATTAGTAGTATAGTTATAGCACGAATGGATCGGCTCGACCGGGGAAGGACCACGCTCTCACAGAATACCGGCGTAAAATAGCAGCTTAACACTGCTGTGTTTCGTATGGTGAGTGTAGAGAACCGGAGACCCTTTTTACTGGAAACGAGGCATTCCATCTTAGTCCTCACGGGTGACAACGCATCTGCATTTTGATTCGTAATCGAGGATAGATGTAGATGTCTATGGGCCACAGCAACCACTTACCATCAGGTGGACTGTGTGCTCGTTTGTCACCCTATCCTATATAAAAAAAAATGACAGCTAATATTAAGCAAATTAAAACTATTTGATAATATAGGTACTTAAAAATTTGTTACTAATCTTAATATCGTAATTACCAACATTTGTCGGCTCCGTGGCGCAGTGGGTTAGCAATGAGTTGCTGTGCTGGAGGCCGCGGGTTCGAATCCCGCACGGAACAAGTATTTATATGGCCTACAAATAATTGTTCAAGGGTCTGGATGTTTATCCTTGTGCAATTTGTGTTTGTAAACTGCCTCTACGATACAGGAGAAAATCCTAGTGTGGTAACGTTTTATTTTTAAATAAAAAAATGTATGTCTTTATATTACTGAGTGTCGATAAACAATAAAATTCAATAGAGTTGTTGAGTTTCTTGTCTATAATACTTATCGATGTTCTTTTCTACCCATATCTGTTTACAACCAACCTAGCTAGAACTAGAACCTAGACTAAAATTAAGGCTAAAAAGCACAAAAATTGTGAATTTGCGTCCGAAACAAAATGATTATCTTTGTTCTAAACATTTCACAGACGACTGTTTTATTGGACATGAGAAACGCACCACTTTGAAAAAGTGCAGTATAACCCTACAATATTTTCTAGTAATACGAGTACCAGTAAGTATGAAAGTATTAGATAATTATTACGAAAGTTTTTTTTATTTATTTTCTCCTTATTTTCCTCCAGACTCAAGGACTATAGCCATAGCCAGTGTAGAAAGGTCGCCTGATGATGACTTTGTGTTTACAAGACGTAAGTTTGTTAAATCTGTATATTATTATGACCAACTTATTGTATCAAGGGAATAAATTTATACTGGAATTGCAAAATTATTAATGTCCTTAGTGAGTTTGCGAGAGTTTAGGTGAGAAATAACTCCTCCCTAATAATACATATTATAATGGAACGGACAAACGGACATATAATAACGGATTGCCGCCTTGTCGTGGTGAGGGGAGGATGCTGGGGGGGGGGGGGGAGTTAGAAGCCGTGGCTTGGTAACCCATGGTAAACGTAGGGCGACTCATATGGCTGGCTCAAAGTGAAGGGCTGGTCTAAGGTGGCTACTCTGAGTGGGCTTGTCTAGCCCTTGAATGTGTGTTAGTGAGCTGCGGCTAGAGGAGAGTCCACTCTCTATATCGCTATAGCCGAGGTGGTGTCACAAGGGATTAGAATTGTTGGTATGGTAATGCGCCACTCGACTATTCTCCGCGACTTTGGCGGGACTGTACCACTTGGTGCTTCAGAGTACTCGTTTTTTCTTAGCTCCATGGCCGCCACATATCGGCCGGAAGTCGGGGAGGGAAGTCTTTAATAAAGGAGGGGTCCTCGCTGGTCGGGCCGCGGATGTGCTTGAAAGCGTTTCCGTGGCCCTGTCAATGTGTGGTGAAGGTGGAACATCATGGGGCTTTGGTAGGGGCAAGTCCGACACAATCCGTTCTTGCCCCCGCAATGCAGGTATGCGTAGGCATTTTCTCGTTTGAAACCCTGAACAAAATCCGTTCTGTAGTTACGAATAAAAACGTTGATAGATCAACGCAGGGTCGAGTCTTGTTTTATATGTAGTATAAAGCTTCCGTCTAAGGCCTAGGTTGATACATTTTTTTATTGTATGGCATTATATTAATATGATATATAAATAGAATGGATGTTACGGGTGGGCCTGGGTATAGAATTCTTATCGATATATTTTTTCACACTGTCTTATCTCTATTATTAGATCCGTGGACGTTTACTTCTGCTGTCAGCGCCAAAATGGCGAAAAGCAAATCGCCTCATTATGTCATGGTTGTAGCCAGTCCATATATAGAGGTCAGTGGCGTCAGTGGTTTGCTCTTTAATTTTTTGCGCATTTTTAACTTTTCTTTAAATATTTCTACTTTTATGAATATCTGTGGTTTGGTTTATTTATTTTTAATGTTATTAGTATAAAATATAGCTAATAGTACAAATAGAAACAATAACCACCATGGAGGACGGAATTTAAGAGCTTCTGAAGCACTTCAAGTACCGGTTTTCCACCCGCTATCAGAAGCTCTGCTGTAATTCCATCCTTGACTGGGACTTTGCTGTTTTTAAGGTGCTGGAGAGCCATTCTAATCTCGCTCAGACTGACGTCCGGGATATCATCGGAATATTGTCGAATAAGACTTGCTCTTGCATCGTTACTAACACTTGCGTGTGGCTCCAACGATGAAGTATACAGCTGCCCATAGAACCATTCAATCTCACTCAAAATCCCAGGTGTCCCGGAAACTATGCTGCCACACTCGGTCTTTAACTTTGACAGTTGGCTCTTTCTGGCAGACAGATCTCTAGTAAAGGCTTTGGAACCTTGGTTTCGCTCGATCGCTTCTTCAATACATGCTGAATTGAAGTTGCTTAAGTCCCGCCGCATGCATTTGGAGTGTTCAGTTGCCTGCATGCTGTCAAATCTGCTGAAGACTTCATTTCCCGTCTAACAACCATGAGATTAAGAGTGTGATCGGAGAGTTTTTGTGTTCTTTTACGGCGGGTCTTGTAGAACTTAGCTCCGACCGCATGGATAGTTTCTACGAGCTTGTCATTCATAATATCGTCCACTGCATTGCAGTCTTTTAGGCACTGAAAACGATTTTGTAACTCGAACTAAAAGTTTTCGGGGCTTTGGATTTTTTTTTTATAGGATAAGGGTGACAAACGAGCACACAGTCCACCTGATGGTAAGTGGTTGCTGTGGCCCATAGACATCTACATCTATCCTCTATTACAAATCAATATGTAGATGCGTTGTCACCCATGAGGACTAAGATGGAATGCCTCATTTCCAGTAAAGAGGGCCTCCGGCCACCTGCACTCACCAAGCGAAACGCAGAGGTAAACCTCTACTTCACGCTGGTTTTCTGTAAGGTCGTGGTACCACCCCGGTTCGAGCCGGCCCATCCGTGCGACAGCAAAAGCTGCCGCGTGGCTCTACCACTGTTAAAGCAAGAGGGAGACGGAGCTTTGACTTCATTAGACGTGACCTCTCCAACTTAACGTTTAGGTTCAGTATGCCTCTCACCATTCGGTGATCGCTGCCAATTTTCACCCTCGCAATCACTGAGACATCACTGGACAGTTGTCATCTGGTCGTCATAATGAAGTCAATTTCTTTGTCGAACCGTCGGGGTTCGAACAGGTCCACTTCCTATGGAGCCGCTTCTGGAAGAAAGAGTTCATCATAAAGAGTCCCTCTTTCTCCATGACGTCGGCCAGCTGCTGGCGCCTTCGGTTCCGTTGCCCTATTCCTAATTTCCCTACCTTCAGCACATCGTTCTCTCTTATGCCTAGTTTTGCATTGAAGTCTCCCATTAACACCGTATAGTGGGTTTTGGAGGAATGCATGACTTTAGAGATGTCGGAAGAAACTGACAGACAAAATTTATTAAAATTGTTTTCATGTTATAAGTACCGTATATACTTTCATATGAATTTAGCAAAAAGCTAAATTTGACACAGAAACTAGAGACTAAAACTAAATCTAGTTGCGCGACTGAATCGACATCCTACAAAAATGCCGAATTGTTTAGTTATTTTATTGCTGCAAAAAGAGATCTGCCATGTCAAATTTACAAATGATGGCGTTACCTTTCATTCATAAGTAACTTTTAATTTATTACATTATTGGTATTTACTTATTTTTCATCTTAAAATTACAATAATAACGATAGTGTTCTTTTAAAATTATTTTAACAATACAGACCGCTCTCTCTCATACAATATGCGGATCGGGCGACTGATCCAAATCTGTATCCGACATGTCGCTATCATCGAGCGACACTGTTAAATGTATCTATGTGTGTGCAAAATTGTTAGTTGATTGTTTTAATTATTATGTGTGAGTTTCGTAGTGATAGACGATAATTTTTGTGAGTGCAGATTCCCCTTCTACACTTAGGTAGTTCATGATTCACATCCGACTTCGCGACAAGAAAACACCACGATACAAGCAATGACTCCGCACTCGTATGAATTCGCTACGTCTTCTGTTATGTGAATAAGAGTGTACTACAGTTATGAATCATCTATAAATATAAATAAAATTGAAGTGTACGTTTGTAATTTCAAAATAAAAGCTTTTTACTAAATGCATATGAAAGTATATATACGGTACTTATAACATAAAAACAATTTAAAAAAATTTTGTCTGTCTGTTTGTTCCCGCTATCTCCGAAATGGCTGGACCGATTTCGCAGAACTTTCACTGGCAGGTATCTGATGTTAAAGGGAGAAACTAAAGCTATTTTTATTTTAGAAGAAGAATTAGAGTTCTACGCAAAAACTACGTGGTAGAGCCATGTTGCAGCTATATTAGTAGTGTAGTTGTAGCACCAATGGGTCGGCTCGACCGGGGAAGGACCACGCTCTCACAGAATACCAGCGTCAAATAGCAGCTTAACACTGCTGTGTTTCGTATGGTGAGTGTTAGCGAACCGGAGACCCGATTTACTGGAAAACAGGCATTCCATCTTAGCCCTCACGGGTGACAACGCATCTGCATTTTGATTCGCAAACGAGGATAAGTGTAGATGTCTATGGGCCACAGTAACCACTTACCATCAGGTGGACTGTGTGCTCGTTTGTCATCCTATCCTATAAAAAAAAACAATTAAAGCCCTTGAAATTCAATCCTAATAAACTCCACGCGGACGAAGTCACGGGGCTAGTTATGAATATATTCAATGTGAAAAAATAAGAAGGTTTGGAGAACACAATAAGTAGGTATCCATCGTAATATGATAAAGAAACTTCCTTTTTTTAATATTTACAAATGAAGTTACAGTCTACCTGATGGTAAGTGGCTACACTAGCCCAGACACCTGCAGCTAACTTTAAACAAAGAAGACTACAGGTGCGTTATCACCTCTGGGGATCGAGACGGAATACCTCACAACCTGTAATTGTTCGCACCATTGCTTTACTCTTAAGCTTGAGTCTGACTTTATTAGGTAACTAGCTGTGCCCGCGGCGTAGCTCGCGAATATAGGTTTTACTTAAAGGATTTGACGTTTAGGGTAAGAGAATATTAACTGATTTATATCATTACTCTATGAATAAGTGGTAACAAAATAAATCGATATTCTCAAAGTTCTAAGTCGTTTATGATAGAGCTTCTGTGTAAACGACGATAGAAGTAGACTTAGCCGGGGCGTACAGAAAAAGGTTACGGGGACTACTAACGCGAGAAAAAGCAATATAGAGCTGGCCATGTGCAAAACAATCAGTACTGACGCGTAAAGTTTGACCTTGCGCTTTATTTACGATCGTCGCATAACACACGCTGAGTGGGAAACACACTTAAAATAGGGATGTTAGATGATCATCGATGTTAAAAATTAAAACTTTGATGTGTAGCCGGTGGAAGGAAAAGGGGAGATCTCCCGCCGGGCAAGGTGTTCTGCCCGGGGAGCGGCCAACGCTCCGATTGGTAGTTCGGAGCTATTCTATATATGCTGCTTTAATTTCGGAACTTTGATAGCGCGATTTAGGCTTCGATGTGTTTCGCTTGTGGCGCGACGACAGCGCCGCCACAGATGTTTTAACATCGATGTTGACATATGTCAAACATAGAAACATCGACGTCAATGAACCCATAATCGATAATTGGGAACTTGCAAACAATGCGAACTTGCGAAATCAATATCAACTAAATCTTGCATCTTCTCTGAAGATTAAAAATTTTGAATAATTCAGAATTTCTGAACGCATCGTTAATCTAAAAAAATGTCAGTATGGTGAGTCAAACTTAATTGTTAAGTGTCTTCTCAGATTTTTTTATAATCTGAGAGTGTCTCCTGTAATGTCACAATGGTCACTGCTTTCGCTTTATTTTGTAGTGTCGTTGTCGGTTGTCGCATAATAACTATTCTACATAAATTATTATTCAAGTTAATTGTTACTTTTCCCTTGCTGTGTATACCCACATAATTTTAAAACAATGTGTAAGTATCTACACATATACAAAAACCATCGATAATGGTCAACATCGATGTTTTGAGTAGCCTAAACATCGAACATCGATGATGAGCTAGCGATGCCAACATCGATGTTATTATCCCTATCTTAAAACAGAAGCCTGAGCCACGGCTCAGGCTTCAGTTTTAAGATAGGGATGGTTAGCGCTCGCTGTAAGCTTCACAGTACTCGAGCAACCCGGGTTCCCGGGTTAATTGTTAATTGCAATTTTAAGTGCTGATTTACCACGTGCTCGGCGGTGAAGGAAAACATCGTGAGGAAACCTGCATGTTTGAGAAATAAAAAAAATATTTCGATGACATGTGAAGTTCGCCAACACGTATTGGGGCAGCGCGGTGGACATTTCCTTGCCCTAAAACCCTCTCAGAAATGAGAGGAGGCCTGTGCCCAGCAGTGGGACGTAAATAGGCTGCAACTTTACTTTTTACTTAAAACTGGAAAAAAAGTTATTTGGTATTAGGGGGATTCTGGGTATAAAACAATATCACTATCACTATCACGACATTTATTGCAATTTTGCTGCTTTTAGTCGAGTTTTCGAGTTTTCTTGAATAAATACATATTTCAATACCTCTGTATATATACCTTACAGGCTTGCAACTTTGTAAGGCTCATGGGCATAAATTATTACAGTGAGTCTCAATACGATTCACCTGTGAAAAATCTTAACACCGCAATTCAGAAAAGGTTGTAATTTGTACAACGCCATCTATTATGTTCTTTGTGAGAAAACATCCTTTTTTAATTTAAGGAAAACATATATTTACTGTGTTTTAAGTACTATAATAGAACGATACGAAATATATTATAATAGAACGTTTTTTTTTACACACGAATCTTTTTATTACTATTTCTGGGATTTTGTGGCGCCATTAAACAAATTCGAACCTACATTTCAAAATAATAATCATGACTTTCGATAGAATTAACCAATTTCAATAAAACAAAGATTAAATGAACTTGATAATACGCTTTATGATTTTCTTAAGGATTTCATTGAAAAAAAAAGATGTTTACTCAAAACGTCATGCGTCCATAAACAAACAGACAGACCGTCAGATAGTACAATTCTAAAAATTATAAAAATGTACTTATTTAATGATTTACAGTCCCCATAATAGTTTTAGTCGCAAATTAATATACTATACAATATTTAGAAACAGACATAACATGTTATTACCATTTTTATTATATGTATATATTTAAGAGAGATGGCGCTGTTAACATCAATTCTAAAAATAAGAGATTAATTCACACGATTGATACAATAAAAAACATAAAAGAACTTATAAATCAGTGCCTGCATAGTAAGCAAAAAAGAAAGTTTGATCCTCGCCGAAAAACGAAATTGTTAATAGCTCTTAAAATTTGATTTACCACATAGAGTACTCGGCGGTAAAAAAATAAAAAATAAATGAGATTGTCAACACGCAGTAGGGCAGCGTGTCATTAATATAAAGGTTAGAAGCAAATATGAAACTCAACTACAGGAATAAATTTTAACCTGCCTTTTTGTATCACATTTATGCCACACCACCATCTATCGATGAAATTGGTTAACTATTGTACTTTAATTTAGTTTAGATAATAAGGTTAATCTATTTTGTATATATTTATTACGTTCTTTATGTAATACTTTTGTTTACTGCGTTTTAGATATAATTATATCATTATAGAACATTATTTTACATCATTTAATTATGATTTATAATATGATATTAATTTTAAAATGTACTTGATGACTCATCCAACGCCACTATTGAACAAATTCGTACCTATACTTAGTACCCATACTTCAGAATATTTGTCATAACTTTTGATGGAATTAACCAATTTTAATGAAATAAAGACTAAATGTAACCTGAATATACACTTAATAATTTCCTTAACTATTCTTATGATATAAATTAGTACTTTATACGTGATACGTTAACAAACAAACAGACAGACAGACAGACAGACAGACAGAAAAATCTAAAAATGGTAGAAATGTATTTAATTACTTATTTTTAGTACCTCTCAATCACTTTTATTACAAAAATATAAAATGTACAGACATCTGCTATTTACATTTTTATTATATGTATAGATAAATCCTAGTTGATAATTGTCTCTGTATTGTTACTGTTTAGTCATTAATCTATACATTGCGTTAGGCTGACCCTCAGTGTTGGCAATTTAGCAACTTTATCGCTAGATTTAGCGCCATTTCGTTTTCTACAGCGGCTTAAATTATGTGTCTAGCGACAAAAAATCTAGCGACTATTCTAACGACTTCTAGAGTTTAAATAAAAAAAATATGTGTTTTAACTATCTTCATAAAATATGGCAAGATCTCAGCCCAGAAATCTTTCTTCTCTATATTCGAAACTGCGTCACGAAATCGGATATCATTCTGACAAGTCTATCTTTTTCCCACTTGCCTTTGAATGAGACAGACTCTTGTGAGAGTAATATTTTTATCCAATTTCGAAACGCTGCCATAAATTCTTATGCTTAAACGGGGATTCCCCAATGCTGTACTTGTGTACAGGGGAATCCCGGCGTGAATTTTTTAAGGTATTGTATATTTGAGTTTTGAGTATTCATTCGTTGATGGAATGTTGGAGTGTATTGTGTTCTCTAATTGTACAAGATTAGAGGTTGCTTATAAAGAGCCCTCTTACATTTCGGCGTTTCGCAAATTTAGGTAGTTTATGCGCCGAGCGGGCGGCGAGCTACGCGACCGATACTTTCTTTCATATCTATTCACTCGCTCGCTCTATAATACTGTGAGTACGGCGATTAAAAGATCTTGATCTTCCATAATACCATTCCATAATAGTTTTCTTAGGATGGAGTTCAGTGGATGGAAATTTTTATGTGCGTCATTTTAATGTTATCTTATTAATTACATACTATTTTGATATATTTTTCATTATTTATGAAATTTAGTGTCAAAATAAGTACATGTATATATTTTAATTGTTACGCAATAATCGAATGTTAATAATCGATTATGTCTACTACCGGTAGAATAGTGGTATAAATAAATAAATAGTACGGTTGCAACCTGTTTTAATAACTAAAACAATCAAATGTAACTAATATTTTTTTAATCGGTACTTACAGTCAATTACCATATTTTTTATTAGAAAAATATTTGCTACGACTGCATTGACCGAAATTTTCTCGAGTCGATAATTTCAGGCAGTACACACTTTTCATAAAAAACCTTGTAACCTGGGTAACATATTGAAAATCTAAAATTAGTCGTCTTTGTAATTTTTTAGTACTTTTACTGCACAATCTGGGCCAGTACATATTATGGCAAGTATTCAAACATTTTTATCTGCTAAATGAAGCTGTTCTTGGATTTGGTAAAACCAGTCATGATTTTTATTTAATGTTACACTTGAATCATTGAATTTATAACCTTTAACTTTTGAAAGGCCGTGTCAAAATCTATTCTGAAAGCTGAAATAGGACATTTAACTTCAATAAGACCGTCACTGTACGAGGGTGGATTGAAAAGTACTCGGCCTAACACAGATCCATTCAATTCTAAAAATCAAATCTAACCACATTATTTAGTTCAGTTCAGACTAGTTCATTGTGTGAAGTTCGAAACGTGTGCGATAATTAGTTGTGATTTTATAAATTTATTAACAAAGTAATCGGACATAATTTCCGCGAATGGAGCAAATCGAGCAGCGTGCCGTCATTAAGTACCTCCATAAGAAGGGGTTATCATCAAAAGCCATTCATGATGACATGGTCAGTACATTAGGCGATTGTGCTCTGTCATATTCATCCGTCAAAAAATGGATAGCAGAATTTAAGCGTGGTAGAGAGGGTGTGAAAGATGAACCCCGCTCTGGAAGGCCTTCGACGTCAACTACTGACGATAATATTAAAAAAGTACTTGATTTAATAATGGGAGGCCGCAGATTAAAAATTAGAGAGATAGCCGAGATTATAGGCATCTCTTATGAACGAACTCAAAACATCATTGTCAACGAGTTGGGTTTCCACAAGGTGTCTGCGAGGTGGGTTCCGCGACTGCTTTCAGTTGAACAAAAAAGGACGCGATAGACTATTTCACGCGACTGATTGGAGTTACTTGAAGCCGATGCAGATGATTTTTTGAATAGTTTTGTTAATATGGACAAAACATGGGTTCATTACTGTACACCGGAAACAAAACAACAATCAAAACAGTGGAGAAGACCTGGTTCACCACCCCCTAAAAAGGCTAAGTCGATTTTGTCGGCAAATAAGGTGATGGCTTCAGTATTCTGGGACTCGAAAGGTGTGATTATGATTGTCAAAAAAAGGTCAAAGATTTTCGACAAACGACGAGGTCAAAGTAGCTGTAGACGCATATTTTGACTCTAAGGAAGAATCATTTTTTTTCAACGGTCTAAATGCTTGGAAGGGGAGGTGGCAAAAGTGTATTGAACTTGATGGTGATTATGTAGAAAAATAAAAATATAACTGATTTAGTATTTGTTTATTTTCTTGGTTAGGCCGAGTACTTTTCAATCCACCCTCGTATAAACCATTAGGTGAAGCCCTCAAATAACATTGATCTAGATGAATGAATAGACCACATTTTTCTATAATAATATTTTCTTGTTTGCTCAATTGTGCCAATGCTACAGACTCTTTGTCCCACCATGTTTGATGGAAGAGACGTGATCTAAATTATAACTATATAAAATAGTTTTAAACCGATCGATCAAAAACTGCGGTCGTAGTTGACGATGCTCTAGCACGCAGACGCACACTACGATAGTATCGAAAAGACGCAGCGCGCGAAATAAACTGACGCAGATCCAACCACGACAAGCGTTCGCGCGATAGTGATCGCAGATGGCCGGCAATATAGGGTACTTTTATTTAATTAATTAAAATATAATAGTAATGATTTAAAAAGTAAAAATAATAGTATATGTGAGGGACTGCAGTGGACTGTAAGATTTTAAATAACTAATTGTGTATGACGACTGATTCTAACTTTACTGTGTAGGGTAAACTATACTAGGGACGGTTGAAGAAAAGAAGGTACTGTGGACGATTATATATTGCACTATTTACAAGCAGCGTTAATTAATTATGTACAGATGGCAGTCTTCAATGGAGTGTTCTTTCTTGAGGTTTTCTCTCTTGAGGTCTTCTTTCTTGATATTGTATGAGTGTATGACGTAGTGCCGCTTCCGAAATGAACGACGCACAGCCCAAAACGCCCTTCTTATATTGTCAAAAAGGGGGCCTCGGCGCGTGCGTGGCATTGTGAGGTGTGCCGCGCGCTGATTGGTCGGCAGCATCACGTGATATTCGGGCGGTGTGCGGGGTGCGCGGGGCGCAACGGGGTATGAAGGAGCTACGGGGCGGCGGCTCACCTCGCCGTCCATAACAGTATAGTTTAAGCAAATGTTGATGATTATTTTGGTATAAATTTTACGTCTAAATGATGTAGAACTTCGGAAATATTGAGGCTTTTTTCGAAGCTTTTTCGGTCGTTTTTTGAATTTTCGGTCGATTTTTTTCCTAGCGTGAAAGGCATAAAACGAAAATGTATTCTATAATTATTAAATGTAGGATATTTGCGAGCTAAAAATATTTTTTTTTCTTGATGGTCGATATTCAATAGAATCTGTAAATTAGAGCTCCCAAATCTTCGAAAGCTTTTGCCTAAACATGCATCAGGACAATGATTATTACTGAATAAATAAATAAGTTATCTAAAATTCGCTTTGAGCTTATTTGAGAAGAGAAAACCAAAGACGTATTAAAAATGATAGACAGCTTACACACTAACATTATTGTACGAGGGTGGATTGAAAAGTACTCGGCCTAACCAAGAAAATAAACACATACTAAATCAGTTATATTTTTATTTTTCTACATAATCACCATCAAGTTCAATACACTTTTGCCACCTCCCCTTCCAAGCATTTAGACCGTTGAAAAAAAATGATTCTTCCTTAGAGTCAAAATATGCGTCTACAGCTGCTTTGACCTCGTCGTTTGTCGAAAATCTTTGACCTCCCAAGTGCTTTTTTAGGTTAGGGAACAGAAAGAAGTCTGATGGTGCCAGATCAGGTGAATACGGCGGATGCGGTAACAGTTCAAAGCCACAGTTGTGAATTTCAGCCATTGACTGTACTGACGTGTGAACACGGACGTTATCTTGATGAAACAGGACTTTTCTTCTGAGCATTCCTCGACGTTTTTCTTTTATTTCCTCTCGTAAACGACGTAGTAAGGTGCAGTAGTAATCAGAGTTTATATTCTGACCCCTTTCAAGATAATCAATCATAATCACACCTTTCGAGTCCCAGAATACTGAAGCCATCACCTTATTTGCCGACAAAATTGACTTAGCCTTTTTAGGGGGTGGTGAACCAGGTCTTCTCCACTGTTTTGATTGTTGTTTTGTTTCCGGTGTACAGTAATGAACCCATGTTTCGTCCATAGTAACAAAACGATTCAAAAAATTATCTGCATCGGCTTCAAATAACTCCAAACAGTCGCGTGAAATAGTCAATCGCGTCCTTTTTTGTTCAACTGAAAGCAGTCGCGGAACCCACCTCGCAGACACCTTGTGGAAACCCAACTCGTTGACAATGATGTTTTGAGTTCGTTCATAAGAGATGCCTATAATCTCGGCTATCTGTCTAATTTTTAATCTGCGGTCTCCCATTATTAAATCAAGTACTTTTTTAATATTTTCGTCAGTAGTTGACGTCGAAGGCCTTCCAGAACGGGGTTCATCTTTCACACTCTCTCTACCACGCTTAAATTCTGCTATCCATTTTTTGACGGATGAATATGACAGAGCACAATCGCCTAATGTACTGACCATGTCATCATGGATGGCTTTTGATGATTGCCCCTTCTTATGGAGGTACTTAATGACGGCACGCTGCTCGATTTGCTCCATTCGCGGAAATTATGTCCGATTACTTTGTTAATAAATTTATAAAATCACAACTAATTATCGCACACGTTTCGAACTTCACACAATGAACTAGTCTGAACTGAACTAAATAATGTGGGTAGATTTGATTTTTAGAATTGAATGGATCTGTGTTAGGCCGAGTACTTTTCAATCCACCCTCGTATTTTAAAGTGGCGCAGGTAGTACTATATCTACGTACAGTTATTTATTATGACACGTTGCGCTAACAAAAAGGGACAAATGATACGGCATACCTATCGTTAGAAAAAGATGAATATACATCATTAGTTGCGTATTGATTGCTGCTGAGCGCTCATTGGCGCGAACGCGTGACATACCGATATGGAAATGAACACATGAACACACTAGCTAGCGTCAAAGTTTACTAGCGGTTATTGTTGAAATAATAAAACCAATTATGAACAAAACATCTATATTCAAAATATTAATGAGACGTTTTTCTTGTCTCTTAACAGTTTTCGTGTAATTTGTACACCACCTAAAAACACAGGAAGGCATTTTTATCACGAATAACTAGAAGCTTTACGCGCTGTAGCGAAGGTATAGCCGCGACGTGAGAGCGTGCCCGACTGAATGCGTGTCGGGCAATTACCTGACTTTCGAATTGCCATTTTAGAGCGAGTATGACGTATCTATACTTTAAAAACATCGTAGGAGAAAACGAACTATTTTTACCAAGTAATTTTTATTTCAAGTAACGAACGATAAACATACAATTTCAACGAGGAACCCTTGTAATTTCGCGTTTTTTAGTAATACGCCTCGCTGTAAATTACGCCAAAGTTACGTAGAATAGATGGTCAGTGATTGATTACGTTTGTTGAACAATGGAAATACCAGTACCTAAAGAAAAAAAGTTACTCACAGAACTATAGAAAAGAGTGGGAAGGAAATCCAGACTTCAAAATATGGTTGGCACCGGTTCAAGGTACTGATTTAAAAGGTATGTTTTGCTGGTGTCAAGCTGAATTTTTTGGCCAAAATCAGTGGTATAAAAAACACTCGGAGTCTAAAAAACACAAATCAAAAGCGGAAATAATAACGACATGAAAGACCTTGCCACCGTTACTGCCACATGATAAAATAAAGCCTAAAAACTGTGGCGAACAGTGTTCGCCGAACACTGTTCCGTGGTGACAGTAAAGCATTTAGCGACATCTAGCGACTTTTCAAGCGTACGTTAACGACTTTTTGACATGTAGAGTTGGCAACACTGCTAATCCTTAAAAATGTACAATTTTACAAGTCATTTGTTATCGTTTAAATACTAAATATATTAAAATTAAATAATAATTATAATTAATAATCTTCATTTAAAATGTACTAAGTATAATAATCTTCATTTAAAATGAACGCAACTTGTTTGCCTTCGTCAGAAAAGGGTCTTGAAAAAAAAGGACAATTATAAAAAAATTGGCGCCATCAGCAACGCTTGTCATTGTCATTTTACCGGAAACTTCGTTTGCTTTGCCACCCCTTTCTAAAGACGCGCTATTACGAGCGTCGTTTTTTCAGCTGAAATTAAGTGATTCCTCATTTAAACAATACTTAAATAAGTTTGTTAAAAATGGCAACAAGATCAGCAAAAGGAAAGGTAAGCAAAGCAACATTTACTTCAAATATCTCATAATCCATAATCGTAACATAGCCGGTACATATTTGTAGTACATACTGTTTTTGAGTGATACATTTGAATATTGAAAAAAGAAATTTAAGATTAATTAGTATTTTTATACAGTATGGAAATACGTCCACATAATTGGTAAATTAAGTTAATATTGGTTAATAATATTATAAATGGCTCGCTCTAGCCTCGTGCTCGACCCAAAGTTACAGGAATAAATATACCTATAATAAAGATATATTCATGTAATATGGCGTGGCGCATGCAACCTAAGGCAACAATATTATATTTTTATAAAGATTATTTGTTATGCGCATTACTTATATACGTTAAAAACAATGTAAGAGAGGAGTCGCAAAACTTGTATTTAAATGTCAAACGACGCTAGCTGAATACAAAGATCACTTCGACTTGTAACTGTTCGCGTTTCTCTAGTTGAAATTGTAATAATAAAATTGAAAATTAGTATATCATTTACCATTTTTTTAATACAAATAATTGCATTGTCAAAAATATTCAGCTTAATAAAAAGAGAAATTCCTACAAGTGCTGTACATTTACAAGTATAACAATCTTACAAAAGTTATTTTTGAGTCATTATGCTTCTTATATGACTTCACTTCAAATTAAAAAAGAATATGTTTGCATGGAACATAGAAAATAGTTTTAACATTTTAAATTATTAGTATTTGTACAAATATAAATATGGGTTGCTTTGATTTCATATATTTTTCCATATCTGTCATATTTACTGTGATGATTAGAATTATATACTCAGGTAAATGATTTGTGTCCAATAAAATTATTTCGTGAAATATAACTTAACAATGGTTATTTCGTTGTTTTATGTTTGAAATTTTACTTTCAGAAAGCTGCAGATGTGAAGGTTACTGAAAATGTACCAGCAAAAAAAGGTCGTAAAGGTAAACAAGCTACAGAACCAGAAACACCTGAAATGGAAGTTGATGAAAAAACTGCAGTACCAGAAAAAAAGTCAAAACGTGGCAAGAAAATGGAAAGTGAAGAAAAACAGTTGAATGGCACAAAAGAAGAAGTGGGTCCTCCAGCAAAAAAGAGTAGAAAGAAGAATGTAGAAGAACCCACACATGAAGAGCAATCTAATGGTGACAATTCAGCTGCTGAAGAGGAACCCACTCCAGCTGATGAAGTTGAACAGGATGATGATCAAACAGAAACTAATGGACATACAGAGGAACCACAGGGGTCTTCAGTAGGCAAGGGACGTAAAAAACAAACGAAAAAAGATGCAGCTGCAGAAAAATCTAGTGGATTAGAAATTAAAACTAGGGAAACTGGGAGGGGAAGAAAAAACACTAAGCAGGATAGTGAAGAGAGTGATACAGTCAAAAAACCAGATATTGTTGAAGATAAATCAAAACCTGGTAGAGGAAGAGGGAAAAAAGCACAGGCAAAGGCCAGTAATGATTTGGAAGTTGAAGAAAAAGTTGAAGATCCAGATGAGGCAAAACCAGAACCATCTGCAACTAAAGGGAGAAAGAAACAGACTAAAGCAAACAAAGAAAAAACACCAGATGTAGATAAGGAAGTATCTGAAAATCAAGAACAGAAAGAAGAAGAAGTAGAAGACAAGGTTGAAGAAGAACCCAAAAAGAAAGAAACTAAAAGTCGAAAAAATCAGGGTAAAAAGGTTTCACCTAAGGAAGACCCTGAGGAGAAAGATGAAGAAATAAAAGAAGAATCACAGCCTGCCAAAAAACGTAAAGGTGCTAAGAAGGAGGAAAAGAGTAAAGGTATGTTGACAAATAAAAATTAGTTTAAGGGCACTATTACATTAAAATAATATTTATATGGTCATAGATACATGATAAAAAAGGCAAGAAAACTATATAAATTTTAATTTGTACATATATTATGAGTCATATAATACACATGTAAGATGTTTTAATGCATTCTTCATAAAGTACTACTTTTAGTCAATCAATAAAGTAATTATTACAAATATAATGTAAACTCTTCATTAAAGAACATCAGGGGTTAGATAGTGTGTAAAGGTTAGATAGTTTCAGTTGGAGCAACTTGCAGTAACAGTTTGTGATAAAACACAGTAAAAGTGGTCAGTGTGATGAAATGGTAGTTTTTCTTTTATGGTGCTAGCCGTTGAAACAAAGAATGTATCTTCAAGCAAGAGTAAATAGGATTTTGTTATGCTAAGACTGTACAATTTACTATTTAGGGCTTCATCACCGCTTACTATCAGGTGGGGTTGTATTCAGGCACTGACTTAGAATAGGTAAAAAAGAAGAAAAAACATCTGATCTCATGGTACCTCATAATTAATTTTTATAGTATCCATATAAAAAAGTGTGTATAATATATATAGTAACATAATTCCACCATTACAAATGCTTTAATGTTGGAACATAAACACATTCTATTCTTTATCTGAGAGTCATTACAAATTGTCCTGCATGTAGACTTCCAGTCCTCCAAACAAGTTGATTTATGAAAACCAAAAATTCACTGCTGCCTGTCCGAAGAACAACAAAAGTTGTCAGCATAGCTTATAAACAAGTCTTTCATACACCTACAATCTGTGTACTATTAGCAAAAGTTTAACAACACTAATTGACTGCCTCTGATCTAAGGGTCATATGCCGGACTGATGATTTTGGGTTTGAATTCTGGGTCGACAGTCAGATTCTGGGTAACAGCCTGAATTGGGAGTTGGCGGTGACTTACCTCCATGCTTTGACTTTTAATTCAGCTCCAATCTTTCTCTGATCTTATTGGATTATATATATTATCTGATTATATATATTATCTATTATATATTACTGGTAGTGTACGACCGAAACAGGATTTTCAACCGAAACCGAAAACGAACCTTTGGTCGGGGTGCCAGTATCGGCCGAAACCAAAACCGAAACCGAAAGTTATTTAGACGTTAATTTTTTTAATGTATACTGAAATCTGGTATATTTTTTATACATATACAGTTAGGTAATGCATGTTAATCAAAAGCGGTAACTGTAATAGTCATTTATATTTTATTATTAACTTAGTATTTACCTAATATATTATCACACTTACACACAAAATATGTGTGTATTTTGTGTTTAAGTGTGTGACTTAACAAAATCCCAGAAAATATAAAACCTGCTCAAAATTCAAAAAATTTAATAAACTAAGTTTTTATAAAAAGGGTTATTATAATATTAAGGAATTTATGGATGATAAAAACCCCTGGGAATGAGGTGATCACTACCAAGCTATTTCTAATTTGCTTTGTGTTGTTAATTGTGTTACATACATGATTGTAAGAGTGGCGTAGCTAGGCATGGGTGAAGTGGGCCCTCGCCCACGGCCTCGCACTTAAAGGGGCCTCGTGAGGCCCCCTTAAATGCGAAGCCCGCAGACTTTACCACAGATGATTAATTAATTTGATCACTTTTACGCTCGAAAAAGAAAGTTACAAATTTAAGTGTGTTTGTTTGTAGCCTCGCAAGAAGTCCCTCTGAAATGCGACTAAGAGGCCGTTGTAACTACCTTCAAAGACCGCGATTGTTTCATTGACGAAATACGAGACTTGTCAGGAATTAATAGATATGAGTAGGTATGTCGTGTCAAAGCATGTTTGGTAGGATAGATCAATTGGGTAGATCCTTGAAACAAAAGAAAAGGGACCTCGCTGATGCAACTTTGCCCACGTTTATATTAGTCCACGCTACGCCTCTGATTGTAAGCTATTATTTAAAAAAAGTCCCGCTGGGTTTCTTGCTGGTTCTTCCAAGGACAAAGATTTTTTTTTTGAACCAGTGGTAATTAACCAAAAGAGTGACTTTCAATAAGTACAATTTACAATTTATATTGAATAAAAAAAGTTTCTGTATAATTGTGAATATTACACGAGTCACGAATTCATTCAAACGACGCACGATAATCCACGAGCACTGAGTTTCGGCGCTGCCGAAGGTTCGGCAGATTTTTTGCCGAAACCGAAATTATTACCGAAACTAGATTTTTTTGCCGAAACCGAAAACGAATCTTTGGTCGGTCACTGATTGTCGTCCCATCGAATTATGAAAGTAAGAGTATAGAGTTTGATACTTATTTGATTGATTGACAATAACACTGGGACACAATGACAGTCGTATTGAAATGAATTATAGATATGTGGCAATTGTAAACAATAAACAGGCCGCAAGCTCGCAATGACTGGGCTAAATAGAAAATAATTTCAAAACTACTGTCCAATTAGTAGGATGTTTTTGAAAAGGTTTTTTTTACTTTCTCAAGGCCCCTATACTTTGGGTACCCTAGAGCCCCTGTATGGCCCTATCTAGGGTTTATAAGAACAATCACACAAATGATTGGTTTTAGTAGAATTCTGGGAGAATATAGCTGCATGAAAAGCACATCTTATTCTGTATATTATATTCAAAAAGCCTTGGTAATGTTACAAAATAGATGATGGACAACCCAACTAGAATTTTTTGCTGTACAAAAAAAAAATTGTTAATGTTATATAGAATGTGATTCCAAACTGTTGATGGCGTGAACCTGCATAAATAATTACACATTATAATTTCTAAAATTGTAAAAAGAAACTTTGTAATAAGATATTTTCCTGCCAATTAGGCAATTATGATAAAATCAGAAGAGAGAGAAGAGAATAGAGTTAAAGAGAAAAATCTGTTTGTCTAATAAGTGTAGCGTATAGGAAAAATTTTATATGTAGTAATGGTAGAGACTGATTGATGCTCTACCCTAGTCTTATACTTTATTGTAGGGCTAAAGTAGATAGTGTTCTGGTTCTGTGAAGCGTACAGTGTTACGGAGAAACAATTAGATCATCAGTAAACAAGAGCAGACGCGCTGCCCTGTTTGTTACAAGCTGCCGAGCTCCGAATTTAGACGCTCGCTTCTAGTTTCTTACGTCATGATTTTAACAGGTCAAAATGATTTCTTCATTTCAGTTTATAATACCAAAAGAGAACAGGAAAAATTATTTTTACCGTGCAGAATAAAATGTTTGTTTACTGTCCTACTATGAATTCGAATCATAATGCAACCATAAAAACAAAAATATTAATTATTTTATAGGAGATTCCAAAGATGAGGAAGAAGAAGAAACAGAATTAGAAGAAAAAGCTCCTGAAGCAAAACCTACCAAAGGCAAAAGGGGTCAAAAGAATGCTCCGACAAAACCAATTGAGACTGAAGAGGAAGTACAAGACACGGGCGAACTAACCAACAAACGTCGGCGCAAGCCCGCCGAGGAAAAGGGTAACTAATTTGTTAATTAAAGTTTCGACCTCTGGATAATTGTTTCGTATTATGATTATGTGTGTTTTATTTTATGATAAATAAACGGTTTTTAAATAGCTTCGCTGGATTTATTTTATTCCATAACTTTCCTACATAATACATTGCATGCGCATAACATTTTTTAACTTCAAAACAGTGAACGGTGATGTAAATGGTGATACTAATAGACATATTATATAATTTTCATTACTAACCAGTGAAGGTAATACAAAAGCTCACCTAACAAGATTATCATTATTTTTTTTATATTGAATTTGTTTTAAAGTGAGAACAGATATTGAAGCATTATCTTAAGTGGAATTGAAAGTACTTGTTAATCTTCTAAAGGTTTTATCTATTACTCTATATAGTGTTCAGAGTTTGTTGGCTCTTTAACAATCTGGTTTATTTGAGTAATAATACATCTGTTTTCACTTACCTAGACATTGTCCTTATCAATTTTTATAAATATATTTAATTTTATTGTGAAAAGTATGTATGTATGAAGAATACGTAATATTAAATACAAATAAATTGCTAATATTGGAACACATTTTAATAAGTCTAAAGCACATTTGGATCGAAGGATTTGGGTGCATTTATAATTGTCATAGACTGCTATTTGCCATATGCAATATATCTGGAAATTTAGGGTCCAGATTTGTTTTGCATGCATATGCTAGCTACATTGGAATTATGAATACATTAAAACAATAAACTGTAATTGCTACAGAAAAGAAAATTAACATGCTTCTTTGTAAGCATAAGCATTTCTAGAACTTTGGCAAAGAATATAAGTCAACTACATTTTCAGCTGCTGATGATGAAGGCAAAAAGAAAGCACCACTTAAGAATAAATGTTCCACTAACTACGAAGAAATTGATTTCTCTAATGCAGCAAAAACAACACAAGGAAAAGAGTGGAATTTCAAAATAGCCAGCTGGAATGTAGACGGCATAAGAGCGTGGTTAGGTAAAGGGGGCTTAGATTATTTGAAATACGAAAAACCAGATATTCTTTGTCTGCAAGAGATTAAGTGCGCCAAAGAGAAGTTGCCGCAAGAAGTTACAAATGTGCCGGGATACCACGCGTATTGGTTGTGTAGTGATCAAGATGGCTACGCTGGCGTAGGAATATACACTACTAAACTGGCAATGAATGTTCAGTATGGCTTGCAAAACGAAGAACTTGACAGTGAAGGTCGCATCATAACTGCCGAATACGAGCAGTTCTATTTAGTATGCACATATGTTCCTAACGCTGGTCGTAAATTAATAACCCTACCTAAAAGACTGAAATGGAATGAAGAATTCAGAAAATATGTCAAGTCACTTGATATGAAAAAACCTGTTATTATTTGCGGTGACATGAATGTTTCCCATAATGAAATAGGTAAGTGTTTTTCCCCTAGTAGTCGATATGCAAAACCTTGATAATGAAGAAAATTAATTCACACTTGATAACTGCTTCAATTTATTATACTCTAGTTTCTTTTCAATGTTTGACATAGGTATAATACTGCGTTGGCGATTAGCATAAAACAATTTACACTTACATACAAGTGAATCAGGCATAGAAAACGAACCCGTACCTAAACGCTTTGTTTTGTACCTGCGCTATCGAATCAAATATATCTGGAATTTTGAAAACAAAACTAGATAGTGAGAGCTAATAGATCGGTGACCGTAAAAAGCGTATGATATGCGGGATATGTGATGAAAATAGTAGTATATATATCGTCATCATCACTACAGTCTATCGAAAGTTCATTGCTGAACATACAAAACACCTCGCCCATAGATTGCTATAAAGAAATTATGGTTTAAAGGTGATTTTCTGAAATTTCAATTTTAATTAGGTGTTCACCTGCGGCTAATATTGGTCTGCTCCCTACTAGATCAAGTGACAACTTAAAGTAACATTGCAATTTAGAATAAAGCAATGAAGGTGCTGATGTATATAATTATGTGTGATAATATACAGGGTGATTGGAAGATGGGTGCAAAGCTGTAAGGGGAAGTTAGTCTAGACCATTTTGAACCATTTGTCCATAGTTATGTTAGACGTTAAGTCCAAATATTTTTTACAACGATTTTTTGTTTTTGGTGATAAAACCCCTAATTTTGCCGTTAATTGCTAATAATTGCCAGTTATATTGATATTTTTTTTAATTAAAGAATGTGTAAACAATCTAACAAAACATGGCCTAAGCTGTGTATTTGGCCATATCTGTGTATTCTGACATTTTTTGTAGACGAAAGAAGCTCTAATAATTAAAAAAAATTAGACGCTAAGTACGGATGGTGGTATTTTTGTTCAGACCTTTTTGAAAACATGCTTGGTTTCTACTCTTTCATTTGAGGTGAGGAGGTATCATTTACGCGGATGTCACAAGTTATTAAGATTAGGAAACCAGGTTGAGGGATAAATTTTTCATTTTTATGCATTCTAATAAAACAACATTTTAATTCAAATTATTTATTGATTGATGCTCAAAATGATTGCCACGATTCCTAACACAAGTACGGGTCCGATGTCTCACTTCTGTTGTAGTTACTCCAACTTCATTGTTTCAAACTCAGAATTAATTATTTATTATAATTTTTTTTCGTGTTTATTTTTACGCTAGTTTTAAACTAGGTCCTTGGCTCGGCCCCACACGAAAAAATCCAACGAGGTCAGGTTTGGTGACCGATCGAGCCAGGGGATGGGCCTATCTCTACCGATCCAGCTGTTTGGGAAGCAAGCGTTTAAGTGTTCCCTTACAATTAACGTCCAATGCGCTGGACAGCCGTCTTGCTATAAGATCAATTCTCGTTCTGTGTTAAAAATCGGAACACCGAATTCCTCCACAAGCACTGGAAGACTAGTAGATATGTACTCCAAATAATTTTTCGCATTTAAAGTATCTGGTAAGAAGTGGTGGTGTCCAATCAACATTCTAACAATTACTCCAGCCCACATTCACAGAGAATTTCCTTTGCGCTGACACTTGTTTCTCCCAGTGTGGATTGCTGCCTTTTTCAACCCATTGGTAGAGGTTGTGAAAATTTGTTATCCCTTCTCAAGAAAATTTGCTTTCGTCTGTCCACAAAATAGATTTCAAAAACCATCCATTTTCAATGTCTCTGTTGAGAAGGAAACGGCAGAATTGAATACTACTGTGGGGATCTTGCTCTTCCAGATCTTGCACACCCGTGCCATAAAACATATTTATCACTATGGTTGTATGGCTCCACACCTTCCATTGAGAAATGTTGTTGATGTTTCTAGCTACTGCTCTTGTGCTGGTATGAGGATCCACTGGGAATGCTGCCAAAGTGTTTTCCTCGGCGGTATGGCCCAACTTCAGCAAGCCGACGAAATGAGTTGTAAAAGACTGACATTCGGTACCTTGCGATTCGGATAGCGCTCTTGATACGTTCGTCGAGCCAAATAACTATTGCCATCTGCTCTGCCATACATAAAGATGATATCCGCATATTTCTCATTGGAAAAAGTAGCCATAGTCACTTCACAATTCATAAACAGCGTAGGAGCACACTAAATGTCAACATATGTGGTAGAGCCATGCTGCAGCTATATTAGTAATATAGTTGTAGCACGAATGGGTTGGCTCGACCGGGGAAAGACCACGCTCTCACAGAATACCAGCGTCAAACAGCAGCTTAACACTGCTGTGTTTCGTATGGTGAGTGTAGAGAACCCTTTTTACTGGAAAAGAGGCATTCCATCTTAGTCCTCACGGGTGATAAGGCATCTGCATTTTGATTCGCAAACGAGGATAGATGTAGATGTCTATGGACCACAGCAACCACTTACCACCAGGTGGACTGTGTGCTTGTTTGTCACCCTACCCTATAAAAATAAAAAAAGAATAGATAACACAATCACAATAGTTAGGAATCAACACGTTGCAGAAGCGCAAAGCTAGTGCAATGGATATGACTGAACACGGTGATACAAAACTATCCAATACAAAAGATATCAACACATGCAGGAGCACTAAGGGTTACAACTGGACACGGTTAATTGCGAATCAGCGCGAATACGAAAACAACGTCAAGTCACAAGGGCACTTACGAATTAAAATGCAGATGCGTTGTCACCCGTGAGGACTAAGATTAAATGCCTCTTTTTCCAGTAAAAATAGTCTCCGGTTCTCTACACTCACCATACGAAACACAACAGTGTTAAGCTGCTATTTCACGCTAGTATTCTGTGAGAGCGTGGTCCTTCCCCGGTTCAGCCGACCTATTCGTTGCTACAATTATACCACTAATATAGCTGCAGCATGGCTCCACCACGTATGGCATGTTTATACCATGTTCTGTTAGACTGCTTCCTTACACATTTATTTAATTTAAAAAAAAACACATCAATAAAAATGGCAATTATTAGCAATTACTGTAAAATTTTAGGTTTTTTCAGCAAAACAAAAAAAATCGATAAAAAAACAATTGGACTTCATCTAACATAGCTATGGCTTTAATGATTCTAAATGGTCCAAACTATCTTACCCTTACAGCTTTGCACCCATCTTCCAATCAGCCTGTATAAAATGAAGTTGAATATTTTGGTTTAAAAAAAATGCGTTATTAAATTTTTATTGTGGTATTGTTTGACAACCTTAATAACTATATTTTTATGAAAGTTATATTACCAAATCAAATTAAATTTTAGATCTAGCCAACCCTAAAACAAATAAAAAAAATGCTGGCTTTACGGAAGAGGAACGTGCGGGCATGACAGAATTGCTCAACGAGGGCTTCGTTGACACATATCGACAATTGTATCCGCAAAAAGCGAATGCTTACACATTCTGGACTTACATGATGAATTCCCGAGCCAAAAACGTTGGATGGTAAGTTTTGAATAAAATCAATAATTTACTTTACACCATCTCGAAAGTTCACTGCTTAACATAGCCCTCTTCCATTTGGGTCCTCATGGGACGGATATTTGCCATAGTTGCTACACTTGTCATCCGGGCCGGCAACCACGGTTTATTGAAGTGAAAACTTCTTTTGGCAGTTTTGAGATCGGGAAAAAGCACTGAACTCGCGTGATCGTCACGCTAAGAGAATACAAAAGAACTATATATATTAGGAAGATGCTGCTGCCCATCTGATTTGTGTCTCTGTTTTAGCACCCACGGGCGATAAGGGGTAGTGGATATTCTTAAATCACCATTACACGGTCAATTTATCAAATTTAAATTTAATAGACTGAATATTAAAGTACAATTTTTTTTTTCAGGCGTTTAGACTACTTTATCATGTCACAAAGATTACTCCCATCGCTTTGTGACAGTGTTATCAGAAACGAAGTATATGGTAGCGACCACTGTCCTATTGCAATATTCCTTCGCTTAAGTAGTGCTGATAAACCTAAAGAATAAATTTTTATACATATTTGAACTGCTCATATTGAGATCGACAATTTTTTTTGGTAATTTTTACGGAATGAAAACATACACATTAGTAATAACAGTATTTTATTATTTTCATACGAAGATTAATTCACAAAACAAGAATTTTTGATGGAAGTTTTTTTTTAATTTTAGTGTATTATAAAGCATTCAACTTTTCGTCATTATACCAAGGCACTTATGTTATAAATTATGATGCTGCTCTTACTTCTTAGTTTTATTTGTTTCATATAGACAATTAAAATATAGACATATCTGAACCTTTTCGCCGATGTTTTAAGTGGACCTGAAACAAAAATATACACATAAGAAATGGTACTTAATATTAAGTTGATAAGAAGTTAATTTTATGAATTACATTAGATCTAGAAAACTCAAAATAAAGATAAATAAGTTCTCTGGCCTTTTCATGTAAATTCACTCTAAATAAAACTCCTGATACACAAATATGTATGTGGTCGATAACAGAATGCAGGACATATTCTAGCATGACGTAATTTGAAAAATTGCCATGGCATATATTATAGTGTTTTATATCAATACTTTTGGTAAAGTTTTCACATCATCAGTGATGTTTTAACTTTCTAAAAGCTATCCTAGTAAGCCATCGGCATAGGTGGTCAACACATGAATTCTGACACTATTAATAATAACTTTACTATAGGGACCAATGTATTCTTAAGTTACGAAATTCCTCTTTTTACATAACATTCTACTACCCTTTGGCAACAAGACTGCAAATAAATGAAAAATAATTTAAAATCAAAAATTTTGTACAGCCGACTTCAATATAAGTTATTAAGAATAACTCAAAAACTGTTGGTCTGACCTTGATGAAATTCATATGGGACCACACGAGAGGTACCAGATTTCAAATAAAAAAAGAATCATCCAAATCGGTTCACCCAGTAAAAAGTTATGAGGTAACACATAAAAAAAACATACGGTCGAATTGAGTACAGGCACCTTTTTGGAAGGCAACAGAAAAAAAGTTTAGTACAGGTGCATTGTCACCTCTGAATTTAAAGAAATGCCTCAGATTGTAATAAAAATGTTCCATGTTGATTTCGGATTTATAGGTCCCATGTTTATATGGGTCTTATAACAAAAAACAATGTGCCATCTGAGTTACTCGTCTAACATGTAAAAGGCGACTTATGGGATATTGGGTTTGTGATTATATAGGCGATTGACTATCACTTCTTTCACAACTTTTCAATACCCATATTTTGACTAAACATAGAGTAGTAGCTCACTGCTCTATGGACTCTGCCTACCCCTTCCGACATTATTATTACATTATTATAATAGAAAGATGTTTAAATTTGTAACACTCCGCAAACCTTCATGTGGTTGCCTAATACCAGAGGTTTGTATTAACAATAAAATAAATTATCCTTAAAACTGTGTCCACTAGACGTGATGGATAACCAGCCATATCGTGCAAGACTTCTGTATCCAAGTTGTCTCCAGTTCACACTGTATTGATTCTTCTTGCGAGACTCGAATAGTACCAATGGAGTCCTGGAAGCTTGCCATCGTGCAGCTTGTACCCAAAAAAAGTAGTTAGACTAATTCTGACCATTGTCGGCCTATATTAATAACTTTAATACTCTGTTAGGCTATGAAGTGTTATACTGAATTTGCACCTCATGACCTAAAGGGCAATGATCTCCTAAGTGACGAACAGTATAGATTTCGCTGATATTTCATTTAGGGGAACCTTTTTGGCTAAAACTCATGGAACGATTTACTCGCGCCCGCAACGGTAGCGGGAGTGCGACATGTGTACAATATAAGAAATGTAAGTATAAGACTACAGTATATTCACGACGAAATTTATGTCCGCGGCACGTGGGTTGTTTACGGCTCGCGTGCATCGACGGTAAGTGCGAACCGCGCAAGCCGCGATGATGAGCTTGTGAATCATTGCAGTCCGTATCTAACTCGAGCGATGGAAATTACCTAATATAGATAAATATCATGAATACACAAACGTTTCACAGCTAAACGTGATACCCATATTTTTCAAAATGTATTTTGGAACAGTGACCGCTTTCATGTCGAGATCTCAACAAACCATATCTTGAAGCAGTTCAGCCTAAGGCGCAGCAGCTGAAAGGAGACTGCGATCCCTTGTGCAAAGTGCGAAATAGCTTCATCCCAGTACACTTTCTCATCCCAATACAAAGCACAAGACACGTTGGCTGTGCAGTACTGTTATCACATAATATGGGCTGGTGCTGCTAACAACTAGCAGATAATGATATCTCTACAAATATTTCCTTTGATACACATACCAAAAGGAATATTAGCGCTGCGCAAATGTAGACGCTTGTGTCTGGTGTGGGATACAAGCTACCAGTGAATATTTTATTTTCATGTAATCAATTTGAAATCAGCCATTCCTTGCGCAGACGTAGACACTTTGTGTCCAGTTGCTTCCACTTGACACACATACCGACAGCCAATCAAAAAGTGTTCGGTGTAGGTAACATGTCGTCAGTTGAAAACACAAGCAACACAAAACAAATTTCCTTACAATTGTACGGCGCTGAAATTGACGTGGTTGATTTTCCTGTAAATATTTACGGCGGCGACGTCTTCGTCAACGTGTAATCAACACAAGCAAAGGTAATGTTATTTCATCGACACCCACTGACGGAAAACAAGCAATGAATTGTTACCAGTGTCCAGAAGTAGCTACCGGCGACTGTGTCTGATTGCCGCTATCGGACACAGCAACTACGGTTTCCTGTGATGGTGTGCCGTGTCGGTAACAAAAAGTGTTCACGATTGCGCAGCGCCTTAGTGAACGAGCAAAGTCATTAGGCAGCAGTTCTCTTTTGGAGAATGTGCGCAGGAACTAAAAGATTTAATTTCTCCAACCCCTTAGTATTTCGGACAACAGGGCGCATGGCGTATTTCCATCCTTTAGTTGTGGAAATACTAAGCATTTGGACGAATCGATATGATTGAAATGTTTGCCTGCATCTGACTTCCCATACTAATACAATGTGCATGTCTTTGAGAGAAAGAGTGAATAAGGTTTAAACTACTATAAATTACCATTCCAGCTCTGCTTCACCACTTCCATCAGATGGCATTATAGTGAAGCACGATATTTATAATTTAACGAACTGTTTTATTATTGGTTTATTCTTATCCGATAAATATCAATTGATTTAAACTTCCAAGATCATTCACTTTTTTTAAACGAAGAAATCGTAAATGAGGGCTAATAGTTTTCTGCTCACCAGATGTCGCTAGTTGACACTGAGGTAAAGTTTTTAATAAAAGTTTATCAGTTTCTAGAGTTTAATTTTTTGAACATTTTAAACTCTTTTTATTTTTTCTACTTTTATAAATATCTGTGGTTTGGTTCATTTATTTTTAATCTTATTAATATAAAATGTAGCTAATGGTACAGAAAGAAATATTAACTTTTACACTTTTCGAACAAATTAACTTCCCCACTATGAAATCTGTCAAATATTATACCTCACTTTTAAGTGGCGCCGCCCTGGTGGCAGAAAAAGTCGTAGATGCCCTCATACAGGTGTACAGGTCTTAATAATATTATTAAAAAAATATTTTTCCTAGTGAAAATTCAGCATTCATACACTTAGGAGGTATTGGCACTCAACAATAACAAGCTAAAGGAGACAACTAGAACGTAAAATCTGTTTACCATCGGCGCATATATAGATTAAAATATCGAATTGAAAAACTCCTCTTTAGAAGTCCTCTCCTTTTTTTAAGTAGATTATGTTTGTACATAATCATCTTTAATGCTAACAAATAATGATTTTTAAATCCTGGTTATATACGAGGGCGACACTGAAAGTTTTTAGAACTGGCCACTTGTAAACCATATAATAAAAAATAAGTTCAAATTTTGAAAATGGAACTCTGCCAATATTATTGTGTATGTATTTTATTAATTTATCATTTGTTTACGATTTGGCGGCAAATTGAAAACTGTCACGTCTCTATAAATTTAACGTGAGAAAATTTTCGTACAATGATTTTTTATGACTTTCCATGTCATTTAAGTCAACAAGAAAGTTATGATGGATTTCGATTGGCCTTTCACGATGAAGCCCCATCTCGTGCCACTGTTTACAACTGGTTTAATGACTTTAAATGTAGTCGCAATAATCTCACCGATGATCTGCTTGAGGAACGGCCTTCTACGGCAACGATTGAAGATAACATTAGTGTTGTGCGGCGTGTGATAGAGACTGACAAAAGAGTACCTTATCAGCAGATTCAACATTTCAGATTGAACATTTAGCGGTCAGGAAGCTTTATGCCCGGTGGATACCTCATAATTTGATTGAAATTGGTGTCCTAAAATGGTTCAAAGATTTAAGGAAGGTGACTCAAATGCTGTGTTCGACATACTTACGGCTGACGAAAGCTGGATTTATTGTTATGATCCTGAAACTAAGAGACAGTCTGCTGTCTGGGTGTTTCCTTCCGAGTTGCCAACTAAAGTGAAGAAAGGTCTAAGCATGGGAAAAAAGATGGTGGCCTCGTTCTTCGGAAGGACAGGTCATTACGTAACAATTGTTTTAGAGGATCGAAAAACAGTTACTGTAGAGTCGTACACAGTGGCGTAGCGTGCCTTAGATGGGCCCTGTAACAAAATTTGTTTTGGGGCCCCAGTGAAGAGCAAAGATTACATAACAGGAACAAAGACGCTTGCATTGTATTAAAATAATTATATATTGATTATAAGTTATTACTTACAATTAACAGTGGTAGAGCCACGTTGTCGCACAGATGGGTCGGCTCGAACAGGGGTGGTACAACGAGCTCACAGAATACCAGCGTGAAGTAGAGGTTTACATCTGCGTTGCGCTTAGTGAGTGCAGGTGGCCGGAGGCCCAATTTAACCGAGACTCAGGTGCTCTTTTTAACCGAGACTCAGGTGTCCTCTCGGGCTGATGCTTCATATCTCTCCTACTCGGGGTACAAATTAGAACACTCCTTTGTGCCTTGGGCTGGGGCTTGCGTATACATCAGAGAGAACATCTGTTTTCGACGCCTCGGCAGTCTTGAAGATACGGACCTGTCCATCCTATGGCTGCGCGTAGACAGCGACGACCTCTCTACGGGTGCCTCTATAGTTCCCATAGCGGTAATGCCGACACAGACTGACTCATCGACCACGTCCAAATGGCTGCAGATTCCGTGCTACAACAGGTACCATCCGCAGAGATCGTGATACTCGGTGATTTTAACGCCCACCACGCTGAATGGCTTGGTTCCCGTTTAACCAATCATGCGGGTAGATCTGTCTATGACTTTGCCTTGGCATATGGTCTAACACAACTGGTTACTTCGCCTACGTGGATCTCAGATGTGGAGGATCATGTACCTTCCCTGTTGGACCTTCTACTGACCTCTCATCCGGACGGATATCAGGTCTCCGTCGATGCCCCTCTGGGCTCTTCGGACCATTGTCTGATCCGGAGTACGGTGCCACTCACGCTCCCATCACAGTTGCGATCTGCAGCTTGCCGCCGTGTTTGGCACTATAGGTCAGCCGATTGGGACGGGATGCGTTCTTTTTTTACATCCTACCTTTGGGCGCGGGTTTGCTTCTCGCCGGAAGATCCCAGCGTTGTTGCCGTTTCTGTTGCTGATGTGGTACTTCAGGGTATGGAACTTTTTATTCCATCCTCTGTGGTACCCATCGGAGGCAGATCCAAGCCATGGTTTGGTCGCTCCTGTAAAATAGCATCACGCTATAAGCAGGAGTGCTACCGGGCCTGGGCTGACGCATCAACGTCTCAGGATGTAAACATCAGCGCACTTAAAAAGAAGTATAATTCCGCCTCCAGGTCCTTCAAAAGCTTTATTGCCAAGGCAAGGTCTGAGCACATTGGCAGAATTGGCGAGAAGCTAGTTCGCCTTCCTTCGGGAATTCCTTCGTGCATTCTGGTCTCTCGCCAAGGCTGTCCAAGGGAACTTCTGTCAGCCATCTCTTCCATCTCTGCACAGAGAGGACGACTCACTGGCCCATGCCGCAAAGGAGAAAGCCGATCTTTTAAGCTCTCTCTTTGCGTCCAACTCGACTCTAGATGACGGGGGGAACACACTGCCGACCATCCCGCCGTGTGAGTGCTCCATGCCGGATGTGCGATTTACACAGCGCTTGGTTCCTAAAGCACTCTTATGCCTGGACGTCAGCAAGTCGAGTGGGCCTGATGGAGTCCCCCCAATTGTGCTGAAGACGTGTGTTCCGGAGTTGGCACCGGTTTTAAAGCGTCTTTTCCGGTACGCCTACTCCCAAGGCGTAGTCCCGAATTCTTTGAAGACAGCTTTGGTTCACCCGATCCCTAAAAAAGGCGACCGCTCAGACCCGTCCAACTACAGGCTTATCGCCATAACCTCCTTGTTTTCCAAAATAATGGAATCCATTATAAACTGCCAGCTCATGAGGTACCTTGAGGATCACCAGCTGATTAGTGACCGCCAGTACGGTTTTCGTCAGGGTCGATCAACTGGTGATCTTCTGGTCTACCTAACTCATAGATGGGCGGAGGCAGTAGTGTCCAAGGCCTTCGATCGGTTCTGGCACAAAGCGCTTCTTTCGAAGCTTCCTTCCTATGGGCTTACCGAGAAATTATGCAAATGAATCACCAGTTTCCTTGCTGATCGGAGAATCAAGGCCGTAGTAGACGGTGTATGCTCTGATTTCAAGCCTATCAACGCTGCTGTTCCATAAGGCTGCGTGCTATCACCAACGCTGTTTCTCCTGCATATCAATGATATATTGCAAACTAGTAACATTCATTGCTATGCAGACGACAGCACTGGTGATGCATTATATACCGGCCGTGCCAATATTTCTGGGGAAAACGTCGCCGACTACCGAGGCAAACTTGTGTCTGAAGTCGAGTCTTTGCTGAACAAAGTCTCGGGGCGACTAAATTTAGTCCAGCTCAATCGCGTTTGCGCGTTTACCGCTAAAAAGAACCCCTTTGTCGTATCTCCTCTCTCGTTTCAAGGCACTCCCCTTGCTGCCTCAGTTAGCATCGGAATCCTCGGCGTCGACATATCGAATAATGTGCAGTTTCGTGGTCACTTGGAAGGGAAGACCAAATTGGCCTCTATAAAGCTTGGCGTGCTCAGCAGAGCGAGACAGTATTTCATGCCGGTACATCGCTTGCAACTTTACAAAGTGCAAATCCGGCCTCACATGGAATACTGTTCTCATCTCTGGGCCGGAGCACTCCAGTGCCAGCTCCTTCCACTTGACCGCATCCAACGCAGAGCGGTTCGAATCGTCGCTGACCGAGTTCTTTCTGATCAGCTCGATACACTGGCAGTGCGTGATATGTTGCATCTCTTTGCGTATTTTATCGCATTTACCACGGGGAGTGCTCCGAGGAATCGTTCGGACTAATTCCAGCCGCTCAAATTCACTATCGCACATCGCGACAAACTCGCGATACCATCCATACCACCTGGATGATTGGCGGTCCACCACTGTGCGATTTAGAAGATGTTTTCTTCCTCGCACAACTTCCTTGTGGAATCTTTTACCACCAGCGATTTTTCCGGACCGATACGTCCCTGACCTTCAAGAAAAGAGCCTACTCCTTTTTAAAAGGCCGGCAACGCATCTGCAATTCCCCTGGTGTTGCGGTTGTTCATGGGCGGCGGTAGTCACTTACCATCAGGAGAGCCGCATGATCGTTTGCCCCCTCTCCTATAAAAAAAATAATACTCCTAGGAGCTAAGCTAGCCAAACAATTCAAATCAAATATACACTTTTCTTGCCTTTTGTTCGGCGAATAGCTGAAGACTATTCGGCGGCATTCATACCTGAAGACGATTTCAGTTTTACAAAATTCTTTGCTTTTATAGACAATAGTGATAGTCTTTCATGTCCCATAGAAGTCCTTGGAATTTTTGCTTACACACGTTCGGGGCCCCTGTAGCCCGGGGGCCCCGTATCATTGATACGGCTGATACGGCGGTAGCTACGCCCCTGGTCGTACACTAACAATTGTTTGCCACTTGCCTTGGAAAAAATTCGGTAGAAACGACCTCGCAGTAGGATCCTCCTTCACCACGACAACGCCTCGACGCACACCGCCAAGCAAACAATCGACTACATGGCAATGTTAGACGTGGAATTACTGGATTACCCGCTCTATAGCCCCGACCTCGTACCTGGCGATTTTTATTTATTTCCGAAAATAAAAGAAAAACTTCGAGGTACACATTTTATGGACGCCGAGGAATCAGTGGCTGTGTTTCAAAATGCCGTCGAAGAGACCCCTAAGGACGAGTGGCCTAAGTGCTTTTCTCAGTGGTTCCATCGGATGCAGTGATAATACATCGCTGCATCATCGATGTAAATGGACACTATTTTGAAAAGATATAATAAAACTAATTGTTGATAAAACTGATTTAACTTGCTAGTTTGTTGAGTTTTTGATTTTCAAGAACTTTCAGTGTCACCCTCTTATTATATATCGCTGTCTATATATTATAAGAATTTTCAGTTTTTCTATTGTCAATTTTCTATTTCTTGTAGAGATAATTTTAGTAATATAAGAAATTACCTGGGCAATTTTCCCAAAAGCATCTCTATTGAGTAAAGAATATGCAGAAGTCAAACTAGCAACTGCATTCGCCTCCAGTTCTTTTAAACCAGAGCAAAACAAATCAATTCCAATTTCCAAACCAGTCCCAAAATCACACTCGTCCATGGCTATACTGGCATAAGTTATCACTGGCTGTATTTGTGACAGGATGTCGTCCTTTTCATTTTTTGATGTAGACGACTCTAGTTTTGCAAATAGTTTTTTCAGATTAGCTGTAATTAAAGGAAACTGCATATTATGTAATATTATTGCTGCAAAAATCAATAGATTTAACCAAGGTTAAATCCGTGACATCTTTATTGGTGACTGTTATAATAAATCCGCTTTTACTTTTTTTTTATTAGTTACCAAATCCAGATATAATAATTTAGTTCAGCAGCTTAATTATTTAAATATAAGTTTGGCCCTTAAAAGCAAAGTATACCCACTGGAATATTCCATATTTGCCAGACGTAAATAATTTCTTTTACGTACTTTTAAAGATATAAATTGAACTGGGACCACACAACGATGTGATATTGAAATTGAAACTTTCGAAATTGATAAAATTTAAACTTTATAGGTAGTGTTAGAGCAAAAGTAAGCCCAAGTTAACTGAGGCATAAGTACATCAAACACTTCAGTAGTAGTGTGAGCATGGCTGCTACAAATCAATCAAATTATTAGATATACACGGGCGGGTCAATAAGTTCGTGGAATGGAAGGGTTAGAGATGGGAGGGGGGAATTTTTTTAAACTGTCACTACTTGGTAACTCGATACAACTATAAATACCAAATTTCAGCCAGATTGGTTCTGTTTACGGGGACTCTTGCCTTGGAAAAACGATGATTAATAACTTAATTGAAGACCATTAGCACTTGGGCTGACCGATTGAGGTAACTTCCTCAGACATTGTCAAAAAAGTTGAAAAACTTGTTCTTGAAGGTGCTCATAGGAAGAAAAAACAGATTGCAAAAATGACGGGAGTGTCATCTACGATCGTTTTAAACATTCTCCATGACCGTCAAGACATGTGACATGACATGACATAGTGAAAGATGGGTGCCAAGAATGCTGACATCACAGAAATAGCAGCGGGTCGGGAATTCGCGCGAGTTTTTGGACCTGTGTAGTGAGTACAGGGACGAAATTAGGAACCGAATTGTAACTGGGGATGAAACTTGGGTTCATCACTATGAACGTGAGTCCAAAGAGGAGTCCATGCAGTGGCATAAAAAAGGCGCAGCACCGCCTAGAAGATCGAGGTGTCACAATCGGCTGAAAAGATTATGGCTTCAGTTTATATGGGGATTTAGAGGGAATTTTATTGATTAATTATAAGATAAAGGTGCCAATATCATGAAACAGTATTAAGCAATGCTACTAGAAAAATTTAAGGATGCTATTAAAGAACAAAAAGAGCAAAGTGGGCTCGAGGTGTGCTCCTTTAAGCTCACTCTTGTTTCTTACCATTGCTTTCAACTAATGGTCTGTATCCCAACTCGGTTTTCTTGTTGTAAGGTACCACAATTCCTGCACCATGTAATGTTTTAGCTACTGTCTGGGACACCCTCTTTTTTATATTGTATTCATCTAAAGAAAATTTGTGCTCATTCGCCCATTTTTTCACTTTATCCATTAATTTTTGACAAGCCATTGACATAAATGGTGATGTTTTCTTTTCATTTTGTAAATAGCAACTGAAATGGGAAAAATAATAAAAACAATGATTATTTTTGGTTCATATTAATAGATTTTTAATATGAGGTTATTATAGGTACATTAGGTACTTGCAATACGACAACAGGAGTTGCCGACATCTGGCAATGGATTGTTACAGATTGAACACTAAGATATGAGATATGAGACTTTGCATCTTAAAAAAAAATTCAAAATACAAAACAAATTTCAAAAACTATGGTTTACTAAACTTACTAAACAGCACCAAATATATTATCTGCAACAGGATGTATGTGACAATCTTTAGAACAATCGTTGGTTGCCATAAACTCAGGTTTCTTGTTAGGGTCATCTCTGAAATAACCTATGTGAAATCCGCTTTCTCCTTTTTTTTTCAAAACAGCCTAGAAAGAAGGATTTCAAATCTTTATAACATAGTAATAAAAATTTCATAGTAGTGGGTTCCATTCATTCTCTCACTATCTACAACCTATGTATTTGAGGATTACAAGTTTATGGTACACAGACTTATTAAATGGAGACTTTATTCACATCACATCACGTCACCACAGATCACTGTGGACAACTGGTTTCGTTACCTTATATGCACAAAAAAACAGGTAATTGAAAAAATGTGTTTGTTCCTATTAATGTAAAACGGCTGGAGAGATTTAGAAGTAATATGGTAAAAACCCTTCCATTGCTTTCTTATAACAACAATGCAGACTATTTATATAGAGAATTATTAACCCTAAAACATTCTCCAGAAACAGTCGCAAGGCATTTAATGAGTGGGCGACAGTAGGAATTCATAAAAGTAGACAAAGCTTATATGACTTTTATGAAAGATCATCTTTCCAATGCTTTTAAAGAATATGTAAAAAAATATTCTAAAATGTTTAAAAGAATTTGCTCCTCAGCTAAATCATTACATATTAGTAACAAAATTAAGACGGCTAAGCATAAAATTACAATGACGTGGAGTATAATTAACACCGAAACCGGTAAAGAGAAACAGCGTAACTCAAACTATAAATTAAAAATTAATAATGAATTGACTAAATCAAATCAAGAAGTTGCAGCAGTGTTTGAGAAATATTTCACTGACGTTCCTATCTTGACAACAGATTCATTGAATACTTCTCCAACTGTCGCCGAATCATTACTTAAACAGAATGTTAATACCTGTTTAAAAGAATTTAGATTTGAAAAAGTATTACCGCATAATATTGTAAAATACTTCAAAACATTCCATGCGTGCGTGCGTGCGTGTGTGTGTGTGTGTGCGCGCGTGTGTGTGTGTGTGTGTGTGTGTGTGTGTGTGTGTGTGCGTGTGTGTGTGTGTGCGTGCGTGTGTGTGTGCGTGCGTGTGTGTGTATGTGTGTGTGTATGTGGTTGTGGGTGTGTGTAGTAAAGTAAAACCTATTTTATCTGGTATATTATTTAAATCTGGTAGTACATTGGACCCCGCTAATTATAGACCTATTTCTGTACTACCAACTCTCAGTAAAATTTTTGAAAAAATAATTTTGGATCAATTGTTAATTTTTTTTTAATACAAATAAATTACTTCATAAAAACCAATTTGGTTTTACAAGGGGTCGCTCGACGTCTGACACCGGTGTTGAGCTTATGAAATATATTTTTGGTGCCTGGGAGAATTCACAGGATGCCTTAGGTATTTTCTGTGACCTTTCCAAGGCTTTCAATTGTGTTCATCATGAGACATTAATCAGGAAACTACAACATTGCGGTGTGAAAAATTTGGTGCTTAGACTATTACTTCACATTTAAGTAACAGAACTGAAAAAGTAGTGATCAATGAATAGTGGTAAAGGTTCCTCGGGATCGGTAGTATCAATAGGCGTTCCTCAGGGCTCATGTGTACTATACTTTAATTTTTTTTTCATTGTACATAACCCATGCATTAATAATAGCTGTATTCAATATAAGTTCTATTCCTAATTTTTATCCTACTTAAACGTTTTACATAATGGCGAGGAATATGCGGCCATTTGAACGCTCATATGAACTGCGCTTTTTGTTTTGTTGTAGGCATTCTTGGTTTGCGAATTACTTTATGCTTTTTAGTTATTTTAGAAAATCCTTTAGAATATTTCGTGGATAACATCAGCACGTCTCTTTTGTCCTTCCACTTCAATATGCATATTCCTCACTCATTCTCCATAGCTATTACTTCGCCAGGTTTTAATTTGGAGTCTACTGCTTTCGGCATACCTCTTCTATTTTTCCTCAAAGTACCCACCAAATGAGTGTCCTTATCAAGTAGTTCATTGGCAAGCTCCAAGCTTGTACACCAATTGTCTGTTGCAAGTGTGTGACCACAGCCCAGTATGTGCTCACAAAGAGACATTACCATTCTAATATATTCAATCTCTGATTCTTCATTTTCACTCCAATCATTTTTTCAAGCAATTTCATCAAAAATACTAGGTTCTAGTAAGTCAATGTCGCGCAAATCATCTAATGAAATATCTATAAAATTTACGTCTAAATCCTTACTATTCTCCATGTTGAATCACAAAATCAAGTCCAAGCGTAAACAGACGACTGCAGGGTGCGGGTGACCGGAGAAGTGCCCGGCCCGGTGCCCCATAACGGAAATTCACATTTTCACTATCAAGGCGCCACATAGGTCTCCGATGGCCTCATGTGGTTTTTTCGAAATAATTATGAAACGCAGCTTCTGATTGAACCCTAAATTAGATATATTTTAAAATATTGATATTGCCCACGTATTTTCATCAAAAAGTTTTGTACTGATTTTTCTCATTTACACTACGGCAGTCTATGTGTTAAACAAAAACTGTACAAAAAGGTTTATTATAATAATCAAGGAATATATGAATGAAAATAACCTCTGGGAATAAGGTGATCGCCACCATGCTGGTTCTATGAAAATTCATTTTAAATTGTATAAACAAAATTATTGTTAAATGAAATTATGTTTAAAAAAAAGTTTCTTGCTGGTTCTTCCCAGGACAGAGGTATTTTCCGAACCAGTGGTAAATAAAAAAAGACTTTCAATAAGTATCATGTAATAATCAATATTGAATAAAAATCATTCTATTCTATTCTATTCTATTCATCAATTTTTGGGAAAATGCATTTTACAAAAACTATTGAATTTAATTTAATGAACATTTCATTAGAATTTAATGATGCAATTATCACAGTTTTGTGGTGGCATAAGATAATCACAATAAGATAAAGCAACTATGGAGATTGCCAGAAAAATATAATGGCTCCCTATAGACGTAAAACACCCTGATCGAAGAACAGCCATCAGTGTAAAAGGTGAAAGATGTCTACTACTGTGATCATCAATTCACCTGGCAATTAAGGCAATAAGCATAGCCAAATGATTTACAACAGTAGTCGAATGGCAGATACAAACACACAACATAAAATTTTATAGGCATATATAAGCATCATTATGCCACATATAAAAATGTTTGACCGGTAACAGAAAGAAGCATTAGACACTAAAAGCTATATTTAAATATGAAAAGGGTACACAGTCCACCTGATGGTAAATGGTTACTGTGGCCCATAGACATCTATATCTATCTTCAATTTTGAATTAAAATACAGATGCGTTGTCACCCATGAGGACTAAGACAGAATGCCTCATTTCTAGTAAAAAGGGTCTCTGGTTCTCTACACTCACCACACGAAACAGCAGGGTTAAGCTACTGTGTTTGTTCATACTGTGATTACCAATTTACTTACTAACCATGTCAGCCATGGCAAATCATCCTTACAGGCAATAGTGAACTAAGTATGTCCTGATGATGATGTTATAATTAAACCAGACCTTTTTAAAAATAAAATATGTTTTATAATTGATACTTAGCAACAATTTGATAATACTGGTACTTCACAAATATAATAAATTTTAAAATCTGCTTCCAATAATATTTAAAATGAAATGACATCAATTTACCTGAAATTCAGGAGGATCATAAAAAAATCTCCAGTGGATTAGATAAAAGTCTTTGTTGTCCAACATTGGAAGCCTTCCCAAAAGTAAGTCATATGGACCAATCAACTGTAAATTTACACTAGCCAAAGTCTGTTCTACTGATGGTTCTTCACTTATGCACTTGTAAAATTGAAAGAAATCTGGAGGCATCTCAACTAAGAATAATTCTTTAAACAGTTTATTGTCTTCAGTTTTATCATAAAATAGGCAATTTTCATCTAATGTCACTAAACTACTATTTTTCTTCTCTTCTTCTTTTTCTGAGTCATCATTTTTCTTTTCTTGTTTATTTACTGAAAAGTCTTGACTAGGGCTAGGCACCAACTTTTTTGTTGGATCTTTATCAGAGTGTTTTTTAGTTATGGTGTAAGGTTGCACACCTTTATTTTTATGTTTAATATTTTTAATTTTCTTTTGATACCCTTGTGGTGGATGTTTATAATTTTTGTGATGCTCCGGGTTTTTCTGATAACATTTTGCACCATATTTGCAAGTTGTTCTAGGATCATTTACGAAATTTAACCATTCTTCAGACATTATAAAATAGAATTTTTAAACAAATTTATATTCAAAATAATATTTTAGTATTTTACGCTCCTGGATGCAGGTAGCAGGTACAAATCTACAAAATAAATAAATAAATAAAAATAAATGCAATCACTGTCACTCTATACTCTATGGTACTCTGGTGGCACTTGAGGGGTAAGTTCTGATACACATAGAAGTTAGTGTTTAATAAAAGTTCATTAGTTTCAAAAGTACCTACCTATTATATTAATAAACAAAAAAATGCCTCAGTGGTTTGCTCTTTAATTTTTTGCACATTTTTAAATTTTCTACTTTTATGAATATCTGTGGTTTGGTTTATTTATTTTTAATCTTATTAATATAAAATATAGCTAATACCACAGAAAGAAACATTAACCCACGGAAGTATAGTTTGTACGAAGTACATGTATTTCCATGCATTAACCTTTACATTTCCCGAACAAATTAACTTCCTAGCTATGATATCTGTCAAATATTATACCTCACTTTTAAGTGGCGCTGCCTTGCTGGCAGAAAAAGTCGTGGATGTCATTCAGGATAGAGTGATCCGCGGTAGTTCGACAAACATTTTGCAAGGCGGTGTCGGTTTATCAAATTTGTGGGACTATAGAGTACTGCTACAGTTCCCTGCCCGGCTAGCATGGGCGGGGGACAAAAATTTTATCCCCCGATTATACCCACTGACAAGTGATTTTGTTATGTCAAACGGGGAGAAGTATATCCCCGTTTGACATAATGAGTAGACATAATATCCCCCGTCCGTAGCATGGAGCCAAATGAAAGATAAAAAAATATGCTTTTTTGACATTTGAAAGGGACAATTTTATCCTAGTTCATTGGACGTAAGTTGAAGTTTATATTCATACAAAATCATCTATCTAAGTCTAAGTCTATTTCCCAATTTATCTACTGTGGATATTATATCCACCGATGTGCCCATGGTCTAAGGTTTTTTTTTTGCGCCCGAAGTAATTGGAAAAGGGCTACCCTTTATGTAGGGAGGCGGAAATGCATTACGCATACCACGACAGCCGGTCTATCGTGGTTATGAGGGACTCACTGCCTACCGGGGTAACCTAAGTGATACCCTCTAAAACCGCCTTTGGGGACTGGCAACCAGCTGTTTAAAGCTTCTTATGCCGTATCAGAAGCGACCGTCTTTTGGGAAAAGAGGGCGCAGACCATGGTTTAAGGGTGGATAAAACTAAGCGAGGGGATAAACATTTTCTCCTTTCCCCGGGGATAAAAGAGCCTTCGCTAGAGTAAAACCATTTTACCGTTTACTCTTGATCTGGACAGTATTTTATAGTCGTACCTACACGGCCAATCTTGATATAGGACCGTCCTCGGGCGTGTATCTTCATGAATTCCTGTAACAAACAATATTAAGCACCACTTCTCTCGTACGTCTATCCTGACATGAATAGGTTTACTGTATTTGGACATTCACTCACACATACGCAAGGTGATTACGTTTGACCACATGCAAACTAACTAGCTAAGGCGACCTTTTGACCAGCTATCATCTCATATGACAACATGGACCGGACAACTGGCTCATTCAACTAAACATATACAGACACACAGTTCTTTATACAGCTTGCACGGCACTTAACAGCACATACCCTCTTGTAAATATACTAACATCCTCAATCATACACTCGAAAGCGTACGTCCCTTCGACCACGCATGGACCGGAGAGCACCTTTCTCTCAAGCCATCACATACAGCTTTAAACTTGTTTAAACTAGTATGTCCTTACGACCGCTCGGGTCTGGCCCGGACAATACTGTTATCTCTACTCTGTTCAAACAACCTGACCGGACCAGATAGATGCGTCCCTTCGACCAGTATAACTTCACAATTCATAAGCCTGGTCCTTTCCTGGACGAATGTGTCCTTTATGCCAGCCGCGCGCGGCTTGGCCCGGTACGACATTGCCCCTTCGACCAGCTTCACCCAAATCCAACCCTCAACATTAATCATTCATAAGCTTAGACCGGACGATTGTGTCCTTTCAACAAGCTGCGCACGGCATGGCCCGGTACGACATTGTCCATTCGACCAGCTCACACAAAGCCAACCCTCAACATCAAACACCAATTCTGTCGAACACACAATATTCAGAGCCTTACCTTGAGTTCTTACCGAGCTTAAGTTTACTAAAATGGCATGTCCCTTAAACTACGGCCAACTAGCCGCGATACGAAAGATCATTTACCTTAAATACGACTGTGGAGTTGACAATCTATTATCTATCTCTTTCCATCTTGTGTATTTGTCGTAATGTCTCGTTTTCCCGGCAAAAACATGTGAGGGTCTAGACGGGTTCGCCAACATTCGGAACGCGCTCGTGGTGATACAAGTTTTTTTGTTAATTTTTGTTGTTTATTTAATTATTGTTATTTTGTTGTGTTGATAATTGTTTTTTATTAAGAGTGGTTAATAATGGAGCCACAACCAAGTACGTCCAGAGATAAATAATACTTCTGCGAAAAAGAAACGTCCAAAGTTAGGTATGTATAGGAATAGTATATATATGAATGCTGTTTAGTAGTTTTAATTAAAACTTCTTGGTTCGGAGTGTACTTTAAAGTTATCTTAAAGTTATTTAAAAAACAGCAACTGTAATAATAAAAATTTGAAAAAGTAAAGTCATTATTAAGTGACGGTATGGCGAAAGTCACGCCTGATCGGTGGAGGAAATGTGTGGAGCATGTTCAAAAAGAAGAAGATAAGTTATTCAAACTTGATTTTATTGTAGATGACGTGACGGAAAAATTTATTATACGTGTTACAGACTCTGATTCTGACTCTACAGACTCAGAAGAATCGGCGTCTGACTGAATAAACAATAATTTCTTCAAAAAAAAATATTTTTATCCTCATTTCCATAAACATAACATAACATATCATCAGTCCTGTATCCCTAAGGGGTATACAGAGATATTAACACCCACATTTTGATTGATATATTTAAGTCGCTATGTAACATGGGGCAAGCCTGTTACCATACACCGGGCACACAGTTGTTAGGCAAGCGATATTCAGAAACATCACATATGGTAGCGGGGGCCCTGATCGGAACAAACTTGTGTCTAAAGTAAAGTCTTTTGTGAACAAAGTCTCGGATTGCGGGCGACTAAATCCAGTCCAGTTTAATCCTCAAAAGACACAAGTTTGCGCGTTTACCGCGAAAAGAACCCCTTTGTCGTATCTCCTCAGTTTCAAGGCACTCCCCTTGTTGCCTCAGCCAGTATCAGAATCCTCGGCGTCGACATATCGAGTGACATGCAGTTTCATGGTCACTTGGAAGAGAAGGCCAAATTGGCCTCTAAAAGGCCTCTGAGTAGGCTTGTCGAGCCCTTGGATGTGTGTTAGTGAACTGCGGCTAGAGGAGAGTTCTCTCTCTATATGGCTGCAGCAGAGGTGGTGTCGCAAGGGAAGAGGATTGTTGGTATGGTAATGCGCCACTCGACTATCCTCCGCGACTTTGGCGGGACTGTACGACTTGGTGCTTCAGAGTACTCGTTTTTTCTTTGCTCCATGGCCTCCACATATCGGACTCGGGAATTCGGTGAGGAAAGTCCTCAACTATGGAAGGGTCCTACATGGTGGGGCCGCGGATGTGCTTGAAAGCGTTTCCGTGGTCCTGTCAATGTGTGGTGAAGGTGGAACATTATGATGCACCTACTAAAACCCTATGGGATTTTAGTACGTGCAAGTTCGACATAATCCGTTCTTGTGCCGCAATGCAGGTATACGTAGGCATTTTCACATTGAAACCCAGAACCAAATCGGTTATGTAGTTACAAATAAAAACGTTGATATATCAACGCACTGTCGGTTCTTGTTTTCTATGAAGTATAAAGCTTGCGTCTAAGGCCTAGGTATTAATAGATACATTTATTTATTGTATGGCATTATATTAATATGATACATAAATAGAATGGAGGTTACGGGTAGGCCTGGGCATAGAATTCTTATCGATATATTTTTCACACTGTCTTATCTCTATTATTAGTTCCGTGGACGTTCACTTCTGCTATCAGCGCCAAAATGGCGAAAATCAAATCGCTTCATTATGTCACGGTGGTCCATCTATAATATAAAAATGAATTGCTGAATGGGTTGCTAAGCGCAAATCTTGAGAGCAACTGAACCGATTTCGTTAATTATTTTTTTATATCATATCATATAACAGTCGCAAATCATTTAAAGAAGTAATCATTTAAGAGGCGACAGTAGGAATTTATAAAAGTAGGCGAAGGTTATACGAGCTTTATGATGAAAGATCATATTATAATAGTAGTGTTATATTTAGAGATTATGGAAAAACATCTTCTAAAATATTTAAAAAAGTGTGCTCCGCTGCTAAGGCTTTACATTTAAGCAACAAAATTAAAACTGCATCCGAAAGAAATTAAAATGACCTGGAGAATAATAAATAGTGAAACGGGCAAGGTCAAACCGCGCAACTCAGATTTTCAATTGAATATTAACAATAATTTAACGCGAACTGATCAAGAAGTTGCTATGGCTTTTAAGAAACATTTTACTGATGTTCCTTTTTTGACAACAAAATCATTAAATTCTTCTCCTACTGTCGCCGAATCATTGCTCAAACAAAATGTAAAAACTTGTTCAAATACTGTTAAATTCCATAGAGTACTGCCAAAAGATATCGTTAAATATTTTAAAACTATTGATGTTAAGAAAACGGCAGACTTATGGGGGATTTCCGTTAAAGTTATTTTATCTATAATAGATATATTAGCATCTTATCTAGCCACTATATTTAATATAAGCGTCGAATCTGGTGTGTTTCCTGATTTAATGAAACATAGTAAAGTCATACCTATATTTAAATCTGGTAGTACATTAGACCCCGCCAATTTTAGACCAATTTCTGTACTACCAACATTAAGTAAAATTTTTGAAAAAATTATTTTAGATCAGATGTTAAGTTTCTTTAATATTAATAAATTGCTACATAAAAATCAATTCGATTTTACAAGGGGTCGCTCGACAACTGACGCTGGAGTTGAGCTTATTAAACATATTTTTTGTGCATGGGAGAATTCAGAGGATGCTTTGGGTATATTTTGTGACCTTTCCAAGGCCTTCGACTGTGTTCACCATGAGACATTAATCAGGAAGCTACAGTACTATGGTGTCAAGAACACAGCGCTTAAACTTACTATTTCATATTTAAGTAATAGAAAGCAGAAGGTTATTATCAATGGTAAAAGTTCTTCCGGGTCACCTGTACAAATGGGTGTTCCTCAGGGCTCGATTCTCGGCCCATTCCTGTTTCTGGTGTATATTAATGACTTACCTCACCTTGTAGGGGATAGTCATGATATAGTATTATTTGCTGATGATACCTTGATTTTTAAACTTAAACGTCAATCATTTAAATGTGACGAAGTGAATAATGCTATATCAAAATTAGTGCATTGGTTTAACGTTAATAATCTGCATTTGAACGGAAATAAAACTAATTGTGTTAAATTTACAACAACGAATGTTAAAAATCTGAATACCAATATATTTTTAAATGGGGAGGAATTGAGCCCTGTTGTATCCACTGTTTTTCTTGGCATCACTCTTGACGCAAAGCTCCAGTGGGGCCCCCATATATCCAAATTAGCAAGCAGACTAAGTTCTGCAGCCTATGCTGTAAAAAACATTAGAGGTCTCACTAGTGTCGAGACAGCTAGATTAGTTTATTTTAGTTATTTCCATAGCATAATGTCTTATGGGATTTTGCTATGGGGAAATGCGGCTGATTCAGAAACTATTTTTGTTTTACAGAAGAGGGCCATTAGAGCTATTTACAATCTAAAACCGAGAGAGTCTCTTAGAGATAAATTTAAAGAAATTAATATATTAACTTTGGCCTCTCAGTATATTTACGAAAATTTAATGTATGTTCACAAAAACAAAGATAGTTTTAGTAAAAAAAGTGATATACATTCTGTAAACACTAGGAACAAACACAAGCTAGTGATGCCAGTTTCTCGACTCCACAGAGTCAGTAATTCATTCTTGGCGCAATGTATACGCTATTACAATAAGGTCCCGGAAAGTGTACAGGTTCTCTCTATTACCAAGTTTAAATGTTTTATTAAGCTGAAACTATATAAAAAGGGTTATTATAGTATAAATGAATACATGGTTGACAATAACCCCTGGGAATGAGGTGGTCGCTTCCAAGCAGTTTCTAAAATAAATTTTGTAAATAGTTCGTAATCATTTATATTGTAAAATTTATTTAAAAAAAAGAAGTCCCGCTGGGTTTCTTGCTGGTTCTTCCCAGGACAGAGGGTTTTTTTTCGAACCAGTGGTAAAGTAAAAAATGACTTTCAATAAGAATTACACATGTAATGTATATTGAATAAAAATTACTCTATTCTATTCTATTCTATTATATTCCTTGAAGTAGGAAAATGATTCTTACGGAGAGAAAAGTTTATAAATTGCCTGAAACAGTCTAAAAACAACACTTTTCCATATTCCCATACAAAAGATTCGTAATAATACTTAAAAGTCAATTTGAACTTTAATACCATACCATAAAGTTTAAGTGTTAGTGGAAGGGTTCCGGGAAGGTAAAACAATTGAGTGATGTTAGTATCGTATAAATATTAATATCAATATTTTTCAATATTTATACGATGATAACATTACTCAAAAACAAAATTAGGTTTCCGCGCAAAAAAATTGATATCCATGAAATCGTAGTAAATTCCACACGGGCGAAGTCGCGGGGCACAGCTAGTTTATTATAGAGGTCAGTGTATCTATTTGATTACACACAGTGATCACAATGACACAATGACTAGCAACAAACTGTTGCAACATCTTCATCACTTCTACTGTAGAGACAACGACGTTCCAAGTCAACCAACAGTAGTCTCTACGAGACCAAAGACCTTCCACCACACAATCAGATGTCCATCGCTCCTGAATGATTCACAAGTAAATCGCAGTTACAACTACGCACCAATTCGTGCAATACGACCAAAATAGTAATTACAAGTGACTAAGAGTATGAACGCTTGAAAATACCTCCGGCAACTTCTTCAATACTTAATTCTAGTTCAACTATATCAATTCAAAGGAAACTTTACAGCACAAAATAAAATGTCCAAGAGCCATAACCTTTTTAATCGTTCGTTACGCAACAAATATATACTGCACTTTATTTTATTTTTACGAGTACTCATCTCTGTGTTCAGTCATCCTCGTTACATCTCAACGAAGAATAAACTAGACCTCTATAAACACCACACGCCCACCGTACCCACTCTTTAAGCTAGGGCTGCGGAATGGCTGTTGACATAGCCAAAACACAAAATAAAATAAGCAACTCTACAATTTAACAGGTTCATTAATCACCCACATAGACTCAGGTCAACTGAAATAAGCTTGGCTTTTAGGCATTTCTCTCTACCAATTAAAAAGTTAACCACTTGTTACTACAACATATATTTTTATACATATACAACATATATTTAAAACAAATTTTCTTCTCTCACAAATAAAATGTCGGTTGGCAGCGGTAAATAATCCGCCTGCGGCGTAACATGCCGATCGGCCCAGCACCACGCCTTCATCACATTAGCACAGTAGCTGAAAGAGGAACTTTATCCCAATTCTGATGTAGGCGAAAGAGGATCATCCCAGATGCACTCGTGATGAATGGCGCAAATATGCGTGCATTACAACATAAAATGCAAGAATATATAAACAGATCGTTAGCAATTCGTCGCAAATATATGGTACGCTTTCCCGATGATGTTAATTTCAAAAATCCTCCTCCGTCGCAGAAGAACACAAAAACTCTCCGATCACTTTCTTAATCTCATGGCTGTTAGACGTGAAATAAATCTGCAGTCTTCAGCAGATTTAGGCAACTGGACAGACAGATCTCCATTTGCATGCGGTGGGACTTACACAACTTTAATACTGCTCATATTAAAAAGCTATCGAGCTGAACCAGGGCTCTAAAGCCTTTGCCAGAGATCTATCTGCTAAAAAAAGCCAACTGTCGAAGCTGAAGACCGAATGTTGCAGCATCGTTTCCGGGACACCTGAGATTTTGAGTGAGATTAAGAGGTTCTATGGGCAGCTGTACACATCATTGTTGGAGCCACACGCAAGTGTGAGTAACGATCCAAGAGCAAGTCTTATCCGACAGTATTCCGATGATATTACGGACGTTAGTCTGAGCGAGGTTAGAATGGCTCTCCAGAACCTTAAAAACGCTAAGTCTCCGGGTGAGGATGGAATTACAGCGGAGCTTCTGAAAGCAGGTGGAAAACCGGTACTTGAAGTCCTTCAGAAGCTCTTTAATTCCGTCCTCCATGGTAGCACTACTACGGAGGCGTGGAATAGAAGTATACGGTGATCTTGTTCTTCAAAAAAGGCGACAATGCTCTCTTGAAGAACTACAGACAGGTTTCCCATCTGAACTGTGTCTAAGTGCTGTTTTCAAGAGTCATTACGAATCATCTCGCACGAATCGACTCGACGACTTCTAGCCTCCCGAACAAGCCGGTTTCCGAAAAGGCTTTAGCACCATAGACCACATAGGTACATACCCTTCGGCAAATTGTACAGAAGTCCGAGGAGTACAATTTTCCACTGTCTGGCATATGTGGATTATGAGAAAGCCTTTGTTTCCGTTGAAGTTTAGGCGGTGCTACAGTTCCTTCAGCAGTGAAAAGTTGACTGCAGGTATATCGAAGTACTGAAGTATTTGAACAGTAGCGCTACGATGGCTACCCGAATACAGAATCAGACTACGAAACCTATCCAATTGCAGAGTGGTGTAAAACAGGGTGACGTTATATCCCCGCAAATTTTCACCGCTCTATTGTAAAACGTTTTCAAGCTTCTGGACTGTAAGGTGAGTGATGTACTCACCATTGATGGTATTAATATCAATGGCGAGTACATCAATCATCTTCGATTTGTCGACGATATAGTCCTTATGACAGAATCGCTGGAGGACCTAAGCACTATGCTCAATGACCTCAAAAGTGCCTCCCAACGGATAAATCTTAAGATGAACACGGACAAAACAAGATCATATGTAACGTCCATGTCACACTTATGCCGGTAGTTGTTGGCAGCACTAAGCTTGAAGTTGTTGACTAGTATATTTACTTAGGACAAATAGTCCGCCTAGGTAAGTCCAAATGCGACCGAGAGGTCAATCGTGTTCGCCAGTGCCTGATTTAGAGTTCCGACAGCCTTAGGCTAACTATAAATATGTGTCTCTGCTCCGGCCTGTGCCTGCCCAGTCCACGAATATATTTACTAATTTTTATATTATACTAGCTTTCCACCCAGCGGTTTCAAATAAATAAATTTTCTTGATAGATACTATTACCTTATAAATTGCAGGTGCCTTTTTATAAGGAGTTAGCTCGTTGAAAGTCTCTCTTAGTCGTAACGGTCCAGAAAACTCGCCAGCAGTAGTGGAAGAAATCTCTTTGTAAATCGCACAGTCATGGTGTACCGCCAAGCATCCAGATAGTGTGGATAGTATTATGAGTTTTGTACCGATGTGCGTTGGTGGAATTTGGCGGCTGTGATTAATTCGAACAATTTGTCTAACTCCCCATGAAAAAGGCGATAGAAAATGCAATGGGATGGCGATCAGAAAGAACTCGGTCGTTGACGACTCGAGCCACTCTTCGCTGGATGCGGTCAAGTGAAAGGAGCTGGTACTTTTTTTTAAATACGAAATGCTATTCACATTTCTAATATTCCATGTAATCACTTCTGGTAAGCTTAAAATGCTTGTGTCACGAGTGGTTCACGACAGTAATTGAATGGCCGATTTAAACCCACGGCCTTTTGAGTTCGCGGTCCGCAACATGCCCCGGTCCAGAGATGAGAACAGAATTCCATGTGAAGACAAACTGGCTAACGGCATGCCGGCATGAAATACTGTCCCACTCTACTGAGCACGCCAAGCTTTTCAGATACCAATTTAGCCTTCCCTTTCAAGTGACTAGGTACAGAACTGTACGTCATTCGATATGTGGATGTTGAGGATTCCAAGGCAGCATAGGGAATACTTTGAAATTGAAGAAATAAGACAAAGGGGTTCTTTGTAGCGATAAACGCGCATACCTGTGTCTTCTGAAGTTTGAACAGGACAAGAGCCGTCCCCAATAAGAGATTTTATTTATTAAAGACTTGACTTCAGACACAAGTTTGCGTGGATAGTAGATGATATATTGCAGAGAAATATTAGCACGGCCGATGTATTTTTTTTTGGAGTTTATGGCCTGGCATCTAGACCTTTAGGCCAGCACGGCCGATGTAAAAGCATCACCAGTGTTACAAACAGTAACATTAACATATAATTGATATTCATAAGAATCAGCGTAGGTGATAGCACGTAGCCTTGTGGAACAGTAGTATTAATAGACTCGTAGTCGGTATATGCACCGTCTACTATGTCCTTGATGCTCCGATCTACAAGAAAACTGATGATCTAATTGCACAATTTCCGGGAAGACCATAGAAAGGAAGCTTTTAAAGAAGCGCTTTGTGTCAAAGCCCATCGAAAGAATTCGCTATGTCCAAAGTAATGACCAAGGCCTTCCTCTTGGATTCTGCTGCTTCCGCTCATCTATGAGTCAGGTAAATTAGAAGATGAGAACTAGAACTGGTGGTCCTCAAGGTATCTTATGAGCTGCGAGGCGATAGTGATAAGCCTGTAGTTGGACGTGTCTGAGGGGTAGCCCTTTTAGGGATTGGGTGCACTAAAGCCGTCTTTCATGAGTTCTAACTTTCGCCTAGGGAGTATGAGTACCGGAAAAGACGCATTTGAACCAGTGCTAACTCCGAGCCACCGTCTTCAGCACAATAAGAGGGACTCCATCAGGACCACTCGACTTGTCGTCTAGGGAGTGGAGTGCTTTGCACACTGAGCGCTGTGTAAGCTGTCTAGGATGGCGCAATCATATTGCGGGATGGTCGGGAGTGTATCAGTGTATCATCGAGAGTCGAGTTGGACTCAAAAAGAGAATCTAAAAGATCGACTTTCTTCTTTGTGACATAGGCCAGTAAATCGTTCTCCCTGTGCAGAGATGGAACAGATGGCTGTCAGAAATTTCCTTGGACAGCCTTGGCAAAACATCTTAATAAAATTAGAGGTAGAGAAGAGAGCTTAAACAGTTTAAAATCTTTGAATCACGTTTTGTTAGTCAACGAAACACGAAAGGTACAAATAATCCAAAGTTTTATTTTTACAACCTATTTATTTATTTTGTACCAAAAATAAAAAGGGAGCAACAAGTACTTGCGGCACTCACTCTATTATTTATTGAGACTACTATACCAAATTTTATTCTGTACATAAGTGTGCTTGCAAAGATAAGTTCAGCGCCCCCAGAACTTTGCGCCCTAGGCTCCAGCCTAATTAACTTGTCGGTAAATCAGGCCTTGGTTGTCGCCTTTCTTGAAGAACAAGACAACCGCACTTCTGCTCCACGCTTCTTTTTTTTCGTTGTTTTTTTTTGGGTTTAGTCGTTAAATATATTTTTAGTAGTGCTGGTAGTTTTTAGCAATTTCATTAAAGTCTGCGGCAGGAATTATAATTTTTGGCTGGTTACATTAATACTGCTTATGTCATTCTGTCGTTACCCATAAATCTACCTTTACCTTTACTTCAACAGTGGTACCCCTAAGGGTATTAGTGTTCTGTGGTATTAGTGTTCTGTGGTGGTACCTACTAAACTAAACTTCACACGAAAACGAAAATTAAAAATTAGGTATGCAAATGAGTTGTGGTGGCGCAGGAGAGTATTTGTGACATTAAAAGTGATTTATTTAACGTTAATGATCGAAATAAATGTTATAAATGCTTAATTTCTTAGGACTATTTCGCCTTTAAAATTTATCGATGTGACTAAAATTCAAATATTAAAAATTGTGTTCCAACTGAAAATGTAGTGGTGAGATAAAATTTTTCTTATTTTCAATGATTGGGTGCCTAAAATATAATAACATTATTCCAAGGACATGTACATAATAAGAAATCTTCACTGGAGGTATTTGTATACTTCGGATTCCGGAATATGGACTTTATGTGGTAAATATTGAATTTATTACACTATTTGGTAAATTTGGTTAAATGGTTTTATTATTAAACTTGCAAGGTTTTATTATTCCCTATTATTACTTGAGTAAACGTCTTTTAAGTTTAGCATTAAATATTTATTAATATTATTTTTTTTGGCGAAAGATTGTAATATTTAGAAATTTATTGCATCCTAATTTGGTTAACATTTTGTGAAACATATCATAACATCATAACATATTCAAGATAAAAAGGTGCACACCTTTCGACGTCTTGCTGTAAACAGAGAGAGAGAGAGCTCACAAAGTGAAACAATTTGGCTGAGAATATCTATATTTTTATATAAAAAATGCGTAAATTTTACACTATCAGAAAACATCATTTTATTTTATGCTACGGCCACATTGACTTGCAAAGATCTGTGTTGCATTGTCGTGATAAATGTGATGGATTTTCGATGGACTGTACTGGTCATATTGTAGTAGTTTAATATCATCATGATAATTGAGCTAGACAAGGGACAAAAATGGACAATGTGGTTGTGCTGTATTATATGTCAGAAACTAATTATTTAATGCATCTTTATTATTTGAATAATATAAAAGGATAAAGAAGAGACATTTCAACATTGCACTGACATTTTATACAATAAGCCATAAGTGGTTTTATTTGAGCTTTCTTCCACTGAAAAATGGCCAAACTTACATTATTTTTAATCCTCACCCATATGTAGTAATTTAAATGTTTATTTGTGATTTGGCTCTTCGGTTTCATAAAATATAAAATTCCAAAATTTTGTCACAACAATGCAAATCTTCACCTCATAACTATCTGGCCATTGCCTAGTCGGTCGTTTAATACTATCACATACTACATAATGAAAAAAATTATACTCTACTTGTAATATGTTCGGATTTTCTAATGTTTTTCAAATAGATGACATAAAAAATTTATTCTTTTATTCATAGCACGAATGAGTCGGCTCGACTGGGGAACGACCACACTCTCACAGAATACCAGCGTAAAATAGCAGCTTAGCACTGCTGTGTTTCGTATGGTGAGTGTAGAGAACCAGAGACCCTTTTTACTGGAAAAGAGGCATTCAATCTTAGTCCTGAAGGGTGACAACGCATCTGCATTTTGATTCGCAAACGAAGATAAATGTAGATGTCTATGGGCCACAGCAACCACTTACCACCAGGTGGACTGTGTGCTCGTTTGTCACCCTATCCTATTAAAAAAAATCAAAAGCTTCAAGAGGATCATATAGCAGTATTTGTATTATACCATTGTGGCCACTCACCAACCATGATATTCAAGTTGCTTCAAAATTTAAATATCACACTGAGTGTTGTGTACCATACCATCAAAAGGTGCAATGAAGATTGAAAATGGCCAATGATAGGAAGAGAAGTGGTTGACCTTGTTCTGTAACAACTCCAGCAGTGATCAAGGCACTAATTGCTAGGAATCCTGTCCACAAGCAGAAGTTGATGGCTATTCAAATGGGTTTGAGCAGAAAAACTATAAAAACAGTGATTTATGTACAATAGAATAGAATAATTTTTTATTCAATATAGATCACATGTGTAATTCTTATTGAAAATAATTTTTGACTGGCCCCTCTTCTAGCCCAATTTAACCGATTCGTTGCGGCACCAATTTTTCGACAACTTTTAGCTGTAGCGGCGAACAAATATTTCACGGCACGCCTGGCGTGTCAAGCGCCTTTTGTGCCATCAGCCATGTGTAAAAGTAATTATCTTTTTTATGCTTTTTACACTTGTATAGACCTAATTAAGTTTAGTTGATATCAAACATCAGTTACAAACGGAAGGATACTTGGTTTTAGTGGGTAACTACGCGTTTTTCTACGTGTTTTCTTTGAAATTGAGAGTAAATGACTTTTTTATGCAGAGATTACAAACATTTTGTACTATTTTTTGTTTTATAAAAAAATCATTTATTTAAGTAGGTATAGCTAAATCACCCTGGAAAACCTTGGTTTTTATTAAATTAAATTTTCACCTAATAATAACATATGTAAATATCAAACAATCAAGAACCTCAATTTGGAAAAAAATAAGGTTTATGATTCATTAATATTTACAAATGTTAAATATTATTTAATGTTATACATTTTTCCACAACATGATTGATAACCCACAAAGTAAAAAGAGTACCATGTACAAGTTAAAAAAAGGTTGTCAACTCCTAAAAATTTCAAATTTTCAAAATATCCAGAAACGAAGCTGCAGACATGAACTACTTGCAAAATAATGAATATTTTGTTCTTGATAAATTTTCCAAAAACGCAACTTGAGGGAGTTATAACGATATTTAAAAAGACACGACTCGTGTGTCATACGTCACACACAAAAGTAATCTATGGCACGCCTGGCGTGTCATCCGCACTGAACCGGTTAAAGCCTCTGAATTTTAAAATATGGCAATTTTTAGAGGAGAAGGTGTGTTCTAAGCCTCATAAAAACTTGGACAGTCTTAAGTCATTGTTGACAAAAGCAGTGACTGACAGTGCATAGACATGAATATGGTGTGTGCTGCTATGACCTACTGGCCGAGAAGACTAAGAGACTGTATGAAAAATGGAGGGGCACATTTTGAATAAATTTTATACTTTAACTAGCTGCGCCCCACAGTTTTTTTTTTTTTAGTTAAGTTACAGCCTATGTGGTAGAGCCATGCTGCAGCTATATTAATATTATAGTGTTAGTACGAATGGGTCGGCTCGACCGGGGAAGGACCACGCTCTCACAGAATACCAGCGTAAAATAGCAGCTTAACGCTGCTGTGTTTCGTATGGTGAGTGTAGAGAACCAGAGACCCTTTTTACTGGACAACAGGCATTCCATCTTAGCCCTCACGGGTGACAACGCATCTGAATTTTGATTCTTTATAGAGGATAGATGTAGATGTTTATGGGTCACAGCAACCATTTACCATCAGGTGGACTGTTTGCTCGTTTGTCACCCTATCCTATAAAAAAAAGCCTGTAGTAAGGTCCAAAAATTTATGGCTTGAACTATACAATGAAGGATGAAGGTAGATTATATCTAAAATTATTATAGTGTATTTTTAGATTTAATCTCCCTATATTTCAATACATTTTTCACAAAGTAGTCTGTATTTTGCCCTCAAAATGTGATAAAACTGCTGACTTAACATCATCATCAGTGTTAATTTTTTTTCTCCGTAAATCGGATTTCAATTTTAGGAATAAATAATAGGGGCCAAGTTGGGGCTGTGGAGGATGGTCGAGCTCAGTGAAACTTCATTCCCTAATAGCAGCCTTGGAAACACTCGATGTGTGGACCAAAGCATTGTCATGAAGAAACAACCCTCCTTGTGACAATTTCTCTCAATGTTTTTCTTTAAAAGCATCTCGCAATTAATGTATCAAGGAAGCATAGAAATCACCTGTTACTGTTGTGTTGCGTTCTTTAAAATCCACCAGTAAAATTCCTTCGGAATCCAAAAAGATTGTAGTCATAATCTTTTTCTGAGATTGAGTCCCTTTTTCTTTTTTGGGCTGCGCTGAGCTCGGATGATGCCACTCCATCGATTCTTTTTTTGCTAAAGGATCATTATAAAAGGCCATGGTTTTATCACCCATAACAATTGAATCCAAACCTTCTTTCTGTTGTCCTTTACAAAGGGATACAAACTGAGTATGGCATTTCACTTGTTCTTGTTTTTGAATAGCAGAAAAAAGGTTTGGGACCCACCTAGCACTGACCTTATTCATACCCCAATGTTCATGTAGGATTCTAAGCACTGTTGTTTTTGAAAGTCCCGTCATAACTGCTAATTCTTTAGTCTAGCCGTCTGTCTTCCCATACTGCCTTCTCCACAAATTTAGTGTTTTTATCCGTAATGGCCTCAAATAGTAGTCCTGGGCACGGTTCATCATCAATTGATTCTTTTCCCAAACGAAAAAAGGGTAAGAACGCCCATACACAGCATTAAAACATTGTTTGAAATCCGCCGGTGTCTTCTACTCTTTTTTCAAAAATTTTATCACAACTTGATACTAGATTTTATGCATTTCGAAATCTAATCGACAGTCTGACTTTATAATCTTTGATTAATCTAATGTGGATAGGCCAGAAACTTGGAACTTACCTAATACACAGGCACAGGTGTCCTCTCACTTCAGAGGGTTTTAGGGCAAGAAAGTGTCCGCCGCGCTGCTCTATGGCGTGTTGGCGGAATTCACGTCTTTGAAATCTTTTTTATTTCTAAGACATGCAGATTTTCTTTCACCGCCGAGCATGTGGTAAATGTAATGGCACTTGGACACCTCGCTTAAGCCTATATGTTATGACACCTTACGCACCGGCGTTCATTAATGGTTTCTCTCGGTTCTCAGCGGTCGGCTAGGATAATGTGTCGTTCGCTCCGAGTCGAGTGTTGAATTATTTTAATTTTCAGTATATCTTTAAATAATCCGAATAAAATGTAATAAGGAGCAAAGTTTATCTCCATAAAATTTCCTTGATGATGTAGTAAATTTCGTTCGTTCGAAGGATTAATATACCATGCCTAATAATAACGCTTATAAATCACTCTTTACTATAGATGGAGTAAAAGTCCATACTTTTGTAGAACATTGTATTCACGTAACACTAACCATTACGCCAGCGCACACGAATAAAGTAGTTCGGGGGCATTCTTTCTCCAAACTTGCTTAATAAGAATCAATATATAATGTTAGCTGTGAGGTGTAGTCTAATGATATATAACCTATTCTATTCCTCATGAAACTGGCTATAATATACAAAAATAATTTTTCATATTGGACTGGTAGTTTTAGAGATTAGCATGTTTAAACAAACAAAAAAAAGAAAAACGTTTCTGCTTTATTACCTTCTTTATATATAAAAATTACGTGTCACGTTGTTTGTCCGCAATGGACTCCTAAACTACTAAACTGATTTCAATTAAATTTTGCACACTGTGTGCATTTTGGTCCAACTTGAGAGATAGGATAGTCTTTATCCCGATAAATGACCCTCAAAATTTTTTATTGCGAATTTAAGGATTTTTATAGGAAGGGTCTTTGGAAAGGGCAGAACAACATCTGACCGGCGAGCTAGTATTAGTATAGATTATCCTCATTTAATACTTTTTAATAAAGATAAACATTTCTTGAAGTAAATTTTTGCTTTTGATTTTAGGACCATTTTTATGAATTTTTTTCTTGTGACAGTATTTAACAACCAACTAGGTATTTTGTTCAAAAAAATCTTATTCATTATCAGTATCTTTTTGGTAAAAACTATTCAGATTTGCCATTATTTATAACATTGGTCTGTCATTATTCCTATTATTAAGTGGCGAAGCTTGCGAAGTCACTTATTGATTTCACGATGTCTGTCCGTCTGTCCGTCTGTCCCACGATTATCTCGAGAACGGTTTTGAATTTTCAAATTCTGTTTTTAGCAATCGATTACTGATCACACAGGCATCTGAACCTCCTATTTTGAAACTGATTGCTCAACGGCAACCGTTAGAAACCGCTACAAAGCTGATTGCTTCGCCACTTTGCTATGCTGTTAGCTTGCAAGGTTTATTTGTAATAAAAATTATTAGGAGTTATTAATAATAAGATGTCATACTTACTAATACCAATTTCATTATTGCCTAGATATAATTGATCACTCAGTCTTTTTACTGCTCAATCTAAACTCATTTGAATAATTGTGACTTGTTTTATGTTTTTTTACTGCTATCACCCAACTTGTTAATGCACATTGCACATGGATTTTGTATTTTCTTACTTGTTGAAAGTACAGTATGTGCTATATTATACAAGTGCTACATTAAATACTTTTCTATTATTTGGCTTCCTTGGAGGGATCTTCCATCCATTTTTCCTATCCCACCCACATTTGCTGCTTTGATTTAAGATATTTTTTGCAGAAATAACTACAAATATTTTTTATCTCAAAATCTATGCTTTTCTGCACTTGATTCCCCGGCATATGCTTACCTTTCTAACCACTCAATCGTCCACAGTGACTACAGTCCCCAAAAACCATTATTGCCTCACCTGTCTAGGCACCAAATGACATCTTTCGGTTTAAACGCGTACAGCGCAAAAGATATCTGTTATTAATACAGTAAAAAATTATAGATGGTGCTATATGAAATTTGTCGTCTGTAGTTTTTATCTGTATAATAGTAACAAAATATTTAGGAAAAAAAAAGTCAGTCTCTGGTAGCACTGAAGCTTCTTTATAGTGGTGGCTTCATTTGTCTTGGTCCACCATACCAGAGCGCCGTATGTGATCATGGGCCGAATTACAGTTTTGTACAGCCACAGTATAATTTTTGGCGTCAGTCCCCATCTTTTGCCAATCATGTTTCTGCATTGCCAGAAAGTTATACTAGCTTTGTTGATTTTGTTATCTATGTGTTTATTCCAGTTTAGTTTGCTGTCCAAGGTAAGACCTAAATATTTTACCTCAGAGGATAACTGGAGTTTTGTGCTGAAAAGACTTGGGAGATGATAGTTATTCAGCATTCGTTTTTGTGTGAACATTATTAGAACCGTTTTATTTGGATTAACGGTTAATTCGTATTCCCTGCACCATCTCTCCACTATACGGAGAGCCGCTTGGGTCAGGTCGCACACTATGCTTGCTGTCTTTCCAGAGACCAGTATTGTCAGGTCATCAGCATAACCTACTGTGTAGAAGTGATTGGCATTTAATTTGCTGATGAGTTCATTAATGACCATATTCCACAGGAGAGGTGAGAGAACCCCACCCTGCGGGCAGCCTTTCTTAATTTGGATTGGTTGAGATTCACCAGCAATCTTTATTATTCGTGTACTGAGCATGATTACTATCCAGTCAATCAGTGCCGGTTCAACTTGATGTCTACTGAGTGCACATTTTATGCTGGAGAAGTTCGTTCTATCAAAAGCACCTTCTATATCAATGAAGGAACCTAGACATATTTCTATGTTTTGGATGGCCTCTTCAATCTTTGTTATAACCTGGTGAAGTGCCGATTCTGTTGATTTGCCTAGACTGTAGGCGTGTTGCTTGTCGTGTAGTGGCAAGTTCATTAGCGCCGACCCTCTTAATTCCCTTTCACACATCCTCTCAATTGTCTTTAGGAGAAAGGATGTGAGGCTAATGGGCCTGTAGGATTTAGGGTCTGTGTAGTCGCTTTTACCTGGTTTTCTTATGAATGTGACTTTCACTTCCCTCCATCCCACAGGAACATAATTAAGAGCCAGACAGGCTCTCATTATGGCAACAAGTCTGACTATTAGGGCTTTACCCCCACACTGTAGGAGTGCCGGGAATATTCCGTCAGGTCCTGCCACCTTATAGGGGAGGAAACTGTGAATGGCCCAATGATTTTGTCCATCGTTACCACTCTTTGTGCTAAATTCCAGTCTTTTGCTGTTAGTGTCAGTATGTCGTCATGCCGGTTTGCCTCCTGAGTTACGCAACAGCCTGGGAAGTGCGTTTTAATTAGGATGCGTTGAACTTCATCCGGCGATGTTGAGTGACTACCGTCGGGTTTCTTTAGAGAGAGGGATCCCGACGTGTTCTGTTTAGCTAGAATATTCCTTACCCTGTTCGCTTGTTCGCAGGTTTCTATGTTGCCACAGAATTTATGCCACCCTGTCGAGCGTCGATACCTGATACATTTTTTGTATTCGGACTTAGCTTTCTTATATAGTAGCCAGTCTTCATCCACTGAGGTATTTATGGCTCTATTTAGGGCTTTTCTTACCTTCTTACGTTTTCTATCTAGTTCTTTACCCCACCACGGTTGCTTTACCTCAGCATGCCTTGGTGGAGTGATTTCTGTACATGATTCATGGTAGCTATCTATCATGGCTTTAGTAACAGCTGCTACCTGTTCTTCTAGGAGCGTTTTATCTGCTATAGTATTTGTCCCCTCAAAACCCACGAGAAAAGACGTCAACCTATTAAGGTATTTTGTTTTATCCGTCTTGCGGGGATTTCTCCATGGTGTAGCGGGGATATCGACCTATAGTGCGAAGAAGATCCAGACGTCTGAGGCCTCTCTCGACACATGCCATCCCGTAATTAGTTTAGCTGCTCCTTGTGTTGCAAGTGTGAGGTCTTTTGTTTATGAAAGTTGGTTCAGAACCTGTGTTTAAAATAGTTAGGTTAGTACTAAATAAATATTCAACTAACACCTTACCTCGTTCATTCGGTTTTTCCATTCCCCAGAGGGGATGATGCGCGTTGGAGTCCGTCCCGATCACAACCTCTAGTCCGGTCCTCTCGCAGAAGTTCACCAGCCTCACGAGGTCATGAGGGGGAGGAGTGTCTTCCTACGGCATGTAGACCGAGGCGATGACTAATCTTCTCTCCTATGTATATTGTATTGCCACGGCATACATGTCTCTAGAACAGAAATCTGTTAATAAAAAAATAATAAATAATAAAATAAAATCAATTTATTTCTGACTGAGTCCATACAAGTAACATTTACATTATATTAAATTTAATCTTATTCAATTTAAATCAATTCAATATAACTTAATTCGATTGTTTAGCAAATTAATTACTTGAATAAAATTAATCTATAGTTTAATTCATGTATCTGCCACCCTCTGGGGCACCGGGCACATGCATTTGTACCCAGTGCCGCAGAAGGGGGACAGTCAGGCTTATCGCTGAGCACGTTCAGGATGGTGTTGGCGCTCCCCCTCGTACGGAGCATCAGCGAGGCGATGCGGCGTCGCAGCACGGCGTGGAAGCCGTCCGTGTGCGCGTGCGCAAACATCGCAGATGTACTACAGCAGCGCGGGAGCGCCACCAGCATCCTGAATGCGTTATTATATTGTACTCGGAGAGCGTTGATGGTCCGCTGCGTGTAGTTGACCCACAGATTGCAAGTGTATAGAGTTTGGCAAAAGGCTTTAAAGAGAGTTATCTTTACTCCAAAGCTAAACCGTGCGAATCTGCGTGCCAGCATATTACAGCGGACCGCCATCCTTTTCCCTTTCGATGTCAGCATCGTCTTTTAAACCCTCGGTAAACACATGGCCAAGATATTTAAACGCATTTACCCTGTCTAGAGCGACGCCATTTAGCAGCACACGTGGCACATCTCCAAGCTTACGACCCCTAGCTTGAAAGATAGAGAGCTCGCTCTTTTTAACATTGTACAGGAGACCGTGTGACAAAGCGTACCTCTCACATACACCTATTAGTTTTCTGAGACCGGCGATTGATGGGCTTAGCAAAACCATGTCATCTGCATAACTGATACTGTTGATGCAGTGACCATCAATCGAGCAGCCGACCCCTGTGTCGCTCAGCTCAACAATCAACCTATTCACATACAAGTTGAAGAGAGAAGGAGAAGTTAGTCCTCCCTGTCTCACTCCACACTCCAACCCGTACTCGTCAGAAAACTCACCAAGCCATCTAATCCGGTTAGTTTTATATTTAAAAATATTGATCAACCCACCCGGCATACCTGTAACAAATATTTCATGACACGCCGGGCGTGTCCTGCGCCACAGACAGAGAAATGACACGCCTATTGTGCCATCCGCCTTGTGTAAAAGTAATGTTCTTTTTTATGCTTTTTTTACTTGTTTAGACCTAATTAAGTTTATTTGACATCAAACATAACTTACAAATGGAAGGATACTTGTTTTTAGTGGGTAACTACGTGTTTTTTTACACGTTTTCTATGAAATTGAGAGAAAGTGACTTTTTTATGAAGAGATTACAAATCTTTTGTACAATTTTTTGTTACATACATACATACATATAATCACGCCTCTTTCCCGTAGGGGTAGGCAGAGACCAGTTCTTTCCACTTGCTACGATCCTTACATACTTGTTTTGCTTCGTCCACTTTCATTATTCCCTTCATACATGCTCTACGGTTTAGGGTACTCTTGACCTGGCCTTTTTTCAAGACGTCCCTGATTTGGTCTAGAAATGTCCGCCTAGGTCTACCCCTTCCAACACTTTCATTCACACTCGCCTTATACACTTTTTTCGTCAATCGTTCTTCATTCATTCTCTCGACATGGCCAAACCATCTCAGCATACCTTTCTCAATTTTTGTCACTACATCTTCTTTCAGACCACAACGTTTCCTTACCTCACTATTTCTTAGCCTGTCACTCAGTTTAACTCCTATCATACTTCTTAATGCTCTCATCTCAACTGCATTTATTCTGCTTTCTTGTTTCTTCTGCCATACCCAAGTTTCACTTCCGTACATGAGTGTCGGAACCAACACCCCCTCATGCACAGCCAAACGAGCCTTGTTAGACACCTTCCGACTGCTCATAAAGGAGTGCAAAGCTCCATTCACCATGTTTCCTGCATTCACTCTTCTTTCGGTATCACTCTCACACTTTCCATCTCTTGTAAACTTTGAACCCAGATACACAAACTCTTTCACCTGTTCAATTTGGTCATCTTCAATCACGATATTGCAGTCTGTCACTGCCTCATCTTTTTCAAACACCATCACTTTCGTCTTCCTTACATTCATCTTCATTCCCTTTCTAACAAAAGCTCCACTCATAGCAGTTACCATCTCCTGCAACTCCTCGGCCGAAGACGCAAGTAATACTTGGTCATCAGCATAGAGAAAACATTTGACGAGTAACTCATTCATTCTCAACCCACTTTCATTCTCTTTTAAATCTGTCAAACAATTGTCCATGAACAGATTAAACAGCCACGGTGACGCTACACATCCCTGTCTAACACCTTTTTCGATATTAAACCATTCAGTGTATGCCCCGTTTATCCTTACACAAGCACTAGAATCCCTATAAAGAGATTGCATTGCTCGTATGAGGATACTGCTCACACCGTTCACGGACCGTTCACGCACGTTTGTTGTTATAAAAAAATCAGGTACAGCTAAATCACCCTGGAAACCTTGGTTTTTATTAAATTAAATTTTCACCTAATAATAACATTTGTAAATATCAAACAATGAAGAACCTTAATTTGAAAAAAAAAGGTATATTTAACATTTGTAAATATCATTCATTGATATTTACAAATGTTAAATATTATTTAATGTTATTTTGTATAACATTAAATAATATTTAACATTTGTAAAAGTAAAGTCGGTCTGAAAACGTCTAATTAGTAAGAATAGCAAAACAAGTGTTTTCAAAAGGAAAAAAACGCCGGCGCTATACGGCGGCGGATTGACAAAAGACTATTTATTAGCGAACTTTTTTTATGCATGAACGGTTTCGAACTGTTTCAAGCAAAAATAAACCTTATACCATATCACAAGAGCACAAGGTACTTCGAAGGTCTATTCGGCCATATGATAGTAATAAGACACCAGTTCAACCATTTTAAGCAAAATTAAACAATAAGACAAACACATTATGGTGCGAAAGTAAGTTGTGGTATTTTTTACACCGCTACCACACGGCGAGGAGCCGAGTCAGTTCTTTCGGCTTTTTCGCTCGTTTAGCACCACCCGGGGGACACGTGTAGGGTGGGCCTAGGATTAGGTGGTCGAAGCCTACGGACGCGAGCGACTCATCCCCCTTTAGAGTATATAGAGTACCTTTAACCGACGAGCGTGTATGCGTAGGTATATGGATGTGGAGGAAGCGAGAGAGGTGTGTCAGGATCGTGCCAAATGGAAGTTCATAATCTCTGCCTACCCCTCTGGGTGACAGGCGTGAGTGTTTATGTATGTGTATGTACAAACGCATTGTTTTTTTTTAACAGGAGACTTGTTTTCCAGAAATTTATTTACAACTTGAGTTTGTGAGCGATCGCAATGAGTGCTATTATTTGTTACTTATTAGACAATTTTTCCATCACATGATTTAAAACCCACAAAGTAAAAATAGTACCATGTACACGATAAAAAAAAGTTGTCAACCCCTAAAAATTTCAAATTTTTAAAATATCCAGAAACGAAGCTGCATGCATGAACTACTCGCAAAATAATGAATATTTTGTTTTGGATAAATTTTCCAAAAAAGCAATTTGAGCGAGTTATAACCTGGCGTGTCACCCGCACTGAACCGGTTAATTTACGCCAAAGAAATCATATCTAACCAGGTCAAATGCCTTAGTGAGATCAAGGAAGGCTGCATACACAGGCGTGTTCCTATCCGTGTAGTACCTAACAGTCTGCTTGAGAGACATAATTGCGCATTCAGTCGAAAGTCCTGGTCTGAAGCCGAACTGAGCGTCATGTAGGTGGAGATGCTCTTTAAGTTGTCTCTCAAGCAGGCCAACCTTAGATGTGGTTGTAGCTAATGATATCGGACGGTAGTTGCACTTGTCGGAAGTATCATTAGTTTTATTTTTAATAATAGGCACTATCACCGTCTTCATTAGCTCATTTGGCAGATAGGAATGCCTAATGCATAGCGTGAACAGCAGCCCTAAGAGTCTCGGTAGGTGTGGCCCCGCATTGTGAAAATGTTCAATGCTAAGGCTAAGTCGTGTCCAGGAGACTTCCCTCGCGTCATTCCTTTTATCATTAGAGCAACTTGCTTAGCTGTGACGCGGTCCGGCACCCCCGACACCACGACCTCCTCATCCACTACCTGCGTACTTTTTAGAGGAGACTCCACTTGAAAGTGACATCTGAACATGTTCGCTATATCCCGTGGTTCACTGATACGGTTAACACTCACAGGGACGCTAGGCTTTGGACTTAGTTGTTTTGTTTGTTGCCAAAATCCCTTAAAATCTTTATTCCTGTGTTTTGAAGCTAAAATGTTCATTTTTATTTGCTCCTGATTATTCTGACAATACTTTAATTTGCTTTTGAAAATTTTTCTCGAATCATACATTTCATTATAAATGGTACCACTACTAGGCCGACCATTACATACCCAGGTTAGATACTTTTGCCTAGCGTTCCTGTGAGCGTCACGGACATACTTGTTCCAACCTACAATAGGACGACCGCGATGTGGTTTGCCACCTCCCAAACGACCAACATAGCTGACCACAGCAGCCTCCTGCAACGCTGTTACAATATCACTGTAAAGCGAGTCTATCGCGGCCAGGTGTGCCGCGTCACTATTACTACATAAACAATCGCCACACTGATCGAACTCATGTGGCAAGCCAACCTTTCGCAGTTTATCATTACAATATTTACTAAACATTTCTATTTGGCTTAGGTCTCTTTCTCCATAGAACCTTATTTACTTTAGCACGCGGCAGCTCAATAGTCTGACAAACGGATTTTATGTTGCATTGAATTTCTAGCATGCCTTGCCTTTCCCCTTACGGCTCACCACTTGCCAGGCAGCAGAGAAACGGTCGTCCGTTCTATGAGGCTCCGCAGGAGTTTTGTTACTCGCGGGCTCTTGCTCCTTTTTCTCGTCCAGCTCCTCAGGTTTGAAACTGGTTTTGGAAACGTTCAGCGCGGAAGTTGTCCCCTTGGTGGGGTCACCTACGCTGGACGGTACTGTCGGTGGAACCGTCGGTTTAATGACGGTTCTCCTTTGTTATGTGGTGTCTCTGGTAAGCACCTCTGACACCTCTCCCTCTTTCTTACTGGGCCTTAAATTGTCCATTGACTTTGTGTTAAAAATTCGTCCCCCGGCTTTCCACTCTCCATGGAGGCCGCACCTTTGGGAACGCCCTACTTTAAACTTATCAGACAGTTCATTTTAACTACAATTAATTACTACAAGTACTTACAATTCTTGAAAAGTTATGTGCATGTAAAGTTACGATTGCATTCGAAATAAATCGTTCAAATGGGATAAAGATAAAGTTTCAAAATGAATAACAGCCGACAATAGACTTTTGTTCTTCCTATTTATATTTTTCGACAAACTACGATTAGCCTTGAGAATAGGTGTAGTTCAGGCATATTGGAAATATTTCTTCCCAGCAATTAAACGCATTTGTATCTTTGTTACTTTAGGTTAATCTCTAGACAAAGACTTTTATTAGTCTGTCTGCGCTGTTAAATACTAAATATACGATTGAGCCGTCTTTATTAATGTCCATCAGTGTTACGACGTTTCAAATGTTTGTTTGGCGGGCTTTGTTGTAGCTCGTTTGCACGGATGCAGACGATTTGTACAGATATAATATATATAGCTAGGCAATAATCCCTACTGTTCCCTCATCACGGCCAGCACTTCACCTGCGCCGCTATATTTAGTTTCATTGTGTGCTGCGTTACGAGTTACGGGCATGTGCAGTACAACAGGATGAAGCACTGTTGAAACAAAATTACCAACTCACAACACAGTTAAGTTCCAGTCGGATTGATTTATAATATTTATTGTGTAATTCAAAAGTCGCGACAGACATTTTGCTCTCCATTATATCGAATTAATATTAGACTAATCAATAAGGGAGAAAGTTTACCAGCTTTTAAGGATTTGCAATAACAATAAAATAATTAAGATATAATATAAATTCCTTCTTTTCATTGAATTAACAAGGAACGATACGTTTGTACCTATATTATGTTAAATATCGACAGTAAAACGCTACAGTCGTATTTTTGGAACTAAACATTTAGATAATTTTTGTTTTTTTTATTAACCTATAAAAACACCGTAGTGTACGTGTGGATATATTATGCTTCTTTATCTATCGTAAGACATCATCAGCCATCGCAACATGGCTCTTGTGCACGGGCGCCTTGTTCTGAAAAGCATATTATTACGCCTTTGATCACTTGCAACGTCTTTCATCCGTAATTTTATCCGTACCGACCCCGAATTTTCTTATGCATTTATCATAATTATACAGGTTGACTCTTATCGGTACCGACTAACTGAACCGCATCCCAGTGTAGAGTGTTTACCATAATGGAGTATTTTTCTTAGAAGCAGGTCTGTCTAACTCAGTGGCGTAACTACCCACTCTGTGGGCTATGCGGGGCAGTGCCCCGGGCCCCTAAACTAAAGAGGCCCCTCGGCGTCCAAGAACGATGTTCCAAAAATTATGTATGGAGAGCGGGGCTGAAGGTGCCGGTTTTCATAATAAGATAGATAAATCGGGTAAAACGAATGCTACGATTAATAGTTTTAGACTATCTTATGTAAAATTTAATCTAGATTTTAAATTTATACCCAGATTTTTGCTTTTTGAATAGTTTTTTTAGAGAATTATATTTTTAAACAGCGGACGTAAGGCACTACTGGCCCCTCGCTGGGGCAAGTTGTGTCGCAGCTGAGGTCGGTTGTGCCGTTCATAACGTTTTGCCTTTTATGGCCGCTCTTCACGTTGGCCAACACACTGGCCAATGTGTTGGCCAACAACGATGGCCATCGTGTAGAGCGGGTGTTTAAGCTACGTTGGTACGTATTGGAACGATGGCCCACAAGTTGGCGCGAGATCCGTCTGGTGTCTGTTTTTTACAAAAGATCAAAGGGTTGTGGCAGAGTATTTTGTTGGCCGCACGTTCAGTTTGCTACGAGCTCCCAGAGTGAATGCACGCACCTGATTTAAATTTTATATGCACGCAATAATGTCTACATAACGGCAGTAACAATGACCAATGAAAAAACTTTTCGCTTTATAGAGCCCTACCAAGGCGAAAATTGTTTGTAAGACACAATTCTGTTTTAAAAAAAAAATATTATTATACACTAGGATTTTCTCCTGTATCGTAGAGGCAGTTTAGAAACATAAATTACATAAGGACAAACATCCAGACCCGGAGCAATTATGTGCAGGCTATACAAATACTTGTTCCGTGCGGGATTCGAACCCGCGGCCCCCAGGGCAGCAACTCATTGCAAAGCCACTACGCCACGGAGCCGTCAAGAAATAAAATTTCTTTTTTCCATTTCTTTTTGATCACCCTTATCTTATACACATTCACGTTGTAGTGATTGATGTATTAATTTATTTATTGATGTATTAATTGATTTAGTAAATATCTTAAAATCTATAATATATGTATAATATATATTAAAATCAAATTAAAAAGTAGGATACTAAAATCATGTTTTTACTGTCTTTATTATTCCCTATTAGTTAGGTACTTTAGTTCCTTAATAATACTGTAATTTTTAGCTATGGAAGAGCGAAGTCACCTGTTACAGGCGTTATTTTGCTTACTAGGTGACCTCGATCACTGATAATATAATGTAACTTTAATGTTTGACGAAATAAATTATTTATTATTATTATTATTAAGTTCGCCATATGTACTACTTTGTGCATGAAAGTGTAAATAAATAAATATATTCTATAATTATATAATAACCCTTTTTAAAAAGGTTTTGTTTAATAAAAATTTTACAACAGTTTCATAGACAGGCTTCGAATATTTTCCAGGCCTTAGTTAATTATACCTATGCCTAGGTGTGTTAATGTTTATATAGTTTACTTATCTGTTTAACATTAGTGTATAATAAAGAAATATTAAAAATTTATATTAAAAATATTAAATATTAAAAATAGTGAAAATTAAATAAAAAAATAGTGGTATGCTGTGCATAAATAAACCGCAGCAGCCGTTAGCGCTTCAATAATCATTTTAATAAATTCGTCCGCACATTGGCCTGAACCGAAGCAAACTGAACGACCTTCCAACGTGTGGACGCGATCACAATTTCTTGGCCAATAACTCTGCCAACACATTCGCCACTGTGTTGGCCAACGTGAAGAGGCGCCATTACGCGGATTAAAATTAATTTTTGAATAAAAAACCATAACTTTTTTGATAACTTTATATTTATTCGAAGTTAAACTTATAAAAAGATCAACATTTTATAATCTGTAGTAGTTTTTACACTAAACATCAGTGAAAAAAATAACAACCGGTTACTCTTCTAACGTATCTGATACTGAAAATATCTTCTACATTATAATTTTTACTTAAATTTAATATAAATGAGATCTATTATGATATATATGATATTAGGATTAATCCCCCAATAACTAAACAGTCTCCCATTAATCTTATCAATCATCTTATTATCAGCAATTAGGGCATACAAATGTTAAGCTTTCTTCATGATCCACACATTGCAAATGTGCCCAATTCTTACATACGCTGCATTCAATCAATTTTTTTCCAGGCGCAGAATCAGAGTAAGAGTCACAGCATAGGATGCAGAACCATTCTGAACTGTTCTCTTCATCGTCACTTTCATCATCCTTTTAAAGAACTTTCCATCTAGCGGGGTACTTGGCCTTCTTCATTTTTTATTTAATTCTTTTACCACAAGTTTCTTTCGCATTTCCTTTGCAATTCTCTGTGGTTTTACTTTTTTTCTTTTTCTTTTTATTAGCCTGTTCTTCTGCTAGAGCATTTTTTTCTGGCGTGTCCGTTAGAACAGCTGACTTTTTTTTACGTTGTGTACTAACTCCTATTAATCGGGAGAAAAAGATGCTTGTGTCTTTTGGGCATTGAACTTAATTATATTTAGTCGCCCCAAACGGGACCTTATCCGGCAAAGACTCGACTTCAGATACAAGTTTGTTCCGGTACTCGGCGACGTTGTCCCGAGAAATATAGGCACCAGTGCACGTTACTTTTATTTTTTTATTGTTTGCAACATATTATTGATAAGCAGAGGAAACAGCGTAGGTGATAGCTAGTAGCCTTGTGCAACACCAGCATAAATAGGCTTGTAAATGGAGCATGCACCTTCTACTACGACTTTGTTGCTCCAATCTGCAAGAAAATTGCTGATCCAGTTGCACAAATTCTCTGGAAGCCCATAGGAAGGGAGCTTCGAAAGAAGCGCTGTGGGCCAAACCCGATCGGCCAGGGTCTCCCTCTCTGCCTCCGTCGATTTATGAGAGGCAGTTTACAATGGTTTCCATTATTTTGGAGAACAAGTTTAGGTCTGAGTGGTTGATTTTCGGTTATTTTTTTGAAATCTGGGGCACGAAAGCTGTCTTCTTTGATTTCGGGACTACGCCTAGGGAGAATGAGTTTTAGAAAAGACACGTTAAGATCGGTGTCAACTAGGGAGCACACGTCTTCAGCACAATGGAAGGAACTCCATCAGGCTCACTTGACTTGACGGTTAGAGAGAGTAGTGGTATGCGCACCGAGTGCTGTGTAAACCGTATTATACCGACCTGAAAGCGAAATTATACTTATTTTTAACAGTGCTGGTGAAGCACTTCTATTATAGCGCGATGCAATTTTACAGGAGCGACCAAACCATGCACCACTGATGATAGAATAAAGAGTTCCATTCCCTGAAGTACTACTTCAACGGCAAAATCACGTTAGAATCATGCGGCCAGAAGAATACCCTCCCCTGTCCCCAAGGGAAGGATGCAAAAAAGACCGCATCCTGTTTCAATGGGACGACATACGTAACCGCGATGGGAGTGTGAGTGGCACCATAGTCCGGATCAGACAATGGTCCAATGAGCCAAGAGCCCAAGAGGGGCTTCGACGGAGACCTGATATCCATCCGGATGAGAAGTCAGCAAAATGTTCAACAGGGAAGGTGCAAGATCCTCTACATCCAGAATCCGCGTAGGCAAAGTAACCATTTGTGTCGGACCATATGCCAAGGCAAAGTCATAAACAAATCTTCCCGCATGATCGGTTAAACGAGAACCAAGCCATTTAGCGTGGTGGCCGTTAAAATTACCAAGGATCACGATCTCTGCAGATGGGGCTTGTTGTAGCACGGAGTGTGCAGCAATTTGGACGTGGTCGATGAGTTGGTCTGTGTCGGCATTACCTATAGACGCAACCGTAGACGCGAGGATTGTCGTCGCTGACCTTCAAACTGCCGAGGCGTCGAGAACAGATTTCCTCTCTGACGTATACGCAAATTCCAGCCCGAGGCACAAAGGTGTTCTAATTTGTACTCCGGATAGGAGAGAAGTATCAACCGGAGAGGACACCTACAAGTTAGAAAGAGCAAGGTCTTGCGACCACCTGCACTTACCAGGCGAAGTAAACTTCTACTTCGCGCTGTTGTCTGTAAGGTCGCGGTACCTCCTTGGTTCGAGTTGGTCCACCCATTCTTTATAGCTCTACTTAGTAGTAAATAGCTTTGCTTTATTATGGACTGCGGTGGGCGACAAGGAGCTGATGATGAAGTTCACCTTTAAAGTATTTAGTTTAGTTCAAATAGGGCCCCAATTTCATTTTTGCCACGGGGCCCTTGGTTGCATAGCTACGCCAACTGGTCTCACTCCGCGCTTTAGGCATGAAAATATACCTACGCTCCGCGGCCCCGTATGCGGTGCTAATTCTGTGAGGTTGTCACGTGCCCGCTCGAGCTGACACGCGCCTTACGTTAACATAAAAATTATTTTTCTCTAATAAGTATTTAGGCAATTTTGATATTTATTTTTGAATTTTTATTCAAGTATGGCCTCTCAAAAAGCCAAAAGGTACTCGGCATAGCATACGGGTGCTTAAAAAACAATAGGAATGTCGACCTTTCATTCTTTACTGTTCTTAAGGATATCGAAAGGTAATATATTATTATTTATAGGTAGATCTAGATAATTAGGTACTTAGTTACATATTTATTATTTGATTAGTGACCCGACCACAGCTTCGCAGTTTTCGATTTTTTCGCGTATAATGCCAATGATCTTAAAAAAAAGTTCAGTGTAAGTAGAACTCCCAGTACTAGTGACTGCCTACTAATGCAAGATCAGCATATACTGGTTGTTAGGTTTATTCTTGGTCGATTAAAGAAAGAGATTGAAGGTGCAGCACTTCTCATTGCCACTCTTTCATTAATAATGAAGTCGCGTGTCAAATGTTTGTAAATAGCAAAAAATGTGAAACAGACAAGTGACGGCTCCGTGGCACAGTGGCTTAGTAATGAGTTGCAGCGCTAAGGGCCGCGGGTTCGAATCCCGGATGTAACAAGTATTTGTATGGTCTACAAATAATTGTTCTGGGTCTGTTCTATGTATGTAAACTGTCCCTGCGATACAGGAGAAAATCCTAGTGTGGGGGTAACGTTATATTTTACCAAAATAAAAATAAATAAAAGAAATAGTAATACATTGCATAACACCTCGGTGTATTCTACTATATACCAACTAGTATCAAAGGATTCAATTTGTTTTCTCACAACATCTAACCCTACAGTAGAATCGGTCGTAACAAAGGTGCGTAACGGGATAAGTGATACAAACACTCGCACGCGGAAGAAAGGTTTATTTTGAATTAATACGTCTTGCTTGCGTCTTGGGCCCTACGCTATTCTTAGTATATATTAATAATCTATGTAGTATGAGTATGAACAGGGGGAGAGTTTTCTCATACGCAGATGACACTGCGATGTTGTTTTGGGGAGACACGTGGGAAGAAGTGCAGTTAATAGCGGAAAAACAATTAGCTAAGGTTGCTCGTTGGCTTGACAACAACTTACTCACTTTGAATGTTAGTAAAACTCAATTCATATGTTTTTCTATGACTAGTCGATCACAGCCAAAGGATGATTTTAGAATCAAAATACATAAATGTAACAATCCTTCCAGAGGTAGTAACTGTACGTGTACACCTATTGGAAAAGTTTCATATACAAAGTATCTGGGCGTTATGGTGGATCAGCGACTTTCTTGGTACAGACATGTTGAATTAGTATCTAGTAGAATTCGAAAGCTCACTTGGATATTTAAAACTTTAAGACATGTTGCCACTTTACATCTTTTGAATCAAATATATGTAGCGCTTGCTCAGTCCATTATAATATATTGTATACCAATTTGGGGAGGTACTTACAAAAGTAAATTTATTGAAATTGAGAGAGCTCAGAGATGTCTACTAAAGGTTATGCATTTTAAACCGTACAGGTACTCCACTAGCATTTTGTATTCATCATGTGGGCTGATTTCGGTGAGGCAGTTGTACATATTACACACTTTATTGAAAAAACATAAGTCTTTGGCTTTTGATCCTATTTACAGTAGTAAAAGAAGAAATTATAGCGTAGCTCCTATTTGGAGAACGAAAACCACCTTTGCGAAACATCAATATGACAAACAGTCAGAACACTTATACAATAAGATTAATAAAATATTGCAAATATATCCATTAAAGACATATGACTGTAAGAAAAAAATAATGCAGTGGCTTAAGACACTTAATTACGATCAAACTGAAGCTTTATTACAATTTATCTTATAACACATTCACTCACTGTCTTTTTTAACACATGCACACATGCACACACAAGCACACGCACGCACACACAAACACACACACACACGCACGCGCGCACGCGCGCGCGCGCACACACATACACGAACACACACACACACACACACACACACACATACATAAACACACACACACACACACACACACACACACACACACACACACACACAGACACACCCATACCCTGTTTCTTTTTTGTTGAATGTATTTAGTTAAGGGAGGGCGAGGACCTTCTACCACAAGTATCTTTATACTTAAAAGAAGTCCTCAAACTTGTACTAATTTAAGAATATGTTGGAAACAATAAACTTTCATTTCAACTTTCATTTCATTTCATTTCATTTCATTTCATTTCAATACGCCCGCCACATAATTTTTTTTCGACGAAATAAACGATAGACTAATTTCACGAAGGTTATTTTCAAGGCGTGCAAAGTATTATGTACATTGTAACTAAGTTTAAACTCGCAAGTTTGCTATCAGAGAGTGATCCTTCCGTTCTTTTAACTATTAATTATTATGTGATAGAAGTAAGGGTGATAAAATAAATGAGCACACAGTCCACCTGATCCTGATGTTAAGTAAATACTGTGGCTTATAGACACCTTTATTTATCATCGTTTATTATGAGAAATGCGACTTCCTGCATATCTTACTAGGTCGTCATTCCATCTAGTGCGAGACCTCACTAGATGGAACCGATGGGATCGGCAAATTTACTGTAGAGCGACCGCTTACCAGTACGAGTGCCACTCGAGTACCTTTTTTTGCCATCGGTTGTCGGTCGGAGTATTACATAATAAAATAAAATAAAACATTGTTGTAATCTCCTTACAGCAATGTACTATTTTATTTAATCCATAGTTAAATGTTAATTGTGCCGTCCCGGTATAAAACTTGTATTCATCAAAGTTTGCCATTTAGAAATGAACAATAATCTGATCAGTGTTTTTCTTCACTAGTACCTAGTTAAGGATGATTCACGCTACAACGTGGCGCGGCCGGGCCGTGCCCCGGCCGGGACACGTCCACCGTGCGCTGGCCGGGCCAGTCATTCATGTTACACCGGGCTGTTTGCACGACCGTGGCTTATGCACGACTCTGTGTTATGTGGTTTTTGTCAGCTAGTGATTTCATCTGTCGATAGACTTCACACTTACATAAATATGCCATTTTCACAATTTGAATTGGCAGCTATTGCAATTGCCATCGATGATGAAGTATTGGAAAAACGAAGCGAAACTACTAAAAGAAGATGGGGTGTACATCCAACCTGGAGAAAGCGAGAAGCAGAAGGAGAATTTGCTTTACTTTACAAAGAATTAATAGATGATGAGAGCAAGTTTTATGGTTATTTTAGAATGTCTAAAGAATGCTTTACTTTTTTACTTGAAAAAGTAAAACCAGACCTAACCAAAAAAACGATTTCCCATCCAAGCCTTCTCCCATCGAACGATTAGCAGTCTGCATCAGGTAAATAATAAATTGATATGCACTAAATCACATAGTATTTAAAAATATAGTACTACAAATTGACCCGTCTCACAACCATCTATCAGAGCTGGTTGTAAGATGGGTCGATTTTTTCTAAATACTTCATTTTCAATTTTTCAATAATCAAAATTGCATTGTGAATGAAAAAAAGTAAAAATTTAAATAATTCGCATAGTATTTATTCATTTCATTAGTCTGCCGTGAACTCTGAAAATAAAGTAGACAAATTATTAGATTCCAAAGGCGTAAGTTCCGAAGGCGAAGGTTCCGAAGGCGTAGGTTCCGTAGGCGTTGATTCCGGTGTTGGCGTTGGTGTAGTCATCGGAACCGGTGCATACACCGACTTTGAATTAGTAGACGACGCTGACGTTGTTCCACTCATTGGAGATGTGTAAGAAGAAGGCTCTGATGACAATTGCTCCCACTCCAAATCTTGTACTACTGCAAATATTCTTCCTTTTGCAAGATGCTGATAGTAAGGGGAAAAAGATTTTATGGTGGCTGCCAAACCGTTGAAGAAAGCATCAATAGGATGAATGTCTTGTGTGTTGGACTTTTCTTTGTTTTTTAGAATGTATTCCATTAATGCGCTTGACGCAGAGGACTGGGATTGTGGAACTATACGACGGCGATTGTGTGCAGTTGCAACGGTTACATTGCGATTGCGGTTGCCGGAACGAGTGAATTGTGCAGTTGACGGGGGATATGGATTCGGATCAGCAGGTGGCGTAAAATTTGGTTCACTAATAGCTGGTGAGCGATCTTCCTGCTGCTGCTGTTCATCGGTGTTAATTGTTTCGTTGGGCGTAGTAACTGGCGAAGTAACCGTTTCGTTTTGCGTCTCTTCGTTCTCAGACTCGATACTTGTTATTGTATTTCGATCCTGTATATGAGGCAGTAAAAAATTCAAGCTCTCTTCATATTTATATTTTTTTATTGCCACAGCACCCTGTCCACTCTTGGTTTTACGTTTGTTTCTATGTTTTTTGAACTGGTCCCGTATGTTTGCCCACCTTTTTTTACATACATCATCTGCAAAAAGATAGTATAGAATGAACAAGTTAAGTAATTTTCTTTACAACCTGTATAAATGGTACTGTTAATACGTAATAGCTCACTGTAGTACACAGATACCGCGAAATTATACCATTATTATTTTTTCAGGTTCCTGGCTACTGGGGATTCGTTTAAAACTATTTCGTACAGTTTTCGATTGGGGCATTCAACTGTGACCGAAATTGTACATAGCACATGTCGATCTATCGTTAAAAGATTTAAGAAAGACGTTATACCAGAACCAACAGAAGAAATGTGGCGTAAAATTGCCGAAGATTTTGAAAAGCTTAGAGGTTTTCTAAATTGTATAGGCGACAGGTGACGCTAATAAAACGAATTTCAATCATAGACTGTCTTTGGCCCGGCGACTAGTCGAAAATGCCTTTGGTATTTTGACACAAAGATTTAGAATATTTCAAAGAAGAATGAAACTTGCTCCAGAAAATGTTGATTACATTATTCTATCTACATGCGTACTGCATAATTTTTTATGCGAACAAAAAGATTACACAGGGCTTATCAATCATAGTGCACAAAATGCGCAACCACATTTATTAAATCCATTGAGCGTTCAACCAGGAAGATCGGCTAATGATGCATTTGCGGTAAGAGAAACGTTTAAAGAATATTTAGCGTCAACAGCGGGACGTAATTTTATAGGACAACAGTATCAAGAATAAATACATACTTACACTATAATATACTTCTTATAATTTACCTAACATATTCTAAAATACCTACTAAAAACCGATAATCCCACTCACATGTACTTACATGTTGTCGTAAAGTAATTAGTGACACTTGAATAACTATTATAAATGTAAATTGAAATAAAAGTTACAACTTACCAGATTGTTTTATTTCGTCCGAAATGGTTTTCCAAATAATATTTTTGTATTTATTATCTAAATACTTAGGATGGCTCATATCGTAAATCACAGGGTATTTGCGCACACATTCTAATAATTTTTCATCGTCCATTTTGCTGTTGAGCTGCTCACTTCACTAAGATTTGACGTTGACTGCTCTCCGGGCGCCCGGGCGCATATGTTCATGTTACAACGTGTCGGGGCCGGACCGTGCCGGAGCCGGGAAACAATACCCACCGACATTTCAACGCCGTGCCCCGGCCGAGTCCCGGCGGCGTACGGCCGGGGCACGGCCGGGCCACGGTCAGGCATGAATCGCTTCATACAAAAAGTACACCATAATGTTTGACCGTGCCCCGGCCGGGGCACGGCCCGGCCGCGCCACGTTGTAGCGTGAATCATCCTTTAGTATTCGAAACAGTAACTCTTTTCACATCTACACAAATAAATAAAATTGAAGTGTCTGTTTGTAATGTCGAAATAACAGCTTTTTACTATACGCATATGAAATTATATACGGTACTTATAACAAAAACACGATTTTTAAAATTGTTGTCTGTCTGTATTTCTGTCTGTCTTTCTGTCTGTTTGTTCCGGCTAATCTCCGAAATGAATGAATAAAAAAGACCTTATAAATCGCCCTCATAATATTATATTAAATATATCTATGTACTAGCTGTTCCTCGCGACTTCGCCCGCGTGTAATTTGGGGTTTTTAATTTTTTTGCGCGGAACCCTAATTCTTTTTCTAAAATAAAAGTAGCCTAAGTTACTCCTTGTGACATCAGCTATCTGCCAGTGAAAATCCCGTTAAATCGGTCCAGTCGTTTCAGAGATTAGCCGGAACAAACAGACAGACAGACAAAAACTTTTAAAATTGTATTTTTGTTATAAGTACCGTATATACTTTCAGACATACCTCAAAACCTTAAAACGAAATTGTACAATTGTGCGTGTTGCTAGTGATGACTTACGGTTCTGAGACGTGGTCCTTCACTGCTGGCCGTATGAGGAAGCTCAAGGTCGCTCAGCGAGCTATGGAGAGGGCTATGCTCGGGCTTTTTCTGTGTGATAAACTTAGAAATGAGTATATCCGCAGTAGAACCAGACTAACCGAAATAGCCCAATGGATTAGTAAGCTGAAGTGGCAGTGGGCCGGCCATATAGCGCGAAGAACCGATAACCGATGGGGTAGAAAGGTTTTTGAGTGGCAGCTTCGTACCGGTAGGCGAAGTGTAGGGCGACCCCCCACGAGATGGAGTGACGACCTGGTAAAACATGCAGGAAGTCGATGGATGCAGGTGGCTCAGGACCGTGCTTTGTGGCATTCCTTGGGGGAGGCCTATGTTCAGCAGTGGACTTATGAAAGGCTGTAATGATGATACTTTCATATGCATTTAGTAAAAAGCTGTAATTTTGACATTACAAACAGACACTTGAATTTTATTTATTTGTATAGATATGTTATATTAGGTCCTTACTTTCTATTATTCATTCATTAATTTCAGTCAGTGCAGTAAGTAAAAAACATTTATTTTAATATCCTTAATTTGTTTCAGTTTCCAGTTATATAGGGTAGTGGATTTTTTAACTTCGCTGCTGCACGCCAACCCCGCTATTAACTTAAAAGCTAAATCACAGATTAAATAATGTTACTACGTAAGCTAAATACTTTTAGCTTTTTAAAACTAGGAGACGAATAGTTCAATAGAGTGAGCAATAGCCTAATTTGAAAGAAGCCTTTGGTCAAAGGACAACCTAATTGAAACTGGCATGAATCAGTGTTGAAAAAATAATAATTTGATGTTTAAATTTAATTATTCAATAAAGGCCATTTCTATTATTCACTTTATTTCAAGAAATAAAAGCACGAGAGTAGAAGCAGAAGAAGCACGAGATTAGAATAAATGCTGTAGAAACGCGGTCATTAAGGAGTATGTTAGGGCTGAACCTGAATGACAGGGTGAGAAATTGTGTGATAAGAGAAGAGTGTGGTTTGCAAGATGAGTTGTGACCAGGGTTAAGAAAGGAATGCTTCGGTGGTTTGGTCATGTAGAAAGAAAGAATGAGGAAAGAGTTACAAAGCAAATTTATGTTGCAGAGGTGAATGGAGTCGGGAAGGGATGGTCCAGGTGAAAGTTTATCGACCAAATTGGCGATACATTGGAAATGGGCCAAATTAAGAAAAAGGCCCTTAACCGACGGGCGTGTATGCGTAGGTATATGGATGTGGGGGAGGCGAGAGAGGTGTGTCAGGATCGTGCCAAATGGAAGTCCATAATCTCTGCCTACCCCTCTGGGTGACAGGCGTGAGTGTGTATGTTATGTTTATGTTTTCAAGAAGTAAAATTAATGTATAAGAATAAATTTCTACAAGTTTTATGTATCTCCGATGTTCGTCTTAAATTTCGTTACTAAAATTCCTCAGTAATTAGCATTTTTGATTCCTGTTTACTTCCTGATTTACGTACTCGCCGAAGGAAAGCATGTTTGGAAATTTGTATATCTTCTGTGAGATTAAAAATATCTTGAAGACATTTCAAGTCGACAATTATCACTTCAATTATATATGTATAAATGTGTGTATTTATTTATATATGTATATGAATTACATATATTTTATATATATGTGTATATTTTATGTACGTGTTGCATGTATATATTTGAACTGAATTATATCATGACAATTTAACTGCCCAAACTCACTCTCTGTTCTACCCAAGGTTAGTTGGTAGAGAATGCCATATAGCATTAAGCTCACCTTTTATACAAATATTTGGTGCAATAAAGAATAAATAAATAAAATAAATAAATCACTGGAAAAGCACGGTAGAGTTTTCCTGCTCTAGGCACCTCTCAGAAATGCAAGGAGGCCTGTGAATTATTTTATATAGATAGTTATACGTTTTAACATATTATTTTAAACTAGCGACACGCCCTGGCATCGCCTGGGCCTCGCCTTGAGATCTATTAACGTGGCGTCATTATGATTATTAAAATAATCATCAATGACCATTTATTTTAGGTATCAATTATTATTCAATTTCAAAAAGTACACTTGTCATTGCTCTCTATCTGTTCTCGAAGTTTCATAACAATCGGTTCAGTCATTCCAAAGACTAGCCTGGACAAACAGACAGACAAGTTTTTTACAAATGGCTGTTCATATCTAAATGGCTTGAAAATAACCTCCTGAGCTGGATAAAAGGCAGTTATTTCGATATTACAGGCAGCCTCCTTCAATTTTATTTATAGGTATAGATGCAATAAATTTTATATGTTACAGCTTTACAGCTAAATTTATTGGAATATAAAATGCTAAATACGTTTTTAATATGGTAGAAAAGCCTGAGTTAACGAGCTTATATAGTCAATGCGCGTGAACGCGAAGGTCGTATTAAGATGCGGTTATAAAAATAAAGCCGCAATAAACAGAAAAGTATCCACATTTTATTAAAGTTTTAGTCAGTTTATTGAAAATGCGTCACTATTTTCATAACAAGAATTGAAAGGCACCAAAATAATCTCTGGTATTTAGCGTCTGTTACTAAATCCTAAACTAAAACCGAATCCTAAATGAAACCTTTAGGCCGGCCACATACATACGGAATTCCGTTTCGAGATTCCGTTTCGATATTCCGATTCGGAATCCCGAACGCAGCAAGTCCATATAAAATCTATGACCCGCCACACACGTACGGTAGTTTTCCGTTCGATATTTTGCGGGCAAAACGGGATTCCGTTTGTGTGTGGCCGACCGTTCGAAATTCCGAAACGGAATCTCGAAACGGAATTCTGTATGTATATGGCGGGCCTTAGGCACCTATGATTATTTTACCGGTACACGAGCGAAATAAATTCATACTTTTCAGAATTTATGTAGTGACAGTTACAAAATGATATTTTCAGTAAAGAAATTTATCTGTTCTATGATACAATCGAAGTAATACATCAAATAAATCTATACTTACAAAACACATAAATAAATTCCAGACGTAGTGCTCCCAACTGTGTTGTAAAACTGTACTGAGCTGAGTACAATTCCAATAATTAAAAAAAAAAGAAAAATATTTTAGACTATTTGATAAATATTAATAAAACTAAAGCGTCTGTCTGTAATACCGAAATAACTGTCTTCTATTGAGCTTAAGAGGTTACTTGCTTAATTTTCAATCGAATGGCTGGACCTATTGTGATGAAACTTCACAAACAGATAGTGAACAATTAAAGGAGTGATCTAGACTATATGCAAAAATATGGATTATTATTTATTTTTAATCTAAAACTGTTAACATTATATAAATGTTATAGATCTGCAAGTTTTTTGTGGTTATATGAAGACAAAGTTGCGGACTGGGTATAAAGGCTTGTATAAAAATAAAACTAAATTAAAGTGCCGCGACGGCTTCCCCTTTCGACTTAAAACCTGAACCGTCTTATTACAAAACGCAGTGTATATTTAGAACTAGAAGTTTTGAACTAGTCTGTTAAAGAAGTCCTAGGGAAATATGCTAACAACATGTAAAGTATGGAATTTGCATATGAACAGCGAATAAAAAACATCGAGAAAATTGTGACGCGAACTTTTCTCTGGCCAAAAACTCTTTTTAACAGGCCTTTATTAGCTTCACATGTACCTATCTATCATGAAACGGAATCTTTTAATGTAATTTTCACTAACTTGTAGACTGCCGATTAACTTAAAAATTTGCTCTCGTATCAAAGACCAATGACAATTTGCAGTTGTGCGAGCATCGCGGAAAAACTATTGGAGAGATTTCAATTAGGTTTTCTAAGTTTTATATCTTAGACACTTGGCCCATATCTAAAAAAATATATTGCGATAACTTCATTTAATATAAAGTTATTAAAGTTTTAAGAAACAACGATTTTTAAACGGGGTTTTCACACGGTCAACTGTAAGTCGCTTGCTCTCGCGTTACTAACCCATATATTTTTTTATATATTTTAGCTACAAACGGAGCAACGAATAACATTGTTTACAAAGAAATTTTGTCTTTTTGATGTTTTTTTTCCTTCGAAAACTTTGTTAATATATCAAGTAACGCGAATGGAGTCGCGGGTATCAGCTAGCATGGATATAAAATTAGTTTTGTAGTAAAATTGGTTTATTCGATGTATATTCGTGTTTATAAGAGATTATTTTCATCCCATGGTATTTATAAACAGGCTTAAGATAAACCTTCATATAATTTCAGATATGTACATAGACTTAGTCTCCCTAGTTCCAAAATCGATGAAAGCACAGGTTTTTACTCTTCGGCTACGAACTAGAGCAAAAATATTTTATATTTACTTACATTTTTGTTTTACGTATGAAAGCCCTGTTTATAGTTTTTTTTGCGATTCAGTTTTTATACTTGCTTCAGCACTGTTGGCATAAATATATACAATTTATGTACTAAATTAATTTCGCCTGTAAAAGGTGTATATTCTCTTTTATAACGTTAGTGCGTTTTAGTGATCGTATACTAATTATGTTTATACGTATAATAATATATTTATTTTACGTGGTAGATATATTTATTTTTAGAGCCATGCTGCAGCTATATTAGTAGTATAGTTGTAGCATGAATGGGTCGGCTCAACCGGGAAAGGACCACGCTCTCATAAAATACAAGCTTTATATAGCAGCTTAAAGCTGCTGTGTTTTGTATGGTGAGTGTAGAGAAGCGGGGACCCTGTTCTTATTCCTCACGGGTGACAACGCATCTGCATTTTGATACGTAATCGAGGATAAATGTCTATGGGCCACAGCACTCACCATCAGGTGGACTGTGCTTGTTTGTCACTCTTATCTAATAAAAAATGAATTCACACAATATTTGGTTTGTTGAGGCGATAGTTCGTTACTATATTGACAGGTGGCGTACAAGTCAAGTTTGTGGCGTAGTATTCTGTATGTTTATGGACCAAAATAATTCATTTCCCATTATTACTCGATAGGTAGCGCGAGTTATTAATAAATTTTACGTTTACACTGTGAAAAAATCCAGAATGGGTAGAGCAACGTCTGCCGGGACAGCCAGTATATTATATTATGTTTACTATAAATTACACTTTACGGTTGCCGTAAGGTTATATCATACAAGGTTTTTAAAAAGAAAATTAGAAAGGGGACTTAGTCAAAATATTAGAAGATTGAAAGATTGCTCGTTACCAGTACCTAAAAAGGGTCTCCTCTACACTCACCATTCGGCTTGCCAGATGGCCAGAAAATCCGGGATTGTCCCGGAATTACGTGTCTTGACTCGTGTCCAGTAATTACACTTTATAATCCCGGATTTCGAATACCTACCACTAGTTTTTTTCATCGTGTTACGAGTAGGTACCGTTCGCCGTCTGCGCTTCACGTTGTTTACACTTTATGCGCGTAAAATATAGCAAAATCCAGTGACAAATATAGTCTGTTTAACGTTTGATTTAATTACTAAGCCAAAACATTTGTGATTTTAATATTCAAGTTTAATAAATAAGCAAACAACGACAGGTTTTTAATTTTTGTTTTAAAAGTGGTTTTTATATTTAATATTATTGTAATCTGGTGTTGATTTTCTACCAAAATTTAATTTACTGAGCGACCATTCTGTCTCGGCTCATTCGAGCTAGCAAGTGATCTCAATTTTTGACCATAACCCATAATATAGCTGCAGCTTGGCTCAACCACGTATCAAATTATTACCTTTCTCATAACTTCATGGTCGTCTTTAAGATTCTATAGTAGTCTAAAAGAACAGATGAACGTACTTCCCCAATGTAAAGTTTGATCATTATTATACGAATTTCTTCATTCTAAGATAACCAGGTAAGCCCTACCTAACTAATTTAGGTTGAAGCAGAGGTTGTGCGGAGGCATCTACTTGGTAATTAATAGAATCAAGCGTTACTTTGCGGAAGTCCATTATATTAAAGTTGGCAAAAATTTACTTCGCGTACACCCGCTCGATAAAATAAAATGATGTGTCTTACCTAGTATGAAGAGCACCTCCCGCCCTCCTTCAATTGCGTGCACTATCCCCGTCACCACTAATCCCAGCACCACTACTGCAACATTACTACTTATTATTAATATCATTAGGAAAGACACACCACTGACGACAATACGACACGTGTTTTGCCTCTACACTAGGCATCTTCAGGTGATGTAGACTCTGCGGTAACTGTCGTATTGTCGTCAGTGGTGTGTCTTTCCTAGTGTAGTGGTGTTGGGAGTAGTGGTGCTGGATTAGTGGTGAAGGGAAAGTGCATGCAATTGAGGGAGGGCGGGAGATGCTCTTTAAACTAGGTAAGAACATATCATTTTATTTTATCGGGCGGATGTACGCGAAGTAATTTTTTGCCAACTTTAATCTACTTGGTAAGCAAATTATTTCTGAAGAATGAAGCGACGAAGTATAATCGATGAATTATTTACACGCGTTTTTCAACACCTTGTTGGAGTTAAAGTTTTTCCCTATAAGAGATATCCGAGCTCCGAACGGAAAAGTTAAAATTAGTAGAAGCAAGGTGCAGCGAGTACGGAAGAAAATTAAACTTCCAGTCGAAGATCCTGTGGTTTTAAAACAGTCCTTAGTGCAAATTTTCAATACCCAATATTGTCCATAGTTCATTTAAGGCAATCTAGGGAGGCCTATGTTTAGCGGTGGAATTTTGTGTGGCTATAATTAATGTAATGAAAATAATTAAAAATTAAATTTTTTGTACAACCGACTTTAATATAAATTATTAAGAAATTGGTCAAACCTTGATCAAATTTATATGGGACCCCACCACCAGTAAAGCACCAGCTTACAAATAAAAAAATAATTATCGAAATCGGTTCACCCAGAAAAAAGTTATGAGGTAACACATAAGAAAAACGCAGTCGAATTGAATACAGTCTCCTTTTTGAAGTCGGTAGAAAATATCTGTTATTTCATAGCGACCTTTGTTGACATTAGCTTATTTAATTGATTTTAATGTTTTTAAACAGATTTGTATTTTTATTTATAAACTACTAGCGATTCGCCCCGGCTCTGCACGGGTGATTTTTGGATCTCGACAACAGGGCCACCTAACGGATCCAACTGACTATTTAAACCATGCACGGACCCACTTAAATACGCATAAAAAAATCATCAAAATCGGTCGAGCCCTTTTCTAGTTTTTGCGAGACTAACGGACTGCAATTGATTTTTATATATAGATATATAATAACTCCAGACTGAATTTCGGTCTCGACGCCCAGTCTCGACAGAGACTAGCCATCTGCGCAGGACAAGATTATAGTGCTCAAGTGTATACGTAAGCACAGGAGCACTCTCTATTCCCTCACTCCCATAGTCCGATGGGACGGTGATCTCACACGACAGGAGAGAGATCAGGTGCAGGATCAACTGCTTTACGTGTTTCCAAGGCACGGGGGTGAAACACCGCCAACTTTCCGACTCCAGGCTGCTACTGAAAATTTCTTGACAGAAAACCCAATAACTGACTTTGGCCCGACCCAGGATTTGAACCCGGTACCTCAGGAACAGCAATTGCGGTTAGGACCATTAGACTAACGAGGCAGTAGTTTAGTCAGCCTCATATCACTTTATTAACTCACTTATATATCTTTAATAAATTTGGGTTACGAATAATGTAAAAATATTACATAATACATACATACATACATACATACATACATATAACAGTAAAAATATTACAATGTAACGTGGAACCCTAATTATTTTTCTAAAATAAATGTAATCTAAGTTACTCCTTATAACATCAGCTATGACAGATAGATGAAAGTGCTATCAAAATCGGTCCAGCCATTTCGGAGATTTGCCGGAATAAAACGGACAAACAGACGGACAGATAGACGGACAAACAGATAGACAAAAATGTTATTTTTATTATAAGTACCATATATATATTGCCATATGCATTTAGTGAAAAGCTGCTATTGTGACATTACAAACAGACACTTTAATTTTATTTATTTGTATCGATATCGTAAAACAAAATTACCACACTGGAACATGAAAAACGAATAAGGGAAATTCTTTAAATATTGAAGTAGGTTCTCTCTACCTTTATTGGATAAAAGTGACGACACGACTCCCAGCGATGTTTATTAAAAAATATTGTCAAGTATATCCCGTTTTTTACATAAATTGTTAATGTTGTTTATTATTCAGTATGTCTTTATATATAGAATATATTTTTTATAAAATAAGGCTGATGGTAAGTGGATGCTGTGCCCCACAGACATTTATCCTCGATTAAGAATCAAAATGCAGATGCATCGTCACCCCTGAGGACTAAGATGGAATGCCTCGTTACCAGTAAAAAGGTCTCCGGTTCTCTGCACTCGCCATACGAAACAAAATTATATACTAAGTACTGAATTTTAGAGCTTTTAGAATTGCGTTAGATGATGTTGTACATCATTATCATCATCATTACATAATATCTGTCATATTACTAGTAACAACGTTTCCGCTAATAGTTCCTCAAAAATTTAAAACACAAAATCGCACCTCTTTATGATCCGGTAAGTTCCCACCAAAAACTCTGAGCAAAAACCAAACCCAAAGAGAAAGGGTTGCTGTTGTTGTTGTTGTCGATACGATTAGCCAATTAAGACAGGCAAAGGTCTTAAACCATAACTTACTCTAATATGTTGTTTATTCTTAAAATCCTTCACAATATGCTGATGCGTCATATTTCCACAACTTTTTAGGAGATTTTTTATGACTAAATTTATATTACTATCGAAGCACTTCTAACATCATCATCATCATCATCATTCATCATCATTACAGCCCTTCAAAAGTCTACTGCTGAACATAAGCCAAGGAATGCCACAAAGCACGGTCCCGAGCCACCTGCATCCATTGACTTCCTGCATGTCTTACCAGGTCGTCACTCCATCTAGTAGGAGTCGCTCTACACTTCACCTACCGGTACGAGGCTGCCACTCGAGAACCTTTCTTCCCCATCGGTTGTCGGTTCTTCGGGCTATATGACCAGCCCATTGCCACTTCAGCTTAATAATCCGTTGGATATGTCGGTCAATCTGGTTCTACTGCGAATTCCTCATTTCTAAGTTTATCATGCAAAGAAACCCCGAGTATAGTCCTCTCCACAGCTCGCTGAGCAACCTTGAGCGTCATCATACGGCCAGCAGTGAAGAATCACGTCTCAGGCAACACGCACTGGTTGTACAATATCGTTTGAAATGTTGTATTGCGATGTTATAATTCATACATAGTTATGATTATGACATCATTTACGCTAAAATTTGTACCTAGTGAGGCAATATTTTAGAAAATGTTTTGTCATTTTGTCCAACGCCGACGAGTCTCAGTTGTAAAGCTATTTTGCTATTATTTCTGTTTTATGGAACAAAACATATTTTTACTATAGACGTGATCATTTTAATATTATACTAGTAGGTACGAGGCGCGTCGCAGCCGCAGAAGAAATAATTGCAGAAATTTTGTTTAATGCGGGCTGATAAAACATTTATTGAAGTCGAATGATATACCTATCCTCATCGAAATAATTTCGGTACGATACGAGCCACTTACTGTAAATCAATTGTACGGAACGAATGAACGGTATGGCAACGCACAAAATACGAACGAACAAAAATTATTTTTATATATTAGATAAATAATTAAATATGTATGTACAATATTTGCATAAAATAAGTTTCGTATAATTAATAACATTAAAACGTATTTGACATTCCAATGTTAGGTATAACTAAAGTGACCATACGTCCCGTTTTGAACGGGACTGTCCCTTTTCTCGGTTACCTGTCCCGTTGTCCCCAAATAATGCTCCGGGACGTAAAATTGTACCGTTTTCCGAAATATCGCGAACATGTGTGAGAGCGAGAGCGAGACCGACCAAAAAATAACCGAATGGGATAATTTAAAAAAGTTTCCGCAGTAACTCAATATATGTTTTTTTTTGTATTTTAATCGAATACTACTCTGCCGTCATACAGTTTTTTACTAGTACGGGGGGTAGAAGACAAATTTGTTGTTGCAAAAAATAGCCAATGTATTACAAATATCTACACAAATCTTGAGTACGAATTCACGCATATTATTGTAATTGTAGGCTAAGTCTTATATATTTTATGTCTACCTGGTACAAATGTTCCAGTAGAAGTATGTTTCTATAATGAATAAATTGTGGACGTCGGGAAAAATCACTTTCAGTTTCCAGTTCTAAAGGCGATGTTGAAACAAAGGTCAATATAAAAATAAAACATGCCCAGAATTTTCTTCTTATTTAAAATCATCACCAACCTTATTAAAGCAAATTTGTTCCACTGACAAATGTAAATAATACTTAAAAAAATATGTTGCATTTAATAATTACCGTCTGAGGAACGTTGCTTTAATGAAGCTGGTGAAATGGTGATGGATTTTGATTTTTCAAAATTTGTTATAGTAAAAATAATTATAAATAATTAATGTGAATATAATTTTATAGTGAACACTAATTAGGTATATAAAGTTATAGTTGTTAGAGTATAAGTAAACCCATGTCCCGTTTTGAGTTAAAAAATAAATGGTCAGTTTAGGTATAGCGCAAGCATTATTTATACAAATCAATGTTCTCAATACATATTGTATGTTAGTTTGTTGTATACTGTGCCAGCGTTGTGTGCTCCACGACGAGGAATGCCCATTGGATTCTTTGGTGGGTATTTTTAACCGCGGGCTAAAAGAGGGGTGATATGCGATAGACGTAATGTTTAGGTGACGATGACAGTGCAAGACTGTTTGTTTGTGTCTGTTAAAACAATAGTTTGTTATTTGATATGGAATTTAGTGCTTTGTCTAAAAAATTTAAAGTAACGAAATAATTTAAATTTAATTTAAAGTAACACCTTTTACTAACAGTTTAACCAATTTTAAAACAATAACATATACGTTAGTATAATATGCAGATACGTTCATATACTATTAAACCAGTGTGCATATTTAATCCAAAAATAAAGCCTAAGTGATAGTAAGCGCTGTGGCGTTGTGCGATATACCGCGTTCCAGATACGTCGTCGCTGGCACAGCGCTCTACGTGGCGGAAATCGCTTTGCGACAGCATTGTTGTACGCTTTCCCAGACACTACATAATATTTACAAAATAAAACGAAGCTTAGAAATTTCCAGGTGTAAAACATTCCATAAAATGCACGTATTTCGCAAGTAGTGAAATACGATATTGGCAGATCCGATGCTTTTGTTTATTATGATAAGTATTGATCTGTCATTATCGCATACATATAAGCTAGTTTTATCTTAAAACTTTTTGTGTACGTCATATTCGCTCGATAAAAGTATGCAATTCAGTGTTTTATATTTTTACAGGCAATGAACACTTGACCGCGCGATGGAGCATAGAGAAGGATGGGGTGGAGGATCAGCCGCGGCCGAGAACACTACTGACCGCTCGCAGGCCGAGAGAGACCGCGTGCGTATCGAGTTCTATGCCACGTACGACGTCATGACGGGCGTGCGCATAGCCGCCACACTTGGTGGCTTCTTTGCGTTGATGGTATTCCTTATCGTTTACAAAAGCCGAAGCAAATCTGTGAAGGCGTTAAACGATCCGAAGATCGTGGAACTGGCAGAAGCAGTAGTGGCAGAGGAGCAGGCAGTAGAAGCGGAACGACAATTGTCGCTCGCGTTAGAAGAGGCGCTTTATGAACGCGCTCGCTCACGACCATCAATCGGGGAAGAACCGCCGTGGCCGAGGAGGTCGCGTTTTGCATCGTACGGTGGCGGCTACGGTAGCTTGTTAACGCCTCCGCGACGTCTGTCAACGCTGCGTGGGGACTCGCTGCCTGGTTCCGCGTTACGGGTTGTGGAGCGACGAGCCTCAATGTCCCGCGGGCCACGCGACCGTCGTTTAAGCTCTGCAACTTGCTCGAGTTCGGGCAGCTCGTACCTAGAGCGGCGCGGGTCGTCGGTAGTTTGTGCGTTACCCGAGAGACGTCTGTCACCGTGTCCCAGCGAGCGGTTGGCGCCTCTTGCGTCTGCGGGAAGTGTGGGCCCATCGTTCGCCATGGACGGAGATCTGGCATCAGTTGGCCCGGACTCAGTGTTCGAGGAAGACGATGATTCTACGGACGACGAGGTGGAACAGTTCTCGACGGACAGTGGCGGTGGGGAGTGTACGGAGCTGTCTTGTCGGCCAGCGCAGTCGTGCCACGACCGGGCCTCGCACTCGCGCGAGACTCTCTTCTAGTCCACCGGATGTTACGTGTTATCGACGTGTTAAAATATCGACTCGATCGAATGCATACTGTAGTGTTAGTAACATATCACGATAAATCTTTGTTCGACATATCATTTAAAAAAAATTGCCAAAAATTGTTATTGTTGAATCAATTAAAACCATAAATGTAAAATTTAAATTGACTCTTAATCATTCCATTTTTAATTGAAAGACATTTTTTCTCATAAATTATTAACAATATTCTTATAAAATGGATAATGATACTCGTTTAATAAAATCCAAAGATATTATATTTCTTTACTCTAAACTCTGAAGCTTTAACGTAAACTAAAACAAACGAAAGCGTCGATATTTTAATATGTGTCTAAAGTATGTAAATAGTTTGTTTTGTTAATATTGATGTTTCATGATGTTGATGTTTTCAGACCATGATAAGATTTATTTGTAGGTACGTTACGTTCGCTCGAACGTAAACTGCTGAATCGAAATGTTGAGCTTCGTGATATTTATTAGCTAATCTATTCTTTTATTCCACCTTTCTGACATTTTCACATTATTACCAGCCAGCCTGTACCCGAAACGGACATTCTCCCGTAGAGATGTTATTTAAAGACTTGAGATAGGGTGTTAATGTGGGCTACCACTATTATAATAATAGCATGTATGTATGTATTCGCGTTCTAAGCGCACACGTAAATTAAAATAACAATATATATTTTTTTTCTGTCTACCCGTGACTGATTTAAAGTTTGCTCTATTTACTATTTATAATACGTCAATGGTTTCTAAAGGTCACCGGATATTTATTTATTCTTTGTTTAATGCTGACTGGTACAAAGTAACAGTAATGGTGTTAACCTCAACAAGATATCTAATTCACCGTTTAGTGTTCTTTTAAAAGTTGTAGGTAATATAAAGATCTGCCGAATTAGTCTTTTATAGGCATATAAATACATATTTATATATATAGGACTTAACAGGTGTCTGAAAATTTTTACTCGTGTACTTAACTAATAAGATAGAAATGAAAAATTACTGAATTTTTTTTTTACGATACATCTCGCCAGTTGCCTAATAGTCTGAAGTTAATGTATTATTTAGTTAATAAACAGATTTTTTAGTTTAAATATAGTTTAAATATATATAAACCTCCATTGTAACCTTGGACCCTGTTGCGACGACAAAACTTTTTTTACAATGCAATAGACATGATCGCGTTCCAGACGCTCATAAATATGTATTTTTATCATGCTTATTGCATCTTTGTTTCGGCTTACGAAAATAGGTCATTGTATTTATTATTATAGACCTTGACTAAGTGTTTGTGACGCTAATGTTGGGCTTTTTACTCTTTATGTCATTCAAAACGTGTGATACCATACTAGTCAATTGTTTTGTATATTTTTTTTTCATTAATCTATAATCTATATAGAGTACGAATACGGCAAAATGTATATTCCTTATTATTTTTGTACAATTATTATACTTCCTTAAACTTTTATTTTTAATGAATATTGTCCTTTTTTTGTTTATCTATAGAAATGTACTTATATTAAGAAAGCTATTTTACACTTTTATGATTATGCAGTTGTAAACTTGCATTTACTTTGAAAAAAATATGTGGTTTCTCTGCGAATATACTATGAACAATGGTTTCTGTGGTCTGTTATTGAGCGTGTCAGTTATTCCACAAAGATCAGAAGCAATAGTCTCAATCTTATCTCATTGTAAAATCAGTGCTAACTTTTGTTCGCCCTTTGTCCGAATAAATCCGAACTGTTTGTATCGCTTACATAAGAAAAAAATTGTGAGACTTATTAGTCTATCGTATCAACCAAGTTAAATAGTTTTTGACGAACTTTTAACTTCGGAAACTGTTGAAAACTTTTACATTGTGAGCGGGGCAACCAACAACCTTTCTGAAATCGAGGTTATCCTTCCAAAGTTCGCCAAGCATGGTGTATGTAAAATGTAGATAGTACTAACTTGTTAGGGTAGATGTCAGTGCAATATAAATTTAAAAAAATGTGTAATTGTATAATTAGTTGTTTGCGACTACCCTCAAATATTGAAGGGCACACGAGACCTATTACGTCCTTTGAACAATAAAATAAGAGCGCTCGAAGCGGCCTAAAACGTTGCTCGTACGAAATCACTCTCCAAAGAAACTGCCACTGTTCTTGTTTAGTAACAATATTACACGCACACGGGGATTTTATTGATTCTAGTGTGCCGAGCCCGTCTCACGCGGGCCCAGTAGTTAACTACACAAGTCGTTTTTATTACGATCTAGATTTACATGTTAGTTTATGTAACTGTACGTTGCTCGAATTAAAAAGAGCCACCAGTAGCATGTAAAATGTTGAAATGTATGAAAAAAATATTGTAAATATAAAAACCAAATCATCTGATGTTTCATTTTTATGAGCGCATTTTTGGTTTCCTGAGTAAACAAATTGAAACGACTTTGGTGCGACATAAAACTATTATAAAGTTTATTATGAATGGGCAAACTTTAGAAAGTGTTACTAAGACTAAGTAAGACTAACTTTTAAATAGAGCACATTGTGTAATAACAAAAGTTAAAAAAAGGAAAAAAGGAGGGAGCCGTGGTAGCTCAGAGGCTTATCGCGGTAAATTTCACAGTACGCGGCAACCCGGGTTTGATCGTCGCCGGCACCAATTAAATTGTTTATTGTAATTATAAGTGCTGATTTATCACATGCTCGGCGGTGAAGCAAAACATCGCAAAAAGACCTACATATATGAGACATTAAAAAATAGTTCAAAAAGTTGTTAAATACCTTTTTTTATAGGATAGGGTGACAAACGAGCACACAGTCCACCTGATGGTAACTGGTTGCTGTGGCCCATAGACATCTACATGTATCCTCGTTTGCGAATCAAAATGCAGATGCGTTGTCACCCATGAGGACTAAGATAGAATGCCTCGTTTCCAATAAAAAGGTTTTCCGGTTCTCTACACTCACCATACGAAACAGCAGCATTAAGGTGCTATTTTACGCTGGTATTCTGTGAGAGCGTGGTCTTTCCCCGGTCGAGCCGACCCATTCGTGCTACAAAAAAGAACTATACTACTAATATAGCTGCAGCATGGCTCTACCATGTTAAACCTATCTACGCCAAAACGGACTATGGCAGCGCGGCAGACATTTCCTTGCCCTAAATCCTTAAGAAAAGAGAGGAGGCCTGCGCCCAGCAGTGGGACAAATAAGGGCTGTAACTTTACTCGTTTAGTTTAAAAAAGTCATTAAAGGTGCAAGTTGCTTAGTATTGGGACTGCCAGTCCGCCTGCCCAGCGAGGCGACAGTTGTAAATTATCTCCAATAAGAGAGACTTACGTCTAGTATTGGAAAGTTACGGTCTGGTGAACACGCAGCTGCTGCCACTGTTTATGACGAGACGAGAGTATGAAGTATGGCAAGTTGTTTTTTTTTTATAGGATAGGGTGACTAAAGAACACAGTCCACCTGATGGTAAGTGGTTTGCTTGTGGCCCATAAACATCTACATCTATCCTCGTTTGCGAATCAAAATGCAGATGCGTTGTCACCCTGAGGACTAAGATGGAATGCCTCTTTTCCAGTAAAAAGGGTCTCCGGTTCTCTACACTCACCATACGAAACAGCAGTTTTTAGCTGCTATTTTACGCTGGTATTCTGCGAGCGTGGTCTTTCCCCGGTCGAGCCGACCCATTCGTGCTAAAACTATACTACTAATATAGCTGCAGCATGGCTCTACCACGTATAAAAATATAATTTTTTGTTGCAATTTTTCTGAGTATATATAGGTATCACCCCCTCACGCTAATTGCAGCATACGAAACATTCCCATCCGAAGGTGTGCAGTGCACGCGATTATTATTGACTCAAGTTGGACCTGTGCTATCAAAATTAATATGTAGATATTTTATACACATGTTATACACTGACGGACAAATTTAGAGGAAAGCAAAAAAAACTATCATGAATATTTGTGACAAAAGTAAAGTAAAGTTACAGCCTAAATACGTCCCACTGCTGGGCACAGGCCTCCCCCTCATTTCTGAGAGGGTTTTAAGGCAAGAAAGTGTCCGCCGCGCTGCCCCAATGCGTGTTGGCGAACTTCACATGACTTGAAATATTTTTTTTCTTATTCCTCAGACATGCAGGTTTCCTCACGATGTTTTCCTTCACCGCCGAGCACGTGTTAAATATTTGTGACAATTAGTTAATAATTTGGATTTTGCTTATTATTATATCTCTTATGTTGCATGTTGGTTATTGTAATATAAATGAATACATGATTAACCTCTGGGAATGAGGTGGTACCTTCTAAGCTGTTTCTAAAATAAATTTTGTAAATAGTTTGTACAACTTTTCATATTGTCGGAACTCTAGATCGGGCACTGTTTTCATTCACAATATAGTCAATTTTCCGTAATTCCTTTAGTCGAGTGCGAGCGAGCGAGAAGACTATTCCTTGTATAGTAAACCGCGAACGTTGATTTCGGCAGCTTAGCACTGATTTTGTTAAATGTGACTAAGAAAAGGTATATAAGTAAGTATGTAACATTATTTCGTACAACAGTAACCGTCGTAAATAAAAATACAACTGTGTGGCATATTGACTGTGCCAACTACCCGCCCTGCCGCAGCCCGCGTGGGCGACTCACAGCTGCGACAGTCTTTGTTCTGAATTGCTGGTTCAGTAGTATACATAGAAGTCTTTGACTTTTTCAGACATGCCTACAGGTTTTTCCACGATGTTACCCTTTATCGCCTAGTACGTGATAAATGAGTAGGTACTTAAAATTTGAATCAACTATTTTATTTTAGCTAAACCTCTCGCGTACTGTCAAATTTAAGGACGCTATGGTAACCATGGTTCTTAATGTTATGAATAATATTTGTCATAGACTTTAAACAGTTTTGTACACGCTAATATATTAATTAGGTCGGGGTAAAAGTTTCTTCGTATTTTGTTTGCATACAATTAAAGAAAAAGCTCTTTGGTTGTGCTGTTTGTATCTGGCTAGTTTTAATATCAATACGTAAAGGACAGAAAAAAAAAGTAAAATACACTTTCCCACCATTTTTAAATTATTTTTCTGTCTGCCAAATTGAGTGAATCTGATGAAGAAATTCAATACATTGTGAAGTTTTATTACAAAAAAGGGAAAATGCGAATTAAGCTGCGAATAAAGATTGTGACGTTTATGGGCTTAATGCAGTGTCAGTAAGAGTAGCACAAAGTTGTTACTCGCTCTGGTCTCCTTTATACGGATAAAGTTGAAGCCATTTTTGAAAAAGTGGAGCAAGATCGGCATATTAGTAGTTACGTCATAACCGAGGAATTGAGGATTGACCACAAAACAGTTTTGACCCATTTGAAAAAGTCTGGCTATCCAAAAAAGCTCTATATTTTGGTACCCCACACGAGCTCACTGAAAGAAACCTAATGAATCGTCTACTCATTTCTGATTCTCTATTGAAACGTTATGAAACCGTACTATTTTTGAAAAGATTTATCACTGGTGATGAAAAGTGAATCACCAACGACAAGAACGTGCGAAAAAGCCACAAACTAGCGAAACCCGGATTAAGACGCAATAAGGTGATACTGCGTGTATGTTGGGATTGGAAGGACATCGGTTATTATGAGCGTTTACAGCCTGAGAAAACTTAACAAAGCCAATAAATAATAAGACTCAAGCAAGAAATTGAGAAAAAACAGTCGGAATTGATCAACAGAAAAGGAGTGGCCTTTCATCATGATAACGACAGACGATATACATATTTGGCCACTCAGCAAAATTTGAGTTTGGTAGGGAAATGTTAATGCATCCACCGTATAGTCCTGACCAGTGGTAGAGCCAAGCGGTAGCTTTTGCTGTCGCACGGATGGGCCAGCTCGAACCGGGGTGGTACCACGACCTCACAGAATACCAGCGTGAAGTAGAGGTTTACCTCTGCGTTGCGTTTGGTGAGTGCAGGTGGCCGGAGGCCCAATTCCCCCCCCCCCCCCCCCCATCAACATGGTAGTGGAATTAAATACAAGACTACCCCAGGAGGGTACCAGCAACCCTGGAGAATCCCTCGCTGAGCATCCACGAACAAACTACTTCACTCCTGAGCGTGGGTGCTCAGGCTGCCCCGCGTATTCTGGGGGGGGCAAAATTCCGCTCGTGACTAATGCTGCTCGGGGCAAGCGGAGCAATACAACCAAGGCGACCCCTGTCACGCTATCCGTGAATTTTTGCAACATCAGGGGACTTCATTCCAACCTTAACGCTGTCCATTACCATCTAGAGACGGCGAAGCCGGCCTTGCTCTTTTTAACCGAGACTCAGGTGTCCTCTCCGGCTGATACTTCATATCTCTCCTACCCGGGGTACAAATTGGAACACTCCTTTGTGCCCCGGGCTGGAGTTTGTGTATACGTCAGAGAGGACATCTGTTTTCGACGCCTCGGCAGCCTTGAAGGTACGGACCTGTCCATCCTATGGCTGCGCGTAGACAGCGACGACCATCCCCGCGTCTACGGGTGCCTCTATAGGTCCCATAGCGGTAATGCCGACACAGACCGACTCATCGACCACGTCCAAATGGCTGCAGACTCCGTGCTACAACAGGTCCCATCCGCAGAGATCGTGATACTCGGTGATTTCAACGCCCACCACGCTGAATGGCTTGGTTCTCGTTCAACCGATCATGCGGGTAGATCTGTCTACGACTTTGCTTTGGCATATGGTCTAACACAACTGGTTACTTCGCCTACGCGGATCCCAGATGTGGAAGACCATGTACCTTCCCTGTTGGACCTTCTGCTGACCTCTCATCCGGACGGATATCAGGTCTCCGTCGATGCCCCTCTGGGCTCTTCGGACCATTGTCTGATCCGGAGCACAGTGCCACTCACGCTCCAATCGCAGTTGCGATCTACAGCTTGCCGCCGTGTTTGGCACTATAGGTCAGCTGATTGGGACGGGATGCGGTCTTTTTTTGCATCCTACCCTTGGGGGCGGGTTTGCTTCTCGCCGGAAGATCCCAGCGTTGTTGCCGATTCTGTTGCTGATGTGGTACTTCAGGGTATGGAACTTTTTATTCCATCCTCTGTGGTGCCCATCGGAGGCAGATCCCAGCCATGGTTTGGTCGCTCCTGTAAAATAGCATCACGCTATAAGCAGGAGTGCTACCGGGCCTGGGCTGACGCATCAACGTCTCGGGATTTAAACACCAGCGCACTTAAAAAGAAGTATAATTCCGCCTCCAGGTCCTTCAAAAGCGTCATTGCCAAGGCAAGGTCTGAGCACATCGGCAGAATTGGCGAGAAGCTAGTTCGCCTTCCTTCGGGAACCCGTGCATTCTGGTCTCTCGCCAAGGCTGTCCAAGGGAACTTCTGTCAGCCATCCCTCCCATCTCTGCACAGAGAGGACGACTCACTGGCCCATGCCGCAAAAGAGAAAGCCGATCTGTTGTGCTCTCTTTTTGCGTCCAACTCGACTCTAGATGACGGGGGGAACACACCGCCGACCATCCCGCGATGTGAGTGCTCCATGCCGGATGTGCGATTTACACAGCGCTCGGTTCGCAAAGCACTCTTCTCCCTGGACGTCAGCAAGTCGAGTGGGCCCGATGGAGTCCCTCCCATTGTGCTGAAGACGTGTGCTCCGGAGTTGGCACCGGTTTTAACGCGTCTTTTCCGGTACTCCTACTCCCAAGGCGTAGTCCCGAATTCATGGAAGACAGCTTTGGTCCACCCGATCCCTAAAAAAGGCGACCGCTCAGACCCGTCCAACTACAGGCCTATCGCCATCACCTCCTTGTTCTCCAAAATAATGGAATCCATTATAAACTGCCAGCTCATGAGGTACCTTGAGGATCACCAGCTGATCAGTGACCGTCAGTACGGTTTTCGTCGGGGTCGATCAGCAGGTGATCTTTTAGTTTACTTAACTCATAGATGGGCGGAGGCAGTAGAGTCCAAGGGGGAGGCATTGGCCGTTAGTTTGGACATAGCGAAGGCCTTCGATCGGGTCTGGCACAAGGCGCTTCTTTCGAAGCTTCCTTCCTATGGGCTTCCCGAGAAATTGTGCAAATGGATCACCAGTTTCCTTGCTGATCGGAGCATCAAGGTCGTAGTAGACGGTGCATGCTCTGATTACAAGCCTATCAACGCTGGTGTTCCACAAGGCTGCGTGCTATCACCAACGCTGTTTCTCCTGCATATCAATGATATGCTGCTAACTGGTAGCATTCATTGCTATGCAGACGACAGCACTGGGGATGCCTTATATACCGGCCGTGCCAATATTTCTCGGGAAAACGTCGCCGAGTACCGGGACAAACTTGTGTCTGAAGTCGAGTCTTTGCTTAACAAAGTCTCGGATTGGGGCCGACTAAATCTAGTCCAGTTCAATCCCCAGAAGACACAAGTTTGCGCGTTTACCGCTAAAAAGAACCCCTTTGTCGTATCTCCTCAGTTTCAAGGCACTCCCCTTGCTGCCTCAGCCAGTATCGGAATCCTTGGCGTCGACATATCGAATAGCGTGCAGTTTCGTGGTCACTTGGAAGGGAAGGCCAAATTGGCCTCTAAAAAGCTTGGCGTGCTCAGCAGAGCGAGACAGTATTTCATGCCGGCACATCGCTTGCAACTTTACAAAGCGCAAGTTCGGCCCCACATGGAATACTGTTCTCATCTCTGGGCCGGGGCACCCCAGTGCCAGCTCCTTCCACTTGACCGCATCCAGCGCAGAGCGATTCGAATCGTCGACGACCGAGTTCTTTCCGATCGGCTCGATACACTGGCACTGCGTAGAGATGTTGCATCTCTTTGCGTATTTTATCGCATCTATCACGGGGAGTGCTCTGAGGAATTGTTCGGACTAATTCCAGCCGCTCAATTTCACCATCGCACGTCGCGACAAAACTCGCGTTACCATCCATACCATCTGGATGATTGGCGGTCCACCACTGTGCGATTTAGAAGAAGTTTTCTCCCTCGCACAACTTCTTTGTGGAATCAATTACCACCAGCGAATTTTCCGAACCGATACGACTTAGGAACCTTCAAGAAAAGAGCTTACATCTTTCTAAAAGGCCGGCAACGCATCTGCAATTCCCCTGGTGTTGCGGTTGTTCATGGGCGGCGGTAGTCACTTAACATCAGGTGAGCCGCATGCTCGTTTGCCCCCTATTCTATAAAAAAAAAAAAAAAAAAAAAAAAAAAAACCTCGCACCATCAGATTTTTGCCTGTTTCGATATCTTCAGAATTCTTTGGGTATTTAGTGCCAGGTTAATATTAAGAGAGGATTGTCAAAAATACTTGTATTTCTACAGCAATCTGATTATATCACTACCTACAAGATGGCAAACAAAATGGCACATATATATATACATATTATAATTAAATGTAATTAAACTTTTAAAAAATGCCTTTAATTTGTATATAAAATACGAAGAAGCTTTTTCCCCGACCTATTATTATAAAACAGTGTGGACCTTGGACGAAATATCATACTCAAACTGGACGGGGTAATAAGACGTTGCCACTCTTAAATCTGTATATCTAATTTGTGATCATGTATCTTTTACTAGTCCACGGAACATAGCTACGAGTTAAAGAGGTATTTCTTACAAATTGGACAACGCCGCACTGCATGTTTAAATTGTGTCAGCTAATGACTAGTCAGTCGAAACATTGTGCGGTAAAGTTTATAAAACTATCACGAAATCGTAATTTATTTGAAAAAGTAAAACATATTGTGTTCAGCTGTGTCTTGTACATCAAGAAAAACAAAACAAGGAGTAAAAGATCCGATAGTGTTATTTAAAACCTAAGTGAGCGGCGAGCCAAAACAGCTGCTAATTTACAACTCACTGACTTCCTAGTGTAGTGGTGTTGGGTTTGTGGTGACGGATATAGTACACGTAATTGAGGGAGGGTGGAAGGTGCTCTTCAAATTAGGTAAGACACATGGTTTTATTTAATTGAGCGGATGTAGGCACATTACACATAAAAAAGGACTTAGAAATATCTTGAACTGTGGTAGAGCCATGCTGCAGCTATATTGCGGTTGTCACACGTAAGGGTCAGCTCGACCGAAGAAAGACCACTTTCTTATAGAATATTAGCGTAAAATAGCAGCTCAATACTGCTATGTTTCGTATGGTGAGCGTAGAGAACCGGTAGGCCAATGATAGAATCAGGCGTTACTATGCGGAAACCCATTATAATGGGATGAATGATGAAATAAATGGGGTATTTTCGAGAGTGGTGTGTCGTGACTAGTGTGCTGGTGCTGGTGCTGGAGGTGGTAGTGCTGGGATTAACGGCGATGGTTATAGTGCGCGCGATTGAGGGAGGGTGGGGTGGGCTCTTTAATCTCTATGATAATCAGCTGATCGAGGAGCTCAGAAGCACCAGACTGGGTGGTTACATCGGTTCTTAATGTTTAATAACTAAAGTTATGCTGATGCTGTACACTACTCCAGATATGTGAAATACGTGGATCGTAACCAGTTTTACAATGCCAATAAGTCTGTTTGCTTTTTAAGAGTGTTAGGGCTCAACCTCACACTCATATTGTTACTCAGGATCTGTGTAATGGTTCCGATATGGGCTGCGAGCGACATTCCCTGTTAGTGCGTGATAGCTCGCCGCTTTCAGAGGTATTCCTATGGCTCAAACTGGCGTTGTTTACTACTTACTGTCAGCCACTTTACTGCTCCGACTCCAAACGTCACGGAAAGTCTCTGGAGACTCCGTAACGTTTTAATTCAACCCCCAGTTCTGCTAGACTCCGACGACCCAAATGTTGCCAGCTCGCCACACACCAACTCTACACACTTACCTAGTGTCACAAACACCGTTAGGATAACGGATGGGTCGCAGCAAGTCCGCAGATAGGCGCACCGTATACCCCTCCACATTGTGTACACGCCGTACACCCGCGCCCGTGGGCGGTTCTCACCGCCCAAAACATCGAACGATACCAGTTAGCTGTCAGAGCCGAGGGCCGCCACCATCTTTGTGCACTGTAAACTGTTGTAGGTGATACATTGATACGTGAGTAACGTTGGGAATACTATAAAATCTGCTGTTTTTACAGATCCTGAGTCGGATAAAGCTGCATATCCCAAAAAGGCTAATATCACTAACATCATCAGAAACCCGACTCCTCAACTGAGGACGAATTACACTAAATAGAAGTATCGCAGTCTGAAGGTGCAGTACAACGATCTGTCACCGTATCGCTTGGTTTAGAAGCTCTGTTTTTGGGGCGCAGAATATTTTCATTAACCGATTCGTTGCGACACCAATTTTCTCCCCTAAGGAATACCACAAAGCACGGTCCTGAGCCACCTGCATCCATCGACTTCCTGCATACCTTACCAGGTCGTCACTCCGTCTAGTGGGGGGACGCCCTACACTTCGTCCGTCGGTACGAGGCCGCCACTCGAGAACCTTTTTCCCTATCGGTTGTCGGTTCTTCGAGCTATATGGCCGGCTCATTGGCACTTCAGCTTACTAATCCGTTGGGCTATGTCGGTTACTCTGGTTCTACTGCGAATATCCTCATTTCTAAGTTTATCACGCAGAGAAACTCCGAGCATAGCACTCTCCATAGCTCGCTGATCGACCTAGAGCTTCCTCATCCGGCCAGCAGTGAAGGTCACCGTCACCACGTCTCAGTTCCATAGGTCATCACTGGCAACACGCACTGGTTGTATAGTCTCGTTTTCAAGTTTTGAGGTTTACCTGACGAGAAGATGTGCCGTAATTTCCCGAACGCTGCCCAACCGAGTTGAATCCGTCGATTGACCTCTCGGTCGAAGTTGGACTTACCTAGTCGGACTATTTGTCCCAGGTAAACATACTCGTCAACAACTTCGAGCTTAGTGCTCCCAACAACTACCGGCATAGGTGTGACATGGACATTAAACATGGTCTTTGTTTTGTCCATGTTCATCTTGAGACCTATCCGTTGGGAAACACTATTGAGGTCATTGAGCATAATGCTTAGGTCCTCTAGCGATTCTGCCATAAGGACTATATCGTCGACAAATCGAAGGTGAGTGGTGTACTCGCCATTGATGTTAATACCGTATCCTTTCCAGTCCAGAAGCTTGAAAACGTCTTCCAATGCAACGGTGAAGATTTTCGGGGATATAACGTCACCCTGTCTTACACCTATCTGCAATTGAATTGGTTTCTTACTCTGGTTCTGTACTCGGATAGCCATCGTAGCCCTACTGTACAAGCACTTCAGCATTTCGATATACAGACAGTCAACTTGGCACCTCTGAAGGGACTGCAGCACTGCCCAAATTTCGACGGAATCAAAGGCTTTTTCATAGCCCACATACGCCAGACATAGTGGGAAATTGTAGTCCTCGGACTTCTGTACAATTTGCTGAAGGGTATGTATGTGGTCTAAGGTGCTAAAACCTTTTCGGAAACCGGCTTGTTCGGGAGGCTGGAAGCCGTCAAGTCTGCGCGCGAGACTATTCGTAATGACTCTCGAAAACAGCACGCAGACGCGGCTCAGAAGGGAAATCGGTCTGTAGTTCTTCAAGAGAGAGTTGTCACCTTTCTTGAAGAACAAGATCACCGCACTTCTGCTCCACGCCTCCGGTGAAATGCCACCATGGAGGACGGAATTAAAGAGTTTTAGAAGGACTTCAAGTACCCATCACCCACTTTCAGAAGCTCCGCTGTAATTCCATCCTCGCCTGGGGCCTTGCCATTTTTAAGGTGCTGGAGAGCCACTCTAATCTCGCTCAGACTGACGTCCGGGATATCATCGGAATAGTGTCGGATAAGACTCGCTCTTGTATCGTTACTCACACGTGCATGTGGCTCCAACGATGATGTGTACAGCTTTTTTTTTTTCATTTATTTATAACATTTTAATAAGTACAAGGGTTACATCTGTTTAACTTGCAAAAACCGTGAGGTTTGTCCGCAAGTTACAGTCTCGCATATAATACAAGGTAATAAATAATACAATCATCTAATCTATGGCTGCTTACAAACATTGACAATAATGTTAAATAGGTATATGTTTAATGGTATACAAGTTTTAATTGATGAATTACGACCCAACGTTAATTGCAAATCACCGCGCTGACCGTGCCGTGTTACCTGAGAACCGGTTTCGATGAGCCCACGAGTGTGGGCGAGACAATTAGATCGTTCTTAAAGAGCGCTCGCCCATAGAACCTCTCAACCGAAAAGGTGTCCCGGAAACGACGCTGCCACACTCGGTCTTCAGGTTCGACAGTTGGCTCTTTCTGGCAGACAGATCTCTAGCAAAGACTTTGGAGCCCTGGTTCCGCTCAATCGCTTCTTCAATACGAGCAGTATTAAAGTTGCGTAAGTCCCGCCGCATGCATTTGGAGATCTGTCTGTTCAGTTGCCTGTATGCTGTCAAATCTACTGAAGACTGCAGCTTCGTATCCCATCTAACAGCCATGAGATTAAAAGTGTGATCGGAGAGTTTTTGTGTCCTTCTGCGGCGGGTATTGCAAAATTTAGCTCCAACCGCATGGACAGTTTCCACGAGCTTGTCATTCATATCGTCCACTGCATTGCAATTTCCTAGGCACTGAAAACGGTTTCGTAGCTCGAGCTGAAAGGTTTCGAGACTTTGGATTAGAGCACGAGGGGGACGGAGCGTTGACTTCATTAGACGTGACTTCTCCAACTTAACGTTTAGGTCCAATGATTAAGTTTAGTTGACATTAAACATCGGTTGCAAACGGAAGGATACTTGTTTTTACTACGTGTTTTTCTTGAAATGGAGAGTGACATTTTTATGCAGAGATTACAAACCTTTTATATTTTTTTTTGTTTTATATAAATAAATCATTTATATAAGTAGGTAAAGCTATGTCACCCTGAATTTTATATTATTAAATTAAATTTTCACCTAATAATAACGTTTGTAAATATCAAACAAACAAGAACTTTAATTTGAAAAAAAAAGGTTTATTATTCATTGGTATTTACAAATGTTATATATTATTTAATGTTATAGGATAAAAGAGGGTAATGGGAGTCACTTAAGCGAGAATTCAAATAAAAGCTTATTTCACAATAAAATCTTTATTGAAACTACATAATTACAAAATTTACTTATTTTGCTATCAATTGAGATCAGTTTTAATCAATTTGGCAATCAGCTTTGGAAATAAATACGATCCAAAAAAATAACAGATTTGACCCCCATTGCACTGAAGTAAGGGCAATGTTAGTCACCCTGTGGGTAATCAGAGTCAAACAAAATTTAACAGTTATAGCAGACATAACCTTTGGCTGAGTGCCACCCACTACGTCTCGTTGTTACTTCCAAATTCGCCGCATACTAGACATCTGTTTCCTGCGTCTTCTGTGTCATCATCCTCATCTGACCATTAATGTTGACGTCTGATACTGAAGTATTGTTTGATTCCTAGAGAACTTGCCTCTTTGCTCTTTCAGAGCCCTCCTTTTGCACCTTAGTATTTTTTCCTTTAACCTTACCTTTCCATGTCTTTTTTCTTTTCCCATTTTCTTATCTGAATAGAGGTACATCTATAAAAATATTGGCCATGTTTTTCACCAGATTTGCTATTTCGTCTTTAACTTCGGAACTGAAGATAGTATATCATCCAAGACGTAGCCTCTAGTTAGATTTTTTTTAAATCTCTTTTTTAGACTTGTAAATGGTATATCAATAATTATAGCAGCTTTTCGTAAAAAAATATTGAATCGAAACCCTATTGATCAATAAGCTGGACAGCTTTTTTCAAACAATCGGTAGACCAGGTAGTCTTTTCGGTAATTCTCACCCGTACATTCGGCATCTACAAAACAAAAAAGCAGTATATACCTAACATGTTGTAAATTAAGTCTATAGGCATAGTATACTACATTCTTTAGTTATAATAATCAATCGCGGGCAACGGGAGTACCCTAACTCCCATTGCCCACAACTACACTAATGAGAGTAAAGTTAGAAATAAAAAAATTATTATGGTAATCAAAGGTGTACATCGCTATTATGAATGCTAATTACACATAAAAGTCTCATTTAGATCCATTAAGAAATTCTAAACTTACCGTTTGTTTTCTTTCGACAAAAATTTACATCGGCGGGGCACTAAAACAAAAAGCAGCTATCATTTTAAAACGCGCAGCGGTTACTGGTGCGACTCATTCGAAACAGTGGTGGTAGGCACATAACGGGGCATAGATGCCATTTACGCCACTCGGGGACACGTAGTTTTGTAGATAAGTAGGTGATCACCATTACCCGCTGACTCCCATTACCCACTCTTCCCCTACAAATGTAAAAGTAAAGTCGATCTGAAAATGTTTAAATAGTAACAATAGCAAAAGTGTTTTCAAAAGGAAAAAAGGAATAGTCAGATGCGCCGGCGCTGTACGGCGGCGGATGAATAAAGACTATTAAATTTATTAGTGAACATTTTTTATGCATGAATTCGTTCTAACTGTTTCAAGCAAAGATAAACCTTATACCATATCTTATACCTTATAAGAGCACATGATACTTCGTAGGTCCATTCGACCATATGATAGTAATAAGACTACAGTTCAACCATTTTAAGCAAAATTAAACAACAAGACAAACGCATTGTTTTTTTTTAATAGGAGACTTGTTCTCCAGAAACTTGTTTACAACTTGAGTTTGTGAGCGATCACAATGATTTCTATTATTTGTTACTTATTAAAGTATTTTTCCACAACATGATTTTAAAAACCCACACAGTAAAAAGAGTACCATCTACAAGTTACAAAAAGTTGTCAATCCCTAAAAATTTCAAATTCTCTAAATATCTGGAAACGAAGCTGTTGGCATGAACTACTTGCAAAATATTGAATATTTTGTTCTGGATAAATCTTCCAAAAAAGCAATTTGAGCGGATTAATACAATATTTAAAATGACATGACTCGCGTGTCATACCCCACAGAAAAATAATCCAACATCCGCACTAAATCAGTTAAAATTATTTGTAACATTTGTACATTCAGTGAGATTTTTAGCTGGTATTCTATACATGATGTATATTTCCATCCAGTATGATAATTTATCTAAGGTGTGGACCTAAGGCGTGGAATTGAAGTCGAAGTATTAGGTCCTTGTGCAGCAAGCAGAAACAAGTGTCACAACCATGGGAGGAGTACTTATAAGTGGCAGCATGATCTCTGACAGATTATTGCTCCTGTATTGTCGTTTAATTAGTGGTTTGAAGTGGATTTTAATAAGTAAAAATGGTTTAATTTTGTGTATTAAATGTTTGTGCATGTACACTTTTAGCGAAAACGATGTTATAAGTGCTTCGATAGTAATATAAATCTAAAGTTTGTTTATTTGCTTGGGTGGCTTGAGAACTAACGTCTGCAATTGTCCGCTGCGAGTCGTAAAAATCTAAAAACTTGTGGACATATGACGCATCAGTATATTGCGAAGAATTTTAGTAATAAATGTAAGCTATATGGTCTAAAACCTTTGCCTGCCTCAATTAACTATTATAAAATTGTAATCGTAGTGATTATATTCTCTTTGGTAATAACTGTACAAGTATATATTATCTATGCAGTACAATATCTTTGAACTAAAACAACCCTTTCTCTTTGGGTTTGGTTTTCGTTTAGGGTTTTTGGTAGAAACTTGACCGGATTTTGATACATAAATGAGGTTTGATTCTGTGTTTTAAATTTTTTCGCATGTGAACTATTAGCGGAAACAATTTTACAAGTTATATGACGGTGTTATAAATCTCAAGATTGGGATCCTGCCTTCTCGCCGAAAATTGTTTGGCCGATTATCACTTACCAACCAACGGTTCACCTATTTTTCACTTTGACATCTAACGATTGTCAAATTTTTGTATGATAACGTTTCATTTGGTAGAATTATTGGCTGATTATTATAATGACACAATATGTTCAGGGCACTTATCATTTGCCAAATCCTTCACTAGGCCAGACAACTTTTAGGCGAATAACGTTTTGTCTGTGTAACAGTTCCCTTTTCGTACATTTATATAATGGTAAAAAAATAATCTAATTTTTTATATTTTCATATCTTTTGGCGTAACCCTTGTCTTGAACTTGCCTGAAATAAATAAAAATTTTGTAATAAGTATAGCAACAGAAATCTACATACAATTTTGCAAAATTTCAAAGTGTGGAACGAAGTTTAGGTGAAATCGAAAGGAATTGGTTAGGTTAGGTTAGAACATCGACCAACAATCAGAATCCAGCCAGAACCAAATCGCTTTTGTTTCACTACACAGGGCACTTGAATATGTGCTACATTAGAAAAATAATTATGGAAAAAATATTTTAATAATAATAACAACCTGTATATGATTTGTCCCAAATGAAAACAACATTCACTACTAGAAGGTTGACCTTTTGTAAAGTGTCATTATAAAAGGCAGACCAAACGTACAGTTGGCAACTGTTAGGTTGGGAAATAAAACAAAATTATGTAATGAATTGGCAAATGATTATTCTTAGAAATAAAATTCCGTGAAATGTTAGTTGGCAAGTGATAATTTGCTAAACAATTTTCGGCTAAAAGGTAGAGATCCTTCAAGATTGTTTATACGCGTTGAGATACGATTTTTTTTTACTGTTTGACAATGTGACACGTCAGCATATTGTGAAGAATTTTGTGAATAAAATACACGTCGGACTATTGAACTTTTAATATTTCGTCTAAAGGACTCTGTATCCATGGTCACGTACACATACAAAATTAAAAAAAAGTCAAAACCATAGAAATAGCTTTGACACTTGACAGCGCCAGTCAAATCATCAGATGTCAAGTGTCAGAGTCAAAGAGTGAAAATCCTTTGTGAAGGGATTGGACATTACACTTTTTAGTAAATTTAGTAAAATAATTATTTCTCTATAAAAATAAAAACGCATTAAAATGGATGACGATTTACCGACCGACTTCCAGGTCATCGTAGTGGGCACAGGTAAGATAAAATTTATTTATAAAATGATACCGGGCGTGATGGCGACTAGCCTACTTTAGTATCGATCTTATTCTTTTTTGCTTACTTCGTCATGCCTTTGTACGTGTCGATTATTTAACCTTAATTATATGAAAAACGCAGGTCACTTTCTACATTAAACTCCAAAGTTAATCTAAAAATGTTTAGATATTGAAAAATAGCATTACAGATAATTAGGGCCGTGATAATTAGTATCGGCTTATGATAATTCACTACCCCTTTTCAACCCATGGGTGTCGTAAGAGGTGACAGAGAGAAACTGAAACAAGAGATCAGCAGCATCTTCATGATAACTACTCAAAAATAATAAAGAAAACAGCATTTGCCAATCCGCCAGCCAAATGTGGCAAATATGGCAAAGTTTCCCCCTATTGAGGTAAATCATACACAACATGTGTACAGCGATGGACTTTTAAGTGTATTTAAGTCCATATGAATATTGAGTATTTAAATGTTGGACCATTCAGATTAATTCCAAATGAATCATTAGACATTTTTAAGTTCTATCTTACTATTATTAGCATGTAGTAAAAAAGATAATAGTTTATATCTAAGATATGCTTTCTGACCGACCATGAAACCAGCAGCTGTTTATACCTTAAATTTCAACCTCATCCTCAAGACAGACAAGACATCCAGCCAAAAACACATCTCTATTTTCTGTGATGTTAGTGCTGTTAGCCAGTTGGTGGTTACAGCTTCATGGGACTCAGGGCTTAACGTAATTCTTTAAACTTTATTTAATTTTAAAAATATATCATTTTTTACTGGATTTTCTATATTTACTGTATATAGTAGCATATAGTTTTTTTTACTAAACATGTGATTACATAAACACCATCTGGTAATATATAACTAATGTCTTAAAGACATTGGAATCTACAACGACATTAGTCCAAAGTAAAGTGTACACTATTTTCTCCCAAGATTAAAATTGAAAGCCTTCTTGCTTGTGGATGTCTGCCAACTCTGATACCCAGATTTTGACTCTTTTAATGTTTTTGACACAAAATTAATCAGTTTCTTAAATTTTTCTTGTATTCTTCTTTTTTAGTTTTATAAAGTATATTTTTGTTAATGTAATAATATTAAGATTGTAAGAAATGTTGTAGCACTAACCATGTGGTGTTTTAGGAATTAACAAAAGTATGAGTGTAATATTTGTTATTAAACAAAATAAATAAAGAGATAAATGTCTGGTTTTCCTTACTCTAGTCATTGTTCAATGCAAAAACACATAAAGGTAGAACTTTAAAACAGAAGCAAGAAATAATGTTTTCATACAAATATCTCAAATATAAGAAGAAATTAATTTATGTCTTATGTGAACTGACTTCTTGTGTACTTAGTATTAGAAGTCTAGAAAGCTGTTAAAGTTAAATTTAGTTTGCCAAGTAATTTTAGTAGTAGTTCTTACAAGTTCAAAGTACCTTTACCTTACCTTAAGATTCAGTTCTTAATAAACTTATCAAACAAAATTATACATTGTATTGTTAGTATCACTTCTTTAGGTAACAGTATTAATAAAATGTATGTGATGTAGACTTAACATGATGAAGAAACTTGTGATGAATTGTGTTGGAAACACTTATAGGAGTTCATGAGCTATTAAAAAAATAAAAAATAATCATTATATAACACTATCAAGAAAAAATTGTGTTCGTATAAACTGTTTGTATAACTTGTTCATTGAACTAATTTATCTTATCCTTAACACCAAGGAATGGTGGAGTCAATTGTGGCTGCTGCCTGTAGTAGGATACACAAAAATGTTCTACACCTGGACTCCAGTGACCATTATGGTGGACTGTGGGCCTCCTACAACTTTGATGGACTTCAAAAATTCATAAAAGAGGTTACGTCTGATCCTAAGAAGCAAGTCCAAGTTTATAACTTAATAGAGCAATGGTACATTGAGAAGTGAGTATAGTTTCTAATGATATTCTGTAATGTTTTGAATGCATCATAGAAAATAAATTTACTATAGTTGTACAAATGCTTTTTGGTACTTTGGAATAAAATTGATTTTGCGGGTTTTATCTTATTTAATTTTAACTTTTCTGACGTTCGGGAACTTTACAGCACTCATAGTCGACATGGTAGATTGGACCAAAAATTAATAATTAAAAGTTGAAAGTAGCTTCCGTTACCTATGACATCAGGACGTTAAACACCTGACACCCCCCATGACCATGGGCACTGTAAAATGCCCGAAATGTCAAGAATTAAGAGGTTAAAGTTTAGCATGACAAAATCATTATAATTGTCATTATAATTGGTTTTATTGCAATTATATTTATTTATGGTTTTACAAACATTTGACTCGACCGGGGAAAGACCATACTTACAGAAAAATTGCGGCTTAATGATTGTTTCTTATTGTAAGTGTAGAGAACTAGACCCTTTTTATTGGAAAAATAGGCATTCTATCTTAGTTCTTAGAGGTGACAATGCATCTGCATTTTGATTCTTGAACGAGGATAGATGTGGATGTCTATGGGCCACAGCATCCACTTACCATCAGGTGGAGAGTGTGCTCGTTTGTCGCCCTTTTTTTATAAAAAGAATGCTGAAATGGGATCTTAATTTGTAACCTCTTATTACTTAAGCATGGACTGGTGACAAATTCTGACATTGGCTATTGTCAATATGTAAGGGTACACCCCTTTTTTGTCTACATCTATGATTGTGCTCTTTGTTTAAATATTATACAATAAATACTGAAGTCATAGTTGACCTTTGTAAAATAGTAACTATGTTCCGTACCATGTAAGTAGTACATACCACAACACTAAATTACTCCTCACCAGAGAGTAAAATCAGGTTATGAATGTTTATAATTTATTTTAAATTGATGTAAAATGTTCATTTTCAATAAAGTTGTTTTTAACAGAGAATCTCCACCAGAAGAAGAGAAAAAAGAAGGTGAAGCAGAGGATGGAAAAACAGAGCCACCCAAGAAGATATGGAGTCAAGCCAACTTTGCTTCAGAATATCGAAAATTCAATATTGATATGACACCAAAGGTAAGTCTGATTTTGCCTTGCATTTTTGAATTTCTGCCCAATAATTTAAGAATTTGAAAAAAAAATGTAAAATGAGATATTTTATACTTTCTTTTTAAAAGAAAATCTTTTTATAGCCGTGCTCGCTAGCTGTTGTCACTATTTTAATAATTGTTTGTGAGTTTCTAATTATTTTGCACATAATTTAATGTTTTCTGTAATCTGAATTAATTTATTCTCCGATTTCCGGATAATAAAGGCTTATTAACTATAAAATTTTTATTATAAGTTATAATAAATTTCGCTGCTAGTGATAAGAGGGCTGGTTCTTTTTTCGCTCAAAGGCTTAGTATACTTAAGGCCATTCAGCGAGGAAACGCAAACACCGTTTTTGGCAATATACCGCAGGGAGTAGGACTTTTAATATAGTAATAAATATTGTATATTTAAATTTTCTGTTAATAAATTACACTAATGAAAAACCTAGTTGTGTTTGGAAATTGCCAATTTAGTAGTTATTTATTTGTTTAGGATGTCGCTATTTAAAATAAGTAAAATGCAATAAATATTTGTTTAGAGTCGGTCGTAAATACATATAATTAAATTTAAAAAAAACGGAAACAGGGAGTCTTTCATGATGCAAAACCATATATTTTAGTGTGGGTGGGAGTTGGTATTTTTATTTACTACGATCTCCATATTGCTTGGCAACATGACGATTATGGCATACCAGTCCCAACTGTGAGACACAATTATGTCCAGCTTTTAAAAAAACGTTGGATTGCTGAGGTAGGGGCTGTTGATTGGTAATGACTAGTGGGAATTACTTATTTTCAGTTTTTTCATATGTGCCTTATGCAGCTGTTGTGCATGTTAAGTAACGGAAATAACAGCACCATCATAGCCTCCCAACAGTGGCAGAATAATTTCTCAAACGTAACAGATTATATTAAGCGTTTCATTGCGGATGGCAAGCCAGCCGTGCCATCGAGCTTTTCCTGTGTGGAATATGACACGCGAGTCGTGTCATTTTAAAAATCTTAGTCATATATAAATCGCTCCAATTGTGTTTTTCGAAGATTTATCCTGAGCAAGATATTATATTATTTTACAATTAGTTCATGCCTACAGCCTTCGTTTCTGTATATTTTGAGAATTTGAAAATATTAGGGGTTGACAATCTTTTTTAACTTGTGGATGGCACTCTTTTTTTTTTACTGTGTGGGTTTTTTAATCATGTTGTGGAAAAATACTTTCTAATAATTAACAAATAATAGCACTCATCACGAAATCATGTTGTAAACAAGTTTCTGGAACATCTCCTGTTAAAAAAAACCAATGCGTTTGTCTTATGGCTTAATTTCGGTTAAAATGATTAAACTGCCATCATGTGGTCGAATGGGCCTACGAAGTACCCATGTGATCTTGTGGTTTGGTATAAGGTTTATTTTTGCTTGAAACAGTTCGAACGCGTACATGCAGAAGAAATGTTCGCAAAAAAAAATGGAGGCCGGCACAGCGCTAGCGCATCTAGTTATAGCTAGATGCGCCGTATCTAGCTTATTAATTAAACGTCCTGAAATTGAATTTTGTCGTCGTCATCAATCTCTGTCTCAGGAATATACTTACGTTGTCGATTTAATTCTAAAAAAATGAAAAATCATTGTTATGTTACATACAATAATATTATTAATTATACACTGGTACATTTCCCATAGAACACGTAGCACAGCTAAACCATATTGAGAAGTCTCCGCGGTAACTTCGGTATCGTAGGATAGTCACATTCTCGTCGAATAATAAGATTTTTGAATATCAATGAATCATAAACCTTATTTTTTCCAAATGAAGGTTCTTGATTCTTTGATATTTACGATCGTTGTTATTCGGTGAAAATTTAATTTAATAAAATACAAGGTTTTTCAGGGTGATTTAGCTGTACTGTATCCTACTTATTTAAAAGAAAAGAAAAATAGTACAAAAGGTTTGTAACATCTGCATAAAATTGTCTCTAACCCTACATTTCCAGGAAAACCGATAGAAAAACACGTATTTAGCCACTTAAAACATGTATTCTTCCACGTTTGATGTCAAGTAAACTTAATCAGGTCTAAACAAGTGAAAAAAGCATAAAAAATATATTTTTATTACTCAGGCTTGATCTCATAATAGGCGTGTCATCAACTTCTATGGCCAGAATGAGTCATGAGCACCTTTTCAGTACATAAAAATACTAGTCGCGAAAATATCTTGTTCGCGTTGTGAAAAAAAGCATAGTCGTGGTTATCGTGGTTCAGAGGATGCAAATTCTATGTCGCCTCTCGCAAACTTTTTTAGGAACACTGGACGGATAAACTTTTATGACCACTTAGCTTAATTTGTTCTGTAAAAATTTTTTGCCTACGCTTCTAACTTTGTTAATATTTATGTTGTCACTTATCTCCTTCGAAGTTTGAAGACGCATTCACTGGAATTTAGTTTTTTCCGTCGTATCGTAACAATAAACCAATGCTTTTTCTCCTGTTAGGAATACGATGTCATAAACAGATGTCAGCATGTCTTTTAATCTGATGCTCGTTAGTAATACAGAGCGGTAACTTCTTGTTTTTTTAATGTTCGTGCGAAATATGGGCGAAGTCATGCATTTGGCTCATACCGATTTCTAATTGTTCACGATTTAAGTTTTAATAATTGACACACAATTCCTCGCTAAAATATTACATTATAAAGATGAAATTCTACAATTTAAAAAAATAACATTCCAAATTCAATTATGTATTATTATGTGTAGTAGACAGAGCTGCAAGGTGACCTATGTATGTGTGTTTGCATAGATGTATGTATTTATGTCTGGTCTTGTAGCCGCATAAAACGGTCTGACGGATATTTTAGTGCAATGTGCTGTTAGATTCGTCTTCATTTCCAAAGGCGTCATGGCTACATTTAACGGCAACACATTTGCCAAACGTCCTTGATTGCTAATTAGAATAGTCTTATAAAGTAAATAATGGGCTCAAACAAAGGAAGATATATTATTTTACACGTTTTGACGTGGTAGAGCCATGCTGCAGCTATATTAGTTGTATAGTTGTAGCACGAATGCTCGCTGAATGCTGTAGCTCGACCGGGGAAGGACCACGCTCTCACAGAATACCAGCGTAAAATAGCAGCTTAATGCTGCTGTGTTTCGTATGGTGAGTGTAGAGAACCGGAGACCCTTTTTACTGGAAACGGCATTCCATCTTAGTCCTCACGGGTGACTACGCATCTGCATCTTGATTCGTAATAGAGGATAGATGTAGATGTCTATGGGCCACAGAAACCACTTACCATCAGGTGGACTGTGTGCTCGCTTGTCACTTTTATTCTATATTTAAAAAAAACGTTAAGGCCTGTTGCTAGGGTTGGACATCTCTCATTTTAGGATTTGTTATAATCGCCACACTTGGGCAGGCGGATCGGCAATTACTTTACCAGATGCTTCGGCCTCGGGCCTTCGACGCCGTTATCGTCTTATTTTGCGTCTGCTTTGAACGATATAGATCTACCGCCATTTGTCGGAAGCCATAAGTTCCCATAGTATAACACTATAGGTAAAGCCATTCATTCTGGCATTTACCATAGTCGCATATTAGGACGAGTCGACGCTTAGAGACGAAATGTGGCGATAGAATCTCTTATGCCGCTATAATTGAATATGTATATTACTATCGGCCTTACTCATGGGTAAAACACGAACCTTATCACTATATGAGGCTCTATTTGTATCTGTTCTCCCTGATCCACACGTTTTACTTCACCATTATGATTATGATATACTATTTATCAATTTATTGCTTTTTTTATGTAAATATAAAGTGTATCTAAAGATGGAACATTTCCGTTGACCTCTTTTTTGTCCATAAACAAATAGCAAGAACAGTGCTCGTTTAACTTGGTCATTGAGATGGTTCGTTCGACTGTGAATCACAATTTTATGAGCGGTGTCAGCGGCTGTTTGGATCAACATTGCTAAACAGATCTATATGTAGAATAGATTAAAATACTATCATAAAACTATGAATAACTTTGTGAAGCAAACTTACGCGGTTTAGAATTGATGGCCTGGGAAATTTATACAGTGTATCCTTGAAAGTTTTTAAATTACTTGCGTTAAATTGTGATTTCTTTATTACATAATGAGAGCTGCTTTTAACTTTTTTATTTACGTACTAGCCACAAAAATTCGTCCGCGTTGAATTTATTATGATCGAATTTAATGGTTTTTTTTTGCGCGGATCCCTAATTCTTGTTCTAAAATGAAAGTAGCGTTAGTCCTTATAACATCAGCTATTTGCCAGTGAAAGTCCCGTTAAAAAAATCGGTCAAGCCATTTCAGATATTAGCCGTAACAAACAGACATACAGAAAGACAAATAATTAAAATAATATTTTTTTGTTATTACGAGTAGTAACGTATATTATGCATTTAGTATAAAGCTGTTATTTTGATATTACAAATAGACACTTCAATTTTATTTATAAGTACTGTTGAGAGAAGAATAGTCTACTTGTGAGTTTCTTGCCGCTTCTCACAATTTTTCTCCACAGGCATAGTGTTTCACTTTCAAAAAGTGCTTTGTAAAAGCCAACTTTGAATAAAAATGTTTGACTTTGACTCAATCTTAGCAACGCTATGTTCTTTCTATTATGCTTGTAGTTGCTGTTCTCTCGTGGTCCATTGGTGGAGTTGCTTATATCATCCAATATCGCTCGTTACGCCGAGTTCCGATGCGTCACTCGGGTCCTGACATGGCTAAATGACCGCCTTATGCCTGTGCCTTGTTCACGCGCTGATGTATTTGCTACGGAAGCTGTCAGCATTGTCGAGAAGCGAATGCTTATGAAAATGCTGACTTCCATCGTCGGATACAACGAGGAGGAAATGGACAACGAGTTCAAGGGTAAGTCTCTCTTTCAGGTTGTATAACTTTACCACCAAATGATTATTAAGTTTACACAACGTTAATGCAAACTTATGGAATTTTTTTCTTTTTAGTTTATAGTCCATTGCGCAAATTAGATTGCAGCTGAGATATAAAACTAGTGCAATGGAAGATTTTTTTTCCCTAACATAGAACTTAGATTTAAATGTTTGCTTATATGGTCATCAGAGGATAATAATTTTTCGATTTCATTTTTTTTCAATGCACGCATAATGCAAAATTTTTGTAATATTTGGCGTTTAATTTCTAAGAAACAGTTATGTTGTTATAATTTTAATTAACTACACATATAGATCGCGTAACCTTATTGTAAGCTATGCTCTTATATTTTTATAGTGACATTGACAAAGCCAGAGTCAAAATTTTGTCCCATTTTTCTTTGCAAATAAGTACGTAGGCATTTTGTGCTCGTTGTTTTAGTAACAATGATATTTTAGCTATGACTACTACTTTATAATTTGCACTATGTTAAAAAAATTTACCATCGGAAAATGCATGGAAACAACTGTAAACTTTCTCCCTCAGTTCAATAAGATTAATAATTATTTACGGAATAAAATTCAGTAGGATTTATATAACAATTACATGCAATTATTTCAAAGGCGAGGTAAGGCCCCGTAAACCAAGGGAGGTTACTAACCTTTAAAAAATAATAATTAACCAGTCCACAAATTTTTGTTACGGTAATTTACGAGATTGTAGTTACGTTGTCATTATCTATAGGCAGTAAAATAATAGCATAAAATATGACGTGGCAGGACACAGGGTTTTCTCTGAATTTCATTAATTTAATTTGCAATTAACGTATATATTATGGTTTTACGAATAGGTCGGCCCTCTCAGGCAAAGGCCTCTCTCACAGAATACCAGTGTAAAATAGCAACTTAATGTAGCTGTGTTTCGTATGTTAAGTGCAGATAACTGGAGACCCTTTTTACTGGAAACGAGGCATTCCATCTTAGTCCTCAAGAGTGACAACGCATCTGCATTTTAGATGTAGATGTCCATGGGCTACAGTTTTCACAATCCATCAGGTGGACTGTGTTCGTTTGTCATTCAAGGGAATTAAACAATGGTTGTATTTAATAATATTAACCACATTTAGTTAAAGCATGTTGTGTGCTTTGTATATATGTTTTCACTGTTGGATTTTTTTTTTAATATGAATACGAAATAATAATAAAAAAATATTTGTCGATAGACTGGAATGACAAAACGTTCAAGGAATATCTGACCCACAAGGGTTTGACCCCAAACCTGATCCATTACGTGTTGTTCGCAATCGCCGGTGGTACAGAAGATATGCCGTGCTTAGATGGGGTGAAAGAGTGCAAGAAATTCCTTATGAGCCTCGGTCGGTACGGCAACACGCCGTTCCTGTGGCCAATGTATGGCAGCGGTGAGCTGCCCCAGTGCTTCTGCAGGTGAGTTATTATCATGTATCTTAGGATAGAAATGTAGCGTTACGTGGCGAAGCTATCTATTATCCTCCGAGAGAGTGGCAGTCGGTCAAGAAGTATACGACAATAATTAACAAATTACAATGATACACAGTCAAGGTGCTTTATCCCGTTACCGTTATCAATACCGCCTATTAAAGTTCAGTACTGAACATAGGCCTCCCCCATAAATTGTCTTACAGGGGGGATATTTGCTGTCGTTGCCACTGTTCTTAGCAAGCGCGTTTTTTATTTTTAGTCGTTATTAGGAAGATGCTGCTGCCCATCTCTTGAATAGTCTCCAGAATTGAGTGGCAAGTGACGCATTAGATTGAAGTTTATCAACCAAATAGGTGATATATTAAAATTATAAGTACCCTTAACCGACAAGCATGTATGCGTAGATATATGGATGTTAAAAAAGCGAGAGGGGTGTGTCAGGATAGTGCCAAATGGAAGTCCGTATTCTCTGTCTACTGCCTACGTCTGGGTAACAGGCGTCACAATTTATGTTTATGACATAAAACATAATAATAAAATCAAATAATGTCTGAATGTTTTTCATTCGATTGGCATAGTGATAGTGATAGTCTCAATACTTAGCCTCATGTCCATTAGGTTTGCTATCATCTCATTATATTTCGAGCTAGGTTTATCCAATTAATTGCACAAAAGTCATTTGTGAGTTTTCTACTGTTATATTCGAGGCTTGACCATATGACGCGATACATACCTACTAGGCTATTAATTATAAGATGAGAAAGTTTTACAATGATTTTATTCAAATAGACGCTTAAAAAATTCTACGTTGAAAAACAGAGCCATTATTATCCGTTTTGTGCCAAACAATTTTTAACATTTCAAAATTTGGTACTGATGTATTGCATGCTTTAAGTGCGAAGCGCGTAGGATGTTCTACTAGGGCCTAAAAATCAAGATTCCAACGTTTTGTCAGGTGAAATCGTATCTAGCAATCATATTGTACATATAAATAATATAAAAAGTACATTTTCAGAAAGTTAAATGATTGGTGAACTTATAATTTTTTTTAATAAAGCGATTAATTGCTTTTTTTACGTAAAAAAGTGGTTGTAGTGGCTTATGGTGGGGATTTATCAAGTCCGTATGGAGGCGTAAACACGATAACTTTTGAAAATATCAATTGTTCAACCCAATCTATTTTTTAATCTCTTTTATCTATCTTATGGGGAGCCATGGAATACAAATGTCAGTTAATTTTTTTTGTTTAGTTATAATTAAATTTTCTCGGCTGAGAAATGCCGAAATTTTTGGTGTTTTGAGCAGCCTTGTAATAATTTACTTTACTAAATAGACTGCCTCATTCAGTCCGGACTCGGCTGCTGTCGTTAGTGAATACCAGTGGATACTGTATGGCTTGTTTGCAGCGGCTCGTGCTCAAAAAGATGTACAAATGTACAAATACAAAATATTCGAAAAACCAAATTTGATACATACTTTATTATTATAATCACAGATTTTTATTACAATATTTTAAAAGCACAGAGTAAATAATAGTACTACGTACTAAAAGTAGGATTACTTAAATACGTCTTGGACTTTATATAGTGACCTGAATGATGATATGATGATCATATGAGCATTATGAGTCGTGCACTTTCGGATTTTCCAAACTTTTTTTTTTAATTGAAGTTTGACATAAAATTATCGGAAAAGTATAGTAATAAGGTTATTAGTGAAAAGTCGTGTGTATTTAAACTATTTTAAAAGATTAAGGTATAACTATGTGATACGTAATTTTTATAATGCGCTTAAGGAATGCACAATTAGATTTATCTATAGTTTTTTGTTTTTGGACACTAAATATTGACGGACCTTGCTGACTTTGGTAAGCTTACTTCGACCGCTTCGATCAATTTGTGCTAAATCCTTATCATAAATTACTAGGAACAAATCCAAAGTTCTAAAAAGAAACTAATGTAATGTTGGACAATGTCAAATCATTTAGGCGATAAAGTAAATTGAAACAGAAAATGACTATCTTGAAATTATTGATGTTATTAAAATTAGATAGATACGAAGTAAAAATATGAACGTTTCGCGTGGCCTGTGCAAATCCGACAATTAAGTGTAGTCGTTTCTACCAGAGTTCAATGACCTAGATGTGCATCACTCTACTGGCGCACAAAAATATGCCTTTCCAACTATTAACGCCGCGAGTATTGAGATTTCGTTAATAAAAAGTTCTAACTTCAGCATTTCAGTCTTTTTTTAGTTATAAATTGGCATTGCCGTACCAAGCTAACATTCTCTTTTCAAACAATGTTGCTTGGAATATTCGCCTTGCGGTATATTCCTATAGGTACTAAATTTCCGCGTCTTCGTCAAAGTAGTTTACATATTTTTAAAGTAACTTATTTTTAAGATAAAAATTTACCTATAATGTTGTCTCGATAAGAACTTGAAAAAGTTATTAAAACCGCTTCATTTGTTTTGGTATTATTATATAACATATTTGTTATTCAAATGTTTTCTAATTATATTTAAAAAAAATTATAACGGAAATAAATTTGCGTTCACTGTGTGTCAAGGGCTGCGGGTTCCGATTCCGAACGCAAGAAGTATTTGTATGGCCTTCAAATATTTTTATATTGTTCTGGCTTTGAATGTTATTCCATGTGCAATTTATGTAACGTACAAGAGAAATTCTTACCGTTGATATTTTTCTTTTCTTCAAAAGCAAAAGTAAGAAAAAAAATATTATTAACATTCTTCGACTTGACGTAATTTTATTTTAAATGATTATTCTTCGATTTCTTTACCAGCCTGTTTCTTTAGTAGGAAAGATTTGCCGTAATCGTCACGCTTGGCTGGCAGTTTTGTGATCACATTTCTACAGATATCTCACGCGTTTGCTGCTCTTAGTCACCGCTCTAGGGATATTCGATATACATCGATGCATCGAATTCACTCGATGTTTACAATACGATGCATCGAACCGATCCGATGTTTTGGAAAGTTATTGATACACTCGATGTATCGATGTATTTTCATAAAACATCGAATCAATGATAACCATCCAATGGTAAAATGGGTATACTTATATCACTATTAATATTATAACTTCTAACTCAGAAAAACAGCGCTCTGATTTAGAAGGTATAATATTAAACCTGTTGGTGGTGCTACTTGGCAGCTGTCAGTCCTTAGCGAAATCAAGAAATTGGCTGGTTGGAAACACTGTGCTAAATAGAATCGAAAAAAAATCGTCTGGTCTGTCTCGGTTTTAAGGCGGCTACTCACTTGCATGCCGCTGGGCAATCTAGGATGAACAGCGATCGGGACAGTATCAGAATTGTCTCTCTATACACATGCCTGCCGTTCAGTATGAAAGTGTACACCTCGGTTGACACATGCGTTGAGAATGGCGCTAGTTTTATCGAAATATCAATGAATCTGTAAATATAGCCTTGGTTCTTTTTTTATAAAGAATAAGGGTGACAAATGAGCACAGTCCACCTGATGTTAAGGAGATACTGTGGCCCATAGACACCCATATTTCTGATAAAACAACTAATTAATTAATAATTACAACCATAACACAGTCCTTAAAAGCTGCAGCATGACTCTACCACGTTTAAAAACGTTACAACGTTCAAATAACGTTGCTTTTGCGGTGCTGCCGTAAAAAAAAACAAAAAGGAGATAATGGGTGAAGAAGCCGCTGTTTATACACTTCTATCACCAGTATCCAAATTTCACATGTTTTATTGATATCTATTGTGAAGTGTGCTGCGCGCGAAAGTCACTAACGAACTGATTGAAATTGTTCCAATGGTGCTACACACGTGGCAGCGGTAGCTATGATCTAGGGAGCAAAGAAGTTCTTGCGCCCCTGCCGCCCAGCCACAGGGCCGACTTAGCAAATTAACCCTGCTTTCATACACACATCACAATTAAGGAGGAAATTAAGGGTGATCCCCACTTCTACACCCTAGATTGCCCCTGCGGCAGGCAAGTGAGTTGACGCCTTTAGACCATTTATATATATTTATATTTTTAAACAGTGGTAGAGCCACACGGCAGCTTTTGCTGTCGTACGGATGGGCCGGCTCGAACCGGTGTGGTACCACGACCTCACAGAAAACCAGCGTGAAGTAGAGGTTTACCTCTGCGTTTTGCTTGGTGAGTGCAGGTGGCCGGAGGCCCTGTTTACTGGAAATGAGGCATTCCATCTTAGTCCTAACGAGTGACAACGCATCTACATTTTGATTTGTAACAGAGGATAGATGTAGATGTCTATGGGCCGCAGCAACCACTTACCATCAAGTGGACTGTGTGCTCGTTTGTCACACTTATCCTATAAAAAAAATTAACACAGTGGACTCGCCTCGCATGATTATTGCCCTCTGCCAAAGTATTGGATTTAAAAATCTTGTGCGTTGATTAAACCTGCTTACAGAATCGTTTTTATAAACGCACTAGATTTTTATCCCTATAAGAATCATTTCCGCCGAAGTAGGTGTTTTTTGAAAAATGCCAATCGGTGCGGTTAACGTGTGCATAAAGCAGTCAAATACTTAAAGTTGTACAAAAAGATGGAGTTGTATTCCATATGTAAGTATTTTTATTGTGAATGTATCATTTTTTATCATTTAAAATAATATCATAAACATTGACCTACTACTAAATGGACCTCGGCTATGCGCTCAAAAGTGTCCGAGCGAAAAGAGTTCCAAAATGCAAAAAGAGCTCGAATTGAACGCCAGTCTTCGTTTTGTCGCCCGATAATACACTCCAAATTGCCGTACAGTATCACAAAACGAGCAAAACTATTTATATATTTTTTCGATACTATTTATATTAAACTATTAATATTTAATAATTTAAAAATAATATTTTGTTTAGATACAATATACGTAGTATTTAATTAAAATTCACATTAATTGTAAAAACAAAAAACCATACCGATTTTTTTCGCTAGAAGCTTCATAAGGCGAAAAGAATGCAGCCTCTTGTTGAAGTTAAAAGGCTGATAAATTGTCGCAAGTAAAATTATATATATAATACGTTTGTATAGGTTGACTCGGGACACATTTTTCGTGAATTTTGTTCTAGATCCGCCGTCCATTTAGTAGTAGGTGAATGATCATAAATAATAATTTATTTATTCTTTATTGCATTCCTTGATATAAAAGAATACAAAGGGAATAATACAAAAAAAAATTCTACCAGTCAACCCACGAGAATTTGACGTAGGTGTAGCAGTATAAAATAATAACAAAGTAAAAATGATAATTAACTAAGTTATATATTAATTTTACAAATATATAAAACAAATATACTATAGAAATATCTCCTATTTATGCATATATACAAATATATGCATACAGACGTATACATACATATATACACATCAACATACAAATATAAATAATACAAATAAATAACTATGAATATTTACGTCTGTTAACAATATATTAGTTCTTACGAATAAGACACTTTGTGTGTCATGCAATTAAGAATATCTATCTATCGAACTAACATCCTTGAACACACATACACACTCACAAAAGGCGTGCGGGCAGACAGTACTGATGTAAGAGTAGTAGATCATTCAAAATTGTCGGTTGTTTGAAGTCAGAAAAAGTACTCGATGTTGAAAAAACATCGATGTTTTTAACCGATGCATCGGAATATATCGATGCACAGTTTCGATGCATCACATCGAAAAAATACATCGATGTATTTTCATAGTGGACACCCCTACACCGCTCTAAGTAGGTTATTTCGCGCCATTTTGTCGCAAGCCACATGATCTAATTTGGCATTTCCCCTTACGATTAAGAGAAGCGATAAAAGGCGATATAACCGTACCATATTTACACACGTGGTAGAGCCATGCTGCAGCTATATTGTAGTTGTAGCACGAATGGTTCGGCTCGACCGGAGTAAGGACCACGCCCTCACAGAATATCAGTTTAAAATAGCAGGTTAATGCTGCTGTGTTTCGTATGATGAGTGTAGAGAATCGGAGACCTTTTTTACTGGAAATGAGGCATTCCATCTTAGTAGGCTCAGGGATGACAAGATAGATGTCTATGGGCCACAACATCCACTTACCATCAGGTGAACTGTGTGCTGGTTTGTCACCCTAATTCTATAAAAAAAATATAATGACGTAGGTAAACTTGCCTTAAAATTAGCACAACTTTTGTCGCATAATGGTGGCCTGAGTGAATGCATCTCTACATTTCTAGTTTAATGGTATAAGAATTTTGGTAACATACCACGGAGTAGATTTACATAGATGCGGAGTTACTCAGGTTGAATTTCTACAATCGTTAAAGCTAATAGAAACCGTGCAGTGTGGTAACGGCGTAGGTGAATCCACTAACCAATACCATTCCGTGGGTGATGTAGAGGTGGTAGAGGGTACAATTTAAAAATAATAAGAAGGACTCTCCCAACTCGTTTGCCACGCATGGTAATAGTGGCAAATATCCCTCATAGGAGTCATTTTATGGGGGGCTATGGATCAGCAGTGGGCTTTTAATAGGCTGTAATGGTGGTGATAAATATAAAACTATAAAAATGAATGGAAATGATATTATCTCAATGTTGTGTGACTGTTACGTGATTTTAAAGTTTCGATTAGCGTGAACGATTATAGGAAATCACCTTAGCTGACGCCGCTGGCCTGATTCGCTTCAGGCCTATGACTATTTGCGCTTTTGCACTATGATGTTATGTCGGACGCTTCTTTAAACGAGCTAGCTTTATAAATTGCTTCTTTGGTTGGCTTTTGGAGAGTACTATCATAATGCGTCCAACGAAGAATTAATCTGCCGGCGTCTGTCTTTCCGTCCGATTACAATATGGGCGTCTTCAAGACAAGAGTGAATAGGCTTTTGTAAAGTTAAGATATTGCGATTTACCATCTAGGGCTTCATAAACACTTACTACTCAATTCAAGCACTGGCTTATAATAAGTAAAAAAAAAAAATTATATAGAAGTGTTTGTGTTGATCGAAGTACGTTATTTATAGGCTATGCGCAGTGTTCGGCGGCGTGTATTGCTTGAACCGACCCATTGACACGGTCGCGACCAAAACCGTGGATGAAGGCAAGACTGTGGTGGTGATCGAGAGCAAGTCCAAAACTCTGAATTGCGACCACTTGGTTATTGGCATCAATGAGTGCCCCAAGGTTAGTAAGGTTATAATTAAAATGTAAGAACTAGAGACTGAGAAAAAACTTGGCAATTGTTATTTATTAATATTCTTTGTAAATAATATTAACTGTAATTATTTCTTTTATGCTTAAACTAAATATTCACTGCTTCATATCGTCCCATGGGTGAGGCGACAGAGCTACAGAAAAGAGCTTTTTATTAACCAAAAAATTAAAAATTAAAAATGTTATTTATTAACCTTTGTAAAGTACGGCAACGCATCAGCAATTCCCCGGGTGTTGCGGTTGTTCATTGGCGGCGGTAGTCACTTACCATCAGGTGAGCCGCATGCTCATTTGCCCCCTCTCTTATAAAAAAGGAAGCTAATATGTAGCAGCGTCTTCCTGACAAAAACTCAAAATTAATAATAAAAACTTCATTGCCAATCTGCCAGCCATGGGAAGCCTATGTGCACCACTGGACTTTTATAGGCTGTAATGGATGGAATAGATGAATGGTTATGCTGAAAAACTAGAAAAATGGAGTGGATACTTGGGTAAAAGAAATATATTTTGATGTGAAGTCTTAATCTTAAGTACCTAAGACGCTATACAGGGTTATTTTTTCAAAGAGTAGCCAAATTTTATAATTAAGTTCAAATATATAAATAATGATAGGTATACCGTAATCGCAGTTTTTGAAATAACGAGTAAATAAGGCTCTTACTTTTATTTGAAGTTATCGCAAATTGAATGTGATTTTTGTGCAATAACGTTTTTGCCTACCGGTCGATCCTTACAAATGTGTGCGTGCGCAGTAAAATCAGTTAAAATAATGCAATACCACGCATTTTGAATTTAAATGATAAAAAGGACAGAATGTTTGAGATTTTTTTTTAAATTAATTTTTCTTCTCCATCTGCCTATATTATCTATAATCTGCACCTTTGGAAATTTGGCCGGTTATTGCAAAATAACCCTTTATAGACTTTATTTTACATATAATTTTGTGCTCCATAAAATGTGATTATTTTGCCCCAAGGACTTGGTCTCACCCGAGCCAGCGGAGACTTGTGATATTTCGAAGGCGGTGTTCATCACCAACGGCACTATAATGAAGAGCGAGAAGGAGCCGCTAACGTTGCTCCGGTTCCCGCCGCTTATCGAGGGCGGTGGCGCCGTCACAGTGCTTGAAGTTGGCCCCGCTACTGGATCCTGCCCGAAAGGATTATGTAAGTTCCGCGTTTTTTGTGTGATCTTTGTCAAATCTAGCTATATAATATGACTCTTGTCACATTTTACTGATGTTACTTTACCATCTCAGTCCGCAGTACACTTTGACTCTTAATGTGGGATAGATGTAGTTTACTATCAGGTGGACTTTGTACTCGTTTGTCACCCCATCTGTTAAAAAAGTATCTGTCAAAATATTGACCTTAACTGCATGCGGCAATTATTATATGGGGAACAGCGTTGCTTATTAATTAACAAATACCTATTGTGCTGCCATGACATTTTTTTTTATAGAATTAAGCCCCAACGTTATTGCGGCTATGGACGAAACCATATTCCGAATCCGTGAAAAAAAAGACCGATTTGCTGCCATTTGTCGAAAGCCCCAACGTTATTGCGGCTATGAAAGAAAACATACTCGTAGTCCCAATTAATAAAGCATTTTCAATCATAACCATAATATTATGTTAACCAATTTAAACTATTGTAATTTAATAAAAATAAGAAATTAAAAGGTTAATTATCTATTATTTATTATTGTTTTCAATAAAGCAATAACAAGAAACAACAGGAAAAGAACAAGCAAACGATTTTACTTATTGTGGACGAACTACAGTTTGTCATTAAGATATGGCTAAATCAAAAGATAAAAATGTGTACTAAATCCGATAGCATTACTCGTACATAAGTGACAAAATTTTAAGTAATTTAAGGTCATGCTAAAAGCAAATAATTCTTTTTTTTAAATAGAATAAGGGTGACAAACGAGTGCACAGTCCACCTGATGGTAAGTGGTTGCTGCGGCCCATAGACATCTACATCTATCTTCGTTTGCGTATTAAAATGCAGATGTCAGCCGTGAGGACTAATATAGAACGCCTCTTTTCCATTAAAAAGGGTCTCCGGTTCTCTACACTCACTATACGTGGTCCTTCCTCGATCGAGCCGACCCATTCGTGCTACAACTATACTACGAGTATTAATATAGCTGCAGCATGGCTCTACCACGTTAAAAATTTATATCATTGAATGCTGAACTCCTCAATTGAATAAACTTCGTATAAACACGTGGTAAAGCCACGCTGCAGCTGTATTATGGTTGTAGCACGAACGGGTCGGCTCCACCGGGGTAGAACCACGTAACAGCATCCAATTACCATCAGGCGAGCTGTGTGTTCGTTTGTCACCCTTATTATCTTACATATAAGAACCAATTGCTGTCCGTTAAGTCTCGCTAAAACTCAAAAATGGCTCGACCGATTTTGATAAAATTTTTTGTGTGTGTTTTTTGAATGGGTTCCTAGATGGTTTAGATTTACAACAGGACCCGGTAAGTGCCGCTGTTGTCGAGATCCAGAAATCACTGGTTCTATAATAAAATGTCTTGTGTTTAGATCATAGCCGGCAGCAACTTCTTCTGCATCAGCTCGCAAAAGTCCTTTGCTGGTGGTTGTAGGGAGGATTTGCCTTAATTGTTACATTTGACAGGTGGATTGACGATCGCAGTACTAATGTCCGTTCCGTTCCGTAACGGCCGATTAAAGTCCACTGGTGAATATTACCTCCCCCATAGATTGCCTCATTGCCAGATATGCCCCATATTTGCCATAGTTGCCAGGCAAGTGGGTTGGCAAACCGCAGTTTTTTTTAATTTTAGTCCTGATTTGTTTATATCTGTCGCCTCTTACAACACCTACGGGATGATATGGCGTTGAGGATATTCTTACACCGCCACTACACGGTAAAGTATTAATGACGTCTCGCACTTTTGACGCTGGTTGCCCGTCGTCGGTCTGGGCATGTTACATCTATCGGTAGACATAACATTTCTCCGGCATTTCCCATTTCGCTTCTGTATTGCACTAGGCCGCTATTATACGGCAAAATATATAGTATTTATGGACACTTCCTTTATTTATTCCTATCTCTTATTATCACATTATTTGGTTACTGGAAATCTAAAAAGAATTCTGCCAATATCAAATCAGTCATGGAAGTCTCTATCTTTTAATCGCTTGTTACATTTAACAAGAGTAAATTGGCTTTTGTTACGCTTGGAAATTGCGATTTACCATCTAGGGCTTCATCACCACTTACCGTCAAGTGGAATTGCAGTCAAGCACTAAAAAAATACACACCCAAATATGTCCTGTTGTTTCACGAATCATAATATAACGTCTTTATTTCAGCCTTGCGCAATTGCGATTCAGTTTTCAGTTCAAAATAATAAATGTAAACTTTCGTTTCTTGAAAACCACATTAGTGATTTTTTATTTTAAGAGCCCTCATACATAGTGTGAGGTGCTTGTGTCGCAAAGCCATCTAGTTGCTGTTGTCCATGGAAGCATGAAATATAATCAGCTTAACCGGTAAACAACTCTTCACTTAACACCCAGAATGAACTCATTTTAACTTATGTTGACCCACTTCTAGTTAAACGGTAGCTCTGAAACTGTGCATACGTTTTGCATAATTTTGCATAAGCTTACTTTTATTTTATTCTTTTTATGTTAAAACTGAATTGTTTTTTATCATTCTGCTCCCTAACGAATTGTATTTCTCCTTTTATAAATTTGCTTATTTCTATTTTGACGCTTACGTAATTAATGGTTTTTTTTATAGGATAAGGGTGACAAACGAGCACACAGTCCACCCGATGGCAAGTGGCTGCTGCGGCCCATAGACATCTACACTATCCTCTATTACAAATCAAAATGTAGATGCGTTGTCACCCGTGAGGACTAAGATGGAATGCCTCCTTTCCAGTAAAAAGGGCCTCCGGCCACCTGCACTCACCAGCGAAACGCAGAGGTAAACCTCTACTTCACGCTGGTATTCTGTGAGGTCGTGGTACCACCCCGGTTCGGGCCGGCCCATCCGTGCGACAGCAAAAGCTGCCACGTGGCTCTACCACTGTTAAAAATGGCTAATAAGGCGTGTTCTCCAGTTTCTAATTTCAGTCAAAACGTGTTTTGTGAAATACTAAACGTATTTATAGCTATAAACGCTTAATTACGTTTTAACACAGTTACGTTATTGATTAACAATTATATTTCATTTTGGGTTTAAAAAATATAAAATACTTCATTTTGGCTATCAACCTATGAAGCTAAACGTGGCGAAGACGGAGTATATGGCCTGCAACAGCACAGATCTGACTAGGCGACGACACCGTCGAGCGCACGAACAACTTCAGGTACCTCGGATCTGTGCTCGATGCGTCCGGGGACATCGATCGCGACATCAAGGCCCGTATATCAGCGGCTTGGGCGAAATGGCGCGAGGTGACGGGTGTCATTTGTGACCCCAAAATGCCGGTCAAGCTGAAGGGACAGGTCTATAAGACCATCATAAGGCCTGTCCTTACGTACGGCAGTGAGGCGTGGCCGGTGCTGGAGCGACGCCGGTAGTTGTTGCATGTCACGGAGATGAACATGCTGCGGTGTATGTGTGGCGTCACGCGGAAAGACCGTGTACGGAATACATACAACCGCGGCAGCCTCCATGTCCGTGACATTGCTGACAAGCTGCAGGAAAGTCGCCTCCGCTGGTATGGCCACGTATTACGACGACCGGCAAGCTACGTTGGAAACAAATGCCTGGACATGACCCTACCTGTTACCAGGAGTAGAGGAGTCGTGCAGGATGACTAGCGCGCCAATGGGCTAGTTGCGAGGGACGCCGAAGACCGGGAAAAGTGGAGGAGGAAGTGTAGGAAAGCGGACCCTGGGTCCTCCCGCGCTGGGCGGGATGAGCAACCGGGATAAACGCTAGGTAGAAGAAGAAGATTTTGGTTATCAACCCTTCTAATATAGCGAAATAGTAAATACTAATTATTATTTAAAAATTACCAAACTTAGTAGGCCGATTAGCGATTACATCCTAAAAGCCTAACACCATTCGTCTAGTGTTTCTTAACCTTTTAGAGATCAGGGACCATTCAACTGATTTTTATTTTGCCATGGACCACCAACCTTTTTTTACGTGGTAGAGCCATGCTGCAGCTATAATAGTAGTATAGTTGTAGCACAAATGGGTCGGCGGGTCGACCGGGGAAGGACCACGCTCTCACAGAATGCCAGCGTAAAATGGCAGCTTGATACTGCTGTGTTCCGTATGGTGAGTGTAGAGAACCGGAGACCCATTTTGCTGGAAAAAGAGGCATTCCATTTTAATCCTCACGACGCATCTGCATTTTGAATTTTGATTCTTTATTGACGATAAATGTAGATGTCTATGGGTCACAGCAACCACTTACCATCATGTGGACTGTGTGCTCGTTTGTCACCCTATCCTATAAAAAAAAAAAACTTTAGATATAATAGTAACGTTGATTTTCAAGTTTCTTCTATAAATAAAACACATACAAAAATTAATATGACAAGGTGTCATCCCTTGTTTTAATGTAGCAACACATTGTATAGAAACCGTATCGGCAGTATACGTGAGAGTATTGTATGATGCCTGCGTCACCACTTCGGGTGGTCCACGGACCACCGATTAATAACCACTGGTCTACAATCTGTCAGTATGACGCTGTCTTCAGTCACCGTCACTATTGTATGTATCGGTTAAAGTCTGGCATAAACGCGACGTTTGAGATTGTCCTACCCTACTAACTGTTCTTACGAAATATAACTGAGGAGATATTATTTATTCTATGCTTTAAATATTAAGGTCGCATTTCGTCTAAATACGTACTCTTCATTCTATTTCGTTAATATTGCCATTTATCTTTTTTGTTGCTCCTTGTTTTTGTAGCCTAGCTATTAGGAACTATGTAGGTAACTCTACATAGTTCCTCTCATCCTCGTGGTATCAGCGTTGTCCGTTTTTCGTGCTTTTGTCAACAGGTTTTAAAACAGTTTGATTTATCGTTTTTCCTGGCTGTTTTAAAAAGCCGTTCGTTGATTCAATGCCCACCGTTATATAGTATATTTTTTATCAGGGTTGATATATTTGAGTTAACGACATTTTATTTAACTAACGGTTTATTATTATGTTTTATACATGGTAGAGTCACGCTGCATCTACATTATGGTTGTATGAGTCGGCTCGACCTGCTTAAGGCTACTGTGTTTCATGTGAACCTTTTTACTGGAAACGAAGCATTCCATCTTAGTCCTCACGGGTGACAACGCATTTGCATTTTATTCTTAATCAAGTATAAATATAGATGCTATGGGCCACAGCATCCACTTACCATCAGGTGAAATGTGTGCTCGTTTGACACCCATATTCTATAAAAAAAGTTGCCAGATGAATATTATCTTTCGAATAAATTATAATCTGATTGAATATAAAAGTAAAACAATTGCACTATTTTATTCGTACAACTGTCATTTTTAATTTATTTATGTTGTATTTTAACACAAAAACAAATTTTATCTCATGATTGAAAACCTGCTGTCTTGTTTATATAAAGTTTTATATATCGTAATTAGGTAGATTTGTAGAATAAATTTAATCTGACAAAACCGAAAAACCGATATATGATATTTGTCTTTTGTTTATATGTCTAAGGCCCATTTTTCAATCATTAAATAAAAAATATTTAAATAATAAAATAATACATAAATAAATTAAAAATTATAGTTGTATGAACAAAATAGATCAATTGTTTCACTTTTATCGCCTCTAAGTAATCTTAATGCAATTACAATGTTATAATTAAAAGCTTCAGGAATGTTTACGAGTGCTAACAATAAGTACGGATATATTTCCGCAAGTGATTTTAAACTGTTCAATCATAGATATAATAGTAAAGTTGTTTTTCAAGTTTTTTCTATAAAAATATAAATTACTACAAAAATTATTGTGACGCGGTGTCACCCCATGTTTTAATGTAGCAACACATTGTCTAAAAACCGTATCGCTTTTGACGTGGTAGAGTCATGCTGCAGCTATATTAATTGTATAGTTGTAGCACGAATGGATCGGCTCGACCGGGGAAGGCCCACGCTCTCACAGAATACCAGCGTAAAATAGCAGCTTAACGCTGCTGTGTTTCGTATGGTGAGTGTAGAGAACCGGAGACCCATTTTAATGAAAAAGAGGCATTCCATTTACGTCCTCAGGGTTGACAACGCATCTGCATCTTGATTCGCAAACGAGGATAGATGTAGATATCTATGGGCCACAGCAACCACTTACCATCAGGTGAACTGTGTGGTGAACAGGTTTCGCTTAGCATTCATGGTCATTTCACATTTTTATTGCTATTGCTTTACTCGATTTAGATAATAAAGTGAAATGATCACGCATAAACTATAACACGTCAGATGTATTTCATTTAATAAAGTAGAAATTCTTTTCATGCCATTTCATATTTTTCCCCTTAACATAAATAATAATAAAAAAAATCATTTTGTTTCAGTCGTGGTGTATTTTATAACGAACAAAGTGACGGACGCCGAGACTGACTTAAAACCGTACGCAGAGAAGATTTTCGACATGTCCGGAGGTGATCAGACAGTGGAATCGGAAAAACCTAAGGTATGCTCTCAAAGTCATTTCCAGAGTTTATGATTATATTTTGGCACCACTGGGAGCATCCCATATTAGATGTTAACCTCTCAGACCTTGACATTTTATTGGACATACTTAGTCAGAACTATGGTCAGCCAAAGAGTATAGTAGGTCAGGCCAATGACATTTAAAAAAAATGGTAAATATAAATTAGATTCATTACTATGTTCTTATCCAAAAATAAAAAAAATTATCAACAATTAAAATATCGAATTATTTGTATAAAGATCAGGTGAGCGCTAGAGTAACGACGATTGAAAAGCGATTTGTCGATAAATGAAATGTTTCGAGAAATTATCAATTACTGTGTAGTGGCAGTGTATGAAAATTCTTATCATTCCGTGGGTTTCGTAAGAGGCGACTGATCCACTGTTCAGTTCCACGGTACACGTACCTTGTTACTGTGGTGCTGTAACAAGGTACGTGTACCGTGGAACAGGACGTGGCAACTATGACAAGTATACTCTCTATGAGGAATGTAGTGGAGGCCTATGTTCAGTGGGGGTTTTTATAGCATGTAACGGTGTTTGTTGTATTAATGACAAGAAAAAAATGTGGGAGGAAAAAAAGGCGAATATTTTTTCTAAATTTTGTCTCGGTGGAACGCGGATATTCCGTGCGATGTTTAGGGCAGCGTTGCAAAGGTGGGTAATATTTGTGGCAGTAAAATTCTGTTCCTCCCCTTTATTTCCATGGCCCATGACCAGCAGCGGACGGAAACTGTAAGGAAAGGGAGGGATTAATTTTATTATTTGAAAAAATATTTTTGTGTGTATAACAGTAATAAATAACAAAACCAAACAATTCTACTGAAAAGAAAAAAAATATTATGTCACTTCTACAACTAAGGCGAATCTAACGAATCGCCATATTATGTTAAAATTCAATGTCTATATGTTAAAATCAAATAAATACTATAAAGAAAGAAACAAGAATATAGAAACAATCGATTTTCATAAAAGAAAAAAATATATTATATAATTATATCGATATACTCAGTAGCAGCCACAAAAAAATTAAATCATAGGTATATACTTTATTACGCTATCTTTGACCAACGTCATTTTTCTACCGACTTCAAACAGGAGGAGGAAGTCGACTGTATGTTTTTTTATGTGTTACCTCATAACCTCCTTCTGGGTGAACTGATTTCGATGATTCTTTTTTTTATTTGAAAGCTGGTGCTTCACATGTGGTCCCATTAAAATTTGATCAAGGACTGAATAATAATGTTATTCTTAATAATTTATATTGAAGTCGGTGGAATAAAATTTTTAATTATTGTTGAAAACAACTTCGCCATAATGTTCACTATATGTATATCGAAATTATAACATAAAACGTAATTTTCGCATATTGGACTTTGTGAAATATTAAAATTTATGTTTATTACATGATTTATTGTGATAACTCACACTTTATATTTAATTATCAGTTAATTCTGGCTCTTAAATATAGTGATACGTGAACGACACAGTATTTGAAATGGAAATTTTATAAAGTGTATAAAATTGTTGCGAAGCAAAATATAAGGAATTAACTTTTAAAAATAGTGTAATTACTTACCTTTTATACAAAAACTAACAAAAAACTTTCTATTGCACCCACTTAATTTCTTTTTTATTTGTAGTTGCCTCTTACACTCACGCGGCGAAGGAAATAAGACTACAGTATGTGACGTAAACACGACGCGTAGGTAAAGGCGGAAACTTTAAAAAGACTTTAGAAAGAAGCGTAATTTAGTAACGAAACTAATTCTAATAAAATTTTAGTTTTATAATTCATATAAATAACATTTAAAAAATAATTGTTCTGAGCACAACTATGGTTCTGACTAAAGGTAGTGATCATATACTCTTTGGTTCTGAGGGGTTCTTTTTAAATATTACCATACTCTTTGGAGCGTTCTACAAAGCGTGACCTTGGATTGCCTCATGTGTACTTCAAAGATACGCAAGTAAAAGCGTATCTTTGAAGTACACATTACTTAAGACTTAATTATTTATAAAACCATCTAAGTTAATTCTAGTCCACGCAATAGAATTAACTTAGATGGTTTTGTGTGATAATCTTCGAAGGATTAGATGAAGAGCATTCATTATCATCATCATCAACCCGTTGCAGTCCACCGCTGGGCATCGACCTCTCCCGTTGGTGAGACGATTTGCCATAATCGCCACGTGGCAGGCGGCTTGGCAAGCTTAGTACTTTCACACCTTTGACGCTGGTATGCGCCGGTGTGATTATTTTAAAATCAAGTACATACAAGACGGTTATACTGCCATCTGTCGGAAGCGATCAGATAGCTCTGGCATATTCCATAGTGTAAATAGGGTAATGAAGTTTCACACAAATTAAAAACATTGACGCAATTGCCAGTTCCTTACAGTATTACGCTCTGATTTATATGGTGGTAGTTTGTGCGATGTGTGGTCCATTATCAGATCTACCTCATACTTACTACTCCTAGAATTTAGTTGCAACATAGTATTTTTTAAACTCATTTACACATTTTTTTTCTGATGTTCAACTTTTTTTTATGGGATAAGGTTGACAAACGAGCACACAGTCCACCTGGTGGTAAGTGGTTGCTGCGGCCCATAGACATCTACATCTATCCTCGTTTGCGAATCAAAATGCAGATGCGTTGTCATCCGTGAGGACTAAGATGAAATGCCTCATTTCCAGTAAAAAGGGCCTCCGGCAACCTGCACTCACCAAGCGAAACGCAGAGGTAAACCTTTACTTCACGCTGGTATTCTGTGAGGTCGTGGTACCACCACGGTTCGAGCCGGCCCATCCGTGCGACAGCAATTCTGCCGCGTGGCTCTACCACTGTTACTTACAACTTATAGCAAATATCGCCCTATGAGGCAATCTATTGGGCAGAAATAATTAATGTTAAAAAGTTACCCTACATCTTGGCAATAAGACTGAAGAAACAGGTCGAACAACTCATTTAGTTGACTCAAACGTTATGAAGATAGGCTGTATATCCGGCGAACGCCATATCCCATTCATTCATCTGACAGAGTTTCAAATGCGCAATACAATCACATGCAAGTAATGAGATAGACAGCGCATGGTAAATAATTAACGTCAGCTAAAGTTATATCATTTGGTATTTGTACATTTGATATTTAGAAAGATATGGGAGTGTATTAAGTAATCTATTTCGTCATCTAATTGCGAAACTTGTGGAGTAATAGAAGACTTACATCATTTTTAATGGAATGTGAGCGGAACCGAAGGGCAAGGGAATTATTTATAAAGACATATAAAATAAATTTGTACAATATGGGTACTGCGCAAGGCATTCTACATGCCCCCACATTGGATATTGCATTGAGTATGTCCAGATTAATTTTAAATGTATAGATTTTAAGTTAGTCATAATGGGATTAACATGTTAACAAACAAAAATTCCTAAATAAATAAAGATAAAAAAAATTATTTCGTAAATGATTTCTTATATTTACACGAACTATAGACATTGAATACTTTTTTATTTTATCGCGTTTAGTTTAACTTATTTTAGTTTATGCTTAGATCGATTAATATTCAAACGCTGAAGGTAGCCCGTTGGGGGGGGGGGGGGGCGAGTTGAATGTATCTTAAACACGTCACTTTCAACAAATCCGTAAAATTAGTTTTTTTTTTTGTAAAGAACGTTACCACCACATTAGGATTTTCTCCTTTATCGTGGAGGAAGTTTACATACATAAATTGCACAAGGACAAACATTCAGTCCCGGACTTATAGATACTTGTTCCGTTGAACCCGCGGCTCTAGGCGCCGCAACTCAGTGCTAAGCCACTGCGCCACAGAGCAGTTTTGTTTAATCTATTTTGATTTAAGATTGATTGTTATCTATTTCCATTGGGATATATAGGTGATGTTTCGTTTGCAGTGCCTGTGGTCGTTGTTCTACAACGTGAAGGACACGAGCGCGGCCGTGGAGAGCGCGGTGCCGTGCGTGCACGTGTGCTCCGGCCCGGACGCCGGCCTGGACTTCGACCGCGCCGTCCACCAGGTACTGCGCTGGCTCTTTCTGATACAAAACTAACTCGTTACATCTCTCTTTCTATATTTTGAGTCTCCTCCGGAACGATGATGATGCTACGTCTAAGGTTGGACTCACACAATCCGGAATTCAAATTATGAATTCCTGCAAGCTGCCTCACACATATCATAAAAATTCAGATAAATCAGTAGTCTCGTGTTTCTCAACTAAAGCACACGTCTCGGATATAGAAGAAGAATATATAATAATAATCATCGCACTACTTTTAACTTTAAATAATAAAATAACCGGCCAAGGGCGAGTCGAACTCGCGCATGAAGGATTCCGTACTATCGTAATACACGTTCCTAGTAGGGGCGACCCCTTTAATTTTTAATTTATTTTGTTATATTGGCAACAGAAATACACATTCTGTGAAAATTTCAACTGTCTACCTATTACGGATCATGAGATTCAGCCCGCTGATATACAGACGGACAGACAACGGAGGCTTAGTAATAGGATCCCTTTGGTTACCCTTCGGGTAGCGAACCCCAAAAAAGAGACGCAAACGAATACACTGGATTCATGCTTTTAATGTGAACAGAGCAAGGGACTGACTTCTACTTTGACTGTCTAGCCGTTACCGCTCGCAGTGTTAAATGAAATATGTAATTCATAATCTGACTCCGATGTGTGTGTGCTCGCGTGCTCAAATGTGTAGAAAAACGCACGTTATGAAATCATACTCTTAATATTCCGATCCGGAATTCAGAATGCTCGTCAGAGTCATTCTTACAGATCAGTGTGAGAAAATCATAATTTGAAAAAATCTGAATGTGTGTGGAGCATAGTTAAATTATATGCAATCCGTACTTTCAATACGGTACCTAGTCAATCGGGACCGGTTTGTACTCGAACATTCTAGATGTTTCGCCAGTAGAAGATTCTGGAACTGTCTGAGGGCCTACGTAAGGCCGGTATAGACAACAACCGGGGTCAGTGTTGAGTTGACGATACAATCGAATACTTCGAAGCGATACAACTGCGATCTAAAGTGATCAGTAGTACAATTGTGTTTTGTTATTAGTGTGGTAAGTTGTAATTAGCATTCTGTAATGAAAGTGTCAATTTTGGTAATTCAATCGGCAGTTTTTAATTGTCTCGAACCCCAAGCTCGTAACAATTGGTGTCAGAAGTGGGATTAAATCATGCCGATTTTACCCAAGAACGACACGGAGGGTACAAACGTATGAGGGCCAGCTGCCGACCATGGAGGCCGACCCATCAGCAGCTCCTGCATCTACAGCACCTGATGATGACTAAACAGACTTGTGTCGTCTACACATAATGTTATATTACCTTTCAATTTTATACCTTTAATACTGTTGATATAAATCTCCTTTAATACTATTGATATAAATCTGGGATTTTGGGAGATGAAGCTACTCGCGTCCGCAAGAATGACTTGAATCCTGACTCCCTACACGTACCCCTTGGGTAGTGCTAAACGAGCAGCACCAGATACTGGTGGTAGGTTGGTACCTCTACTAGTAAGAGGCCCGGCCGAGGTTTAGTTACCACCGACCTGGCAAAGACATACCGCCAAATAACGCAAGTTCCGGTATGATGTAAAGTGAAACCGGTTTCTTTGGAAGAATGGGTCTGGACCATGAAACAAATACAAAGAGGAGGTGTTGTAATTAGATTTCACTATGTAACAACGCGTCACAATTTGTGGGGTGAGGGGATGTTAAGCCCCACTTACTTTACACTACCTACATCTACCGATAAATAGTAAAACTACTCGAATCGTTCTATATCGATGTTGCAATGTAGTTTAGCTACCTTGACGGTAGATGGTGGCCTGTTCCCAAAATGATTATAAACTATAAAAATAATATTTTGGCGATTAGAAATTCTTTATGTCTGAATGCAAAACATACGAAGGTGTCATATGATTATTTTACCAATACTGAGCTCTACGTACCTTTATATTTTTAGTTCACAAGGCACTAAGTGTTGCCATCTAGTGTCGAATATATTTAATTATATTTGAAAGCCGAGCAAAGATATTTTTCTAGAATTGTTTTTATAAATTAGGTGTAAAATTACTTACAAATTAAATGTGAATGCCATCCAAAGCATCAGAGCGTCTATCTGAGTAGTTTTTTTTTATAGGATAAGGGTGACAAACGAGCACACAGTCCACCTGATGGTAAGTGGTTGCTGTGGCCCATAGACATCTACATCTATCTTCGATTAAGAGTGAAAATGCAGATGCGTTGTCACCCGTGAGGACTAAGATTTAATGCCTCGTGTTTTATCGTTTTTATACGATAAAACACAACACTTCATCATTTTCTTCTTAATTCTACGAAAATACACCGATTTGCGATTTACAACACACAAGCGCACAGGGCAAATGCTGGCAGTAGCCCACAGGACCTACTTAGAATCACAGTGCACAGTTGCTTATGCCGTCTCCTCTTTGTATTTAGCGGGATCCGAATCACCATTGCACCGCTGGCCGACCGTAGATAGTGGGGGGGGGGGGGGTGCAATTAATGGGCCTGGTGGCGATTTCCAGGGCGTACTGGCATCCCCGCGATCTCCATGCTAGGTACCTGCTTGCGTCTCTAGGTTATATATGTGACGCCTCGTCCAACTGTCTGTAAAATTGTCTCAACCTATTCACTCCACCAATAATGAAAAAACGGAAAAAGAAGAGTAAGTCTTTACAGCGGTTGCACTCCCTCTCTAACAAAGTGCACCTCACAAACATCCGAGTTCTGCACTGTAATCTCAATGCAGTCCACATCCACTTTGAGACTGACAAGCTGCACATACTCTTCTTGACTGAGACGCAGATCAGATGTCCTCTAGGGGTGGCGTATCTCGACTACCCTGGGTAGACATTGAAGCATAATTTTCACTAGCGCGCTTGAATTTGTGTGTATGTCCGCAATGACATCTGCTGTCTTCGTCACCTTGAAGGCCCCAATTTCTCTACGATCTGGGTATTGATAGACAGGAATGTAAATAATAATGTGACTAAATTTGTTCCCTACTGCACAGTACGGTTTTTCTGGTTTGTCTGTCATCAAGACCGACCACAATGGGCGGGAGGTGTGGAATTTTGCCTTGTCACTGGGGCTCTCCCATATGGTACAACAAGCGACTAGGGTACCCGATGTGAATGGATACACAGCCAACTGTCTCGACCTTCTTCTGATGACTGATCCGGACAGGTACGATGCTCAGGTTACCTCACCTTTGGGAACTTCTAACCACTATGGTGAAATCTGTTTCGTTATATTCCCCACCTAACTACTATTTCCAAGGTGTGCGGTGAATGTGGCGATACAAGTTGAGGTGACGCAATATTTCTTCGCATCTTATCCTTAGCGGCAGGTCTGCTTCACGTTTGAAGATCCGTTGAGCTGCGCGGATGGAATTACTGATGGGATACGTCAAGCGATGGAGTGTTTTCTCCCCTTTGCAGAAGTCTCGTTCGGTTCAACGCGGAGTGCGCTTGTGCTGAAAAACACAAGCATATGTCGTACTTATTCTAGGTCGATGGTCGAGACCACAAAGCTCCGGATATTAGCCATGAGAAGAGAGCCTTTAACCGAGCCGCCAATTCCTGCAAAAAGGCATTATGGCAAGCCAGTTTCGACCGCAATAAACGCATCGGTGCAAAGCTCTCTGTCAAACCTTCTGGCAGTAGAGCTTTTTGGTCTCTTGCCAAAGCGGTCGAGACAAACTTCTGCCTGTCTACACTGCCTCCCCTGGAAAAAACAGATGATTCACTGGCGCATGCGGCTAAGAAGTAAGCGAACTTATTTGCTTCTCTTTTTGCTTGCTATTCGCGTCTGGACATTAGCAACAGTGTATCATCTCAATTACCTCACTTCGGTACCTCTATATCACCAACAGTCCGTTCAGTTCAGTCAGTTCCGTATCACCAACAAGGAGGTTCTTAAAACCTTGCCATGTAAAGAAGAGTCTATACGTGAACAAAGCTAGTGGACTGATGGTATATCAGCTATAGTTCTAAAGGTCTGTGCCTCTGAGTTGTCTCCTGTGTTGACGTGAAAAGGGCAGCCGTGCCGATTCTGCCAAAAATCGCCCAATTTGAATTATCTCCATACTCTGCAAGATTGTGGAGAGTATATTGAACGCACACCTCATGGCATACCTAGAGCAAAATGATCTCCTCAGTGATTGCCAGTACGGGTTTCGCCGAAATCGATCAACAAAAGGTCCCCAACCTTGTAGCGTATGCCACTCACATATGTGGCGAAGTGCTCGAGAACAGTGTGGAAGCACTTGCATTTCCCTTGATCTCTCGAAGGCCTTTGACAGGGTTTGACATGCCTTTTGGGCAAGCTTTCAGCGTACGGCTTATCCCCTGGCTTGATAGACTGGGTGAAGGGCTTTCTGAGTGAACGATCTCTCCGGTTCGTCATCGATGATTGTTCGTCCAGTCCTATCGCGACAATACAGCCCAGTTGTGGAGAGCTACCAGCCGAATGCCCGAACCAGTCGGGATCAAACCCAGTCCGAAAGAGAAGCTATGGTTGAGCGTGCGAATCTCTCACTGCAAGCAGTCTCCAAATCTCGTGTGACTTAATGCCTCCAAAACAAGCGTCTCTTTACAACGCTTAAAGGAGCTCGGTCACCCTTAGTCCTACTTTCCGGAGTGTATCCTTGGAGTACACTGACTGCCTTCAGTTGTTAGATGTTGAATTTTCTCCGAACCTCAACTATGAGCGGTTCATTGAGTCCAAGGCCAAAGCAGCTGCAAGGAAACTAAGTGTCCTTGCAAGGGTGCGGCGGTACTTCACGCCGGGGCAGCTTCTTACCTTATATAATTATTTATAGCGCAAGTCCGGTCGTGCATAGAATACTGTTGTCACATATAGGCTGGTGCTGCAAAATGCAATCTAGCATCGTTGAACTTAGTGGGGAAACTTGCTAAAATGCTCATTGATAACCCTGATTTTTTTGAAACCAATCTTGTCAGCCTCGAGCACAGGCACAGAGTAGCTCTCTAACTCTCGGCATTCTATAGGATGCATTTCGGTGAGTATGCGCAGGAATTACATGCTATAATACCTCCCTCTCCTTTCGGCCATCGGACAATCAAACGGTTTGCTTCGTCTTTTGTAATGCGTATAGTAAAGAAGTGTAGTAATTTGCCGGCCGTCTATCTTTCCGTCCAAATACAATCTGGACGGCTTCAAGGCATGAGTGAATAGGCTTCTGCTACGCCAAGACAGTGTGATTTACTATCTCGGGAAGAGATTATCTAAGTTATTTCTTTTACAAATGTTGGCAGTAGACAAGCAATTCGTTGTTGTTGCAGGATACATAGGCTGCACTAAAAGTATCGGGAATGGAATATTTCCACTGTTCCTGTCATATTAAAATCTTTTTAATTGAAAAGTCCTTGATTTTTTAAAATTGAATACCATTTATTTATTTAAAAAAAAAGATTCTCGGTCTTGTCACAAGGTTTTGTCAAACTTGTTTAGTCGTTGAGAAAATCGAATTGACTCGAGAAAATTCAAGAGCGATGATTTATTATGACTTTCGAAGTGGTTTAACACAAAAACAGTGCCTTTTTTGTTTGAATGTTTTTGAACAAAGAAGGCACAAAGGCAAAGATGGATTTATCGAATTTTCTATGAATCCATATTTAATATATTCTGCACTATTTTATCGTCGCTTAAATACTTGTTTAATAATTGCGCGCGAAACCACTAATGAAAATATAAAAATTATTGCGAGCTTTTATATAGGATTTAAATACAGCACGCACAGACAGGAATAGGACAAACATGCACAAACTCGTTTATCCCTTTCGACGCTCAATCGTACTGAGCAAGTTAAGACAAGTATCGATGAACCAGCCTATTGCTACCGGATTGCACTAATAGCGTTATTTAACAAAAACTTGTTACAACTTGATCGCGTATGGCCTACGGGCTATCCTACGAAATCTATGTTAAGTGTTTCTAGTTTATATGACATCATATTGGGCAGAAATATAAGCTAATTATTCGATATTGAGTAGTAGGTAGTTTTTAATTTTAATAAATTTTGAAAATATAAAGTATTTAAATGAAATTATAAAGGAATCATCGCCCCCCCTAAACCACGTCAACGACCCCTTTTTTTCTGGGCCCCTTAACGGTCCACTATAAGTCTCCAACGCCCACAAGTGGGCGTTATCGCCCACTTTGAGAAAGAATGATCTAGGGCTACATCACCACTTAACACCAGGTGGGATTGTGGTCAAGCACTGGCTTATAATAAGTTTAAAAAAGCAGCGGTCCTAATATAGAACCTTGGGGTCTTCCAAAAGTTATTAATTTTGGTTAACTAGAGCCAATCTTTACAACTTGATATCTATTGGATAAATATGTTGCAAAAAGACCTTTTTTCAGGTCTATCAAAATACCTAGTGCTATTTGTTATTTACCTATGCCAACTTTGATTTTTGTGACTAATTCTATTATGGCCGAAAGAGTATTCAAGTTTAGTCTAAAGCCGTATTGTCATCGTATAATATTTTATTAGAATTTAAATAGCTTGCAAGACAACTTCGAAACACGTTCGGAAACTTTAGATAGTACTGTTGATACTGAGATTGGTCTGTAATTTTCGGGATTTCATTTAGTTCCTGTTTTATATATCGGAGTTAATTTGGCCACTTTTAAACTCTCGGGAAATATGCTTTGTTCAAATCAGTTATTGATGCACTTTGCAAGCTCATCATCAATTATGTTCTCGATGCATTTAATAGATTTTGTACTTACCCCATCTAACCCAGCAAACTATTATTAAGATTTATTGACGATAAGACGAATAAGATTGATGGATGAGAGACATATTGGGTATATGTGTAATAAATACTATGATGTATGAAGGAGATCGGAGTCCGACCCCCCCCCCCCCCCCCCCGCAGCCCTCGAAGTCTGCGGTAGTACCGTACCGGCTTTGCTTGTGTACCGGTACACCCGTTTAGGAGTGTCACGTACACGGAATTAGTTACACGCTTTTGGTGTTCACCTAGCAACATGATATTACTCGATATTATTTTGAAATATTGGGAAAGATATACAATCCTTAAGACGCTTTAAGTAAAATTGAATTCTAATAACCATGTGATTGCTTTCACCACGATTTTTAATTGAATTATATGTAAGGATGAGAATTCATTATATCATTAAATTCAACAAAATATGATTAAAAACCCAATAATAAATGTCGTTAATATTTGTCGGTTGCACATCTGGTCGAGGCGGTTGAATAAACAGAATCAACATATAATTTGAACCTGTTTTGTTTATTGTGTTCAACCCCCAATCAAATATTTTAAGCGGAATACCTGATATACTGCTATATAGGTAAAATATAGTAAACTTAGGTAGGTAATTACTACTAAATAATTTATATTAAAACTCCCGAACTACGCACGTAGCTACGCGCACCAGGGATTTCAGGATTTCGACAACAGCGCTTCCTACCGGATCCAATTGTGAGTCTAAGCCATCCAGAAACTCACTTAAACTCACACAAAGAATTTCATCAAAATTGGTCTAGCTGTTTGCTAGGAGTTCAGTGATAAACACTCGTACAGAAGAATTATATATAAAGAAGTTCGCCGTTTGCCGCACCATGAACTACTTGCAACCGGGTACATCGTGTTTTAGCCACGAGTAAATCGAATATACACCATTGAAAACCGTTGAAGCGGGCTATCGCCGGACTGACCCGAGTGAAACACAATTTCCATAAAAACTTCAAAACCGCCGTCATAAGGTCTAAAGTTGCGTTGCGCCCGCGACGATTAAGACCGCTTAGAATCTTAAAACATTTAAAAAAAATTATTGATTTTAGTAATCAAAATAATGAGCAAGTAAATTACGAATATTGATGTTATGAATGTATTTGAGTGCAAATTTTATTATCAAAATTTCGTTGTAATTTTAACTATAGTGATTTTTTAGAGGTGTTTTCAAAAATAATTATGATCGAATCAAAATTTTACATTCAAGATAAAGACATGAATTTACCTATATCAAAATTCCAGTTTCGTTAATCGTGTCATACTCCTATACCTATTCGATGAAAGGAGGTGCATTTTTTGGCGGTATCGCCTTAACCAATAAATGTGTACTCAGTTTTAGTAATTGTTTTTAAATACATTGAGCAATTCAAATATTTTTTTTATTTTTCTTTCACTTTTATTTGTTTCTACATTCTCAGCCGATAGTTCGCGCTTAAACTTAAGCTTAGACGGCTTATTATGAAACAAGATAACATTAGCTTACGTTTGAAACTAAGCTTAAATTTAGCCGGCTTATCATGAACTTATTACGTGAACATTAGTCTTTACATATATATTACAACAGCTGCTGTTAAATAAAATGTCTTGTATTCAATGTAATGTGTATTTATAGTATCTTGCCTTGGAGTATAATGTTAACGATAACCCTTTTCTCGTAAACATAATACAATGAGACGTTTACAGTACATATAAGATACTATATTTTATTATCACACATTATATCTAATTCTAAGCATCGTAGGTACATGACAAAGTAATCATAAAACGACCAAAGGTCGTTGTAGAAGTTATGTAAAATTAGTTTTATCGCTTCAAAAAGGATAGGTTCTATAAAAATAACCACTTATAAATTTTAGATGCTTAATACTTACAAAACATATTAAGTATTAACATAGGTAATAAAAATAATTACAGAAGTAAACATTACTTATCTGGTTCTTGTGGGGTGGGGTGTAAGCGAATATACATATTATGCATAAGATGGCGCCACTGCTGGTATTTATTATTTATATCGAAGCCTAAATCACGCTTTCAAAGTTTTGGAATACTGCGGTATATATAGAGTAACTCTAAACGAACAAAGCAATTCAAACCATGGTCACTTAAAAGAAGCTAATTGAAAGTTATTTATTGCAAATTACAGAGATTAGGGAATAGATATTATGTAGTTTTTAAATAAAAACATTTCCTTATGTTTTTTTAAAATGTACGAATTAATACTGACCCTAGTTGATAGCGCCCTCTAGTGTATTTTTCGGTAATTTATAATCTCAACGCTACCTATGACAGCGTAGAAGAAACTTCCTCGTTTCGTCACCTAATAATTTGTCAGTGTCTTATCTATGCCCTATATAGTATATTATCTATGGGCTCTACTGAGGTCTGAGGCTGAGCTAGTCGTCGAACCGGTTGGAATGTGAAGGGGGATGTCAGGCGATTCGGCATCAGCAACATAGCGTTTGACCTTGAGGTTCACGCTGCTTATATCACAGAAAACCAGTTCCGTTATTTTCTAGCCACATCTCGTATAATAAATAGAAAAATAATAATTAAAAATTTTGTACAGCCAACTTCAATATAAATTATTAAGAATAACTCAAAAACTATTGGTCACACCTTGATCAAATTTATATGGGACCACATGTGAAGTATCAGCTTTCAAAAAAAAAAAAAGTATTGAAATTGGAATCGAAATAGAAATGGTTTTACACAGTAAAAAGTTATGAGGTAACACACATAAAATAAAAACATACAATCGAATTGATTACCATCTCCTTTTTGAAGTCGGCAGAAAAGAAAAGCACGTTTTAAAATTAGTTCTTATAACAAACATAGATTCTAATATGATTTGGAAAAAAATCGCCTTTTAAAATTTTGGCTTCTTAGGCCCTAGTAGTACATATACGAGTAATGAACGATGTAAAAATGATTAGCAAAGTAATTTTTAACAACTTTAACATTATTAACATTGTCTTAAATGTGATTAACATGGTTAGGTTTGATTAGGTTAGGTTATATCAAATTTTCCAACAGTTACGTAGAAATATTCATAATGACCATACAATGTGATAAATAATGAAGTTTAAATCAGTATTAATTACATAGCCCGATTGGACTTGGCATTATTCATGTTTCCCGGGCATTATGAATAATGCCCAATTAATCACTTGGTCCATAACATTTACTATGCTATAATATGAAGTAAATTAGAATAGAGTGAATAGACTACAACTAAGTCTTACAGGGTTTTCTATGATCAGGGGCCATCATTCTTCAGCACCATAAGGTTCCTTATGAACCCGCCCCTGGACTAAGATAATAGGTAATTTTATCATCAATTTTATAGTGCATAGAGTTTTTTTTTATATATAGGTAGGATAGGGTGACAAACGAGCACACAGCCCACCTGATGGTAAGTGGTTGCTGTGACCCATAGACATCTACATTTAACCTCAATAAAGAATCAAAATGCAGATGCGTTGTCGCCCGTGAGGACTAAGATGGAATGCCTCTTTTGCAGTAAAATGGGTCTTCGGTTCTCTACACTCACCATACGAAACACGGCAGTGTTAAGCTGCTATTTTACGCTGGTATTCTGTAAGAGCATGGTCCTTCCCCGGTCGAGCCGACCCATTCGTGCTACAACTATACTACTAATATAGCTGTAGCATGGCTCTACCACGTATAAAACAGAGTAACAAGTAAAATAACTTTTTTATTCATTAATTACTATTCCTCCCTATCTAAAGGAGAAGTTTAATTTTGTGGGGCTTCCGGGGGAACCTTTACGCTCTTCAAGAAAATTCATTTTAAGTGTGCCAACTCACAATACATCATTTTTCAATAAATCTTTTACTGTCCAGTCTATTAAGCTCTGGAATGCCCTACCTTTGCATATACGTGAGGCACAAACTGTTGTTATCTTTAAGCGATTACTTAAAGAGCATTACTTGTCTCAATCGTTCGGACACCGTTTGGATTAGGCGTGTGTATCTCTTTACGGAAACGACTCACTGATACGAATCACTGAAGTGACACAAAAGATTGGTTCAGTAACAACGTTTCAAATGTATCATTTGTATCTGGAACAGTGAAACATTACTTTGCTCTTTGCTCATTTCGCGCGACGCGTCGCTTGCGAGGCGACTGAGACATGAGCGAGAGAGACAGACTGAGACAATGATTAACTTAACTATTGACTCACGAGTGGCGAGTGAGCGGGCGAAATAATTATAATCCACACAAGTCAGATAGAGATAACAAATAAGAAGTGTATCACTCAACTCGTACGGATTTTCGCTGACGTTATTCATGCACGTAAAAATTACCACTAATGCGCTTATATGTCAAATACTATACGGTCGTTTTTTGTATGTAACGTTTGCATTAACAAGTTGTCATTTTACGTTGATGCGGCACTTGTCAAATTGTTTATATTCATTAGCGCCTGTTTACGAAAACATACTGAGTTATGTTTAGGATTTCTTTGCGTAGTGATTATTGTGACTTTACTTTCTTCCTTTTCATTATAAAGTTTAGAGTTATGATACTTTACGAGTAAATTCTGTGTACATAGACATTGCTGTTTTGTGTAAATGGACATTGTTGTAAATAATGAATTGACATAGTGACATTTTTGTTAAAGTATGAAGGAGAATCGCTTTTATATACAATCTTATTACGGTACACAATAAATAATCTAAGCACTTATATTATTCAGCATTGTTGCCACATAACATTTCACGGATCAGTCAGTAATAAACGCCCGCGACGCAACTTAATGTACCTATTCGGAACATTCTTTCTTTTATATCTTTTGAGTCGATGATACAAATGAGCCAAATAAAATATATCAGTGTTTCGGAACATTTCAGTGATCAAGATGCAAATGTTCCAATCACAAAAACGATACACTTTGCCCACCTCCAGTTTGGATAGATTGTGTGATTATGTACTCGTATTTATTGTATCTATCAGCTTTATATTATTGTTTGAGGAATTTTGTATATATATGTATATTGATATATATGTGTTGTGTGTATATTTAAGTATATATGTTTATATGTATGTATATGTATACATATGTATATATTATATGTTTTACTTTATCTTTTATTATGTGTTAGTAATTCTATTATTTCATGTATTTATTATTTGTATATTTATATTGCACCACCTACCACCTACCTATTCATTGTTTATATTACTTTACACCTTTGGTTGCCTGGAAGAGATCGCTATGTAGCGATAAGGCCGCCAAATTGTACATATTATAATCTGATTTTTTTATGACATTTGTATATTTGTTCGTGGTGTACAATAAAAGTATATTCATTCATTCATTCATTCATTACCGTTACAGTTTAACAAAAGTCCACTGCTGAACATAGGCCTTCTCATAGATTGCCTTATATGGGGAATATTTGCTATATTTGCTGCGCTTAGCAGGCGGTTTATCAACACTAGTGTATTTTCTACCGACTTCCAAAAAGGAGACGGTACGCAATTCGACTGTATTTTGTTTTTTGTTTTTATGTGTGTTACCTCATAACTTTTTACTGGGTGAACCGATTTCGATGATTCTTTTTTTGATCAGACCAATAGTTTTTAAGTTATTCTTAATAACTTATATTGAAGTCGGCTGTACACAATTTTTTATTTTAAATAATTATTTTTCAAGCTCTTAACAGGAAGACGTTCACTGTCTTCTCTCCTTTTACGACATCCATGGTATAATATGGGGTAGTGGTTCCCTAGCGCCGCCGCTACACGGCAACAAATACGGTGAATGAGCTTTTGGAGAAGCCTTTAAGATAACAAATAAATGATAAAACTACTATGATTCTATCTAAAAGGTTGCACAGGTTGAGAATGTTGATTCATGTATAGGGTTCCGTACCCGAAGGGTAGCCAACAACACCCTATTACTAAGCCTCCGCTGTCCGTCTATCTTTTTTTATAGGTTAGGGTGACAAACGAGCACACAGACCACCTGATTGTAAGTGGTTGCTGTGGCCCATAGACATCTACATCTATCCTCGTTTGCACATCAAAATTCAGATGCGTTGTCACCCGTGAGGACTAAGATACTACTAATATAGCGGCAGCATGGCTCTACCACGTATAAAAGACGTCTGTCTGTCAGCGGGATGTATCTCATGATCCGTAATAGGTAGACAGTTGAATTTTTCACATGTGTATTTCTGTTGCCGCTATAACAACAAATAATAAAAATTGAAATTAAAGGAGGTTCCTCTACTAAAAACGTGTTTTACGATGGTACGGACCCTTCATGCGCGAGTTTGACTCGCACTTGACTGGTTTTTATTTTTAGTTACTTCATAACTATTTTTAACTAACAATTTATGTTCCCGTTCTGTAGGCTGAACAAATCTTCAAGAAGATTTGCCCCGGTGAAGAATTTCTCCCTCGTGCCCCCGACCCAGAGGAAATCGTGTTTGAGGATGACGTGACCCATGGACCGGAATTCGAACGTGAACAAGAAGATGAGGCCGACGGCGACACGTCTAAGGAGTAATTTGTATTAGTGTTAAAATGAATGCGTACGATCAGCACGTTACAGCGTGTTCTAGTGTCTCCATGGACCTTCAGACAATTTATTGGAATGTGGAACAAACATTTAAGCGGTATGGCGAATAGAGTCTGTGTCGCGAACATTAACTAGCATGATTATATAATGTTACAGAATAATAATATCATTGAAGTATCAAGTGCGGTTTTTACATTTGTATGCGTCTAGGAAAATGTCTTTAGCTCTTAGTGCTTGAAGATACAGTATAGTGGTATACAGAATTTAAGGAGTGCAGCGTACGAAGAACTTTTGCGAAGGCCATTAGGTCCACGAGCATTTCACTAGGTCAATAATTTTTAGTATTAATATTGATATAGTAGTAACACGCTAGAATGTGCTGAATACATCTAAGGTGTAATCTCAATAAGATTTATACGCTTCGGTCGCTTCACTTTTGCATTCCGACTGGTGCGTTTTGGTAAATTAGATTTAATTCAACTCTTTATTAATTCCAATAGTATAAAAATAAATAAACTTGTTCGAGGCTAAAGGATTATAAATAATTTTCGTAATCATCGCCAACTAATATTTGTAGTATTTCCGAAATAATATATCTAATGAATTTCAGTTAAACCGTTAAGTTTCAATTGAAACTAATAACAGCTAGGTTATCTTGATATATATCAACAAGATAGACTTGTAGCTAATTGAATCCGCTGGAGTATTTTATATCCATTATTCAGAATTGTAGAGACTGAATATTGAGTTTAGTATTATGTATACCAACTGGTAGAGAACTGATTTTATTATAGGTATTTATTATGCCGCACTCTCTGATCGCTCATATTATAGCAGTTTGAATAATATGCATTTAAGAAATTACTCATTTTACAATCATTCAATGGTAGTTGCCCAATAGTGAGGATTGTGCAATTTTTAGATGAGGACGCAGTTTTGAAAACGATAAGTGTAATGTTTTTGGGCGCACCAGTCAAAAGCATAGATAGTAGCACGTTTTGTTTTTTTTTAATAGTTTAAGTTATTTAGCACCTATAAAAATATATTTATTATGAAATGTGCATAAATACGCTTGTGCATATAAAATTCCATTAAATTGTGATTATTAGAAAATTAAAGTATCGTTTTAATTTACTCACCACCCTTCAACTTCTTTGTTATAAATAGATCTTTTATTGTATAACAGTGTGAAGCCTTACTGTAATGTACGACCTCGTCTAAAATAATCCTCTTAATTAAATTACAATGAACTATAATAAAGTAGGTCTGTTAGTAGTTTAATGAGGAAGGTCTAAAAATGTATAGCTCAAGTTTCACAGACTGGTGTTTGTGCGCTGCATTACTTATGTGCCTGCCCATTGTGTGGTCAATACAATTTAGGAAAAACTATATATCCAATAGTAGACTTACAACATAAGACTTGTGATATATTCATTCCATCATCACCAGAATAGCCTGTAATAGTCCACCGCTGAACATAGGGCTCCACCATAAATTGCCTCTTAGATTTTGCCATAGTTACGACACTTAGCATGCTGGGTGGCAACCGCAGTTTTTTTTTATTATTTTGTGTTGTATTTAGGAAGATGCTGTTGCCCATCTCGAGGCATGCGGACTGACGATCGCAATATCAGCCATCTCGCACCTTTGACGCTGTATCCGGTTCTCTATACTCACCTTATGAAACAGTAGCATTAAAACTGCTATTTTACTCTGGTATTCATATACCTAGTGTTTCGCTTAATTACACTCTAAGACCAAGTGTGTATTTCCGTTAGTCACCTTTTACGACACCCACAGGACAAAATGGGCTGATATCTGATAGATTATTTTACGTCTCCACCGTTAGATCAGTTATACACTGAAGAATATATATATATATAATTTTTTTCAAACAAGGTTGACAAGGGAGCACACAGTTCACCTCATGGCTGTGACCCATAGACATCTGCATCTATCCTTGATTAATAAACAAAATGCAGATGCGATGTTACTCCTAAGGATTAAGATGGAATGCTTTTTTTATAGAATAATGGTGACAAGTGAGCACCCAGTCCACATGATAGCTGTGACGCATAAACATCTACATCTATCCTTGAATTGAAACTTTTTTATTCAGATTACAAATAATACTTATTGAAAGTCACTCTTGTTTAATTACCAATGGTTCGGAAAAAACCTCTGCCCTGGGTAGAACCAGTATGAAACCCAACGGGACACAATTAACAACACAAAACAAATATATATATATATATATACCTAGTCAGGTCATAAGTATTGTCACACAGTAAAAACTTTTCTTTTAGAATGCTGGCCACAAAAAAGTTTATTGAATTCGAATTTCGAATTTTTCATGAAAATAAAACTGTATACTTTTTAGAATTTTACTCATTTTTAAATATGGAGTGGAAGCTTAAAGAAGACCGTGTTGCAGTTATTGCGTTGCATCGTTGCGGTTACGCGCCAATTCAAATTTTTGACATACTGAAAAATTTGATTATAACCAAAAGATTCGTTTATCGTACCATCAAACGATACAATGAAGACTCTAGTGTACATGACAGGTCAAGAAGTGGTCGCCCTCGGTCTGTTAGGACTCCAGCAGTGATAAAAGCTGTGAAGGCGCGAATTCAAAGAAATCCCAAACGTAAGCAGAAACTGTTGGCCCTTCAGATGAGGTTAAGCAGAACCACGGTGAAAAGGGTGTTAAATGAATACTTACGGCTTCGGGCATATCGAAGAAAGACAGGACATCATTTGAATGCTCGTTTAATGGACCTGAGACTGAAGAGATGCCGCTCTTTGTTGAAGCGGTACGCGGGAAAAAAATCGGGAAATCCTTTTTTCGGATGAAAAAATTTTTACCGTAGAAGAGAGCTACAACAAACAAAATGATAAGGTGTACGCAGTAGTGAAGAAGCGAGCAACCGTATTCCGCGTGTCCAACGAGGTCATTTTCCATCCTCGCTCATGGTATGGTTGGGAGTTTCTTATTGGGGCTTAACAGAGGTACATTTTTGTGAGAAAGGTGTAAAAACGAATGCAGTTGTGTATCAAAATACAGTCCTGACGAACCTTGTGGAACCTGTTTCTCATACCATGTTCAATAACAGGCACTGGGTATTCCAACATGATTCGGCGCCAGCTCATAGAGCGAAGAACACACAAGACTGGCTGGCGGCGCGTGAAATCGACTTCATCCGGCACGAAGACTGGCCCTCCTCCAGTCCAGATTTGAATCCGTTAGATTACAAGATATGGCAACACTTGGAGGAAAAGGCGTGCTCAAAGCCTCATCCCAATTTGGAGTCACTCAAGACATCCTTGATTACGGCAGCCGCCGATATTAACATGGACCTCGTTCGTGCTGCGATAGACGACTGGCCGCGCAGATTGAAGGCCTGTATTCAAAATCACAGAGGTCATTTTGAATAAACTTTAGTGTCATAAGAATCTATGTTTTGTTAAGTTCATTTTGGTATATAAATGGTTACATAATGAATAAACTTGTTTCAATTATTTTATATTAAAGATGTGACAGAATTTATGACCTGACTAGGTATATATATAGTGATTACCTCATTCCCTGAGGTTATTATCATCCATAAATTCCATAATATAATAAACCTTTTTATATTACAAATTTTGTATATTTGCTGGGATTTTGTTGTTAAAACATATACATAGCCCCAAGAATGAATTACTGACTCTGTGGAGTCGAGTAACTGGTACTACAACTAGTTTGTCTGTTCCTAGTATATACAGAATATCACATTTTTGAAAAACTACTTTTATTTTTGTATACATAGATTATATTTTCATAAATGTTTGGAGAGGCCAATATTAATTTCCTTAAAATTATGTCTGAGAGAGATTAGGTTTTAAATAATAGATTGCCCTTATCTCCCTCTTCTGTAAAACAAATATAATTTCAGTGTCAGTTGCTGCGAGACTTGAATTAAGAACAAATATGCAGATGCAATGTCACCCATGAGGATTGAGATTGAATGCTATTTTTTATAGAATAAGGATGACAAATGAGTACACAGTCCACTTTTTGGCAAGATGCTATAGCCTATAGACATTTATATCTATACTCAAGGATCAAAATGCAGATGCACAACCCCTCGTGCTTCTCTACACTCAATACGAAACAAAGCAGTATTAAGCTGCTGTTTTACACTGGTATTCTTGTGAGAGTGGATTTTTATATGCACTTATGTCGAGATTTGAATAAAATACAGTATTTGAATTTCAATTTTATTTTCAGTTAGATATCACACATCCTGCTTCATTATGCATTAAAAACATCAAATACATACACATAAAAGCTTTGTTTCTTGGTATATTGGAATTTTTCAGAGAATATTTAGTTTACAGTTCTGCTTACAACTATTTAAACCTATATACAAATACTCAGTATATTGAATACCATTATATATACACAGCGTTACAAATGGATATCACATTGAAATTAAAGGATTTTTAAGTGACCTGAAAATTAGACATTTTTAATTATTAAAATAATCTTTTCTCATAAGAAAATAGACCGTGAACATTTCCTTCCAACTGTGCAGAGTATGTCCTCTTCATAAAACGCAAATCCCCTGAGTAGCTCATTTCCCGAAGTATAGCAAGGGAAGGCGCACCAAGATCTTGGCAGCTGTGTTGCATACCCGTTTGCAAATAAGGCAAGAATCTTAACACAGACCCTTTATCAACTATGCTCCCGCTAACTCCCTGTGCCACCCTATGCTTATCAGATTCTTTATGAAAATATCTGCTCATAGCAGATCCCTTACCATCTTTGTTCTCCATAGCTTCTAAACTGCCCATGCCACGGTACTTTTTAAGCCTCACACCATCAGAGAAAAAGTATTCTCCTGGAGCTTCCGAAGTGCCAGCAAGAAGAGATCCCATCATCACTGTAGACGCTCCTAATGCAAGTGATTTCACAATATGACCCACTGACTGAATACCTCCATCAGCTATAACAGGAACATTAAACTGCCGAGCATATGAAGCAACTTGATAAACAGCTGTAGCTTGTGGGCAACCACAGGCCATGACTTCTTGAGTTATGCAAATTGACCCACTTCCCATTCCTACCCTTAGAGCATCTACACCAGCTTCAATGAGATTCTTGGCTTGCATTCTTGTGACTACATTTCCACCTATAACTTCTATTCCTGGGTAATTTGCTTTGATGTATTTAACCATCTCAATCTGATAAACTGAATTACCTTGAGAAGAGTCCAAGACAATAACATCAACTCCATTATCAACAAGTAACTTCAGACGTTCTTTATCTGCTTCCCGAGTACCAATAGCTGCACCCACCAGTAGTTGCTTATTAGAGTCCTTAGAGGCGTTAGGATAGCTTCGTGCCTTTTTTAGATCTGTTCTTGCAATTAAAGCTACAAGTTCTCCTGCACTATTGATAATGGGAAGTTTACCTTTCTTACTTTTCTCAAGTATATAATTTGCATCTTGAAGTGTTACTCCAGATTGGGCTGTTATCATTTCATCTATTGGGGTCATAACTTCTTTTAAACTCAGTTGTGGATTCCCCTCCCTGAAGTCAATATCTCTGGATGTGACTATGCCTATAAGCCTTCCACCCAACTTACCATTTTCGGTAATTGGATAGCCTGTAAATCCATTCTTTTTCTTTGCTTCTATTACATCGGCGACAGTATGCTCTGGCCCCATGCAAACGGGGTCACGGATGAAACCATGTTTATATTTCTTAACTTTATGTACCTCGTTAGCTTGATAATCAGGGGTGCAATTATGATGTATAATGCCTATACCCCCACAGAGCGCCATAGCAATTGCCATATCAGCTTCAGTCACAGTATCCATAGGAGTTGAAACCAAAGGAGCTTTGAGTTGAATCTTTTTTGTAAGCGGCGAAGTCAAATCTACTTCTTCAGCGGTGAAATTAATATATCCAGGTAACAGAAGAAAGTCATTGTAAGTTAGACCTTCACTGTTAGCAAAAATCTCTCTGGCGGATAGCCCATCACGTAAATCGCCTTCTGCGTTCAACATGTTTGCGACCTCCAACCACTTGTATTGAACAATCAATTAATACGTTTTATTTATTTAATTTACGTTAAATACGTTTTTATATTAGTTATTTCTTTTCAATGTTATTTTCTGAATATTCTATCTCGTAGGGCACAAGGTTTTGAGGTACACGTGGTACTTGTTTCTCAAATATAATTCACTGATTCGATAAAACTAATATTATGCTTTTGTACTATATATTAATTTGTAAAAAAATAAACTATATAGTAAAAGCGTTATTTATTGGATTTCTTAAAAAAATAAAATTTGGAAACCAGAAACACGCCTAAACGTGAAACCGGCTTTTAAAAATTTCTAAATTAGGCGCAGTGTAGGGATGTTCGATGATCATCGATGTCAAAAGTGAAAACATCGATGTTTTATCATTGATGATGCCACATCGAAACATCGATGTCAATAAACCCATAATCGATTATTGGATACTTGCGAACACCGCGAACTCGTAAAATCAATATCAATTAAATATTGCATCTCCTCTAAAATATTTAAAATTTTGAATAATTCAGAAAGCTTGAACGCATCGATAAATCATTATGGTGTATCAAATTTAACTGTCAAGTGTCACCTATAATGTCACAGTTGTCACTGATTTCATTTTGTTATTGGTGTCGATGTTGGTTGTCTGTTTCTTTGTCGGTTGTTTTTAAAAAAAATCCGAAGACTGGTCTTCAACACGATCCAATGCACGTTTAGAACAATGTTCTTGGTTCTACCTATCTAAAAAAAATTGCAGTGAGATATTTGACCATAATCGTTATATCAACGCCATCTGGGCGGTTATCTACCGACTTCAAAAAAAGGAGGTACTCCATTCGACTGTATGTTCTTTTTTTTTAATGTGTGTTACCTTATAATTTTTTTCTAAATGACCGATTTCAATGATTCTTTTTCTTTCCCATATAAATTTAATCCATATAAGACTGTCCAATAGTTTTTGAGTTATCTTTAATAATTTATAATGAAGTTAGTTGTACAAAACGTTTAGTTTTAAATTATTTTCAATAACTGGCTCTTTATCAACAGAGAAACAGATTGAAAGGTACTTCTTTGTCAAAATTACTATTTCTTCAATCAATCGCCAAAAAATTGGACTATATAACAAATGAACTAGATATTTTTGAACTTCTTCAAATTTTTTTAATTACTGTTTTATACTACATTGTTTATTAATTTATTTTATTCCATTAATTATAAACCATTAACAACATGACAATTTTTTATTCATCTAATTCTAACCTATTAAATACATGTGCAAAAAATATCGATAATGGCCAACATCGATGTTTTGAGTAGGATAAACATCGAACATCGATATTGAGCTATCGATGTCAACATCGATGTTTCTATAACATCGACCATCCCTAGCGCGGAGTAGGCTTGAGCAAAAAATATCGTAATATCGAAATGTCGATGTTTACTCATAAAAATTACCGATATATATCATCGCTATTTTTAAATGCGATATATCGATATTTATTTTAGAGTATCGAATTCGTGGCAGGGGCTGCTAAGAATCTCCGGTGGAGCGTTGGTTGCTACCTACGAGGACTCTTTCTCGAGTAACTTATATATATATAACTTATAACGCACGCACCCTAAGGACTGACGGGAATATCCTGGAGCTGGAAAAAGAGATAGACAAGTTGCGCTGGAATATTATAGGATTATCCGAAGGCCGAAGAGAGGGGAGGACATGGTAATCCTCGAATCCAGCAACTTGTTTTGTCACCGGGAAGGCGACCATCTGTCTCAAGTAGGTGTCGGATTTATAGTCCACAAGTCTCTCGTTAACAACCGATGGTGAAGAAAGGTTCTCGAGTGGCAGCCTCGTACCGGCAGGCAAAGTGTAGGGCATCCCCCCACTAGATGGAGTGACGACCTGGCAAGACATGCAGGAAGTCGATGGATGCAGGTGTCATAGGACCGTGCTTTGTGGCATTCTTTGAGGGAGGCCTATGTTTAGCAGTGGACTTGTGAAGGGCTGTAATGATGATGATAATGATAATGATGATCGAATTCGTATCGATGTTCTTTATGTATTAATGGACTAAACATGAAACAACAAAAAGAGCTACAAAAGCATTCATGCGTGGTGATCGTTTTTTTGAAATTTTGGGCCTTATCCTTACTTCATATTACGATATATCGATATTTATCAGGCGATATATATCGATACTGTTTAAAAATATCGATTTGATATATATCAATATATGTTATCCCTCTCCCATCCCTAGCGCAGTGCTGCCATCGCAAAAATTTGAATTGCCGTTTGTCACAGCCAGGTTTGCTGTATTTTAAGGAAAAAATAATAAATTGCCGTATTTTTAATTAATTATTTTTAAAATGACTCTTTGTCATTTGTTTCTTCCCCGTAAAGATTTCTTATCATTTCTATCACTTCAGATTCATGTTTATTTAGTGATTTTTTGTCTTTGCTCCTCATTTTTTACAAACTACTAAACTATACTACTAAATATTTTATTTCTATATAGCTTTCTAATTCTATAGTAAATGTTAAATGTAATAAAGTTTCCTTTTTTTAATAATCTAATAGAAATTACTCACATGACATATACAATCTTGCACACGTTTTAATATAATACCATAAATACTAATTATTTCGAAATTGAAATCAAAATCAAAATATTCGGGTAATTTTTGCCGATGAGCTGGAAACTTAATTATTTGTTTTTAAATTTTTTAGGATTACAAAATAATTGATTATTTAAAATGTGCTAATATCAACTAATGGATTAAAAGCAATCATTATATCGATAAATCCAAGAAAAGTTCTAGGCTTTACGTTAAAATAGATTAGAAGATGCTGTGATGTGCAGAATTCTATATTCTCGGTAAATTTAAAGAATAAAATTATCAAACAAATAAAATGAATAAAATTTTAAAAGAAAAATATTTATCAAAGTTTATTGAATTTTAAACAACATTTCCATTGACTTTCATCTATTGATGACAAAAAAAATTAACATAGACAGATGAGAACCAGTCAGCCTGATTCTCGTGTCAGTAGTGATCAGGCCAGCCTTTGAAAATAGTCTTTTAGAAGGCACTAACGTTGAAATAATTGAAAACCACTGATTGTTGAGAATAGCAGAATTTTCATTTTAATTTTGAATGAGTGATTGTTGTTGTCGATTGAAACGTTAATCTTTTTTTTTCTACTTGAGGTGAGTCTGGCAAACGACAAAGATATTATTGATCATACAGCCAATGTTATGAATTCAGTTGCACCACGGCGCACCGGGTGCTTTACGCGGCTGCGACGCGTCGACATGAACTCACGGCGACGGTGGCGCGCCGGCGTGGCGCTCATATCTATGTTGGTGCAATCCGAAGGCGATTATAGGATCTCAGTGACGGCACTATATAGAAAGATCGTGTTTGAACTCATTTGAAAGGGCTCATAAAGACCTAGGTGACTGTTATGAACTCACCTTTCTGATGGTTCAATCTGAAGGTGGATGGCACTAGGTAGAATAATCGTGTTTGAACTCATTTGAAAGGGTTAATAAAGACCTAGTTCAATGTGATTATATTACCTTCATGATGGTGGACTAAGAAGGTGGGGTAAAAGATCTCAGTTATGCCACTACGAAACACCATCGTGTTTGGGCTCATTTGAAAGGGCTCAAGAACTAACTACACAAATAATATAAATATAATAAATAGTACAAACAGTATTATTACTCACTTTATAATATTTTCAGGCAATTAAAAAGCAGCAAAACTCCCAAGTAGGTACAAAATTATAGATCGACTATATATTTTGCAGGCAATAAAAAACAAGGCAGAACGGAAAAAGCATAACCAACTAAATACAACCAGAAGACGAAAATATCTGCGTACTTCAAGAAAACCTACAAGAACCATTAACACCAATTCCTATAAATGACCAAGTTACCTGTAGGTAGTCAGTATTTAGAATTCAATGATTTTTGACTGATTTATTATACGAATACTACACATTTAATAAAACAATTTCGGATTTTATTTTGTTTAAATTATTTTAATTCATGATGTTTGGGTGCTTCAACTTTATTTTAGTATGTAACACGTCGAGAGCTCAACTAGATAAACACAAAAAGCTAGGCTATCCTAACTATTTCCGTTACTGAAAACCGATAAGCATTATCTAGTTATCATAAGACCTTCAGAATGTGCCCATGTCCACGGATTTTTTTGGGCTCACCGTAACCGGAGTGCAAGTTAATCAGTGGAGTGTCGCCTGCTCTACAGATAGGTAATTTAATAAACAGATAAAATAAATAACACGTTTATTAAATAAATAAAATTTACCATAATTGATAAAAATATTATAATATCTGACCCATTTCTTAAAAGTGTCTTAATACTGACCTTATCATGAATAAAAATATCTTTTGAAACGTTAATCTATAGGAAAAGATATTTATATATATATATATATACGGAACGGATTTCATTTCTCGATCGAAGGGGCCGCAGCCGTGCGCGTCAGGTTAGCGAGACTTCTATAAATTAAAAATATTATTTCCTATCTATTAACTAGCTATTCCCTGCAACTTCGCCCACTCTTATTACGATTGGATTTCATGGGTTTTAATGTTTTTGCGCGGAACCCTAGTTCTTTTTTTAAATTAAAAGTAGCCTAAGTTCCTCCTTACAATATCAGCTATCTGCCACTGAAAGTCTCGTCAAAATCCGATTTGGAGATTAGCCGGAACAAACAGACAGACAGACAAAAATTTTAAAAATTGTGTTTTTGTTATAAGTACCGTATGTACTCTCATATGTATTTAGTAAAAAACTGTTATTTTGACATTACAAATAGACGCTTCAATTTTATTTATTTGTATAGATATATATTAATAGACAGGAAATGATATTAAATATATTAAATAACATTTAGATATTATTAAATATGATTTAATTTATTTCTATATATATATATATATATATATATATATATATATATATATATATATATAAATATGTATATATACTCGTATATATGATATTTTATAGGAGTCACGCAAACCAAACGCCCACGGCCACGCCCCACGTTTGAACTAGGACTGTTGATAAAATATCGATATTTCGAAAAATCTATTTTATTATTTAGAAATATCGATATTTATTTCTAATATTTTTGGACGTACATGTGTATTGAAATTTAAGTTTGATATTGACATATATTGAATATATATTGAAATTTAAGTTTGATATACGACAGTCGATATATTTTTTAAAATAATTTAATTTTTTATTGTTTCACGAAAATCATTTAATCTACAACACCATCGTAAACTTAAATCCTAATCCTTGATGGACCCATTCTACTATACTTTATTTACACTCTATTATGTTTTTCATTTTTCCCCAGTTTATTAATTTGCTTATTATCTTAAAAAGAAATGTAAGGTTGTATAGTATATCTCTGTGATATTAAAATCACTATAATCAATAAAACTTAGTATTACTTTACTTATTGTGAGTTTTGGCAGGAACTTGACCATCGACGGATGGTTGCTCCTGTTTTATCGTTCAAATAATCGTTTGAAATGGATTTTTATCAAAGTGATGCGATTATGAGTATTAAGTGTCTGCGCATGTGAACTATTAGAGAAAACGACGAAATAAGTGCTTCGATGTTGGTATAGCCTCAAGTTATTTTGATTGCTCAGGCGTCTTATGATTTACTTCCGTGCTATCAGAAACAGCTGATAAATATTTGATTTCTTCAGCTGCATCCGTAGCATCTGAACGAATTACTTCTACAATTAATCTTTTAGTGCCCAATAATCGCAGTATTGAAACAGCTGAACATATAAAACAACGAGTATTTTTGAATATTTACTGAAAAGTATTGGTAAATATAATTGTCTTATTTAAATAAAACAATAATTAAAGTTAAAGTTACAGCGTATATACGTCCCAATGCTGGGCACAAGCCTCTCCTCATTTCTGAGAGGGTTTTAGGGCAAGGAAACGTAGGCCGCGCTGCTCCAATACGTGTTGGCGGCGAACTTCACGTTTTCAAAATTTTTATTTTATTTCTCAGATATGCAGGTTTCCTCACGATGTTTTCCTTCATGGCCGAGCACGTGGTAAATCAGCACTTAAAATTGCAATTAACAATTTAATTGGTGCCGGCGGGAATCGAACCCAGGTTGCTCGCGTACTGTAAAATTTAAAGCAAGCGCCAACTATCTGAGCTACCACGCCTCATTAATAATTACTAAGAACTATAACCTAACATTTCCATACATTTATAATTTAATTTGTTTAATAAATATACTAAATTATAAGCTGTTTAAATCATTTTTAAGCAATAAGCATCGATATATCGCTTATGTTTTCGACACATAAAACGCCGATATTGATATATTTATAATTATCGATATCGATCCGATATTTTAGAAATATCAACAGCCCTAGTTTGAACTGATCAGTTGGAATGATCAATTGAACTGACCGCGTGTGTCGAACTTGTTTTGGATTAAATCCGTTTGAAATGATCAGTTGAACTGATGTCAGTTTAACTGACCATGTGTGGGGACCATAATTCTGCGTAGACAGAGAAATATAGATAGACAAGACATTAGCGTATGTCAGTAAAAGATAACGATAGTTTGCCATAAGTACATTACTACAATTACATGCAATTTAAATTGCCATACTTAGACTTTTACCACCATTGTGTGGCTAATCTAGTTTTTTTTTTATTTTGGTTGTACTATGTAAACGACTAATTTAATTAATTTTCGTTTCTAGGGGGACGTATTTTTTACCATTTGATTGTGCATGAAATGAATGGCTCCGGGATGAGCGTAAAGCGCGAAGAGAAATGAGTTGTAATGAATTTATCTAAGATGTCCTCTCAGAAGCCGCGGCCAATTTACATCATTTAGGACCGGGTTTAGTAAGCTCGTGGGCTTCCGAGTGTTAATTCTATATTTATAGCTCAACACGTAAATGGTATAATTAAATAAATCATAATCAATTCATAGCCCCGAATGCATTCAGTTCGCGCATGTATGATTTTATAGACACAATAAAACAACCATATTGGTTAAGTATAGTTTAATTAAATCATAATTTTTTCAATTTAAAAATTAAATAATATAGTAAAATTGTACTTAGGACTAAAGGGTAAACTAATAACTCCTTTGATATATGTATTGAATAAAAGTTAAAATAACAAATTTCGCGTCTTCTTTTCCAATTTTTTAATTAACTTCTTTTTACGTGGAGTTATCTCAATTTCCGGCGTGGCCATAGGTATATCTTGTGTCTGAAATATAATAAAGGATATTACTGTATTTATAACAAACTAGCTGTTACCTACGGCTTCGTTCGTTTTTTTTTTGGATAAAAACCTATAGCACTCAGGCATACTGTAGCTTCTATTAGTGAAAGAATTATTGATTGAATTGAGATAAGTAATTGCAGAGATGAGCGCGTTCAAACAAACAAACTCTTCAGCTTTATAATATTAGTATAGTATAAATATTTGTATTATATGTATATAGATATTTTTTTATTACTTACGGTAAGTAGTAAATACTTACCGTAAATAATAAATACATATAAAAATATCTATACTGCTTTAAAGATAAAAATGTTTAATTATGTATATAAACGACTACACAATCATCTACAAGAACCGATTTCCATAGCAACTTCTTCTGACGGTAAAGATAGTAGGACCATGAATATCTATCAAGCTGAAAAATATGATTATTATTTTAAATTTGTAACATTTATCACCCAAATAAATAAGTACATATTCTAATATAAAATTATAGGTACTAAATAATTCTTTCCTTCCATATCAACCTCCAAAGTTTCACAGTTAGAGGAACACGGTTGATCTAAAGCCGGTCTGGTCTGAAATTAAAAACAAAAAGGACATGAGCTTGAGATTAACTGCTAATATGATCAATAATTAATAATTTTGTGAATGAAGAGCCTGTACGGAAAGAGAACCGTCGTAGAAATGAGGGCATAGCGGTGCTTAGTTACTGTTCAGTTTACACCGAACACATTATGTACGCGTAGGCATAGTTTAAAGTTTTTATTTAAGTTAGTACTTTTGAAAAAATTATGGAAGAAGTTTTAGTTAAGCTTAATAAACAGAATAAATCTCTTGTAGTGTGTGGAGACTTTAATATCAATCTCCTGGAAACTTCTTCCATCAGTATTAAATTCTGTTCTTTGTTCAAATCCTATAATCTTAATAATTTATTCTTTGAAGCTACACATATTGCAGGGTGTAGTGCAACTTGTATTGATAATATTTTTACAGGTGTTTTACCAATCAACAAATCAATAATACAAAAACTTAGTTCAGATCACTGTGCACAACTGGTTTTGTTACCTTATATGCACAAAAAACAGGTAAATGAGAAAATTGTGTTTGTTCCTATTAATGCAAAACGCCTGGAGAGATTTAGAAGTAATATGTTAAAAATCCTTCCATCCCTTTCTTATAAGAACAATGTAGACTATTTATATAGAGAATTATTTACCTTTATAAACAATGAATTTAATAAAACATTCACTTCTAAAACATTCTCCAGAAACAGTCGCAAGGCATTTAATGAGTGGGCGACAGTAGGAATTCATAAAAGCAGACGAAGGTTATATGACCTTTACCATGAAAGATCGTATAATCTTTCCGATGCTTTTAAAGAATATGTAAAAAATTATTCTAAAATGTTTAAAAGAGTTTGCTCCACAGCCAAATCATTACATATTAGTAACAAAATTAAGACAGCTAAGAATAAAATTAAAATGACGTGGAGTATAATTAACAGCGAAACCGGTAAAGAGAAACCTCGTAATTCAAACTATCAATTAAAAATTAATAATGAATTGACTAAATCAAATCAAGAAGTTGCAGCGGTGTTTGAGAAATATTTCACTGATGTTCCTATCTTGACAACAGAGTCATTGAATGCTTCTCCAACTGTCGCCGAATCATTACTTAAACAGAATGTTAATACCTGTTTAAAAGAATTTAGATTTGAAAAAGTATTACCGCATAATATTGTAAAATACTTCAAAACCATTGATGTAAAGAAAACCGCAGATTTGTGGGGGATTTCCGTTACAGTGATTGCGTCCATAATAGATTTAATTGCACCTCATCTTGCTATTATTTTTAATACTTGTATCGATTCTGGTGTGTTTCCTGATTTAATGAAGTATAGTAAAGTAATACCTTTATTTAAATCTGGTAGTACATTGGACCCCGCTAATTATAGACCTATTTCTGTACTACCAACTCTCAGTAAAATTTTTGAAGAAATAATTTTGGATCAATTGTTAATTTTTTTTAATACAAATAAATTACTTCATAAAAATCAATTTGGTTTTACAAGGGGTCGCTCGACGTCTGACGCCGGTGTTGAGCTTATGAAATATATTTTTAATGCCTGGGAGAATTCACAAGATGCCTTAGGTATTTTCTGTGACCTTTCCAAGGCTTTCGATTGTGTTCATCATGATACATTAATCAGGAAACTACAACATTACGGTGTAAAAAATTTGGCGCTTAAACTGATTACTTCATATTTAAGTAACAGAACTCAAAAAGTCGTCATTAATGGTAAATGTTCCTCCGGATCGGTAGTATCAATGGGCGTTCCTCAGGGCTCGATTCTTGGCCTATTCCTGTTCTTAATCTATATTAATGACTTACCTTATCTTGTAGGGGACAATCACGATATAGTATTATTTGCTGACGATACCTCTTTAATTTTCAAACTGAAACGGCAGTCAATTAAATATGACGATGTAAATAATGCTCTATCGAAACTAGTACATTGGTTTAACGCCAACAATTTGCTCTTAAACGGCAATAAGACAAAATGTATTAAATTTACAATACCTAATGTAAAACATTCGAAAACCAATGTGCTCTTAAATGGGGAGGAGTTGAGTCTTGTGGATACCACTGTTTTTCTCGGTATTACTATTGACGCGAAACTTCAATGGGGCCCCCATATATCTAAATTAGCAAGCAGACTTAGTTCTGCAGCATATGCTGTAAGAAAGATTAGAAGTCTCACAGATGTTGAGACAGCTAGGTTAGTGTATTTTAGTTACTTTCATAGCGTAATGTCTTATGGAATTTTGCTATGGGGTAATGCGACTGATATTGAAGCTATATTTGTTTTGCAAAAGAGAGCCGTACGGGCGATTTATAATCTAAATTGTAAAGAGTCCCTTAGAGAAAAATTTAAAGAAATAAACATATTAACTTTGGCATCGCAATATATTTATGAAAATGTAATGTATGTACATAAAAACATAAATAGCTTTAATAAGAATAAGGATGTTCATACCTTAAACACTAGGAACAAACATAAGCTTGTAATGCCACTTACAAGACTCCACAGAATTAGTAATTCATTTATGGGGCAATGTATACGCTTTTACAACAGAATCCCAGAACATGTTCAAAGTTTGTCAATAAACAAGTTTAAAAGTTTTATTAAAGAAAAACTGTACAAAAAGGGTTATTATAATATCAAGGAATACATGAATGAAAATAACCACTGGGAATAAGGTGATCGCCACCATGCTGGTTCTATGAAAATTCATTTAAAATTGTATAAACAAAATTATTGTTAAGTGAAATTATGTTTAAAAAAAACAGTCCCGCTGGGTTTCTTGCTGGTTCTTCCCAGGACAGAGGTATTTTCCGAACCAGTGGTAAATAAAATAATGACTTTCAATAAGTATTATGTAATAATCCATATTGAATAAAAATCATTCTATTCTATTCTATTCTATTCTATTCTAGTACATTGTACGGACGCCAACATTGTCTCGTGTGTGCTTACATACCTAATATTTGTAAACATTATAACAATAAACATTTTGTGCATAAACAACATTTTACGTAACATTTACATCAAAAGGTGTTGAATACCACAATATTTTTTTGGTCCTTCGAAAGTGAAGTGTGATAGTGTTTTTTCGGTGATAGCGAATAGGTTTGTCTGGCCTTCTAGAAGTGGGTCTCACCAGGCAGATTGAGAAGGCGCATATATCGCTGGAAGTTCATCGTCACACGGACCGCAAACAGGAAGCGATCGATTCACTTAACACCTATCGAATACCTATCAACAACAACACCATGGAAGACTTACAAGCAAATCAACAACAGATGGTTTCTGGTATGGAGCAGCTGCTCAGCAACTTCAAAAAGGACGGTGCCGACTGTAGGACTGCTGCTCATATCAAAAAACGACAGGAGACTTTGAATACTTACTAGCAGGAACTTTACAACCTTCACCTCCAGGTACGTGAGTTGTGTGATGGAAACCATTCCTACATTGTACAGAATCAATACGGACAAGTTCTTGATTTTTATACAATTAACAAAACAATTAAGAAAACTATTAACATAACAATTAACAAAACAAATAACAGTAATAAAAGACAGTTTTGGCAAACATTTAGTTTGCCAAAACTGTCTTTTTATTCACCAACGTAAAGCATGCATTTCTGAGAAGCGATGTCGTTCACGATATTACGATACATGCAACGATGCAACACCATGTTATATGACGCCTTCCGTTGCGCACCCTTATTGATCAGGATTCGCAAGTCTCGATAATACCTGAGAATGCGGCCCAGCGACTAGCACTTCCTAGACGAAACTGCAAAGGTAGTATTTTTAGAGTTGGTGTTAAACCTAATAGATGTAAAGGAGTACTTCACTTAACATGCTCGTCAATGGACGACAAACACGTCTTCGACACGTCAGTATTTATCATGCAAAATCTTATCAAACAATTACCAAATTCAACATTTGCTAAACCTTCGTGGTCATTCTTGAACAATTCAACTAGCTGACCCAGACTTCAACATTATCAGACCGGTGGATTTTCTCTGGGTGCTGACATATATTCGAACATTATATTGCCTGGAATATGCAGAGAAGAAAATCAATCTGTGCCGATTGCCCAACAGACTCGACACGGCTGGATTTTGTGTGAAAGTACAAAAACATACCAATGCAACGTAAGAGCTTTTTGCGGGGATCAAGTTACCGTGGAACGGCTTAGAGATGCTGGGGTCATCGCGCTGGAACGCGGTTGCTCAATCAAAAGCGAAGAATTATCAATCTATAGTCACAAAATATTTACGAGTGAATTGAAAACCGGACCCGAAATTTATACGCCTAAAATAGCCAAATTATCAAGCTCTCTATTCCAGAAACAGGAGAGTTGGAAAAAGACGCCGACAGTTTCCAAGCCAACCTAACCACCTTGAACGAAAACATCAAAAACCTGAAGTCCCAAAATGTGAGCGCTGAAAACATAACATTCCATGACATACATTATTACGACGCGATTTACATCTTGGTGGGAGTGGCTGTGATAGCAGCTATATGCCTTGCCTGCAAACGACTACGACAAAGAAGAAAAACGGCTATCTATCTATATATATATATATATATATATATATATATATATATATACATATACATATATATATACGGCAAGAAGGTCTAAGCTCCGCTCCTGTGGCTGCAGTGGCCGCCCCTAGAGCGCAGCGCGCCGCTGCAGTGCCTGCCCCAAGAACACAACCCGTCGCCACCAGCGCCGAGCGTGCGTCCTCACCCGCGGTCCCGAACGTGCTCAACACTCAAGACCGAGCAACGTCTCCTATATTGCGAACCCTCATTTTTAAACGCCATGAAGAATAATTTTTATACATAACTTTTCTCAAATCATTTTACATTTTTTTTATGTATTTTTAGTTTATCTCCCTTGCTGTGCGGGAAGATGTTAAGTTTACACCGAACACATTATGTACGCGTAGGCATTTTAGTTTAAAGTTTTTATTTAAGTCAGTACATGTACAGACGCCAACATTGTCTCGTGTGTGCTCACATACCTAACATTTATAAATATTATAACAATAAACATTTTGTGCATAAACACTGTTTTAAGTAACATTTACATGAATATCATAACAGTTACCTTTTGATAGGTTAGCAATGCTAATAGCGTGCGAGTTCAATGATAATGTTGTTATTATTATTATTATTATTTCATTTCAACATTTATTTCAATTTAATATTCAAAATACAAACCATGAGAAGCGTAGTTATATTTATGGTTCTATTGATAATAAGCAAATATAAATTTTTGCTGTTGAGGGACTTAATAATTGGTTCAAAATAATCCACTCACACTCAAGCACACATTAAAAATTCATCAAAAATAATGTTGATAATAATTATCAAAGTTATTTGTGATGACAATTAGTTGTGACGATTAAAATTATTTGTGACTTGGTTATTTTGTAACAGTAATTTTCACATCGCAAAGTTAATTGAACGTGTAGAACAAATGAATTAATTTATTTACTTTACCTCGATGAAAAATGAGGGTATCGCACGTGGATTTAAGTGGGTACGATTTAATGCCTGTCGAAAGCAACTTTCCTCAAAATGTCGTGAGCAAATACAGGAGCTACGACTTGGATGCCAGTTAACTCAGCCCGTAGAGTCAATCCACGTATTTCTTGAGAATGGATCATTCGTAAAACTAAAAAATAAAAGAAAATGAAATACTTTTATTGGTAAAAATAATCAAGTGCTGGTATCACCGCAATGCTATTATCCGAATATTGACAAATGACATGAAGTGGCATAGATATGAACCTGACATAAAGTGCTTCAAACATTGGTCGTTTAATATAAAAAACAAGTCATGATTTTATCGCCTTATTACATAAAATTTTCAACAAATTTTGCTTGTTTATGACATAAAATAGTATTGAGTACAATAATCCTCTGATTTACTTGCTGTAATAGATAAAAAATGCTACTTACCGATGAAAGGTTATGTTTGGTTGATTTCGTTCACTACGGCTATTACAGACGTATATTATATTATACAACAATTCACCATCACTGCACACTTAATATTACACTCTGGGATATCACTAAAGATAAAGTCGCAAATAATACAAAATAAAAGAGTTTCACAGTTTTTATCAATGAAAATATTCTGATACAACAACTTGTTTGCCATCAAAGACTGTGGTGGCAAACAACAAAAAACCGATACGCCAATAGAGATAGGAAAAGTATGCTACATCCTGCTCACACATACACATTTTCCATATATGTTTTTTTTAGGATAAGGTGACAAACGAGCACACAGTCCACCTGATGGTAAGTGGTTGCTGTGGCCCATAGACATCTCCATCTATCCTCGTTAGCGAATCAAAATGCAGATTGTCACCCGTGAGGACTAAGATGGAATGCCTCTTTTCCAGTAAAAAGGGTCTCCGGTGCTCTACACTCACCATATGAAACACAGCAGTTTTAAGCTGCTATTTTACGCTGGTATTCTGTGAGAGCGTGGTCCTTCCCCGGTCGAGCCAACCCATTCGTTCTACAAAATATACTACTAATATAGCTGCAGCATGGCTCTACCACGTATAAAACATGGGCTATGTCGTCTTACTTTCGCAATTATTATTATTTTAAGAGCATGTCTATCTCTATTCTCTGTGTACTCTATGCAGTATACTCGTATTCTAAGTCTATGGTAAAAATATGATAAGAAAACGTGGTAAAAAAATCACTTGTATAGGAAGTAGGACCTTTATTCAATTATGAACAGGTTATAATTTTATTGCATTTAATTTTTTTTTTATTTATAGAATAGGGGGCAAACGAGCTTGCGGCTCACCTGATGGTAAGTGACTACCGCCGCCCATGAACAACCGCAACACCAGGGGAATTGCAGATGCGTTGCCGGCCTTTTAGAAAGGTGTAAGCTCTTTTCTTGAAGGTTCCTAAGTCGTATCGGTTCGGAAAATTCGCTGGTGGTAATTGATTCCACAAAGAAGTTGTGCGAGGGAGAAAACTTCTTCTAAATCGCACAGTGGTGGACCGCCAATCATCCAGATGGTACGGATGGTAACGCGAGTTTTGTCGCGACGTGCGATGGTGAAATTGAGCGGCTGGAATTAGTCCGAACAATTCCTCAGAGCACTCCCCGTGATAGATGCGATAAAATACGCAAAGACATGCAACATCTCTACGCAGTGCCAGTGTATCGAGCTGATCGGAAAGAACTCGGTCGTCGACGATTCGAATCGCTCTGCGCTGGATGCGGTCAAGTGGAAGGAGCTGGCACTGGGGTGCCCCGGCCCAGAGATGAGAACAGTATTCCATGTGGGGCCGAACTTGCGCTTTGTTAATTATATTATTGTTCATACACACAGAATATTAAACCATATTTACACTTTTACTATTATAACACTATTATTCTTTAAGGTTCCTGTACACAGTGACCCACGGTGGCCAATTGCCAGCACAGAATACTATTACTCCTACGGACTGCCAGCCACGCGCCACGACCCACGATAAGCCAGCATCGCTCGTTCAGCGACAGGTGTTCACACAATGGTGCGTGACTCATTCCTGCCTGGGGAAACAATCGCAATGGACGTACCATCACAGCCGCGGCTATTTATTTGTATACTGCATACAAGTATTGTATACTGCATACAAGGACAGTGTTTTTATAATAATAATAATAATAAAGATTTTTATTTGTCTCAATTCACACATGGTTGTTAAAAGTGTACAAAAAAGATTATCACAAACTTATCTGTTTCTAGATAGTACTTAGGTAACATAAAAACAATGAGACAAACTGGCCTGTGACTCAGCTATGTGGTGATTTGAGGTCACCGCTGGTATTCTGCCATAACAGACTTTTAAAAAACACAGTATCTTAACCTAATTTTGGCATTGACGTGAAACAACGTAAAGAATAGACTGAAATGTATACTCATATGTGCTATGCAAATCGGCAAATTTATATATGATACCTAAGGGGCTACTCCATGCGAACGGCCTTGAGCATTTGACCGGCGCGCCGCTCGCTACAATATAACGTAGTATTATTTTTTCAACATCAATAAACTATTTTATGGAAATACACATGTATTTTAATTTTTTTATTCGGTATATATTAGTTGCATTATATTAGAATTGTGTATTTTCATATATTATCTAATTATGAAATTTTATAATTAATTATATATTAAAAATGAAGCATTGAAAATTGTGAGTTTAAAAGATACCTATTCACTATAGGTAAATAAATAGATAGCTCGGCTTTTGTACAAATATTTGGTGCAATAAAAAATAAATAAATAAATAGGATGTTTCGCAGATGTGTTTTTGATTATTGTTAATTTTTACGTGTCAAGTATTGAAAAGTAATATACCTACCTACTAATTTTTTAACTGAGCACCTTGTAACTTGGCCTGCTTATTATTTATGCTGGCAGACATTATCCTCACCCCAATGATTGATGAGGATGAAAATCAATTTTATTTCTACATACGTAATTATATTTATTTATACATAAGGGTAACTTTAATAAAGGTAATACAAAAATCAACAAGAAGTATAAGGGTTCAACCTTTCAATTTCAATTGTAAAAAAACATTACCCCCACACTAGGATTTTCTCCTGTGTCGTGGAGGCAGTTTACAAACATAAATTGCACAAGGACAAACATCCAGACCCGGAACAATTATTTGTAGGCCATACAAATACTTGTTCCGTGCGGGAATCGAACCCGCGGCCCCCAGCGCAACAACTGATTGCTAAGCCACTGCTCCACGGAGCCGTCGCCGGGTTATAGCTAAAGTGACCATACATCCCGTTTTGAACGGGACTGTCCTTTTTCTCGGTCACCTGTCCCATTGTCCCCAAACAAAGCTCCGGGACACAAAATTGTCCCGTAACTCGTTGGATGGAAGTATTCAAAGTCAACAATCTTCAACATAATTTTTTTTAATCGAATATATTTTATGTCTACCTGGTACGAATGCTCCGGTAGAAAGAGTATTTTTTTTTATTTTGAATAAATTGTGGACGTCTGAAAGAAACACTTACGGTTCCAGAGTTCTAAAGGCGATGTTGTTAACAAAGATAACAATAAAAAAACTTGAGCAGAATTTGATTTTTATTTAAAATCATCACCAACTTTATTAAAGAAAATTTAATCCACTGACAAATGTTATTAATAATTTAAAAAAATATGTTGCATTTAATAATAACCAATTATAAATAAGTATAAAGTTATAGTTTTTAGAGTATAAATAAACCCATGTCCTGTTTTGAGTTAAAAAATAAATGGCCAGTTTAGTCTTTTTAGTTAAATTTAGTTTTAAAATTTTTTAGTTTAATAGTAAAAAGTAGGTATATTAGTACCTACTTAGATACTTTTTACCGAATTATAAGTATAGATCACCTTATGTACTCAATTATTTTTTGAAAAAGAAGAAAAAACAAGCAATAAATAATATACTATATTTTAGCAAAAAACTATAACTTAGTAATACTAATTATAACTTAAAACATAAATGGAAAACTCATCACTGACTTTTGGGTCCGACCCAGGATTCGAACCCGGGACCTCATGATCAGCAGTTGCACTACTACAACCACTAGACCAACGAGGCATTACTAGATATAGATGCACTCAACCATATCAAATTATTCTTTGTACTATAGACTATAGATTCAATGAAACATTTAATTTAATACCTATATATATATATATATATTTAATTTATTTACTATGTTCAAATAATATTATTGATTATTATGGCGTTTCTTTCTATGCGATGAATGACTATTTATTGATTGTTTATTAGTATTGATCTTGTTTTTTTTTCCAAAAAAAAATCTAGCAGGTCTCGTAACGTGGCGTGTCTCTTTGATTACAGAATATAAATTATCTCTGTACTAAAATAAATGTAAACTCTATTGCTACTTTGCTTGCGTTTTATGTTTTATGAAAAAAAAAATATGTCTTCCCCATAGAGCTAAATACTTTATGTGTAAGTATGTGTAGGTATTATATAAATATATTATACTATACACAATTCCTACAACTACTCTACAACATTTATTCAGTACTATCTGTGGGCGTATCTCGCGTACATAGGTTTTACTTAAAGAATTTGACGTTTAGGTCTTATAAATGATTTATATTATATCATTACTGTATGAATAAGTGGTAACAAAATAAATCAATATGCTCAAAGTTCTAAGTCGTTTATGATAGAGCTTGTGTAAACGACGTTAGAAGTATACTTAACCGGAGCATACAGAAAAAGGTTACGGGGACTACTAACGCGGGAAAAAGCAACATAGAGTTGACCATGTGCAAAACAAATTAGAGGAAGAAGATTTTAATGTAAATATATAGATGACATAATACTTGTTGTCACCTTAAACCTGTGATATTGCTTAGTCCAAAATCATCATCATCATTACATTCCTTCACAAGTCCGCTACTGAACATAGGCCTTCCGAAAGGAATGCCACAAATCACGTCCCCAAGGAATACCACAAAGCACGATCCTGAACCACATGCATTCATTGACTTCTTACACGGCTTACCATGTCGTCACTGCATCTAGTGGGAGATTGCCCTTCACTTTGTCTACCAGTACAAGGCTGCCATTCGAGAACCTTTCTTCCCCATCGGTTGTCAGTTCTTCGAACCATATAGCCGGCCCATTGCCACTTCAGCTGGGCCGTTGGGCTATGTCAGTTACTCTGGTTTTACTGCGAGATATTCTCATTTTTAAGTCTACCACGACGCGAAACCCCGAGCATAGGCTTCTCCATAGAGAGAGACTATACTTAATAAGATATTGTGGTTGGGTGATAATATTGAATTAGCCTTTTATAGTGTAAATTATAATATTTGTCGAAATTTTAATTATGGATTCGAACCTTACATGCTAATGGTGCTTAATTTTTTTATTTGCATTTACTTCAAAGAAAATACACGCAAAAAGCTTCATCGCGCAGTAAAAAACACAACAAATATATGTATATGTAATACGAAAAATTATACCCAAAACAAACAAATAATACTACCTATAAATAACCTAATAAATAATATTATTATCGACTGATATGACGTGAGTTGCGCTGGTCGACGCTCTAACGACACGGGCTTCACGTCGAAGAGCTCAGGGCTCACTGACTTCAGCAAGCCCGTGAGCAGTGAATATGCCCAGATTTTAAAATAATTTCTTAATAAAATCAAATTTTGGTCTTTTGAAAAAAAAATTACTATAGAAATGTTTATTAATAAATTGCCTATCCATTGGTGTAAATCGCAAAATAAAATAATACTTACTTTACGAGGAGATGCATGTTATCAATAATAATTTCACATTTATGTGGTTTCGTTGTAAGGAGATTATATTAATATTTATTCATTTAAAAAAAATTGGATATAGCTTTTATGGAATCAAGATTATGTAGAAATATAATGTGTTTTTTATTTGTTGATATATCTTTTAAATAAAAAGTAGATAGCTCCTAAACACCGCACAAATAACGACTAGCGCGACATTTTGCTCAACCTGCGCCTTAATAACTGCCTCCAATTTTTGTTGTTCGAGTAACCAAACTGCATTTCTTTCTAAATGATTTTGTATTCACGATCTCCTGAAATGGAGGAGGTATATTATTCCAAACTTTGGAGGCAGCATATTTGAAACATTCTTTCGCTTTAACACGCTTATAATTTGGAAATATATATAATTGTTTACCCCTTCGTCTCAAACGTGTTAGTTGACATTTTGGAGATAATTTTTCATATAAATAATGAGGAGATTGCGAATTATTTAATGAGTGTACGAAACAAGCATATTTTAGTTTTATAGTAGTAGTAATCTCCATAAGGTATCTCTGGATGGCCCTGAATCCTTTTAGGCTCTCGGGGGAGAAGCACACCCCCTTCCCGAACGGACGAGCATTCGAAGGGGGGGCACCCTTCGAATGCTCGTCCGTTCGAGGTGCTCAACTTTCTGTTGAGCATCTCGAAGTGCTTCGTCCAGTTCGGGAGGCATTCTGCGACAATAGGTGGGTATCTGCCTTTCTCGGCTTCCTCTGCTGGTTTCGGTGCTTCAGCCACCTTCCTTGGTACTGCCGGGGCTGCTGACAGTTGTGCGTAACTAGTCATGGTGGTTGACCATCGTCCGTTGGTAATCCAGACGGGTTTGTTGGTTGTCCATCCGAGGGGGCTAGCGTAGCATACGTAATGCTACCCCAGCCGTATGATTCCTCCCCTCCTTGCTCATATTCAGTCGCGTTACTACGTCGTTTCGGAGAGATAGGAGAGGTTGGTTTCTTCGGAAATGATGATTTCGGCGGTGAGCTGTAAGTTCTAACTTCAACCGCAGTTAGGGGCTCTTCTTCGTCCGAAGATGATGGTGATGACGAGTTGGAAGACACGACGCATTGTCTTTTCTCGAAGAGAGATGCCTCGGTTTCTGGTGGCGTGTGCCTCCTGGCCGACTTCTTCGCCCGCTGCGGTAGGGGCGACGGTTCGCGTTCGCTCTTGTACTCAGGCGCGGTGAGCGAGAACGCGGCACTCGATGCGGGCTCCTTTGGCGGCGATGTAGGCTTTCTTGATATCTTAGGAATTTGGCTGAAAGAGCTCACGATCCTTGAACGCTCTGGATTCGCGAGGTCCTTAACCAGTAGTAGCCTGTCCAATATCCCCGGCTGATCCGGGGGTTTCCTAACGCGAGGGGGTGGGGAGGCTCCCCCTTCCCCTTGCCGGTCATTAAAGCTGTTACTACTGTTTTGTATTGGTGATTGTAATGCGTGTCCTATCTATTGACACCATGATACCAGCGTGAAGTAGAAATATATTTCTGCATTTCGCCTGGTGAGTGCAGGTAGCCGGAGGCCCAATCCCCCCCCCCCCCCCATCAACATGGTAGCGGAATTAAAAGGAACACTACCCCAGGAGGGTACCAGAATCACTGGAGAATCCCTCGCTAGGCATCCACGCCCAAGCTACCATACTTTATCTAAGCTAAAGAAACTTGCTCGAGGCAAGCGGAGCAAGAAGACAAAGGCAACCCCTGCCACGCTTTCCGTGGATTTCTGCAATATCAGGGGACTTCATTCAAACCTTAACGCCATCCACTACCATCTGGAGATAGCAAAGCCGGCTTTGCTCTTTCTAACCGAGACACAGGTGTCCTCTCCGGTTGATACTTCGTATCTCTCCTACCCGGGGTACAAATTAGAACACTCGTTTGTACCCCGGGCTGGAGTTTGCGTGTACGTCAGAGAGGACATCTGTTTTCGACGCCTCGGCAGTCTTGAAGATACCTGTCCATCATATGGCTACACCTAGACAGCGACGACCATCCTCGCATCTACGAATGCCTCTATAGGTCCCATAGCGGTAATGCTGACACAGACCGACTCATCGACCATGTCCAAATGGCTGCAGACTCCGTGCTACAACAGGTCCCATCCGCAGAGATCGTGATACTCGGTGATTTTAACGCCCACCACGCCGAATAGCTTGGTTCCCGTTTAAAAGATCATGCGTATGACTTTGCCTTGGCATATGGTCTAACACAACTGGTTACTTCGCCTACGCGGATCCCAGATGTGAAGGATCGTGTACCTTCCCTGTTGGACCTTCTGCTGACCTCTCATCCGGACGGATATCAGGTCTCCGTCGATGCCCCTCTGGGCTCTTCGGACCATTGTCTGATCATTGTCGGCCGATTGGGACGAGATGCGGTCTTTTTTTGCATCCTACCCTTGGGGGCGGGTTTGCTTCTCGCCGGATGACCCCTACGTTGTTGCTAACTATGTCGCTGATGTGGTACTTCAGAGAATGGAATTATTTATTCCATCATCTGTGGTGCCTATCGGAGGCAGAAATCAGCCATGGTTTGGTCACTCCTGTAAAATTGCATCAGGCTATAAGCAGGAGTGCTACCGAACCTGGGCTAACGCATCAATGTCCCGGGATGTAAATACCAGCGCTCTTAAAAAGAAGTATAATTCAGCCTCCAGGTCCTTCAAAAGTGTCATTGCCAAGGCAAAGTCAGAGCACATCGGCAGAATTGGCGAGAAACTAGTTCGCTTCCCTTCGGGAACACGTGCATTCTGGTCTCTCGCCAAGGCTGTCCAAGGGAACTTCTGTCAGCGATCTCTGCCATCTCTGCACAGGGTGGACGACTCACTGGCCCATGACGTAAAAGAGAAAGCCGATCTGCTAGGCTCTCGTTTTGCTCCCAACTCGACTCCAGATGACGGGGGGAACACACCGCCGACCATACCGCAGTGTGAGTGCTCCAAGTGCTGTTTACACAGCGTTCGGTGCGTAAAGCACTCTTCTCCCTGGACATCAACAAGTCGAGTGGGCCTGATGAAGTCCCACCTATTGTGCTGAAGACGTGTGCTCCGGAGTTGACATCGGTTTTAACGCGTCTTTTCCGGTACTCCTACTCCCTTGGCGTAGTCCCGAACTCATGGAAGACAGTTTTGGTGTACTCGATCCCTAAAAAAGGCAACCGCTCAGGCCTATCGCTATCACCTCCTTGTTCTCCAAAGTAATGGAAACCATTATTAACAGCCAGCTCATGCGGTACCTTGAGAATCACCAGCTGATTAGTGACCGCCAGTATGGTTTCCGTCGAGGTCGCTCAGCTGGTGATCTTTGTTGCCTAACTCATAGATGGGTGGAGGCAGTGGAGTCCAAGGGGGAGGCGTTGGCCGTTAGTTTGGATATAGCGAAGGCCTTCGATCGGGTTTGACACAAAGCACTTCTTTCGAAGCTGCCTTCCTATGGGCCTCCCGAGGAATTTTGCAATTGGATCACCAGTTTTCTTGCAGATCGGAGCATTAAGGTCGTAGTAGACGGTGCATGCTCTGATTTCAAGGCTATCAACTCTGGTGTTTCACAAGGCTGCGTGCTATCACCAACGCTGTTTCTTCTGCATATCAATGATATGTTGCAAACCAGTAACAATCATTGCTATGCGGACGACAGCACTGGTGATGCTTTAGACACCGGCCGTGCCAATATTTCTCGGGAAAACGTCTCCGAGTACCGCAACAAACTTGTGTCTGAAGTCGAGACTTTGTTGAACAAAGTCTCAGACTGGGGTCGACTAAATCTAGTCCAGTTCAATAACCTTTTTAACGTATACCGCTAAAAAGAACCCCTTTGTCGTATCTACTCAGTTTCAAGGCACTCCCCTTGTTGCCTCAGCCAGTATCGGAATCCTCGATGTCGACATATCGAGTGACGTGCAGTTTCGTGGTCACTTGGAAGGGAAGGCCAAATTGGCCTCTAAAAAGCTTGGCGCGCTCAGCTGAGCGGGACAGTATTTCATGCTGGCACACCGCTTGTAACTTTACAAGGCGCAGGTTCGGCCTCACATGGAATACTGTTCCCATCTCTGGGCAGGGGCTCCCTAGTGCCAGCTCCTTCCACTTGACCGCATCCAGCGCAGACCGGGGCGAATCGTCCACGACCGAGTTCTTTCTGATCAGCTTGACTCAATGGCACTGCGTAGAGATGTTGCATCTCTTTGCGTATTTTATCGCATCTATGACGGGGAGTGCTCTGAGGAATTGTTTGGACTAATTTCAGCCGCTCAATTGCACCATCGCACATTGCGACAAAACTCGCGATACATCCATACCATCTGGATGATTGGCGGTCCACCACTGTGCGATTTAGAAGAAGTTTTCTACCTCGCACAACTTCCTTGTGGAATCGATTACCACCAGCGATTTTTCCGGATCGATACGACTTAGGAACCTTCAAGAAAAAGCCTACTCCTTTTTAAAAGGCCGGCAACGCATCTGCAATTCCCCTGGTGTTGCAGTTGTTCATGGGCGGCGGTAGTCACTTATCATCAGGTGAGCCGCATGCTCGTTTGCCCAATCTCCTATATAAAAAAAAAAACATGTAATATGTATTAAGGCAGACGACAACATTATTTTATTTTAATGTTTTAAAGCAAATTTTGATAAAATATTATGTAGCACATCGATTTCTAATAATTTAATCATCCAAGTTTTCAAATCATCATCGTCATTACAACCTTACACAAGTCCACTACTGAACATCCTCCTCCATAGACTGCCACAAAGCATGGTCCTAAACCACTTTCCTTGTCATGAGTTTTTCATTTATGGTGCACCTATACACATATACGGCGGCAGACATAATTCGAAAAATTCCTTTGAGTAATAGTTCTATGCAAAGACGAATTGATGAAATGGCTGAAAACATTGAAAAGTTATTGTGCGATCATCTGAAGGCTAGTCAATTTTCAATGTAGTTGGATGAGTCCACTTTACCAACTAATGAAGCATTGTTGCTGTCTTACGTGAGGTTATTAAAGATGAAAAAATATGTCAAAAACTATTATTTGCTAGAAATTTAGAGACAGACACAAAAAGGAGAAAACATATTTAAAATACTGGAAACGTTTCTGATGAAAAAGAATTTCCTTGAAGAATATTATATCAGCTGCTACAGATGGTGCTCCAGCTATGATGGGGTCTCAAGAAGGCTCAGATGTGCTTGCTGTACATTGCGTTATATATCGACAACATTTGGTCGCTAGAAATTTAAGTGAACGACTGTTTAAATCATTGCAACATGTCATCAGAGCAGTCAATAAAATCCGAAACAACTTTTTAAATGACAGGTTATATTTAATCAGCTTTGTGTTACTAATGATGAAGATTTCAACTGATTGATCTTTCAAACAGAAGTGGGTTAGCTATCAAAAGGAAATTGTCTGACTCGATTTTACAATCTGTTTGACTCTGTCGTAGAGTTCTTGGAAAACAAAGACACAGAATTGCGAGACAACCTCATCAAATCAAAGAATGAGATCGCACACCTGACAGACCTTTATAAATTGCTTAACGACATGAATCTCCAATTTCAAGGCGATGACTTGAACTTAATTAAAACAAAAAATGTCGTCGCTGCTTTCGTAGCCAAGCTGCTCTTACACAAGAAGAATATCGGCAGACGTGAGTTCCATAATTTTACCAATTTATCAGTATCCTGCAACAACGACGATTTGCTTTTCTACTGCCAACATTTGGAAAATAATTGATTTTCAAATGGGTCGGTAAAAGAAATAAGTTTGATAATCTCTGATTTAGACGCTGTTTGAGTCCCATACAAAACGAACAACCAATCTCTTCACGACACTCATCGACTCAGTAGGAGGCTAGTTCCCTACCAATTTGGTTTCCGAGTGAAACACTCTTCTCCCCAACAAGTTCACCCTGTTGTGGAATATATCGTCAGCGGTTTTTATCCTCGTCGTCATAAGACCATTGCGGTCTTTTTCGACATAGCAAAGGCATTCGATAGAGTCTGGCACGAAGGCCTTATATATATAAACTCTATAAAATAGGCCTCCCTGATCATCTTGTTCGTCTCCTGGCCTCCTACCTGCAGGATCGTACCTTTAGTTTTAGACACGAAGACAAGATCTCCTCTCAGCGTCCCATCAAAGCCGGTGTCCCTCAGGGCTCAGTGCCTGCCCCTCTCCTTATATCCTGTTTACCAACGACATTCCCATCACATCGAAAGGTGTTCAGCTCTCCCTCTCTTCAGACGACACCGCCCTCTATTATGAAAGTATCTCACTACCTTTCATACGGAACAAGATTCAAAAGTCGATTAATGACTTAGGAGCTTGGTTCCAAAAATGGCGTATCGATGTGAACCCGGAGAAGAGCTCCGCCGTTCACTTCGATCATAAACGACACCGCCTCACTACCATTCCGCCAATCCATATGCTAGGGACCCCTGTTCCCTGGCATACGACCGCCAAATATTTAGGTGTCATCCTTGATACGAGGCTCACCTTCGGGCCCCATGTCAAGAGAGTAACTCGCAACACAGGCTTCTATCTGAGTAGGCTCAACAGTATGCAGGGCCGACATAGTAAAATGTCCCTCCGTAACAAGCGAACCCTTTATAAGGTCTGTATATGACCAGTTATGACTTACGCGGGTCCCATATTTGCTCACGCTAACCCCAATATCCTTAACGAACTTCAAATAGTTCAAAACAATTTTTGTCGTCGGGCTACGAACGCACCCTGGTACCTCCGTAACGCCAACCTCCATCGAGACTTAAAACTCCCCACAGTCCAGCAATTTCTAAAAATACTCTCTGAGAACTTCTTCAAAGCCTCAGAGTATCACTCTAATCATCTCATTCGTGAGGCAGCTTCCCACTCCCCTCTAGCTATCGAGTCCGAGGACCGAGAAACTCTCTCACGGATCCCCTAAACAAGGTTTCGGCCGACCTAAACCGCCTCCTGGCGGCTCAGGCCGAATCTTCTCTCCACCCTTAATTTGCCTTAGTTAGGCGGCTCCTCGCCGCCTGCGCCCCCTATTCCCTAAAGTGGGTCGCTTCCGAATCAGCAGAAAGGCCACAAAAGCCAATGCTGTGAGACTGGCATTGTGACTGGTGGTGTTTAGTGGGTAGGCAATTAGGTCTCGGGAGGCTAGTGCTTTCTTTGTCTAAATTGCAACCATCTCTGTTATAAAACATTATTTGTTTACGTATGCTATTCTTATCTAGCCATTATGTATCTTATATCTTATTATAAGAATAAAGTATATTTTTATCCAAAATAAGTATCTAATTTAATACGAGACTTTTATTCGTATTGCATAGCCGATTACTATGTAACACATGACTCTAAATTAATCTATAAACAAACTTTTGTGGAATTAACTCTCGACCGGGGAATCGAACCCTGAGCTGTCGTTTGACAATTATATTGAATCTATTTATTTTTAACGTAGATTACCTTATCATTTGGAATGCCTTATATACTTTAATAGCAATATTTAAACACGAATTTATTTATATTTTTTTATGAAATGAACAATGACAAACTATTTTTTAAACGCGTCGCTAACAATCTCCGCTCTGTGCGTCAGCACCATCATTTGGAAGGTCTTCTCATGATACCTGTATTAGTAATGACGTCAACCATCCTAGTGTGACCGTCTTTTCCTGGTAATGTCCTGCGGATCTTGCCTCGCGGCCGTGTATTACGTGGTAAAGAATGATCTATTATTAAGATAATATCGCCCACTTTTGGTTCTATGAACTTTCCATTGTCGCCCGTTCGAGCTATAATGACTTCAACAAGTCAGGTCCGGTCAATAATGCATCATTCAGACAGCATCCACCGGTCCTTGCGGATGCGTCGAAAAAACTTTTTGCGGATACGTTACCGCGAAATGAGGAAGATACCACGTGGGTGGGGAAATGAATATTTGGTTTGCTTTCTCTGCGTAACCGTTAACCATAAGATTTTCGACTTGCTCTCATATTTCTTTTTTTTTATAGGATAAGGGTGACCAACGAGCACACAGTCCACCTGATGGTAAGTGGTTGCTGCGGCCCATAGACATCTACATCTATCCTCGTTTGCGAATCATAATGCAGATGCGTTGTCACCCGTGAGGACTAAGATGGAATGCCTCATTTCCAGTAAAAAGGGCCTCCGGCCACCTGCACTCACCAAGAGAAACGCAGAGGTAAACCTCTACTTCACGCTGGTTTTCTGTGAGGTCGTGGTACCACCCCAGTTCGAGCCGGCCCATCCATGCGACAGCAGAAGCTGCCGCGTGGCTCTACCACTGTTGCATATTCTTTTTTCAAGGCAAAATCAGAGCACATAGACAGAATTATTAGACGAGAAACTAGTTCGCCTTCCTTCGGGAACCCGTGCATTCTGGTTTCTCGCCAAGGCTGTCCAAGGGAACTTCTGTCAGCAATCTCTGCACAGGGAGGACGACTCACAGGCCCATGCCGCAAAGGAGAAAGCCGATCTGCTAGGCTCTTTCTTTGCGTCCAACTCAACTCCCGATGACGGGGGGAACACACCGCCGACCATCCCGCAGTGTGAGTGCTCCTTGTCGGATGTACGGTTCACATAGCAGTCCTCTCCCTGGACTTCCACACTTGCTGAGGACGTGTGCTCCAGAGTTGGCACCGGTTCTGACGCGTCTTTTCCGGTACTCCTACTCCTTAGGCGTAATACAATACCATATAGTCACCATTATACTAATACTTGAAAATCGAAAACTGAAGTATATATGTACCTATGTATGTATTTACGCTTTATGTCATCTTGATCTGTAGATACATATAAGCATATACTATAATTGAATAAAACTATTTTTTACGGATTTTATCGCGTTTAATTTACTATTTTAATTCCCGACGTTTCGGGTGCTTTAAAGCAATCCATGGTCCGGGGGGGGGGGGGTCTGAGATGTTTGACATCCCGATGTCACAGTTAGTCCGGCTACCTTCAGTTTTTAATATTAATTTTTGGTTCGATTTACGCACAATGAGCTTACAGTATCTTGAAGTCTAGCAGTGGTATGCTTGGGTTTCGATTTAATTTTGTTAACATAGGATCCCAAGCAGATGGCAGCACCCATCCATCTTCTATATTGAAATTAGGATGTTTTTTAATTTCAATAGCCTTGCGTATCATCCTTGGTAGGAATCGGTGTTCTTTTGCGAGGATTAGTGGTTTTTTTTTATAGGAGAGGGGCCAAAGGAGCATGCGGCTCATCTGATGGTAAGTGACTACCGCCGCCCATGAACAACTGCAACACCAGGGAGGGAATTGCAGATGCGTTGCCGGCCTTTTAAAAAGGAGTACGCTCTTTTCTTGAAGGTCCTTAAGTCGTATCGGTCCGGAAAAATAGCTGATGGTAATCGATTCCACAAGGAAGTCGTACGAGGAAGAAAACATATCTAAATCGCACAGTGGTGGACCGCCAATTATCCAGATGGTGTGGATGGTATCGGGAGTTCTGCCGCGATGTGCGTTCGTGAAATTTGGCCGCTGGGATTAATCCGAACAATTCCTCAGAGCACTCCCCATGGTAAATGCGAAAGAAAATGCAAAGGGATGCAACATCTCTTCGCAGTGCCAATGAATCGAGCCGATCATTGGCACTGCGAAGGGCTCGGTCGTCGACGATTCGAGCCGCTCTGCGCTGGAAGCGGTCAAGTGGAAGGAGCTGACACTGGGGAGCCCCTGCCCAGAAATGGAAACAGTATTCCATGTGAGGCCGAACCTGCGCCTTGTAAAGTTGCAGGCGGTGTGCCGGCATGAAATACTGTCCCGCTCTGCTGAGCACGCCAAGCTTTTTAGAGGCCAATTTGGCCTTCTCTTCCAAGTGACCACGAAACTGCACGTCACTCGATATGTCGACTCTGAGGATTCCGATACTGGCTGAGGCAAGACGGGGAGTGCCTTGAAACTGAGGAGATACGACAAAGGGGTTCTTTCTAGCAGTAAACGTGCAAACTTGTGTCTTCTGAAGATTAAACTGGACTAGATTTAGTCGCCCCCAATCCGAGACTTTGTTCAACAAAGACTCGACTTCAGACACAAATTTGTTGCGGTACTCAGCGACGTTTTCCCGAGAAATATTGGCACGGCCGGTGTATAGAGCATCAACAGTGCTGTCATCCGCATAGCAATGAATGTTACCAGTTAGCAACATATCATTGATATGCAGAAGAAACAGCGTTGATGAGAGCACACAGCCTTGTGGAACACCAGCGTTAATAGGCTTGTAGTCAGAGCATGCACCGTCTACAACGACCTTGATGCTCCGATCTGCAAGGAAGTTGGTGATCCAATTGCACAATTTCTCGGGAAGCCCATAAGAAGGGAGCTTCGAAAGAAGCGCTTTGTGCCAAACCCGATCGAAGGCCTTCGCAATGTCCAGACTAACGGCCAACGCCTCCCCCTTGGACTCTACTGCCTCCGCCCATCTATGGGTCAGGTAGACCAGAAGATCACCAGCTTATCGACCACGACGAAAACCGTATTGGCGGTCACTAATCAGCTGATGACCCTCAAGGTACTGGATGAGCTGGCAGTTAATAATGGATTCCATTATTTTGGAGAACAAGGAGGTGATCGCGATAGGCCGGGTCTGAGCGGTCGCCTTTTTTAGGGATCGGGTGGACAAAAGCTGTCTTCCATGAATTCGGGACTACGCCTTGGGAGTAGGAGTACCGGAAAAGACACGTTAGGACCGGTGCCAACTCCGGAGCACACGTCTTCAGCACAATTGGGGGGATTCCATCAGGCCCACTCGACTTCTGGATGTCCAGGGAGAGGAGTGCTTTGCGAACCGAGCGCTGTGAGAACAGCACATCCGGCATGGAGCACTCACACCGCGGGATGGTCGGCGGTGTGTTCCCCCCGTCATCAAGAGTCGAGTTGGACGCAAAAAGGGAGCCTAAAAGGTCGGCTTTGTCTTTTGCGGCTTGGGCCAGTTAGTCGTCCTCCCTGTGCAGAGATGGTAGTGATGGCTTACAGAAATTCCCTTGGACAGCCTTGGCGGGAGACCAGAATGAACGGGTTCCCGAAGCAAGGCGAACTAGTTTCTCGCCAATTCTGCCTATGTGCTCTGACATTGCCTTGGCAATAACTCTTTTGAAGGACCTGGAGGCGAAGTTATACTTCTTTTTAAGTGTGCTGGTGTTTACATCCCGAGTCGCCGAAGCCGCAGCCCAAGCTTGATAACACTCCTGCTTACTGCGTAGTGCAGTCTTACAGGAGCGACCAAACCAAGGCTGAGATCTGCCTCCGATGGGTACCACAGATGATGGAATAAATAGTTCCATTCCCTGTAGCACCACATCAGTGACAGAGTCAGCAACAGCGCTGGGATCATCCGGCGAGAAGCAAACCCAGCCCCATGGGTAGGATGCAAAGAAAGACCGCATTCCGTCCCAATCCGCCGACCTGTAATGCCAAACACGGCGGCAACCTGCAGAATGCAACCACGAAGGGAGCGTGAGTGGCACCATACTCCGGATCAGACAATGATCCGAAGAGCCGAGAGGGGCATCGACGGAAACGTGATATCCGTCCGGATGAGAGGTCTATCAAATCTGATGTAATGGCGGGGGCGGTCTTGAACATGTTCACAGACTGCAGACTTCCCAGAGCGTCGGTGCTTCACGTCAGCTAAATGTTCTTTCACGCGGGTTTTAATGGATCTTTTTGTTTGTCCTAACTTTGTTTGTTTGAACTAACTAAATGCAAACATATCAGTTCAATAAAAAACTTTGTTTTTAATTTTGTCTTTTATTAGGACAAGCAATAAACGTTAACATGTGTTGAACAAAATTAACAATGTTCGTAACATTAAATTGTTAAGAAATATGTAAGTAGGCAAGAGCACGTAGCCTTGTGGAACAATTCACGGGCTTGGAGTCCAATCAAAGAGCCAGTCAGAGCAGCCTGTCGCTACGTCTTTTAAATGGCAGGCTATGTCATAAGCAACTAAAGAATTCGATTACACAGCGATGTAGTGGAAATGTCATATTTCATAGATAAACAGAAATTAATATCTACTTTACTCAAATTAGTGATGCATTAATAATCAATGCATCACTAATTTGAATCTGAAATTCTGATTTTTAAATCAGTGCTACCAGCGTGGTCTTGAATGAATGCTACGTCGGCATTCCTGGAACGTTACATTTTAAAACTAAAAGTTATAATAAGTTATTATTGAACGACTTAAAATTATTAAATAACAATCAGTTATTTATAAATACTACTGGAGCTTAGCCACTGAATAATTTCGCATTGAATTATTTCGCATTGAAGTTATAGAGGTAAGTATATAGAGATGATAAGTATTCGGTAATAATAGTTTAAATCTCAAAAACATGATAATGACGTGTTAGATGACGCGATGGAATGACGCGTTTGGGAAAAAATATGAGTAAATTTTTAGGATGCGCGCGCACACCGACTCCTAAAAGCGACAATTTCAGTTGGTAATTGTGTCTCAAGTTTTCGTAAGAACTGATAAAGATATGACTAAGATTAAATGTGCCGAATTAAGTGTGCCGAGTTTGTGCTCGTTTTAATGGTTATGATGACACCTTCCTTCCGGACTTGATAGAATGACCTGAAGGTGTACTTCGGTAACTGCCACTGGAACTCCTCGACGAGAAGAACAAGGTGTGCCGAGTTTGGGCTTGTTTTGTTATTTATGATGATACCTTACCTACGGACTTGATAGAGTGATCTGAAGGTGTACTTCGGTAACTGCTACTGGAACTTCTCGGCGAGAAGAATTAAGTGTGCCAAATTTGTTCTCGTTTTAATAGTTATGATGACGTTTCCCTCCGGACTAGATAGAGTGGCCTGAAGATGACCTTCGGTGACTGCTACTGGAACTCACCGACGAGTAGAACTAGGTGTGCCAAGTTTGGGTTCGTTTTGTTAGTTATTTTATTTATTTATTTAAAAGCTTTATTGTTCTAAACATAAAGGTTACAAATGGCAGACTTAATGCCAGTTAGCATTCTCTGTCAGTCAACCAATGGCGTGGTGAGAAATTAGTGGCAGGTTGTCAGTGACAACTTGTCACCTGTGAGGACTAAGAAGGTGTGCCTTCACTATCACAAGTAATGAATACATAATAACCTATAAAATAGGTTGGAGAGTGATACCTATGCAGAACACCTAGGCTGCAAAGGAGTCTTATCACTAACTCTTATAACTAGTATAGAAAATTATTATGTATCATAAAAAACAGAAAATAAAACTTAATAAGTAATGTAATTTATAAGAATAATATTTTTATTTATTAGAATAATTTCTTCCGCGTACGACCTCTCTGTGGAATAGCTTACCACCGGCGATTTTCCCGGACCGATACGACTTAGGAATCTTGAAGCAAAGAGCTTACTCCATTTTAAAAGACCGGCAACGCACCTGCAATTCCCTTGGTATTGCAGTTGTTCATGGGCGGCGGTAATCACTTACCATCAGGTGAGCCGTATACTAGTTTGCCCCCTCTCCCGCAAAAAAAAATAAAAATAAGTAAGTACGTAGTAGTATGTATATTGTATGTTTCGTACTTTTTTTTCTTGAAATAGTATTGCGTTCAAGTCTCATTAACTTTTGTGAGATTGTAAATAGTATGATGACACGCGGTAAATACATTTTAAGAAATCAGCCTTTAGCCAAAAGCAAATAATTCACTTTTTTATAGAATAATGGTGACAAACGATCACACAGTCCACCTTATGGAAAGTACATGCTGTGAATCAAAATACAGATGCGTTGTCACCCCTGAGGACTAAGATGGAATGCCTCATTTCCGGTAAAAAGAGTCTCCGGTTCTCTACACTCATCATACGAAACACAGCAGTATTAAGCTGCTATTTTACGCCGGTATTCTGTGAGAACGTGGCCCTACCCGGTCGAGCCGATGCATTCGTGCTACAACCATAGGTAATATAGCTGCAGCGTGGCTGTGGCTCTACCAGGTACAAAATATATATACCACGTACAAAGTATACGTATGTACTCGTATCACTTATCGTTGTAGTATACTTTGAGAGTAAAAGAAAAAAAAAACAAATTCAGTTGTATTAAAAATGACATATTTATGCCTTTTTCGTTATATTTTATATTTTCCTTTTCTATTCTCCTTTTAAGCGTGAATCTAATAATAATTTAACTAGTACTTACCCTACCATAAAAAACAAATAAAAATAATAAAATAAGCCTTATGTTATTATAAAATTTATCTAATGTAAATCTTTGTAGCTATTAAATGTTATTGAACGTGACCTTGTAAACAAGAGTCATGATTAAAATACATTATAGTCAACCAAGTAAAACGTATTAAAAAAGGTACGACTACGTTAAAATTCCACATTTGTCAAACAATTCTGCTGTTTGTATTACAACGTTCAAGACATTTTTAACATAATCAATTGCCGCATGTGTTCACTATACAAAATCTATTATAATATCTACAGTGAATTCTCATTAAATCACAACTTATAAACAGTTATCACGAACAACTACTCCTTTATTAGAACACACTTGCCGTTAACTTTAGCGTAACCTGTAGGACATTTGTCGCCAACAAACGAGGATCGGTCCTCAAGACTTATTTTAATATTAGTATTAGTATTATTAGAATTTTCTGTCGTGTTTTCATTTGTATTAACTGTCACCCTCGCCTCTGTCTGATTATTTCTTTGTTCCATAGCTTCGTCCGGAAAAGTGACAGACGTAGTGTTTGGCGTTACGTTAACGGTTCCTGTTTTGACTGCATTCGTGAGTTGTTCATCCTTGAAAATACTTTTGTTGTTCTCAACGCAATTTTTTTTTAAACTTGTCGAATTTTTCACATTTACTTGCACACTGCTGTTTAAGTTCGGATATTGATTCATACTCGCTATTATTAAACAGGATAAAAATAGCCTTGACGATTTCCGATCTTGATTCCGGTTTGTGGATTGTGACGTCGAGCTGCCGCCGTCCCTGTCACTCGTATCTCGTTCCGACTGGAATGTCTTTTCCGGAGATTGTATGTATTTCAGTTCCGAGATGGTTGTGTACTCGAGCGTTGCATAATTATTGCTTGGATTTTGTACGTTAGAAACACTTGAAATAGTAATACTGCTTCTCGTGGTTTGTGACGCAATAAGTTCTCGTCCATATATTTGCTCTACTGTCAGCAGAAACGTAATGATAATTCCAGTCATGACCGTACGTTTTCCTTAATATTACTTAAAAACTGCCCGGGCATAGGAAATTGACTATAATGATTTGCTAGAGTGCAATTAACAATTAAGAAGAATAAAAAAGAGTGCTGTTCAGTAAACGGCTCGGCGCGTATTAAAAGATTGCTATATAATGTGACTGTGACTGTGACTTCACACGAAGGCCAAGACGGAAACGATATTGTCATTAATGATGGTATAGCGACTACGTATAAGAAATTTTATCCATGTACATACGCGTATTGTTCCAGTTTCTTAATATCGATTACATGAACAGATTAAAAATGCATTATTTGTTATACGATGTATTACACAACCGATGAATTAAAAGAGTTGTGAGGTGGGGTATCACCGGTTCAAGACAATCACTGTTCAGTATATCGATAGTCCACTTACGATAGCTTAGTTACGAAATACTCTTAGTAACACAGTTCGTATGTAAAAGTTTCCCGGTCAAAACACAGATGTTGCTACTGCAAGTAAATATGGCCGAAAACCGTCATTTAAAAAAAATCTAAGAAGCGAAAAAAATTTAACAAAGCTGCCGGGTTAACGGACATTTAAAATTTTTGGTCAAAATTGAACAAAAATCGAAGGGCTTTCAATGTAAATAGCATCCTACAAATATGGGCTTAAAAGTAGTTACATCTATTAAAAGTAAAATAAACGTTTTTCTAAAATATTTAACGAGAAAAAAACATTATCTATAATTGTAAGCTGGGGAAAGGAAAGACTAGAAAGACGAAGGCTAGACAAACGTATTTAATAAACGTGTAAATTGTTATCTACCCAAATGAAAATAAATTTTAATCTTGGCCGCAATAATTGTAATTAAACATACAATAAAAAATATAAATATTTGTGCCATTTGCTGTAGAGACTATCGGTCCGTAGGGTCCACGTGCGGTGAAGTTCCTAAAGAACTCTATCCGCGACTGGCCGTTCCTGCTGGTGATAAGAGGGCTGGTTCTTTTCCCGCTCAAAGGCTACAACCATTCAGCGGGGAAACGCAGCCAGCGATCTTGGCACGATACCGCGGGGAGTAGGACTATATGATAATTAAGTTACTAGTTTTAGTGTTTTCTTATTATAGTTTTTAATATTGTATACAATATAATATTGTATATTATGTTATGTAAATAGATGATATAAAATATTGTGTATTATGTTATTAAAAAAATATAGAGACTAAAATATAATGAAAAAAAATTAAACATAATAATTTTAAACTATAAGTTTTCTCATTCGTTTTATACTCCTACCTCCGAGCACAAAGTCAATCAGATCGCACACGTCGTTATTATAATCCTCCTACCCTTATCCACATTTATCAGCCGTCATCTCAATATCTACCCCCTTTTAATCTTTCACACAATCGATCCCATGTCCATGTTGCTCTAGGTTTTTCGCTAAGTTAACGAATGATTGTCTGGCTGACATTAACCCACCTTTGGAATACTTTCATTTCGCAGTACCTATGCATGTTTGATACAAAGATAACGCTGCAGCCTCTCCCTTAGTTACCTTTCACGACACCCACAAGAAGACGAGCACCACACGCGCGCATTATATCTATATTATGATGACTTCATATAACAATGCTTATTATGTAATTAGTTCGTAAAATATTGTTTCATCGGGGCGGAATGCAAATGGGGTGGGGGTTGCAACGTATACAGTTACAGTCCCCATAATATACACAAAAGAAATTGGGTGAAACTAGACTTAATGCTACCGAGGGGAAAATTAATAGAAAGGACAAAATTTTAGGTGCAAACCATTAAAGACTTGGAATTGTATTGTATATTTTACATAATATACAAAAGCAAAATTATTTCGTACCCCTGATTTTAATTGTATGTTTGTCTTGCCCCTTATTTATATTTATACAAATAACTCAAAAAGAAAACCTCTAACGTTATACATACCTAATATTCAAAATATAAGTTACCGACTACTGTTAACATTTACGATTTTTCTTCAGAAACTGCATAAATACGTACGTGAAACTTAAAACAATACGCGCGATATACATATTTCGATTGTGCTGTATTTAGTTGCTTTCTTTATATTCAACCTTGTTTTCATAGACGTCTTTTATTCGAGACAACCTTTCTCATTTTATACATTAACATCAGTATGACAAACATTTGACAACATTGTGCAACGTAAAATAAAACTTTGATGCTCTAAGGGACCATGACCTCTCAGCTATAATGTAGATTAGATTTCAAGACATTAAATATTTTAAGAAACAAGTTTCATTGATATTGCAACTATTTTCGTGAAAATAATTTCATGATGCTTAAAACTAGTTTTGTAATGTAAATCTCATTTAAAACCTATAAGTCACTATTATTAATAGACGTCAGGTCCGTTTTCCTTGTAAAATGGTTAAAATGCTTAGAATAGAAATTCTGTGCACGTACATAATATTAAGGCGTATATTTGCATATATTAAATTTATAAAGCAAGTAGAAAATATCTAGCCACGAAGAGAATCCTAGAATACTTTGACAGTCGGTTTTAACTGGTTTCTTTATAATTTAATTAATTAACAAAACTGTGGTCTTTAGGGCACGCAATTATACGCCCTATTTTGTTTATCTGGATATTTCGGATATTTCCAAAACATTATCCGGATAATTCGAGATACCACTTTAAAAAAGATAAATAAAACTAATATATATATATATATATATATATATATAATAGTCTCCAATCAACATTTTTATTATAAAAACTCATCAACCATAAATTAATTAGATTTATGTCATCATTATCATCATCATTGGAGCCCTTCAAAAGTGCACTGCTGAACATAGGCCTCCCCCAAAAAATGCCACAAAGCACGGTCCTGAGCCACCAGCATCCATCGACTTCCTGCATATTTTACCAGGTCGTCACTCCATCTAGTGGGTGGACGCCCTACACTTCGTCCGCTAGTACGAGGCCGCCACTCGAAAACCTTTTTTCCCCATCGGTTGTCGGTTCTTCGAGCTATATAGCCGACCCATTGCCACTTCAGCTTACTAATCCGTTGGGCTCTGTCGGTCACTCTGGTTCTACTGCGGATATCCTCATTTCTCAGTTTATCACGCAGAGAATACACTCCGAGAATAGCCCTTTCCATAGCTCGCTGAGTGACCTTGAGCTTCCTAATCCGGCCAGCAGAGAAGATTTATGTAACGACTCATAAATGGAAATGCCCAATTCTGGCCAACAATTTGCATTTGTAAAAAAAATACATCTTTTTTTATGGTAATTAATCGCGGTATTTATGTATCCAAAAATGATTGCAATATTTTTGCACAAAAAAGTACCGAAAAGATAAAAATGAGTTAAGGTAAATCCGCAATTCATTACTTTGTGGATAAAATAAAGTGTTGCCAATTACAAATCTCGTTAAATAACGATTCTGTTTTTTCAATCGATTTTTTTATGGTGTCATTATTATAATGCTAATATAATTTTTTGATAATTATTATATTTATTAATATATGTATTAATAAAAATTATTTATAATAATTATATTAAGTCACAAGTCGAATTCTTTTGCATTTGTGTTATTTTGTTTGTTTTCTCGCGGATTTGTTATCTTAGTAACGAATAAGCTTTATAAATGGACTCCGATAATTCTTCTCATCCTATTGACCATGGCCTGAACATGGATCCCGATCCAGCTTCTTACGATAACCTCTGCACGAACTTGGACTCGATATCCACTGTTAACGATGACCCCAGCTTTCATACCGACTAGAGTTCTTCTCAGCTCTCAGTAATTCATTCAAGAGGACATTTAGGCTGTGTCAATTGTGGTTTGAATGTCACCAAAATACGAAGTCATTTGTTGTTAAAGAACTGTTCTTGTGAAAATAAAAACCTTTATGTCTTAAAAATCCGGACTTTTTTAAATCAATTCTTTAACCATTTCATTCTTTTAATTGCATATTATCATTTCCATATGCTTTATGTGTGCACCCATGGCCGAATTATGTGTGTCTAGGAACTTTGAGCATTCCCCTTTAACAACTTTTTTAACTTAACAATATAATATAAAGGTATAATATATTCTTTAATATAATTCACTAATAAAAGTTCGCCGTATAGTAGCAGCGTAAGATAATCCGTTACCCAATATTCTTCCCAGTATCCCGTGGGTTTCGTTTCCCCGTGTAGTGGCGGGCAAGAATACCCACAACCCCATATCTTCCCGTGGGATCCGTAAGAGGCGACAGAGGGAAACTGAAACAGAAGATGGGTAGCAGCGTCTTCCCAATAGCAATTCAAAATAATACAAAACTGCGATCTCCAAATCCGCCTGCCAAACGTGGCAACTACGAAAAGGTCGATACTGATACGACCAGCAGTGAAGGACCACGTCTCAGATTAATGTCATCTGTCAATGTCAAATGGTCGTATACTCTCAAGTTTTGATATATACATGACGAAAACGTGTGTCGTAACCGCCCGAATGCTGCTAAGATAAGTTGGATCCGTCGATTGACCTCTCGATCGAAGTTGGACTTACCAATTTGACAATTTATCATAGATGAACATACTCGTCAACAACTTTGAGCGAAGTGGCTCCCAACAACTGACACAGTTATGACATGGACGTAACACATGTTCTTTGTCATGTCTATGTTCGTTTTAAGATGTTGGAAGACGCTATTAAGGTAACTGAGCATAGTGCTGGGGTCTACCAGCGATTCTGATTTTGACTTGATTTTGATACCGTATCCTTTACAGTACAACACAATGGAGATTGTTAAAATACCCTTGCCGTGGATGATTTCACTATCGTCAGAAGCGTTAAATAAATATTGTTATCTTAGAAAAACTTTTTTAGGTCTTCATAACTATTCGGATATTTCATTTTAAAATATATAGAAGGCCGAGGTCGAGGTCGACATCGAGGTCGGACATATATAAGGAGGTCGATCGCGACTGACTAAAGAAGTACTGTTGTACAATATAATAGTCCTATGATAGTAAAATCTATGAAACAAAAGCAATAATATAGAAGGTCTCTAAGACTTATGCTTAAGCATTATTTATTTATTTATTTATTTAAAAGGACAACCAACAAGACGAACACTAATACATGGATATTAAAGTAACATGAATATAAATCTAAAGTTAAGCGTCATCTTAATTATAGGCTGCCACGGCATGCAAATGTGGACTATGCAAATAAAACTTAAATAGGTTAGTTAATACTAAGCAAATGAAAACTTAAACATTTTAATCATCATTTAACAATTATTATTTTTATATGTTAAAAAAAATCAAACAAGAGATATTGCTTGCGTCTAAATTTCAACGGCTTGTCAGAAAAGATGTCGATGTTGTATGACTTAGATATTACGTTGTACTGTCTCTGTAAGCGATTCATGGTGGCGTGGTGACCTAAGCTACTATTATATTATAATAGAAGAGTTGGGGCTTGAAGTTCCTTATACAGGTTGCGGCGTAATGAATGGATAATATGGTACCGGCGGATATAATACGTCGTGGAGGTTCAGAAAAATATGTTTTGTGTTTAATAAAAGTCCCTCGGTTTTCGAGATAATTTGACATTTCCAAAAATTCAAAAAATTACACCCTTTGTCACTTTTTTTAGTGGCAAGACTCCAAAAGAAGAAATTTTTTCAATCTGTTTTTTGGATAGTATTCCTGGATAAAAGCGCTATCGAATGTAAACTATGATTTTTGAGGCGCACGCATGGTTATTTTTTAAACAAAGATCTAACTCAAATTTCATGTTTTGCTTATTCTTTTCCTAAGTTTAACCTAACGTGTTGTAAAAAAATATATGGTCATCTGAGTGCCAAATTAAGAAAAAACATGCCTGTTTCATGGAGATTCCGAAATGGTATAACCGTAGTACTATTATTTATTCTGTGGTATAACTCACTGTATTTCTAGCATTTAATCCATAGAAATAAATAAAATTGAAGTGTCTGTTTGTAATGTCGAAATAACAGCTTTTTACTATATGCATATGAAAGTATACATATACGGTACTTATAACAAAAACACGATTTTTAAAATTTTTGTCTGTCTGTCTTTCTGTCTGTCTTTCTGTCTGTCTTTCTGTCTGTCTGTCTGTCTGTTTATTGCGGATAATCTCCGAAACGACTGGACCCATTTCGACCGGACTTTCACAGCCAGATAGCTGATGTTATAAGAAGTAACTTAGGCTACTTTTATTTTAGAAAAAGAATTAGGGTTCCGCGCAAAAAATTAAAACCCATGAAATCCAATCGTAATAAATTACGCTCAGGCGAAGTCGCGGGGAACGCGCTAGTCGCTAGTAGAAAATAAAAACTATTGGTAAATCCAATTGTGCATGCCTTAAGCGCATTAAAAAATTATGTATAACATGATTATACTTAATTTTTTTAAGTAGTTTGAATACACACTAGTTTTCACTAATAACCAATAAATACTTCCAATTTTCTGATATCTTTATGTCAAACTTCAATTAAAAAAAGTTTGGAAAATCTAAAAGTGCACGATTCACAATGCCCAATGATAGTGAAAAAATAAAAAAAAAAATGTAAAAAAGTGTATTTGTCAATGAGTTCCAGGAGCAGTTAACGAAGTACACCTTGAAGTCAGTCCATAAAGTCCGGTGGTAAGGTCTATTCTATATATCTATTATGTTCTATAACTAACAAAACTAGGCTAAACTTGGTACATCTAGTTCTCCTCGTCGAGGAGTTCCAGTAGCAGTCATCAAAGTACACTTTCAAGTCACTCTATCAAGTCCGGAGGTAAGGTCTAATCATAACTAACAAAACGAAGCCAAATTCGGCACATCTAGTTCTCGTCGTCGAGGAGTTCCAGTAGCAGTCATAAAAATATACTTTCAAGTCACTCTATCAAGTCAGGAAGTAAGGTTTCATCATAACTAACAAAACGAGACCAAACCCGGCACATCTAGTTCTCCTCGTTGAGGAGTTCCAGTAGCAGATACCGACACACCTTCAGGTCTATAAAGTCCAAGACGTATAAGTATATTTATATATAAATACTGCGTTCTTTTAGCGAAACAAAATATTTTAATAAAAATCTGTGATTATAAAAATAATAATAATAGATATCTTACCTTGGTCAAGTATGTATCAAATTTGGTTTTTGGAATATTTTGTATTTCTACGGCGAACGATATTTTTCAGCACGAGCCGCTGTAAAAAACGACCACTCACGACGGCATTTGAGGCCGGAGTAGTAAATAAAGTAGAAAGTACTCTGTGGCTCGGGTGCGGCCTATTTATTAATAAAATAAATTAATACAAGGCTCTCAAACCACCAAAAATTTAGCCATTTTTTAGCCGAAAAAATTAATTATAACTAAACAAAACAAAATTAAAGTGCCATTTACATTCCATGGCTGCCCAGATGACAGATGAAGAGGTTTAAAAATAGATTGAGTTGAACAATTGATATTTTCAAAAGTTATCGTGCTTACGCCCCCATGCGGACTTGATAAACCCATACCACCAAAGAGCTGTGCGTAAGTGCTCACTGCCTTGATAGAATTAACCGTCCCAAAGTTTGCGCGTTACGACAATGACAACTTATTATTTTTTTATATTAAATTAAACTGACCAAATATTTATATAACCTGACCAAATATCAGCGAATGCTTCTTGATCGCGCATACGTGGAATTTTTTATATTTTTCGCGAATGAGGTGCTAAAATTTCTCAATGACCTTGAAAAACTTTAACCCTTAATAAAAAATTTGCTAACGCTGACTAATTAATAAGACCAACTGACATTTTATGACCAATTTCTGACCTTTCAGATGGTATAATTATATAATTAGTCAATCGAAATTCTGCACATGAGGTGCTAAGATCGCGGAGCTCTCTTTTACTGGTTAGCTAGTTATTTTGCTGTGGACTACGGTCCAGAAATCAACATCAACTTCTTGTCCCTTTTCGGGGTAGCGCGTTATTTGGGGTGGCGCTCACCGCACACGGCGTGTGCCTGTGTGGAGCCTACACCATTATTTTAAATGTGGGAGCCGAAGCCATAGTATCGGATACTTTTATAAAATTATTTTGAGACTTTTCCAAGCGCGAATGCGTTTATTAATAAGGAATTGACTGATGTAAGCCTGATACAAGTGGAATTGGGACGATTTACTATTATTTAACCTTTTTGAGCCCTTTCCTAGTTAACGGGGTAACACTATCAATGGCTTTTAATTACTCTAGTGAATATTTATTCTCCAAAAAGACATCTAGAAGAAGTAACTTACTAAACAAACAACATAAATAAGAGTCCTAACTACCCACTAGCTAACTACTCCTACGATCCCGCCTATAACTAAACCTTTAGAAAGAGCCTTTGGAAAGATCAATATTCATTAGCCTGGACACGTAGTATATGTTATTTAATATTTTAAGGGTCCTCACAATTTGATATCTGGCGAAGAGACGGCGCCACTTACCGGAACCGGATATATTATTCTAAGAAATTAATGAAATATTGAGTGACAAGTCATATGGACTTGTCACTCAATATTACATATCATTATTGACATATCATTTATTTACGATTATATCCGGTTACTTAGTTGATGGTTTTCTCATAGGTGAATCGTCTATAGTGTGTTAAGTAACATAAATAAATGAATGATTAAAATGTGTTTTATTTCGTCTATTTAAAATTAACTTACATAGGTAAATGATTCGGTACATTATTTTTATTATTTTAAAAGTTCAACTCTCTCCGCAAGATTGCGGTGCTCGTTTTCAAAATGCTTTTGGACGGGAAGCAACTCATTTGAATACCGACAGAATTTGATTTTTCTCTTCATGATAAAATTCGTGACGTCAGACCCTCAACTGCGATCACTGAAGAAAATTTGGCTAGACGACTTTGCCGATAGATAATATTTAACCATAATTTTGATTTTAACTAATCCCAATGAAAGCAGGAGAAGGAGACGTTTCCATACATCCTTGGGCCCAGGTGTTAACAAGATAAAAGTTATAATTTGAAAGCTTACATATAAACAATTCATCGCTGAAAATCTGACAAGATTTGTCAATCTAGGGGCTGAGTTATGGAAGATTAGAACCAATAATGTTACTGGTTCCTTCCTGTATCCATGTGGATACAAGCAAGCAATGTTAATAAACAAATTAATGTTAATTATAGGTCTGTAGGGCACTTCTATCACTTTAAATATACAAATAAATCAAATTTTATTGTCTGTTTTAGTGTCAAAATAACAGCTTTTTACCAAACACATATGAAAGTATATACGGTACCTATAACAAAAACACAATTTTTTAAATTTTTTGTCTGTTTGTCTGTTTGTTCCGGCTAATCTTCGGAATGGGAATGAAACTTCTCAAACAGATAAGAGAGTAATACCAGGCATAAATGACCTTAGCTTTATTTTACGAGTACCTACATATGTGTTGCAAAAGAGGGCCGATCGGGCAATGTCCCTCAGAGGAAAATTTAAAGAAATAAACATATTAACCTTAGCATCGCAATATATTTATGAAAATTTAATGTATGTGTATAAAAACATGAATAGCTTTATTATTATTAATAAAGATGTTCATACTGTAAACACTAGTAACAAACATAAGCTTGTAATACCAGTTATTGAGTACACTCCACGGATTAAGTAATTCATTTATGGGGCCATGTCTACGCATTTACAACAAAATTCCGAAAAAAATGTTCCAAGTTCCAATCAACAAGTATAAAAGTTTTAAAAAAATGGAAGGAGGAATGTGGTGATCACTACCATGCTGGTTCTATTATAAATTATAACTCATATAAACATTATATAAAATGATTGAAAAGTTAATATAGAAAATAAAATCTCTGTGGGAAAATTCGTAAAATATTTTTTGATAATGACACCACTTACAAAAAGCTGTTCAAGCATTATTGTAAAGACTAATACTATAATATATAATATAATTGCTAATTTAATTCTAGTAAATAAAGATTTCATATCGTTTACAAACATAAATGTGTTGGTAACATTAAATTACCTATAGTGTTTTAATCGTTACGTCGCGTTGCCTCTTCTTGGTAAATCGTCCTCACCCTCATTTTGAAAGAAGAATAGGAATTCAAAGCGTTTTGTGCGATTTGCACTGGGATTTTTTTTTTACTTTACGGGGAAAGCCTGTGTACAGCAGTGGACTTTTATAGGCTGTAATGAAAATTGGTATTTGATTTTATTGGAAAATGATTGGTATAATAAAAACTAATTACGTTGTGTCAAAATAAAAAAGGAATAAAAAATATAAAACAAACAGCATTTGCGACTGTGTCTATACTCTGTATCTGATTTCTAGATCTTACTTTAGATATTTTTTTTTTAGAATAAGCGTGACAAACGTGCACACAATCAACCTGATGGTAAGTGCATACTATAGCTCTTAGACATCTAATTCTATCCTCAGTTATAAATTAAAACGCAGATGCCGTTGTCACCCCTGAGAACAGTAAAAAGGTTCTCCAGTTCTCTATCCTCACCATACGAAACACAGCAGCATTAGGCTGCTATCTTATGGTGATTCTGTGAGATCTGGGACAAAATCTTATTTCTTATTTTTAAAGTACCTAAGTATTAGAAAAGTAGTATTAGCTATTAGCATTATATATATAGAACACTAGTATTACTTCATGAATATAATAACCAAAGGATATTAAGTTTTCTTTCCTGAAAAATTTAACGTGATAACATGTTGCTTGTCATTTGCACTCAAACAATATTTGATAATATTATAATGGCCACCTATTACTTCTTTTACACAATTTTGACTTCCTTTTTTCTTTCTTATGTTTGAAATTGAAATTTTGAATCTTTACTAAACGTGGTCAGATTAGCTTGCTGCTCTATGGACTCCCCCGAGGATAACAGGTATGTAAAACAACAGCATACAGAAATAAGAATTCTTGTAATTTATATTGAATTCAAGTGATAAAATTAAAAATTTTGTATAACCGAATTCAATATAAATGAAATGGCATCATCAATGTAGTCAAAGTCAATTAAACACGCTAACGCTTAGGGATAACTCTAAAACTACTGATCATATCTTGATCAAATTTATATGGGACCACATGAGAAGCACCAGCTTTCAAATAAAAAAAATCATTTAAATAGGTTCAACTAGAAAAAAGTTCTGAGGTAACACACATAAAAAATACAGTCGAATTGAGAACCTACTCCTTTTTTTGAAGTCGGTTGAAAATGAGAAACCTTCGACAATATCATTAGTTAAAATAATAATTAGTACCTTTAAGGTAAGTAGCCTATGAGCCCCACAGCCTGAAAAAGTAGGCGTGTAGGGTCTTGAAGACAGTTGATAAAAAGGTTGTCTGAGAATTGCATTCCTTATCAGTCTCTACATGAATCTGGCTCTAGACAGTGACGAATTGCCTAGATCAGGGGGGTCGGCAACCTGTGGCTCGCGAGCCACATGCGGCTCTTTGGATGTGAAGCTGCGGCTCTTTAGTTTCATACGCAAATATTTATTTTATAAAAAAACATTTAAAATTTTTATATTTTTTATAATTTAAATTTTGAAAAGTAAAGCATTGAGGAGTTGAAAATTTATAGAGTTGAAAAGCAAGTTGAAAGAGTTGGAGGTCCAGAAATGTATGTACGTAACGTAATAAAAATAAACAGCTTTAAAAGAAATGAACCCCATATCTTCCCGTGGGTGTCGTAAGAGGCGACAGTGGGAAACAGGCAGGAGATGGACAGCAGCATCTTCCTAATAACAGCAAAATGACAATAAAAAACTGCGGTCGCCAACCCGCTTGCCAAGCGTGACAACTATGGCAAATAACCCCCCCCCCCCCCCCCCCCAATGATAAAAGTAACAAAGAGACGGGCTCAGTCCGAGGCGACCCCGCTATTCCTGGCTACGGTGGCTACCATGGTAACGTCGGGGCAGGGGGTGCTAAGAATCTCCGGTGGAGGTACGGTTGCCACCTAAGACGATTCGACCTGACAACATACAACGCACGCACCCTGAGGACTGACGAGAAGATCGTGGAGCTGGAAGAAGAGATAGACAAGTTAGCTGGCATATTATAGGATTATCCGAGGTCCGAAGAGAGGGGGAGGACACAATAATCCTCGAATCCGGCAACATGTTCTATCACCGGGAGGGCGACCATCTGTCCCAAGGAGGTGTCAGATTTATCATCCACAAGTCTCTCGTTAACAACGTTGTAAAGATTGAGAGTGTGTCGACGAGGGTTGCGTACCTTATACTCAGAATCACCAAACGGAATACGCTGAAAGTCATACAAGTTTACGCACCAACCTCGGCACATCCCGATGAGGAGGTGGAGGATATGTATGAGGATATCTCTAGAGCCATGCATTCCTCCAAAACCCACGATACAGTGTTAATGGGAGACTTCGATGCAAAACTAGGCACAAGAGAGAACGGTGAGATGAAAAAAGAGAAATTTGGAATAGAGCAACGGAACTCAAGGGGCTAGCAGCTGGCCGACTTCATGGAGAAAGAGGGATGCTTTGTGATGAACTCTTTCTTCCAGAAGCGGCCCCACAGGAAGTAGATCTGGTCGAGCCCCGACGTTTCGACAAAAAATGAGATTGACTTCATTATGACGACCAGACGACAACAGTTCAGTGATGTCTACGTTATCGCGAGGGGGAAAACTGGTAGCGATCACCGAATGGTTAAAGGCACACTGAGCCTAAACTTTAAGTTGGAGAGGTCACGTCTAATGAAGTCACCCCTCCGTCCCCCTCGTGCTCTATTTCAAAGTTCGGAAATTTTTCAGCTCGAGTAACAAAACCGTTTTCAGTGGCTAGAAGACTGCAATGAAGAGGACGATATGAATGACAAGCTCGTGGAAACTGTCCATGCGGTCGGAGCTAATTTCTGCAAGACCCGCCGCAGAAGAACACAAAAACTCTCCGATCACACTCTTAATCTCATGGCTGTAAGACGGGAGATGAAGCTACAGTCTTCAACAGATTTGACAGCATACAGGCAACTGAACAGACAGATCTCCAAATGCATGCGGCGGGACTTACGCAACTTCAATACAGCTTGTATTGAAGAAGCGATCGAGCGGAACCAAGGCTCCAAAGTCTTTGCCAGAGATCTGTCTGCCAGTAAGAGCCAACTGTCAAAGCTGAAGACCGAGTGTGGCAGCATCGTTTCCAGGACACCTGAGCTTTTGAGTGAGATTGAGAGGTTCTATGGGCAGCTGTACACGTCATCGTTGGAGCCACACGCAAGTGTGAGTAACAATATTAGAGCGAGTCTTATCCGATACTATTCCGAAGATATCCCGGACGTCAGTCTTAGCGAGATTAGAATGGCTATCCAGCACCTTAAAAACGGCAAGGCCCCAGGTGAGAATGGAATTACAGCGGAGCTTTTGAAAGTGTGTGGAAAACCGGTACATGAAGTCTTCAGAAGCTCTTTAATTCCGTCCTCCATGGTGGCACTACTCCGGAGGCGTGGAGCAGAAGTGCGGTGGTCTTGTTCTTCAAGAAAGGCGACAACGATTTCCCTTCTGAGCCGCGTCTACGTGCTGTTTTCGAGAGTCATTACGAATCGTCTCGCACACAGACTTAACGACTTCCAGCCTCCCGAACAAGCCGGTTTCCGAAAAGGCTTTAGTACCATAGACCACATACACACCCTTTGGCAAATTGTACAGAAGACAGAAGAGTATAATCTGTCACTTTACCTTGCGTATGTAGACTATGAGAAAGCCTTTGATTTCGTCGAAATTTGGGCGGTGCTGCAGTCCCTTCAGCGGTGCCAAGTTGACTGTCGGTATATTGAAGTGCTAAAGTGTTTGTAAAGTAGGGCTACGATGGCTATCCTAGTACAGAATCAGAGTACGAAACCTAACCAACTGCAGAGAGATGTAAGACAGGGTGACGTTATATCCCCGAAACTCTTCACCACTGCATTGGAAGCCGTTTTCAAGCTTCTGGACTGGAAACGATGCGGTATTAACATTAATGGCGAGTACATCACTCACCTTCGATTTGCCGACGATATAGATCTTATGGCATAATCGCTGGAGGACCTAAGCACTATGCTCAATGACCTCAATAGTGTCTCCCAACGGATAGGTCTTAAGATGAACATGGACAAAACAAAGATCATGTTTAATGTCCATGTCACACCTATGCCGGTAGTTGTTGGGAGCACTAAGCTCAAAGTTGTTGACGAGTGTGTTTACCTGGGACAAATAGTCCGACTTGGTAAGTCCAACATCGACCGAGAGATCAATTGACGGATTCAACTCGGCTGGGCAGCGTTCGGGAAACTACGACACATCTTCTCGTCAGGTATACCTCAAAACCTGAAATCAAAATCGTACAACCAGTGCGTGTTGCCAGTGATGACTTATGAATCTGAGACGTGGTCCTTCCCTGCTGGCCGTATGAGGAAACTCAAGGTCCCTCAGCGAGCTATTGAGAGGGCTATATATATTATCTTATGTATATTTTCATATACGTGGTAGAGCCATGCTGCAGCTATATTTCTGGTATAGTTGTAACACGAATGGGTTGGCTCGACCGGGGAAGGACCACGCTCTCACAGAATACCAGCGAAAATAGCAGTGTTTCGTATGGTGAGTGTAGAGAACCGGAGACCCTTTTTACTGGAAACGAGGCATTCCATCTTAGTCCTCACGGGTGACAACGCATCTGCATTTTGATTCGTATTCGAGGATAAATGTAGATGTCTATGGGCCACACCAACCACTTACCATCAGGTGGACTGTTGGACTGTTGGTGGATCGTTTGTCACCCATATCCTATAAAAAAAATCTAATAATTAGATAATGGGCATGGTTGGCAAGAAAAAATTGCGGCTCTTTAAAAATTTTGAAATTTTGTAAATTGTAATTTTTGACTCTTTCGACTCAAAAGGTTGCCGACCCCTGGCCTAGATGATAAAGATTTATCATAGTGATGCAAGGATTAGTTATTCTACTATAGAGATGTTTGCAAATTGCATTAGTTGATGTTTGCCGTACTACAACTTCAGTACGTGTGTAGTAAATATTATGTAAAAAAGAATATGTATTTATTAGAAAAGGCAGCATTGATTATGTCAAATATTTATTTATTAATTAATTATTTACAATCAATCATAATACTCAAACTAGTGGTAAAATTAAAAATGTTGTACAACGGACCTCAATATAAATAAAATGAGAACATTATCAATGTAATCGAAATCAAGTTACGAAATTTATATGGGACCACATGAGAAGTGGTGCTTTCAAATAAAAAAAAAAGAATCATTAAAATCGGTGCACCTAGAAAAAGTTCTGAGGAACACACATAAAAATACAGTCCAATTGAGTACCTACTCCTTTTTTAGAAGTCGCTTGAAAAGACAACAATTTCATTCAAAATTACATCTTAGTCCTAAGGGATGACAACGTATTTTGATTCTAGGATAGATTTAAGGAAAAAAATTCTGTTAACTTTATATTTCCAATGTCTCACCATGAACTTATTTCATATTCTTATACATTATGGTTACGACAAATTTTTAGTTTAAAATGCCAGAAATAGGATCGAAACCTGTTATTTTTCGTGTCAATCGTAAGTAAGTAATCAGAACGAATGTCACAAGTTCTCCACAACGTGACTTGTTATTTGTATATAATAATTGTTGCGTAGATAAGGCTTTAAATTGGAACTATTAAATAACAGACATACACTAAAGCTTATTTAAATATAAATATACTAAGTAAAGTTATACTTGAAATTTTAGTTTATATTATCACTCGAGAGATTAAATAAAAAATTAACAGATTAAAATAAGCTAATTAATAATTTTATTACTCATCTTTGAATCGTATATCTATTGGGAAATCTTCTTCTTCTGCTGGTTGCGGTTTGTTATCTGTTTCCCGTTTTGGAGCCGTAACATTTATTTTATCGCCACCGTACACATAATCATTAGGGCCGAGAGGAATGAATAATGGTGAGTCGCCATCAGTTTGATTTGAAGTCGTTAAGTCATCTTCTTTCGAATTGTTATCATAATCTGGTCTTGATGTCGAATGAGAGTTCTGATTGTTTTGACTTTGAGTTGAAATAAATTCATTATTCTGATTTCCATTTACGGGCCCATTTCCATGGTGTGGCTTGTTGATATTATTTTGATTATTATATTCGTTATTGGGATAATTTTGATTGTTAGGATAGTTTTGGTTTTGATTGTTATGATAATCATGATTTTGATTGTTATGATAATCGTGTACATTGTTACCGTAATTTTGATTATTGTGATGCCCCTGGTTATTAAAGCCATAGTTATCATTGTTTGGAAAATCTTGTATATTATTATCATAATTAGGATTGTTGGGATATTTTTGATATCCATTTCCTTGCTGATTGAAGTTATTATGTCCATTTTGGAAAGGTCTGTTATTTTCGTTTAAGTTGTGAGCGTGTGGTCTTTCATTATTGTTATTCGGCTGTTGAAATCCGTTTTGAATAGGTCTATATCCATGAGAACCTTGTCCATAGTTGTTTTCATTAGTACCGAAATTTTCATACGGTCCTTGTGGTCGTCCGTATCCATTGCCGGGTCGTCCCTGTTCATTAACTCCAACATGAGCTTGAAAGTTGAGGTTTAAGCCGCCGAGGACCGTTCCAGCTACATCATGTACTGTAGAATGAATGTGCTCGTGTGCAGTTGACAAAATTCCACCAAGAAGAGATCCTTCGCACCTCCACAATACGTATAACAGAAAGAATAATCCTGGTTTGAACATCATGTTTCACGAGAATATTAAATATGATTTAATTGCACAACTGAATCACTGTACGCCGTCGTGTAGAAACACGCAAGCAACTGACACGAACTAAGTTTTATGCTGGTCGTATTATTTTATATGAAAAACCTGTTTGACCGTTTGATACATGATTCAGGATTTCATTAAATAAAAAAATACACAGTTAAAATGTACATATCTCATAGCCACAGCTAAGTAGGTTGTTAAATTTCTCGTTCGCACAAAATTTAAATTGCAAATAATACCCACTTAGCATCGTTGTATATTTGTGTTTAAAACTGCAAAATCAGTACAATCTCACTTGTATTATATTGTCATTAGAGCAATTAATTGAAATTGCTACGAATGTCAATGTCATAGTAACGTTGGCCTTGGTTTTCCTCATCGCTTGGATTTGCTGTGGTCGCTTCTTCATTATTTATCATATTTATTTTTATGCCAACAAAAACTGGATTGTTGGGTCGGTACGCAGTGCGAATGTTTTGCAAATCGGTCGAATAATGGTCGTAGTAATGATCTTGAGGACGACCGAACCCAATTGTTTGACCGGGTAGCCTTGCGTATTTATGATTTTTAAACATGTTAAGACCGTTCTGATTTTCTTGTGTTGGCTTTATTATGGTCACTGGAGGATTGTTTAAACACGGTTGAGGGCAGCGAACAAAATAAGCTGGAAGATTAATGTTATATCGGACGGGTGGCAATTTATATTTTGGAAAATTGAGCAGGTTTAATGTTTGAGGAACTCTAATGTATGCGTTTTTAAGCGGTACGTTCTGATACTTGAAACGTGGAGCGATATTTATTCTGCTTGAATATGGATGTTGATTTAATTGAGATGACACTGATGCTAAGCACACACACAGTACAGCAGCAACTATAACAGATTTGAGGATCATTATTTATTTTATAAACGATCTTTCAAAGATGTTTCTTTTTCACTGACAAATGTATAACTGATACAAAATGACTTCATCTCTATGCATAATCAAAAGGTAATCAAGAACTAATGGCCGAAATAATTAAATAGCTTTGTTACATTTACGAGTTTTTTTTAAAGCTGACGAAATTAGCTGTAATTTTCTAGGTATGTTTTATAGATAATCAATACGGATTTTTTTTGTCAGACGCCAATGTGTAAGTACCTACAAAAAATGTAAGGTGTATTTAATATATTTGAGTGTAATGATTAATAGTCATCTAGGTTTTTCCCAAAATTTAAACCGAGTCTTCACAATTCATAATTATTTATGCCGCTTATGTAGTTAATTGTAATTTTATTATGACCGACACGATCAGTTAAACTGACATCAGTCCAACTGATCATCTCAAACGGATTTAATCCAAAAAAGGTTCGACACACACGGTCAGTTCAACTGATCAGTTCAAACTAGGACTGTTGATGTTTTTAAAATATCGGATTTTCAATATATCGATAATTATAAATATAGCAATATCGAAGTTTTATATATCAAAAATATAGCGATATATCGATATATCGACTTTATTTAAAAGATAACAATCGTATGTTAGCTCAAAAATGATTTACATAGTTTATATTATAGTATATTTACTAAACAAATTAAATTATAAATGTATGAAAATATTAGGTTACTTAAGATGTTAATTATATTTTTCAGTAAGAGTTTTCAAATATACTCGTTGTTTTACATGTTCAGCTGTTTGAATACTACGATTATTGGGCACTAAAAGATTGATTGTAGAAGCAATTTGTTCAGATGCTACGGATGTAGCTGAAGAACTCAAATATTTAACAGCTATTTCTGATAGCACGGAAGTAAATTGTCCAGCGGAAAGTTGATGACGACAGTCACTCAAGTTCATAAGACGCCTAAACGATCAAAATAACTTAAGGTTTATATCAACATTACAAACAGACACTTAAATTTTATTTATTTGTATAGATTAAACCTTATTATTTAAAAAATATATGGACTGTCGATATCTATATTTCGATATCAAAGTATATATTTTTGGTCCAAAAATATTAGAATTAAATATCGATATTTCGAAATAATAATACAGATTTATATATAATATATAATAATAATATAATTTAACAGTGGTAGAGCCACGCGGCAGCTTTTGCTGTCGCACGGATGGGCCGGCTCGAACCGGGTTGGTACCACGACCTCACAGAAAACCAGCGCGAAGTAGAGGTTTACCTCTGCGTTTCGCTTAGGGAGTGCAGGTGGCCGGAGGCCCTTTTTACTGGAAATGAGGCATTCCATCTTAGTCCTCACGGGTGACAACGCATCTACATTTTGATTTGTAACAGATGATAGATGTAGATGTCTATTGGCCGCAGCAACCACTTACCATCAGGTGGACTGTGTGCTCGTTTGTCACCCTTATCCTATAAAAAAAAAAGATTTCTCGATATATCGATATTTCCTACTTCAAACGGGACTGATTTTATTACTCGATCGACGGAGCCGAAGCCGTGCGCGTTTGGCGTGCGTTGCGTTGTGTTTGTTGCATATATATATATATTTTCCTAAATATTAACACTTCAAAATATATTTTTATTCAATAAGGTAAATTTATTTATTTAATAAATGTGTCATTTATTTTTAACTATTTATTTTAATGATTAAAAATTAAATTATCCATCTGCAGAGCGTGCGACACTCCACTGATACTTGCACTCCCGGAGTACGCTAGCCGGTAGGTATATAACGCGAGGTGTTGAACGAGTGACGGAGCCCTTGATGCAAATGAACTGAAGCCAGCGGTTTACGGTGCGCCCATAAAAAACCGTGGGCATGGGCACATTCTGTAGGTCTTATGATGACCAGATAATGCTTATCGGTTTTCAGTAACGGAAATAGTTAGGATGGCCTAGCTTTCTTTGCTTACCTAATTGAGCACTCTACATGTTACATTCTAATAAATTATTGAGTACAACATTGTTTCATTTACTAAATCTAAAAATTATACATACAGTCAAAAATCATTGAATTCTAACTAGTGAGTACAGGTAATTTGGTCATTTATAGGAATTAGTGTTAATGATGCTTGTAGATTTTCTTGAAGTACGAAAATATTTTTGTCTTCTGGTTGTAGTTGGTTATGCTTTTTCCGTTATGTCTTGCTTTTTATTGCCTGTAAAATATATAGCAGATTTCTAATTTTGTACCTAGTTCAAACACGATCGTTCTATATCTAGTACCGCCACGAAATCCTATACCTACCTTCGGATTCACCATCAGAAAGGTGAGGTTATAACAGTCACCTAGTTCTTTATGAGCCCTTTCAAATGAGTTCAAACACGGTCTTTCTATCTAGCGCCGCCACTGAGATCCTATACCCACCTTCGGATTGCGCCATCAGAAAGGTGAGGTCATAACAGTCACCTAGGTCTTTATGAGCCCTATCAAATGATTTCAAATACGATCCTTCTATCTAGTGCCACCACTGAGATCCTATACCCACCTTCGGATAGGATCATTAAAAAGGTTAGGTCATAACAGTCACCTAGGTCTTTATGAGCCCTTTCAAATAAGCCCAAACACGATGGTGTTTCGTAGTGGCATAATTGAGATCTTTTACCCAACCTTCTAAGTCCACCATCTTGAAGGTAATATCATCACAGTCATCTAGGTATCCATTAACCTTTTTGAAAACGAGTTCAAATACAATGGTTTTACGTAATAACATCACTGAGATCCTTTACCCACCTTCTGAGTACACCATAAGGAAGGCGACATCATCACAATCCCCTTGGTTCCACATCCTCCGTTAAATGCACTTCTCTAAATATATAAAATAATATAAAATCTAAACTAGCTACTAAGAAAGTAAGTACTTACCAATTGAAACGAACTGAAGTCAGCGGATTACGGTGCGCCCGGAAAAATCCGCGGGTTGCCGTCAGATAAAAATTTCAACTTAAGATTTCATACTGACGGTCAGTTTTTGAATGTACGTCAATTAAACTGATCAGTTTAACCGTGTGTGGCGTCCATTAGAACAATTAACGTAAACGTTCTTAAAAATAAAAATTAACTTTGTTAATATTGCACAGATAACGAAAGAGGCATAATGCAGTACAGACGAATTCGCACATTAAATACTGTAATTATATAATTTTTTAAAATATTATTAAATGAAACCTAATTAATTTATATCCGTATTTAAAGGGAAAGAGACTGAGACTGGCAATGGACAAAATTAATTCGAAAGTAAGTACGGCATTAAGGTACGGACAGACGCGCTCATTACTAGCACGAAAGCATGCTTTTATAGAGCAAGTGCTCATTAGTAACATGTTGTCCCAACGTTGCTAGTAATGAGCATGCTATTTTGAGCGTGCTCAAAAATCAACCGACGTTTGATTTTCGAGCATACTACCTGAGACGCGGGTAGAAGGAGGCGTGCTCCGAGCGCGTTGGTTTGCTTATGAGTATGCTATTATCGAATCGATCTCGATCCGCGACATTTGCTGCGTCAATTTAAAATAAATTTTATTGAGTTCTATATGGATAGCATTGTCACTATATCTCTGTACATCCATTTAGGCCGAGAGCCTGGTGCCAAATAGCACGTCTGTCCAAAATTTGCTTTGAGCATGCTTATTTATGAGTATGCTTATTTAAAAGCATGCTTAATGCTGGCAAATGTGAACAGTTGCAAAGCATGCTCATTTTAAACAAGCTTATGAGCATACTTTTTTTTGAGTACGTCTGTCGACAAGGCGACACGGAGGGTATTCGTACTCGAAGTCAAGACCAGAGGCGATTTGGTGGTGCAACGTCGCAGACGTCGGAGGGCCAGCTGCCGACCACGGAGGCCGGCCCGTCAGCAGCTTCTGCATCTGCAGCACCTACTTAGGTGCTGATGCTGCTCTGATGATGATGCTGCAGGAGCAGGCCCGCCGACAGGAGGAACAGACCCGCCAACAGGAGGAACAGGCCCGCCGAAAGGAGGAACAGGCCCGTCGGTTGGAAGAGCAGCTGCAGCGCGGTATGGAAGAGTAGATGTTCCTCATGAAGGCTCACCTGGAACACGTCTTTCGTGCGCAGGTAAAAGATCGCGTGCAACGCAGCAACGAAAACCTGCAGCAGTGGAACCTTGAGGTGGAGTAGCTGGTTCGAAAAGCATACCAGTCTGTACCTGCGGTCATTGTAGGGTAACCTGGTGCAGTCATTCGTCGACGGCATCCGCGACCTTGAAGTCAGAGCTGCTGTGAGGCTCGGGCACCACGAGACGCTTAAAGACGCGTTGGCCCATGCACTGGAGGAGGAAGCCGTGCGACAGGATCATCGTTCCTATCGCGTCAGGGAGGTTGCAGCAGCTACAGTTTGCGACCGCCATAAAGGATACAGCCCTAGGTGCTACGGCTGTGGGAAAAGTGGCCAGTTGCCCTAAGCGACCTGTAGAAAGAGAACGTGATCGATCTCAAGAGGGTAAGGAAGCGGTATCTGTGAGGATGCTCAGGACAAACCAGCTCAGCAATGAGTTGAAGGATAGCCTACAACATGCACAGCAGGAAGATTCGTACATCAAGCCGAATCTGGAATGGATGAGTTCGACCACGAAAAGCTATTTGGCCTAATGGGACAGCTTGCTGATTCAGGACGGAGTCCTGTGCCGTAAATGGGAAAATGGTCGGGGAGACAGTTGTCATTTGCAAATGGTTGTCCCTCAGGCTAAAGTACAGGATGTTCTACAGCTGTAACATAATGGTTGTTTAGGAGGCCACCTGGGAGTTAAACGAACTCTACTGAAGATCCGAGAACGGTTTTACTGGGTCCTCTGTCGTGACGATGTCGAGGACTGGTGCCGCAAATGTACAAGTTGTGCGGCTGTAAAGGGACCTCAAACTCGTAGTAGAGGCGCATTGAAATTTAACAATCTTGGTGCACCATGGGAAAGGATAGCCATTGACGTTGCGGGGCCGTTTCCGCAAAGTGAAAACGGTAACAAGTATTTCATGGTTGTGATGGATTACTTCACTAAGTGACCAGAAGTCTTCGCCATTCCAAATCAAAAAGCTTCAACAATTGCAGATAAACTAGTTCATGAAGTCTTCTGTCGTTATGGAGTACGTGTAGAGATCAAGGAAGAAATTTTGAGTCTCAAATATTCCAAGAAACTTGCCGAGTCATGGGTAATCATAAAACAAGAACAACTTCTTACCACCCACAATCTGATAGAATGGTAGAACGATTTAATCAGACATTGGAGAGGTACCTAGCAAAAGTTGTGGAAAAACGGCAACGAGACCGGGACAAGCACATACAACCGTTTTTGCCATATCGAAGCGCTGTTCACGAAAATACATCAGTGAAACCAGCTTTCGCAAACTTTGGGAGAGAATTACGGCTGCCTGCAGACCTGATCACCGGAATACCACCTGATGCCCCACGCAGTATAACCGATTATGCAAATGACTTGCGGAACAAAATGAATGACATTTATGAGCACGTCAGACAGTCGGACCAGCAAACGTCTGAGAAGATGAATACACGGTATGACCGCAAAATGAACAACAAAGGGTTTGACGAAGGTTCACTAGTGTGGTTACACAATCCAGTTCGCAGCATAGGGAAATCTACTAAGCTTCAAGCTAAATGGGACGGACCGTACCGGATTGTGACTGGGATCAATGACGTAATCTACCGGATACAGTAAGGTGCCAGAGGTACTCCTAAGATCGTCCACGTGGATCGACTGGCGCTTTATTATGGGACCAATAATACTCGGGGCGAGCATGTCTTAGGAGGGGGCAGTGCTCCCTGCCGCTATAATGTCTTGTGCATGGCAACACTAGTTACCACTAGCGTCCTCTAGTATCGAATAGCAGAACCAGGAGAGTCAAGATCCTTCTAGAAATTTCGGGACCGATATGTACTCGAACATTCTAGATCAGGGCTTCCCTAACTGTGCGTCGCGACGCCCCAGGGCGTCGCGGCTCTATCCCGGGGGCGTCGTAAGGCGTCTACAGATTGGCTGTGTCGATGCGACCGAGTCGAATGAGCGCCGCGCTCATTCTGATTCTGTTCTGTCGATAGCGGGCGGCCGGCCGGCACGCGATATACCGCGTATACATATCGGTCAAGCTTTAGTTTCAATATTGACTATGGATAATTTTATTCAAAGAAATAGAAAACGACTCAGGAGAAAGCAGTAAAGAAACTTCAGAAAAACGGAAGAAGTATAGAAAATATGACGACCAATATTTGGATTTCGGATTTACCTACATTACCAAAGGGAATGTAGAACTTCCTCAATGTGTTGTTTCTCATAAAGTGTTGGCAGCTGAAAGTATGCTTTCTAATAAACTAAAACGTCATTTGGACACAACTCACAGTAATTTACAAGGTAAGCCGAGATACTTTTTGGTTAGAAAATTGCGAGAACTGAAACATCAGTCCACGACTTTGCTTTCAAAAGCATTAGTTCTTACCAAAGCATAGCTTGCCTCCTGCAAGGTAGCTCACCGTGTTGCCAAATGTAAGAAGCCACATACAGTTGCCACGGAACTGATTTTATCTACAGCGGTTGTATATGGTATCAGTGATTATTGGAAAATCGGCGGCTACAGAAATAAAAAAATGTACCTCTTCCAAACAATACGATTAACCACCGTATTCATGACATGGCAGAAGATATTAATGAGCAAATTGTGGAGAAACTTTCAGGCTTATTTGCCATTCAACTTGATGAAGCGACGGATACTAATGACGATGCCATGTCTCACACATCCAGGCAGTGGAGGATGAGGTCCGCCGCCGGAACTCACCCCCTACAGCCTCTGACCCTATTACTGTGTCCAATGATGAGATTTCATCCCTCATCAAAGGACTTAAGCCCAAAAAGGCTCCGGGCGCGGATGGCATCTCCAACCAAGCCCTTAAACACTTTTAACCCTTTTAACTGTTATCTTCAACGATTGCTTCAATCTTAGTTATTTTCCCACTACGTGGAAAGAGGCAACTGTTATTGGTATTCCCAAGCCAGGAAAGCCTTTCAACCTCCCCTCCAGTCATCATCCCATTAGCCTCCTCAAGGCCATGGGCAAACTCTGCGAAAGAGTCATCCTCTCTCGCATGAGGCTCCATCTGTTTCCCACAGACGGTGACCCTCTTGTCATCCCCCATCAATTTGGTTTCCGAGCGAAACATTCTTGTCCCCAACAAGTTCACCGTATTGTGGAATATATGCTCAGCGGTTTTTATCCTCGTCGTCATAAGACCATCGCGGTCTTATTCGACATTGCCAAAGCATTTGATAGAGTCTGGCATGAAGGCCTTATATATAAACTTTACAAAATAGATCTCCCTGATCGTCTTGTACGTCTCGTGCCTCTTACCTAAAGGATCGTACCTTTCGTTTTAGACACGAAGGCACGCTCTCCTCTCAGCGCCCCATCAAAGCTGTGCCCCTCAGGGTGGTCAGGATGACACTGCCCTCTATTGTAAAGGTACTCGCTACCTTTCATACGGAACAAGATCCAAAAGTCAGTTAATGACCTAGGAGCTTGGTTCCAAAAATGGCTCATCGATGTGAACCTGGAGAAGAGCTCCGCCGTTCACTTCGATTATAAACGACACCGCCTCACTACCATTCCGCCAATCCATATGCTAGGGACCCCTGTTCCCTGGCATACGACCGCCAAATATTTAGGTGTCACCCTTGATACGAGGCTCACCTTCGGGCTCCATGTCAAAAGAGTAACCCGTCACGCACGATTCTATCTGAGCAGGCTCAACAGTATGCTGGGCCGACACAGTAAAATGTCCCTCCGTAACAAGCGAACCCTCTATAAGGTCTGTATACGACCAGTTATGTCATACGCGGGCCCTATTTTTGGTCACGCTGACTCCAAAATTATTAATGAACTCCAAATAGTTCAAAATCTCTTCTGTCGTCGACCTACGAACGCACCTTGGTACGTCCGTAACGCCGACCTCCATCGGGCCTTAGAGCTCCCTACAATCCAACAATTTCTAAAAACACTCTCTGAGAACTTCTTCAAAGCCTCAGAGTCTCATTCCAACCTTTTTATTCGTGAGGCAACTACTTATGCAGCCCCACTCCCCTCACGCTATCGGGTCCACAGGCCGAGAAACTCTCTCTCTCGGACCCGCCAAATAAAATTTCAACCGACCCGAACTGCCTCCTGGCGGCTCAGGCCGACTCTTCTTAAATTTGCCTTAGTAGGCTCTTCCTCAGCGGCTCGTAGCCGCCTGCGCCCTCTTTTCCCAAAATAGGGTCGCTTCCAATCTGGCAGAGAGGCTTCATAGGCCATTGCCATTCCCCAAAGTGGAGTTTATTGGGTATCACTTAGGGTCCCGGTCAGGATAGTCACAGTGAGTCCCGCATAACCACGACAGACCGGCTGTCGTGGTATGCATAAAGCATTCTCCACTTCCTCGCGTATCGGTGTAGCCCTTTCCGATTGCTTCTGGGTGCAAAAAAAACGACCGGGTCAGTATTGAATTGGCGATACAAGCGAATACTTCGAAGCGATACAACTGCGAACTAAAGTGATCTGCAGTACAATTGTTTTGTTGTTAGTGTAGTTATAAGGTGTAATTAGTGTTCTGTAATTAAAGTGTCAACTTTGGTAATTCAAATCGGCAGATTTAATTGTCTCGAACCCCTAAGCTCGTAACAATACCATATGACAAATTTCCGAAATATTGTAAAAGACTCTAAATTTAAAAGGGCTAATAATTTATCTTGTAAGACGTGTGTTTTTGTTTCTTATGTCGTAGCATAGAGTAACACGAGCCATCGCATCGGGCCGGTGCGGTGGCCCGTGTTGTTCTAAGCTGCGGAACAAAAAGTAACTATACCTGGCGATACATAGAAGTACCAATAAGGAAGAGCGAATTGCGTATTGCTATAAAACCACAAATTTATTTTAATCATTTAATTAATTGACAGTGTCTGATTCATTAAGCGAGAGAATAAATGAATGAGAGGAAATGAAATTGCCGCAAAGGTCAATGGAGCTATTACTAAGAAATTTAATGCGTTCTTTGTCCTATAATCTAATTCCTGTGAAATTGAGTTGTATCATGAATCATTGACTTAACTTAGGGTTGCCAACCGTCCTGTATTCCTAGGACATGTCCTAATTTTTTTGTGTCCTGGAATGTCCTGTATAGTTTTTAAGCAGCGTCCTGGTATTTTAAAGCATCGTGATAAGGTCATGTATTTTAAAATTCGTGTGCGGCGTTTTTATTTTTTATGTATGGTATCTTTTGAATCTAATCACATATAAAAAGCGAAAACGAACCGATATAATGTATCATACGGTTCGGTTCGCAGTTATGTTTGACAAGGCCTTTACTGCATCCTGTTTTTAAACTGAATTGTCCTGGTTTCTACAACTTCAAGTCCTAGTTTTTTAAAATTTAGGGTTGGCAACCCTAACTTAACCGCTTTAAATGATTCTTGTGAAATTATCTGATTTATGACGCCATTGACAGTAGCGTTTCCTATTCTGTTATAGATTAGATTTATTACAATATATTGTAAATGATCAGAGATATATTACTAATTGAAATGAAATGAGAAAACTATACAGTTTAGTTTGTTTATTTGACTCAAATTGTATTTGATCAAATGTGTATGATCCTTAATCAATATGCCAATATGGCGCCGAAATGCGACTTGCATGAAACATTTAAATGAAAAATTAATTTATAATATGCGTTGAAATATATGCTCATATAGTCGTGGATACGTTTTTAATAATTTGTATTTTCTACACTCAATTCTTCGGGTAAAGTATTGTGAATACCATTTTCCGAGCGCCAAGTCTGACCCAAATACGTTTAGTTATTTTTCCATTCTTCTTAGACACTAGTTTTCTTTTTATATGATATGAATATGATGATTATTTGATCATGCAGTGTTATTTGTATATTTGACTGATAGATATTGTATACTATGATAAGAAATATTACATCCTAGTACTATGAAGACAATATAGGTAATGCACCTAGCTCCACTTGGATTTTTAATTTTAAATTTTTAATTTAATTTTTTTTTTAATTCATTGCTCGTCGTTTGTTCGTTATTGTTCGAACATAAAAATTGTTTGTTAGTTTTTTAACAGGTTGAAAGATTCTTAGTTCTAATTGTAATTTTCATCGCCTTGATTATCGGCAATTTTCTGTTTTGAATTTGATGCGACATCTTTCACCAGCTGTGCTGATTTTTGGTTAACAACATCATATTATGTGTTCGGTGGAGAGTTATTTGTTAAAGTTGCTTCATTAGACTTCCCGTTGGAACGGAATACTGTACCGAAAAATGTCCACTTTCTTTTTATTTGCATTGGTAAAGCAGTGCTAAATGATAAATCACCTCTTCATTCCAAAAAAAGATTGACAGCAAAAATAATATGAATGATTTTTAGAACGTCTTTATAAATCATTTTAATTAATGTACCTAGTACTCTTTGAGCTTAAAGTCGTTCGCACAGTCTTTAAATTTTGACGTAATGCGTGAATATTGATACGGAAACCGGCCAACCGGGAACCCGGCCGGGGGCTTAAGGCCCATTAAGGCTCAATAAGGCATTTGGGTAAATGTTTTCGTTTACTATTATAAGCTAATGTTAGACTACTATCCCAGCTGATTGTATGATCAGCCGAAGATTATAAAGCGTATGAGATGCAGTCTTCAATAGGTTGGTACACGCCAATAGTAACTGAACATCGAAACTGATCATAGTTTCATTGTCAGCGAGATGTAGGTCTTTTATCTCACTAACAAAATAGTACGAATCGTTTGTATGTGCTCTGGAGTGTCCTCACAGCGATGACAGTATATTTGCCAAGTGTTGAGTCAACTTAGAAGTTGTGAATCGATATGGCTCACTATGGGACGTAGTGGAGTGTTTGGTTTGTGTATTTTCGGTAACCCACACAAACTCGGCGGTTTGGCACATGATGATATTCAATAGTAACAATATACACATCCTTTGTATTACTGAACATTGGCTAAAAGATTATAATTTCATGTTTAATTTCAGAAATCACCAGGTGGTCAGTTCCTTCAATAGAGAAAAAGTTTACGTGGTGGCTCCTTAATATTAGCCGATAAATCATTATTATATAAACAACGTAAGCATATTGTGAGCCTCTCTGTTGAACGAACTGTAGAAATGGCTTGTGTCGAGCTTGAGCACCTCATTGTTGTAAGTGTTTACAGATCCCCATGTGCTAATTATGACCATTTTGAAAGGATTGTGGAAGAAGTTTTACTCAAACTTAGTAAACAGAACAAGTCTGTTGTAATGTGTGGAGACTTTAATATCAATCTCCTTGAAACTTCTTCCATTAGTATTAAGTTTCGCTCATTGTTTAAATCATATAATCTTGTAAATTTATTCTTAGAACCAACACGTATTGCTGGGCCTAGTGCGACCTGTATAGATAACATTTTTACAGATGTTAAGCTCTTGCATAAATCAATTATTCAAAATTTAAGTTCAGCTCACTGTGGACAGTTAGTATCACTACCTTACATACACAAAAAACAGAAAAATAAGAAAGTTGTGTTTGTTCCAATAAATGAACATCGCTTGGAGAGGTTTAGAAGTAATATAATAAAAAGACTTCCATCACTTTCGTTTAAAAATAGTGCTAATTATTTGTATGCTACATTATTTGAAATTATAAGTTGTGAATTTAGTAGAATATTTACTTCTAAAACTTTCTCTTTTAACAGTCGCAAATCATTTAATGAATGGGCGACAGCAGGAATTTATAAAAGTAGGCGAAGGTTATACGAGCTTTATGATGAAAGATCATATAATAGGAGTGTTATATTTAGAGATTATGTAAAAACATATTCTAAAATATTTAAAAAAGTGTGCTCCACTGCTAAGGCTTTACATTTAAGCAACAAAATTAAAACAGCATCCGACAAAATTAAAATGACCTGGAGAATAATAAATAGTGAAACGGGCAAGGTCAAACCGCGCAACTCGGATTTTCAATTGAATATTAACAATAATTTAACGCGATCTGATCAAGAAGTTGCTATGGCTTTTGAGAAACATTTTACTGATGTTCCTTTTTTGACAACAAAATCCAATTCTTCTCCTACTGTCGCCGAATCATTGCTCAAACAAAATGTAAAGACTTGTTCAAATACTTTTAAATTCTATAGAGTACTGCCAAAAGATATCGTTAAATATTTTAAAACTATTGATGTTAAGAAAACGGCAGACTTATGGGGGATTTCCGTTAAAGTTATTTTATCTATAATAGATATATTAGCACCTTATCTAGCCACTATATTTAATATAAGCGTCGAATCTGGTGTGTTTCCTGATTTAATGAAACATAGTAAAGTCATACCTATATTTAAATCTGGTAGTACATTAGACCCCGCCAATTTTAGACCAATTTCTGTACTACCAACATTAAGTAAAATTTTTGAAAAAATTATTTTAGATCAGATGTTAAGTTTCTTTAATATTAATAAATTGCTACATAAAAATCAATTCGGTTTTACAAGGGGTCGCTCGACAACTGACGCTGGAGTTGAGCTTATTAAACATATTTTTTGTGCATAGGAGAATTCAGAGGATGCTTTGGGTATATTTTGTAACCTTTTCAAGGCCTTCGACTGTGTTCACCATGAGACATGAATCAGGAAGCCACAGTACTATGGTGTCAAGAACACAGCGCTTAAACTTATTATTTCATATTTAAGTAATAGAAAACAGAAGGTTATCAATGGTAAAAGTTCTTCCGGGTCACCTGTACTAATGGGTGTTCCTCAGGGCTCGATTCTTTGCCCATTCCTGTTTCTGGTGTATATTAATGACTTACCTCACCTTGTAGGGGATAGTCATGATATAGTATTATTTGCTGATGATACTTCCTTGATTTTTGAACTTAAACGTCAATCATTTAAATGTGAGGAAGTGAATAATGCTATATCAAAATTAGTGCATTGGTTTAACGTTAATAATCTGCATTTGAACGGAAATAAAACTAATTGTGTTAAATTTACAACAACGAATGTTAAAAATCTTAATACCAATGTGTTTTTAAATGGGGAGGAATTGAGCCCTGTTGTATCCACTGTTTTTCTTGGCATCACTCTTGACGCAAAGCTCCAGTGGGGCCCCCATATATCCAAATTAGCAAGCAAACTAAGTTCTGCAGCCTATGCTGTAAAAAAGATTAGAGGTCTCACTAGTGTCGAGACAGCTAGATTAGTTTATTTTAGTTATTTCCATAGCATAATGTCTTATGGGATTTTGCTATGGGGAAATGCGGCTGATTCAGAACCTATTTTTGTTTTACAGAAGAGGGCCATTAGAGCTATTTACAATCTAAAACCGAGAGTCTCTTAGAGATAAATTTAAAGAAATTAATATATTAACTTTGGCCTCTCAGTATATTTACGAAAATTTAATGTATGTTCACAAAAACAAAGATAGTTTTAGTAAAAAAGTGATATACATTCTGTAAACACTAGGAACAAATACAAGCTAGTGATGCCAGTTTCTCGACTCCACAGAGTCAGTAATTCATTCTTGGGGCAATGTATACGCTAATACAACAAGGTCCCGGAAAGTGTACAGGTTCTCTCTATTACCAAGTTTAAATGTTTTATTAAGCTGAAACTGTATAAAAAGGGTTATTATAGTATAAATGAATACATGGTTGATAATTACCCCTGGGAATGAGGTGGTCGCTTCCAAGCAGTTTCTAAAATAAATTTTGTAAATAGTTCGTAATCATTTATATTGTAAAATTTATTTAAAAAAAAAAGTCCCGCTGGGTTTCTTGCTGGTTCTTCCCAGGACAGAGGGTTTTTTTTTCGAACCAGTGGTAAAGTAAAAAATGACTTTCAATAAGAATTACACATGTAATGTATATTGAATAAAAATATTCTATTCTATTCTATTCTATCGAATTCAGGTCGAGATTTAATTTTTCGGAGTATTTCTTTATTAAATCGCTCTTTGTTTTAAATTTTTTAGTTGTAGAGTCTGTTTTCAGCTTTTGGTATGTACTTGCGTCCGACAAAATAATATCTACTACGTTTTTACATATAAAAAACATATGTTATAACGTAGTAGAGCCATGCTGCAGCTATATTTGTAGTATAGTTGTAGCACGAATGGGTCGGCTCGACCGGGGAAGGACCACGCTCTCACAGAATACCAGCGCAAAGTAGCAACTTAACGCTGGTGTGTTTCGTCCACCATATTCCTTTGTTTGGCTGACAACGCATCTGCACTTTGTTTTGTAACCGAGGATAGATGTAGATGCCTATACTTCACAGCAACCACATACCATCAGATAGAATGTGTGCTCGTTTGTCACCCTCATCCTATAAAAAAAATAGTTGATGTGAAGCACCGACACTCCGAGAAGTCTGCAGTCTGTAAATATTTTCAAGATGGTCTCCCCCATTACATCAGATTTCATATACCACAAATCCTCGCAAAAGAACACTGATTCCTACCAAGGATGATATGCGAGAATATTGAAATTAAAAAACATCCTAATTGCAACAGAGAAGATGGATAGGTTCTGCTATCTGCTTGGGATCCTATAATTAACAAAATTAAATCCAAACCCATGCATACCACTGCAAGACTTCAAGATACTGTAACCTTACTCTGTGTAGATCGGACCAAAAATTAATCTTAAAAAACAGAAGGTAGCCGGGCCAACTATGACATTGGGATCGAAGTCGAATATTAAAAATTCAATGATTTATATTTTTATTAAAAACAGAAATATTTTATGGCCGGTTTCCGTATCAATTTCCGTGAAATTTAAAGACTGCGCGAACGACTTTAAGGTCAAAGAGTACTAGGTACATTAATTAAAATGATTTATAAAAACGTTCTAAAAATTATTCATATTATTTTTGCTGTCAATCTTTTTTGGAATAAAGCGGTGATTTATCATTTAGCATTGCCTTTCCCATGCAAAAAAAAAAATAAAGTGGACATTTTTCGCTACAGTAAAAATTATTCCAACGGGAAGTCTAATGAAGAAATATAATAATATTTTTATTTTTATTTTATTTTATCAAAATATATGCGTCATTCCGTTACAGCATTTTTAGAAAGTGATAATAGATATGCTTTATTGCACGAAACACAAAGTATCTTAATTTTAAGAACTAATATTTTATTTATATTTAAGTGATTGTAGTACATACATGGGTTTGACATTTCATTTTTTGTACTATCTATAAAATATAATATTACTTTAGTAGTATTGTTACTTTTATATATTGATTTGTACAGTACACTGTAGCCAGCTTTCTTTTTGTTTTCTTTTCTTTTTTTTCTATTTTAATCACACTAATTGTTTAATTGTGTGTAAGTGCAATTCTTAAAGCAGGTGCTGTTCTTCCTTTCCGTTTTCCTACAGACGAGCTGTATAAAAAATGGGATGTACTAACGGTTAGACAAACTTTCATTCTGCATATTGTGCTTAAACAACACTCTCATCTACGTTATAACCCAGATCTTTTTAAGTATAAACGCCGCAAAGATATAATATGCAAAACTCTAACTTTCAACTCAGCTCTTTCACATAAGTTTTTCTGTTTCTTGGGACCCTTTCTTTATAACAAACTTAATAAAATTTTAGACATATATCCAAAAAATAAATCTAGTTGTAAAATAACATTAAGAAAATTCCTAAAAACCCTTAACTACCAAGAAACTGAGAATCTTCTTTTAACCCAATACTAATACTTTTAATTTACTCAGAAACGTGAATCACTCTTATCACAATCCATAAAAACCTCTAATAATGATACTCCAGGATTTGCTTCTGTACAATCATAAACACACACACACACACACACACACACACACACACACACACACACACACACACACACACACACACACACACACACACACACACACACACACACACACACACACACACACACACACACACACACACACACACACACGCGCGCAATTACATATATGTTTACACATACACGCTTTCATATACTCACCTATACACGTCCATATCCATTGAATGGATTCAGCAATTCGCCTTATAATGTAACTTTTTATCTCTTTTATGATATAATTCCTCTCTGTATTATTTCTTTCTTTGTATTATATGTAACCTATCCGCGAGGGGGGGCTGGTGACCTGTAACCCAGGTTTTTAATAAAACCTATAATAGGCACCAGTCTCTCACAACGCTAGGTCCTTACTATGTACATCGATATTGTTAACCAGGCAGTAGTTGTGAAGAGATAAATAAACTGAATTGAATTGAATTGAATTACTAATGTTAGTTGTTAGTATAAATTTCTTCCATCACGCCAGTGAGTAAGATGAGTTGCCCTTAATGTTAATTTTTTTTCTATATATAATATTGAATAAGTATAAGATAATTTATTTTTAATTTACTTACATATTATTCTATATTTTAGTAAATTTCTGTTTTTAAATATTTTTATTAGTATTGTACCTTTTTTTTAAAATATGTATACAGATATCGATACAGATAATAATGATAGCTTTTTCTCATGTTCGTCTTCTTCTAACAGCTTTTTAAGCCTGGACTCTGAGCCTTCCGTAGATCTTAACCTGCATGATCGTATTTCAACCCTTTTCTCTCAATATCCTGACAATCTTAATATAGCTCACATAAACGCACAAAGTATTCCTTGCCATTATTCTGACCTTCTCGCATCCTTTGACAGTACTCATCTAGTTGCTCTTCTAATTTCTGAGTCTTTTCTCAAGCCTTCCCTCCCTTCTATCCAATATTCATTACCTGGTTTCGTTCTTATTCGTAACGATAGGGTAGGCAAAGGTGGTGGAGGTGTTGCTATCTATTTACGTTCGGAAATACCTTACAGGGTTATTAGCGTATCTCCATCAACTTACTCGGAATCTGCGGAACATTTGTTCCTTGAAATCACACTTTATCATACAAAAGTTTTCCTTGGAGTATTGTATAGTCCTAACCTTAATATCAATTACTTTGATACATTAGATACACTTCTTAATAATTTCTGTCCTGTATATAGCCATGTAATTTTGATTGGGGATTTCAACACATGTATAATTAAAAATGATTTACGTACTTATAAATTGAAATCTCTCATGTCATCTTATAACCTAGAAATCTTGCCTCTATCTGCCACCCATCACTTTCCCAATTGTACTGCATCTTTTCTAGATCTGATTATTGTGTCGTCTTTAAATAGTGTTGCTAACCACGGACAAATATGTGCCTCATTTTCATATCACGATCTCATTTACTTATCTTACCGTGTACGTCCCCCTAAGCGCAAGCCACATTTTCGATATCTTAGAAGTTATAATGGTATTAACTTGGAGACGTTGAGGAGCGATGCTAGTTTAATTGACTGGTCACCGGTTATTGAATGTTATAACATTGAGGACAAAGTGATTAACTTCAATTCTCTAATTTTAGATTTATATAATCACCATACACCAGTAAAACGTGTGAAAATAAGGCACAACCCTGCACCGTGGATCACAGCTGATATAAAAGACCTGATGGCACGTAGAGATAAAGCTAAAAGAAGGTATAAGCGATATCCCCTTGAACGCAATTTAATCAGCTTTAAAATACTACGAAATCGCTGCAATCGTTTGTGTAGAGATGCTAAAAGGCGCTATTTTCATGATACCCTCACAAGTTGCGATACTGCAAAAGCATGGAATTTTCTGAGATCTGTCGGTGTTGGAAAATATTCTGCTAGTGTGGGAAGTGAAATTAACTTGGATAGTCTCAACGAACATTTTGCCAACCCTCCTGTAATAGTTTCATCATTTACCAAAGCCAGAACCCTACTTGAATTATCCAAATGCCCAATACGTCATTATTCCTCATTTAATTTCACTTCTCTTACTGAAGATGATTCTATGCGATCCGTCCTTGCAATTTCATCTACTGCTATGGGAAATGATAACATCTGCTCTAAAATAATTACGTTGATTCTTCCCTTTCTGCTCCCTATTCTTACTCATATCTTTAATTTCTCTTTATCTTCTTGTTGCTTTCCGTCGTCATGGAAGTTAGCTCATATTATTCCTATACCCAAAGTTTCAAATCCTTCATCTGCAACACATTACCGCCCTATTTCCATTTTACCATTTCTTTCAAAGGTACTTGAACATATTGTCCACACACAATTGACCAAGTTTCTTAACCGTAACAATATCTTAAGTACTTTCCAATCCGGTTTTAGGCCTGGTCACAGTACAACTACTGCTCTCCTCAAGGTAACGGATGATATCCGGTGCGGTATAGACCAAAAATATTTAACGGTACTCGTGCTGCTAGATTTTAGTAGTGCCTTCAATTCTATTGATTTTGATATACTTCTTAGCATTCTTCATTCTATTAATGTGTCTCCTTCAACTATTCAATGGTTTGATTCCTACCTCCGTGGCCGCTCTCAGTGTATTCGTATCAATGAAACTTTATCCAAGTGGTGCAATCTAGCCACGGGTGTACCTCAAGGTGGCGTCCTTTCTCCTTTACTCTTTTCTATCTTTATCAACTGTATCACCCAGGTGATATCTTCAAACTTCCATCTCTATGCAGACGATTTGCAGCTGTATCGTCATTTTCTAGTGACTGAAGCAAATTCAGCATTACTTGAAATAAATAACGATCTAAATAAAATCGATGAGTGGTCTAGCTCATACGGACTTGTTATAAACCCTAAAAAATCACAAGCAATGATTATAGGCACCAGGTTTACTCGTAAATTACTTGACTTTTCTTCACTGCCAACTCTACAAATTAATGGTATTCCACTAAGCATTTCAGAAACGCTTAAGAATCTGGGCATCATCATGGATTGCAAGTTGACATGGAATGCACATATCACAGAAATTAGCAGAAAAATATATTATACTTTTCATTCCTTAAAATGCCTTCAACACTTTCTACCGTTATCAACGAAGATTTCTCTTGTCCAAACACTTATTTTCCCGATTCTTGACTATGCTGATGTCTGTTATTTGGATGCGACTGAGGAGCAATTAAACAAACTTGAGCGCTTGCAAAACTTATGTATTCGTTATATTTTCGGACTAAAAAAGTATGACCACGTCTCCTCCTATCGCAAACAGCTCAAGTGGCTCCCAATCCGACTTCGCAGGAATACCCGAATCCTATGCCTCCTCTTTAACATACTATACAATCCAACATCACCACCCTATCTTCGTGATCGATTCCACTTTGCACACTCCCCCGATGCAGTTTGCAGATCACATTTAAAAACCCTCCTCAATTTCCCTTCCTCTAAAACTAAGTCCTATTCTCACTCTTTTACAGTACATGCAGTTAGGTTATGGAATTCTCTTCCTGCTGCAATTCGAGAGGCTCAATCAGTGTCCGTGTTCAAAAGGCGAGTCAAAGAGCACTATCTTTCTTTGTCGTCCCAATGATTATACATATATATAATATATTATTATATTAATATATGTAATATATATATATATATATATATATATATATATATATATATATATATATATATATATATATGTGTGTGTATATGTATTATAAGTGGTATTTAGTTATATGTATGTTTACATGGATATTTGTTTTTATTATCTTTACTTTATGTTAAGTATATTAATATTATAAAATTTTATTATAAGAGTGCACACTAGATCAGCTTCTCTTTTAATTTGTCCAGTATCAGGCCTGCTGGAAGAAATTTCAATATGAAATAAGCAGTGCCTTTGTACAAAATATCATTTTTTTTCTCTTCCTTGTAACATTATTTTGTGTGTACATAAATTGTTAAATAAATAAATAAATAATAAGAAACTTTAACAAATAACTCTCCACCGAACACGTATTATGGCGTTGTTAACCAAAAATCAGCACAGCTGGTGAAAGATGTCGCATCAAATTCAAAACAGAAAATTGCTGTTAAACAAGGCGATGAAAATTACAATCCGAACAAAGAATCTTTCAACCTGTCCAGGCCGGATGATATAGCTATCACAACTATACATAGTATACTATATCAATTATAGCTATGTACATTTATGAGCAAACAGCTTCACGTACTTAAACATGTTTTGCTAATTCAAATTCAGAATAAGCCTGTATCTGCAACTGCAACTTCATTACTTTACACGTACCCGATAAGATGGTTACGCAATAGAATCGGAAGTATGACGGATGGGGCGCGTCACAGTCACACCCGTAGGCTGGTACGACGCGTTCCGGCACACACCGTACACCCGCGTAACTGGCCGATTCTCACCGCCCAGAACATTGACCGACACTTGGACAGCGGTTAGATAGGTCAAAAAACCTCAACAGAAGAAACATGATGATTGGTAACCAATACCAAATCATAAACGAACATCATCCTCATCCCCATCATTGCTTTTCCCTTTTTCTAAATAGCTGCCCTGCCCTGTGTCAGATGGAGCTGTAAGAACAGTATAGGCTAACAGCACCAACATCACAGAAAATAGATGGATAGAATAGGAAACAGAGGAGGGCGGGATGAGACGGGGTGGGGGTAATACCGGGCAGACGTTAACGTTTAGTGTCTTTTACAGCATTTTCAAAAACCACTTATGTTCCTGTCATTATTTTTGTTTTTGTTTTAAATGAGGTAGTGGGGTAAAACGGGGTTATACAGCTTTAACGGTATCCCATCTTGCCCTATCCCATATTCGTAAACGAAATACCGAGATACCGTGGTTTTGTACACATGTGTCTGTATGTCATTATGCTAAAATTGAATACTTACCTCTTGTTTTAGGATGGCGAGGAACTTTAAACGCAAAACTACAAGAGAGCCACAGAGTACACTGTACATTGTATATAAACGAAACGAAGAGAACAGTGGACAGAAAGTGTCATGCAAAATGCGGTAACCGCTGTATTGGAGAACTGATTGGAGTATCGGCTGCTAAAAACTTTATAGTTTAAAAGTACGTGAAGATCCTCTTGCTATTAGTAAGCTAAAGTTGCAAAGGGTTGCTAATTAACAAAAAATTAAAAAAAGTTTAATATATACATAAGGTCCGTGCCCTGCCATTAGGCTACTGACGCTTTAGTCAGTAGCCTAACGGCAGGGCACGGACCGCGAACTCAAAAGGACGTGGGGTTCGAATCCGCTATTAGACTACTGTCGTGAACCACTTCTAACACAAGTATTTTAAGCTTACCAGAAATGGTTAAAAGGAATATTAGTAATGTTTAATAGCATTACTAGTATTTAAAAAAAAAAGATTAAAAACAAAGAAAGATATAAAATTACAAAATTATAATGCAGCTAGTTTTAGGTCATTTTCAATGGAGTTGTAACGAAATTTTTACTAATCCAAGTGCATTTTATAAGTTGGTCGACTATTACTCGTTAACTTCTTAATTCTTCATAGCTGTGATAGTTTTCCTTTTAACTTCATTATATATACTACTAATTTGTATACTTTTTACATTTCCAAAAATAGTGGTTAATTGTAACCGGGGGGGGGGGGGGGGGGGACACATGACTAATGAAAAATATCACTTTAAAGCTAAATATTTCGCAAACGGACCCCTGAATCGAGACTATAAGGGTTTCTTGTTGTGTAACTACGGAACCCTTAAAATGAGTTAGAAGGGATCATGAACGCCAAAACGAAGAAAACAAAAAAAGAACTAAAGTGAACAAAATGATAGCAAACAAACAACCAACTCAATATCAATAAAAAAATTAAAGAATGAAAACGCAAAGACTAAGACAAGAAAACAATCTAATAACGATAGTTCATGGGTACCCCATCTTAACCACTGGCTATCCCATCTTGCCCCACTAGTGAGGCAAGACGGTGTGATGTACATGTAATTTTTTATATTTTTTAAGTTTTTATAATTCGCGTTTAAATGAAAATTGATGTAAACGCGAATGCTAATTCTAAGACTGATTGCCAAAGATTACATATCTAATTAAAATAATACTTAAGTTGTTAATGTAACCTGTTTTAGTAGTGTAGTGTTAGATGCTCGGCAACTCGGAACTCGGAACTGGTGGCGGAGAGAATCTAGAATTTCTGTTCTAACACAATTTTTGGAGTGTGTGGATTTGAGATTATGAACAGAGACGTCATACTAAGTACCTACTCTGAACACTAAGCGATCATCAATATTTTATAAAATATTGATTACATTTTGATATTGACGTATATTGATTGATAAGGAAAACATCATGTGAAAACCATGCTGACACGCGGGTGTCAGCATGTCTGAGAAATAATAAATTATTTCAAAGTTGAGGGAAGTCCGTCAACATGGTGGTGAAGTCTTCTTTGCAACAAAACCTTTCCAGTAATCAAAAGGTCTACGCCCTGTGTGTAAATGTATACCTTTATTATTTTAACTTTTTATTTTAACTTTAGAGCATTAACTTTACATCGAGTAGTACGAAACTTATGTAAATTATATAAATTATCAATGAAGCTTTATTGGTTACAACTTTATACATTCTGTTATGCTCTACCAGTCAAGCATAGGTGTTTTGAAAAATGATGTTAGATTAAATCTTTACTTGCAAATCATTTTTAATAGCAGCGTTTCAAAAATAATACATATGTCAATAACAAATGTTTATTCTAAAATCCGGTGTTTCAATAATATTCGAGGTCAAGGAAGGTCAAAAAGCACATTTTTGCTCTAAGCTCCCTGTATTATCGACAGTGGCGGCGTAGCGTGGGTTGGCTGGCACCCAGGGCGGTTTTCTATCAATCACCTACCAAATAAAACAAAAAATGCTAAACATACTTCATAATCATCATCATCATTACAGCCCTTCACAAGTCTACTGCTGAACATAGGCCTCCCCCAAGGAATGCCACAAAACACGGTCTTGAGCCACCTGCATCCATCGACTTCCTGCATGTCTTACCAGGTCGTTACTCAATCTAGTGGGGGGACGCCCTACACTTCTTCCGCCGTTACGAGGCCGGCACTCGAGAAACTTTTTTCCCCATCGGTTGTCGGTTCTTCGAGTTATATGGCCGGCCCATTGCCATTTCAACTTACTAACCCGCTGGGCTATGTCAGTCACTCTGATTCTACTGTGGATGTCCTCATTTCTAAGTTTATCACGCAGAGAAACTCCAAGCATAGCCCTCTTCATAGCTCACTGAGCAACCTTGAGCTTTCTCATCCGGCCAGCAGTGAAGGACCACATCTCAGTACCATAGGTCATCACTGGCAACACGCACTGGTTGTACAGTCTCGTTTTCAAGTTTTGAGGTATACCTGACGAGAAGATGTGCCGTAATTTCCCGAACGCTGCCCTACCAAATTGAATCCGTCGATTGACCTCTCGGTCGAAGTTGGACTTGCCTAGTCGGACTATTTGTCCCAGGTAAACATAATCGTTAACAACTTCGAGCTTAGTACTTCCAACAACTACCGGGATAGGTGTGACATGGACATTAAACATGATCTTTGTTTTGTCCATGTTCATCTTAAGACCTATCCGTTGGGAGACACTATTGAAGTTATTAGGCATAGTCCTTAGGTCCTCCAGCGATTCTGCCATAAGGTCTATATCGTCGGCAAATCGAAGGTGAGTGATGTACTCGCCATTGATGTTAATACCGTATCCTTTCCAGTCCAGTAGCTTGAAAGTGACTTCCAATGCAGTGATGAAGAGTTTCGGGGATATAACGTCACCCTGTCTTACACCTCTCTGTAGTTGGATAGATTTCGTACTCTGATTCTGTACTCGGATAGCCATCGAAGCCCTACTGTACAAACACTTCAGCACTTTGATATACCGACAGTCAACTTGGCACCGCTGTAGGGACTGTAGCACCGCCCAAATTTCGACGGAATCAAAGGCTTTCTCATAGTCCACATACGCAAGGCAAAGTGGCAGATTGTACTCTTCTGTCCTCTGTAAAATTTACCAAAGGGTGTGTATGTGGACTATGGTACTAAAGCCTTTTCGGAAACGGGCTTGTTCGGGAGACTGGAAGTCATCGAATCTGTGTGCGAGACGATTCGTAATGACTCTCGGAAACAGCACATAGACGCGGCTCAGAAGGAAAATCGGTCTGTAGTTCTTCAAGAGAACGTTATCGCCTTTCTTGAAGAACAAGACCACCGCACTTTTGCTCCACGCCTCCGGAGTAGTACCACCATGGAGGACGGAATTAAAGTGCTTCTGAAGGACTTCAAGTGCCGATTTTCCACCCGCTTTCAGAAGCTCCGCTGTAATTCCATCCTTGCCCGGGGACTTGTCGTTTTAAGGTGCTGGAGAGCCATTCTAACATCGCTCAGACTGACGTCCGGAATATCTTCGAAATAGTGTCGGATAAGACTCGCTCTTGGATTGTTACTCACACTTGCGTGTAGCTCCAACGATGACGTATACAGCTGGCCATAGAACCTCTCAATCTCACTCAAAATCTAAGGTGTCCCGGAAATGATGCTGCCACACTCGGTCTTCAGCTTTGACAGTTGGTTCTTTCTGGCAGACTGATCTCTGGCAAAGACTTTGGAGCCTTGGTTCCGCTCGATCGCTTCTTCAATACAAGATGTATTGAAGTTGCGTAAGTCCTGTCGCATGCATTTGGAGATATGTTTGTTCAGTTCCCTATATGCTGTCAAATCTGTTGAAGACTGCAGCTTCATTTCCCGTCTAACAGCGAGATTAAGAGTGTGATCGGAGAGTTTTTGTGTTCTTCTGCGGCGGGTCTTGCAGAACTTAGCTCCGACCGCATGGACAGTTTCCACGAGCTTGTCATTCATATCGTCCACTTCATTGCAGTCTTATAGGCACCGAAAACGATTTTGTAACTCATGCTGAAAGGTTTCGGGACTTTGGACTAGAGCACGAGGGGGACGCAGCGTTGACTTCATTAGACGAAACCTCTCCAACTTAACGTTTAGGTGCAGTGTGCCTTTAACCATTCGGTGATCTCTACCAGTTTTCACCCTCGCGATCACTGAGACATCACTGAACAGTTGTAGTCTGGTCATCATAATGAAGTCAATCTCATTTCTTGTCGAAGCGTCGGGACTCGACCAGGTCCACTTCCTGTGGGGCCGCTTCTGGAAGAAAGAGTTCATGATAAAGAGTTCCTCTTTCTCCATAAAGTCGGCATAAAGCTACTGGCCCCTTGGGTTCCGTTGCCCTAATCCAAATTTCCCTACTTTCAGATCACCGTTCACTCTTGTGCCTAGTTTTTGGAGGAATGCATGGCTCTAGAGATATTCTCATACATTTCCTCCACCTCCTCATGAGGGTGTGCCGAGGTTGGTGCGTAAACCTGTATGACCTTCGGCGAATACCGTTTGGTGATTCTGAGTATAAGGTACGCAACCCTCGTCGACACACTCCCAATCTTTACAACCAAGTTAACGAGAGAGTTGTGGACGATAAATCCTACACCCCCTTGGGACAGATGGTCGCCCTCCCGGTGATAGAACAGGTTGCTGGATTCGAGGATTACCGTGTCCTCCCCATCTCTTCGGACCTCGGATAATCCTATAATATTCCAGCGCACCTTGCCTATCTCTTCTTCGAGCTCCAGGATTTTCTCGTCAGTCCTCAGCGTGCGTGCGTTATATGTTGCCAGGTCGAGTCATCGTAGGTGGCAACTGAACCTCCATCGGAGATTCTTAGCAACCCCTGCCCCGCCGTTACCATGGTCGCCACCGTAGCCAGGAATTGCGGGGCCGCCGGGGACTGGGGGCCGTCCTTTCGTAACTTTATTCATTGGGGGGTATATTGCTATAGTTGCCATGCTTGTCGAGCGGGTTGGCAACCGCAGTTTTTTTATTGTGATATTGGTGTTATCAGGAAGATGCTGCTGTCCAACTCCTGCCTGTTTCTCACTGTCGCCTCTTACGATACCTACGGGAAGATATGGGGTAGTAGATATTCTAAGCCGCCACAACATACTTACCAGTCTTTATTTAGCTAAATCATCATATTCATCATCATTGCTCTTCACTAGGCTTCGTAGGTCTTCTAGGCACTGAAAACAAGTAACTCAAACTGAAAGTTTTCGGGGATTTGGATTCGAGCACGAGGGGAGAGACGGAGCGTTGGCTTCATTAGATGTGACCTGTCCAGCTTACTGCTACTTAGGTTAATGAACCAGTGTGCCTCTCACCATTCGGTAATCGCTGCCATTTTTTCCACGCAATCACTGAGTCATCATTGAACTGTTGCCGTCTAGTCGTCGTAATGAAGTCAATCTCCTTTTTTGTCGAACCATCTGGGGTCGACTAGGTCTACTTTTTGTGAGGCCGCTTCTAAAAGACCTATTTTATTGGGGCTTTAACTTAATAAGCGATCAATAAAATCCCCTCTGAATCCCAAAAAACTGAAGCCTGAAGCCGGTTGTGACACATTGAACTTCTTAGGCGGTGCTGCGCTTTTTTATGCCACTGCATGGACTCCTGCTTTGAGTCAAGTTCATAGTGATAAACCCAAGTTTCATCGCCAGTCACAATACGGTTCATAATTTCGTCCCTGTTCTCAATAACACAGGTCCAAAAACACGCGCGAACACTCGAACCGCTGCTGTTTCTGAAGTTGTGTGAGCATTCTTGGCACCCACCCACCGATCTTAGACATGCCAAGATATTCATGGAGAATGTTAAAAACGGTCTTAGATGTTACTCCAGTCATTTCTGCGATCTGTTTTTTCGTCAGACGAGCATATTCAAGAATTTTTTTTTAATTTTTTCGACAATGTCTGAGGAAGTTGCCTCAAACGGTCGGCCTGAGCGCTTGTCGACGTCTTCAATTGAGTCTCTCTTGCTTGAAAAGACTAACCATTAATAAATCATTGTTTTTTCAGGGCAAGAGTCCCCGTAAACAGATGACATCTCTTCCATAATGATATATGGCGTTTCTCTTGTTTAGTGAGGAACTTAATCATTTCCTTCATAGTTAGTATTCACTTCCCAATTGACTTGTTTATCCTGTGATATCTTAAATTTTAATGAACCGATCTGGCTGAAACATGGTATTTATAGTTGTATTGAATCACCCCTCTCCTCTCTAACCCCTTCATTCCGAGAACATTTTGACCCGCCCTCGTAACTCGGTAATTTGTTAATGTTTGAGTTTTAGTTCGCATTTCTTGTGGATTACATAATCACATGAAGTGCAAAGGACACTTGACTACATCATCTTTTGAGAGTGATATGAAATGTTTACACTAAAATCGACACCCTTACACTGCTTTCCATCAAGTTTGTGTTATTTGGGCTTCACATTTTTGAATGGATATACCGCTAACTTTGCATACTAGGCTCTTATTCGGTCGGTCATTAGCAGTAGTCGATAAATTTATATAGATAGGCAGATTTACGTGGTAGAGCCACGCTGCAGCTATATTATGGTATGTACCACGAATGGGTCGGCTCGACCGGGAAAGAACCACGCTCTCACAGAATACCAGCAGCATAGTGCTGCTGTGTTTCGTATTGTGATTGTAGAGAACCGGGGACCCTTTTTACTGGAAACGAGCATTTCCTCTTAATCCTCAGGGGCAGCAACGCATCTGCATTTTGATTCTTAACCCTTTCGCTGGCTCATGCACTACATATAGGTCATTGCACTATTGTGTCTGAAAACCGGAGAGTGAAAGTGTTAATGAAGGATAAATGTAGATGTCTATGGGCCACAGCATCCATTTACCATAAGATGGACTGTGTGCTCGTTGTCAAACTTATTCTACAAAAAAAGATTTACCATAATTTGGGTCCATAAATAAAACTGTTGAATATATTATAAAATTGTAATGAACAACAATAAAATGTGTTTACAGTAATAAAAATTATTTATGCAATATTATTTAATTATTAAGAATAAACTTAGTTGTCTCTAATAATAGTCTCTGAATACAAATGTATTAAACATTTGTAATTAAATAATATACAGCATATACAGGGTTATTTTTCAGAGAGTAGCCAAATTTCAAACTTAATTTAAATATATAAATGATGATTATTATTGCAGTTTAACTTTTATTTGAAATTATCCCACATTGAATATGATTTATGGGTAACAACTCCGCGTACGTGCGTTTCTCTGTGTGCGATTTAATTCACGTTTTTGCCGACCGATCGACCTTTACGAATGTGTGCGTGCGTAGTAAATTAGTACGCGTTAGATATGTATGAATGATAATCATTTTAAATAATGCATTACCACGCATTTTGATTTTAAAAGATAAAAAAAGACAGAATGTTTGGCATTATTTTTAAATCATTTTTATTCACCATTTGCCTATATTACTCATTCTGAATCTTCTCTACAAATTTGGGTGGTTATTGAAAAATAAACCTGTATAACATTTTTAGATATATCTATGGCAATTCCTCTTCATGAAAAAAACAACATTGAAGATGAAGTTGTTGATGAATTTTTAAATAAAAAATAGCTAGGAATTAAAAGATAATATATCTTACCAGACAAGTAAAACGGAATTATTGTAATAAATATAATCCATATAGTTTAGTGTACTTTGGACTGCACTCGGTCGGAATGAGGGCTAATAATTTTCTGCTCACCAGATGTCGCTAGTTGACACTGAGGTAGTTTTTTGCTATACAATGTCATTTAACCGAGAAGTTAGTTTTTAATAAAAGTTTATCATTTTATAGAGTATTATATTAATACACAAAACAATGCGTTAGTGGTTTGCTCTTTAATTTTCTGCACATTTTTAACTTTTTTTAATTTTTCTACTTTTATGAATATCTGTGGATAGGTTTATTTATTTTTAATCTTATTAATATAAAATATAGCTAATGATACAGAAAGAAACATTAATCTTTACATTTTCCGAACAAATTAGCTTCCCCGCTATGAAATCTGTCAAATATTATACCTCACTATCAAGTGGCGCCGCCCAGGTGGCAGAAAAAGTCGTGGATGCCGTTATTCAGTTATTTCAATGTACATAATTTTCAAACGAGTTAGAGCCAAGCTGCAGCTATATTATGGTTATAACACGAATGGGTCGGCTCGACAGAGGAAGGTCCACGCTCTTATAGAATACCGCCATAAAATAGCAGGTTAATGCTACTGTGTTTCGTATGATGAGAGTAGAAAACTGGCGACCGTTTTTACTAGAAACGAGGCATTCCATCAGTCAGGGCGACAACGCAAACTTTGATTCTTAATCGAGAATAGGCGTGGATGTGTATGGGTCACAGCATCTACTTACCAAGGGGTGGACTGTATGCTCATTTTACGCTCATCATCATATTTTTTCAATATTCCATTCAATATGTCACAAAACTACCTCCCCTAAAATGTTTGAAAAAAAAAATGAAAAATCGACGTATTTTACTTTTCGAAAATTGGTAAGGATGATGGTCTAAACATAAAAGTTAATAATATACATAACATTAGCATAAAATGGATAGTTGCGTTAATATTGACTTTGTCTGAAGATTGATAAAAAAAATTAACAATAATATTTTTGACACAAGCAAAAAAAACATAGCCTATGTTTACTAAACGTGAAGTGATCGTACAAATTAACTATGCGTGCCAAATGCGCAGTTTACATGACAAGACAAGAAGTTTTAAATAAAAATAAAATTGTAACATTATCTTATGATTAATAAGGCACAATTTAGCTTTGGTTATATAATAATTTTTACTAACATTTATATTTGGTAAGTTATGATATTGTTAATTTACTTATTACATATCGGCTTGTTACACGATCCGTTAATACATACAAGTGTAACCAATGGTTAAAATCAACTAAACTAGACGATGACGTAACAAAAACTAATTTAAATTAAATAAAAATACTCAAAAATTAACAATAAAAGAATACAATTTTATACATAGACACAGTTAATAAAATATAACATAATATATTTCTTAAATAATGATAATGTATTTCTCAATAATTTTAATGTATTTCTTATCTTAAAGAAGACCTATTTCGAAAAAATTAATTTTAGAATTGATAGTGCCGCATTAGACGTTAAAACGGAATAATAGGAATTACTTTTATGACAGCGCAATCCAACACGATTCTTTATAAATGACAATCCTGCAAACGTAGGTTAACGACCTGTGTGATAAAAAAAAGCTGCTGTGTTGCAGTCTGAGTGGTAAAGGAGCCAGTATATTTACAGGCTGGGAGACATTCCATCTTAGTACTTAGAGGTTTCAATGTTTCAAGTTAATTACAGGTGTTCACGGGCTGCAGTAGTCACTTAGCATCACGTGAATTTAATTCGTTTGCCATTTCGGTTTTACAAAATAATACGGTTAGGTTTCCTGACAAGCACACGAAGGGGTGCAGACCGGCCGAGCGTTTGATTGTCAGATAGTGGAAGAGAAAGGCAAGAATTAAATTACGCAATTCCCGGGCACATTCCGAAACGTATCATGTAGAAAACCGAAAGGCTGGCTGCTTTGCGCCTATGTACGAGACTGTTGAAATTGGTTTAAGAAAATCTCTATATACTCTCATAAAATGCGCATGATTTACACGAAACTTCTGTAAGAAATTCTTCAAAAAATATTTTATGTAATTTGGTGTTTTTAACACCAAATTACATAAAATATTTTACATTACAGTGGAATCCGTTTATAATGACATCGAAGGGAAATAACAAACACGTCATACTAAGCGGACGTCATATAAAGCATTTTGTAGAAAATATACAATCTCAGGTTTTTGTTAGTATGTATTTATTTTAATAGAGGAAAATCTTTAATTAAAGTAACTTAAATTCTTAATAATAAATTATTGTTTTTAAAAATCATTGAGATTGTCGAGTGACCAACCCCAAATTCCCTTGTGAGAGACGAGTTGGATTCTCCATTTTCTAAACTGCACGTGCACTGACGTTGAGATTTCATTTTTTTCACAAATCATTAACAAACAATCCCGTGATCTTCACAATCAATCAATTACCCACTGAGACTCAAAACAAAAAAAAGCCATGCACGCGCCGAACGTCATCGGGTATTAATTGACTCTCCTGAACACTGCCGAAGGTGTTGGGATTTATATCGGTCAATATAACCGTACACAATTTAGTAAAAATGGGTCACAATAAGTGACATGTCACTATAAGCGAAGTCATTCTATCCGACTTTATTATAAGGAATTTTGTATGAAAACCAAACTTCGCTGGTAATTACGTCATAATAAACGGTTGGTCAATATAAGCGGAATCATAATAAACTGATTCTACTGTATTTTTTAGTTTTACGCGAATACACAGACGTGGATTTTGTTTTATAATTATTTAAAAAAAAAGTACACTTATTACTATACAGATCCATAAGACTGACGTATTGTTTTCGGTTCCCAGTTGCTCTGTGCGAGGTTTATTTTAATGTAAAAATCGTATTATTTTATTCTATTTTAACTTTCTGTTCTAAGTCTAGGAATTTATCATTTTTCTATTAGTTCTAACGAGATATATCCCTTATATCCAGATATTTTATTATATTCATGAAAAATTATTGACTGGTTGATAGATTACACCTCCAATACCTAATAATAAATATTTAGTCCCTTTATACATTATACTACACAATCAGAAACAATTTGTGTGTTTGTAATTTTTGTGTAATTTTAGTATAAAATCGTGATCTTGCTCTAATTTCATTATTTATGTTAATAAATTAACAATAAAATTAAAGGTAATCATTATAAAGAAAATAACACATAATTTAAAATACAAAGTCATGCATCGATATATATTTTACTTTTTTAATTTTATGTACAGATTTGATTCAATAATTTATTAGTAAGTAGTAGTATTTAAAACATTATCTCCACATTAATATTTGCTCCTGTATCGTGGGAATAGTTTACATGAATAAATTTCACAAAGAGAAACATCTTGATCTAGATCAATTATTTGTAGGATTTAGTCCGTGCGAGATTTGAACCTGTGGCCCTTAGCGCTGCAACTCATTGCTAAGCCATTGCGTCTTGGTGCTGTACGTTACACTTGAGTTGCATCACTGTTAATAAAAAAAAACATGTGTGCAGTCACACGCGCTAAAAGTGAAACATTCAATGAAATGAAATATAAAATAAAAATATTTCACGGTAAATGATTTATTCAATGTGATAATTGAAAATTGCGAAACCACAAGTGCGCCATAAAATACAAGATAAAAGTCTAATTTTATAGCAAATAAATGTTACAATCCTTATTAATTTTAGTGTAATAAATTTAAAGAATATGTTCTTACGAGTAAAATTGCTTTGTAATAGCGCCATCTACTTCATTCTATATGTAGTCATTTAAGTTGACTCTCAAGGTGGTACGTAAAATAGACGCTAGATGGCCTAAGCACGAATAATTTAATATAAATCGTGGATTATTGTGAATGGATTGGGTATGATTATTTTATTCACTATAGTTAATTTTATTTATTTAATATATTTGTTAATTCGTTTATTTTAACAGTTATAAGTTATGTTAGCCATTTTTAAAGCACCGCACTAGGGGAGACCGTAATAATAACATAAACACTGTATACTGTATTCCATCTCATTCTCTCGCAGGCTAAATCCTATAGACATTTTGTTTGTCTCTTTTTCACAACGAATCTAGGAACAACGAAGTTATTATTGCATCATCCCATTATTATAGCGCCTCCATTTTTCGTTTAAAAATGTATTTGTTTTGCAGAACAGAAATTAATTTTAATTGTTTTTACATATTTTTACAAGTAGAGGCTTTGGATATCATTAAGTATAGCACCATTACAAATAAGTACATTGAGACACGTTAAACAAATTAATTTAACAAGGTATGATGCAAGCAATTTTAAGCCTTAAAACAATGACTTAAAGATTATTAAATAGACCTTAATTAATTCGTTTCACATATCTCATATTGATTCTAATTACGTCATTATTATTTACTTACAAACATCAACAATTTAAGTACGCGAGATATAAATTCGGTCATGGATTCTATCCTCTATATACTATTATAATACGTTAACAATATTTTACATGCACATTTATGAGTGAGTTGTATTTATCGTGACAAGAAGAAACAACAGATGAGAACTTTTGTATCTAAACTTAACTGTTGCTTTTCGACGAGCAACCAATGTAAAAAAAAAATGTACGAAACAGGGACTGGTACAGTTTAAAGAGAGTTCCTATCGAAAATTGATGCGAAATAGCTGCCTATTATTTTTTTTAAACAGACTACAAGGAACTCTTATTTCAAATCAACAAAAACTGGTGCAACACCTCTACTTAATATAGCCCACTTCCACTTCTAATTTATTACAAGTGTATGTAACTATCCATGAACACACCAAAATGAAATGTTTATATTATTGTATTTATGTATACGGGTATTATGTACAATTGTTACATTATATAATTATGTCTCCATATATACATATAGGGAGAATATTAGTTAAGGACCGTCTATAACAGAATGATCAAACGAAGGTCTGCAGGTTTAGCAAAGTTGAATTTCTATAGTCGAATGTCAAATTGTTAACGCTAAAGGGATACTGTAAAAATCAATGGGAATGACGATAAGTCTCAGACTTAACGTTGAGACGTGTCATAACCATTCATTTAAATAGTTTTCCGTTAGCTTTAACGATTGTAGAAAGTCAACTTGGCTAACCTTGCTGTATGTATACTAAATGTCGCAAATCGATGGTTTAACCAGCCAAATTTAATTACGCGACTAGTTAATTATAACGGTTAAGCTAATAGAAAACCAGCAGCAGTAAGACGTGTATAGACTGTAACTTTAACTTTAAAAGGGCGCTAGTAAGTTTAATTTAGTTCCTTTTTCTGCCACTCCGATGTTAACGTAAACATGTAACGGTGCTGTGAAAATGTTAACGACAAAATCATGGATATGCCTATAAATGTGCCAATAGAATATAATTGTAAACATGGCCCCAAAAACACTGACATTAAGTTTAATCACATAACCATTTCTAATAATTACACTAACTCTTGTATTAAATGTTACCTTAAGCAATGGCGTAGATTATTTTAGACATTTTCAGCGTTTAGTTTAAAACCTAGTCGCTGGCTGATTACAACATCAGACTGCAACATAAGTCTTATATAACAAATTATCGAGTTATTTTTTGTACCTTAATATTCATAATATATATATGGAATATTTTAGTTATTCTTCTCGGTGCATTGTCATTAGAATGCCTCATTAGAAATTTGCTTATAGGCTATCCCTAAACATGACATTTCAAATGGTTTTTTTTTAATTGTCTATCAATGACACAATCTGTTGTAGTCTATTGAGAAATTAAATGAAAATGGAAGACCGAAAATTGACCACATACCGAGTGAAGGATTCTTAGATGTTGACTAAATCAATTGTTTATTTTTAATCATCACGATAACACAAGCACTTAACAATAGATTGAACAAAAATTAAACTTTAAATACTAACATTGTCACTGATTGTCGAAATGGGCACACTGTGATCTTTTATGTTGTGATGCAGCGGACAAGGGGCGCGTCTTGTGCTTCGTTTCGTTCTCGAACGTTGCGGAGGTTTAAGTCTTCTTTGGGTGTTTGGATTTGAGTGGAACTTGGTTAAGTCACCAGCCGATGCTGATTTATCGAACACTTTCCGGTAGCTCGCGGCCGCTGGCTTGGGCTTCGGTCGGTGTCAGTCGATGACATGTTTTATCTTCACGTAGAGAATGCAGGAGAAGAGGAAGCCAAATATCGGTATGACTGACATTCCCACTCCAACAGCAGCGAGTATAATCAGATTCTCACGTATATGATTCGTGAAAGGAGCTACGCAACCCTGAAATAAATGTGTAAGTTATACGATTTATGATTTATACTGGGGCATGCTATAAGGATTTCAAAGATATTTAGGTAGTCCCATGTATAGGGGAGGAGGAAATGGCGTCCCACGTGTTGTTGACACGTCCGGAGGCTAAACATCTCGACACGCCAGGATCACTTCCCGAAGTTGCTCGCAATATCAAAGGACTGTTTAATTTCTTTAGGGAGATTTCATGGCTCGAATAATCATAATATTGATATGGAGTTGCGGAAAACAGCCCGTCATAAACTAAACTAAAATAAAGGTTTTGAATTCCAGATCTTCAAGTTTTAACGGTTTGTGGTTTCTAACAAGAAAACTAATGCTTAACTACTATCCTACCAATGGTAAGCGGTGATGCAGCAGCAGATGGTAGCTTACCAAAAGCATATATTCACTCTTGTCTTGAAGACTCAAATTGCATTTTGGATTTGGATAAATGTAGATGTCTACGGGCCACAGCAACCACTTACCGTCAGGTGGAATGTGTGCTCGTTTGTCACTCTATCCTATAAAAAAAATTAATCAAATTAATTCACATCTGACCTTTGATCAGCTCAAGACCTTTTTATAGAATAAGAGTGACAAAAGAGCACACAGTTCACCTGGTAGTAAATGGATACTGTGGCCCATAGACATCTACATCTATCCTCAGTTAAGAATCAAAATGCAGATGCGTTGTCACCCTTGAGGACTAAGATGAAATGTCACGTTTCCAGTAAAAAGGGTCTCCGGCTTTATGTCTTTCCAGTAACTCTCGTGTCTCTACACTCACCATACGGAGACCCCGTATACAAAACACAGCAGCATTAAGCTGCTATTTTACGTTGGTATTCTGTGTAAGCAAGGTCCTCCCCCGGTCAAGGTATTCGTGCTACACTGGCTCTACCACATATAAAAAAATAGTTTAATAAATATTATCTCTATATTAACTTTGGCTATAATATAGGTTAAAAAATCGCAAAACAGATAATTAACGCTACAACAGGTTCAGAAAATTGTGGAATAAATTAAACTGGTTGCTCATTAATAGCTTCCGTTGAATGGTGATATTTTTTTTGTATGTGAGCAAATATCCAGAATCGAAACAATTATTTGTAGGCCATACAAACACTTGTTCCATGCAAAATTGTGCTAATGTACACGAATCGCTTAATGAGCCGTGGTAGCTCAAGAGACACTCACAGAATACCAACTTAAAATAGCAGCTGAATGCTGCTGTTTCGTATGGCGAGGTTAGAGAACCCGAGACCTTTTTCACTGTAAACGAGGCATTCCATCAACCCATTTGTAGCCTTCTATGTTTGAAGTTAATTGCAAGTATCCATAAGCTGCAGTAGTCAATTATTATCAGGTGGGCTGTAACTTCGTTTGTTATTTCTATATTATGTAAAAACAGGTGCATTCTCTAGTCCCTCACTCTCATAATCCGATGGGACAGCAATCCTTTTTCTTTTTCTTCTTTACTTTATGGCTTCTATTAAAAGAATTCTGCCAATGTCAAGTCAATCATGGGAGTGACAACAAAGTAAATAAAATCTTTTTTTAGATATTTTTTTGTGTATGCCTTCTAATCTACAAGAAAAAAACTATACAAACATTTATAACTCTACCACCAACAATGATTATTATCAGTATAGATAAAATCAAATAAAATACGGACAAATGAGGAGAACACGAGAGACAGCAGACAAGTGGAATTAGTGGGACGTGGGATGTTTTGGGGAAAGATAATCCATGCAAGGAGAACCTGAGTCGTGGACATTCGAATAATATGTGATCGGTGAAACCTTCATCAAGATCACATTCACATAAAGAGTTATCCCTTATCCTTAATTAGGCTAGGTGTACCAGTGTGCAAGAATGACCGAAGCGAAGACGGCAAACGATTGATATAGTAAATTTGTTGGCTTCACGATAATGGAAAAACCAAGGTTTGTAGGGGATTACGTCTTGAACCCTTTTGGTCTTGATTTAGAGTGAAATGAGCTGGAGATAATAGTTTGGAGACAGCCAAGAGTCAGTGAGAATTAAGGTGTTTTCCAGGTTCTGGAATTCGGCATATAGAATTGCCTCTAAAATGGCAATAGATTCACATGTGAAAACTGATGATTCAGGTGGGCACTTAAAATTTAAAATTATTATACAACATGTAACAAAAACCCTGTGGTTCCCGTTGAGTAGGTTATCTGGATCAGTATTCAAACCTATAAAGATAACTTTTTTTTAAAAGACTCGATCATAATTTTTTTTAAAAATTTATGTGGTTTTATTACCTTTTATTGACACTAGCCGATGCTAGGGCTAAGTAAAGCGGGGTCATTGACAATCCTCTTACTCCCCAGACAATGCAGAGGTAATAAAACCACATGCAATTTGCATAAAATTATTTTTTTAAATAAAATCAAAAAAATATTGTTCGAGTCTTTAAAAAAAAGTTATTTCTATATGTTTGAATAATGATCCTGATAACGTACTTAACGGGAACCACAGGGTTTTTGTTACATATTTATTATTATAGTATATATAGGGATCCAAACTGCAGAACCTACAAATCTTTGTTAGAAGTCTTTGAAGAGTCTGTGTACATAATGATCCAGTCGTGCCAGTTTTCTGAGGTGATTTTCTTTAATTTACTATTAGGATCAATGGTTTTCTTGTCAAGTCCAAGGTCAAGGATGTCATTTGGATTAAAAACTAGCGCTTCGTAGGTAGGGGAGAAGAGTAAGTTGATGCTATTTTGGAAAATTGGAGATTGAATATTTACGAACTTTATATAGCTTTTTAAAAGGCATGGTATATCTTTATGTTACCAGTATGGGGAAATTTAAATTTGCTGATGAAGTGAGTGTAGTATATGGAACACTCGACGCTCGACCTGGAGAGCATTAGTGGGGGTAGATTTCATGTTTCCTATTATAATGCGAAGGCATTTTACTTGAATTTGATCCAAAGTTTTAAGCGCACTCTTGTTGCATGATTCCCACAAAAAGGAAGCATAGTCGAAATGGCTTCTTATTAAAGCAAGCAAAGAGCTTTTGGGTGTAAGGATGAGAGCCCCCCACCAAGCTCCTGATATAGTGCAAATAACGTTAAGATTTTTTTCGCATTTGGAAGCTACGTAGGATAAGTGGGGAATTCCAGACAATTTATTATCTAGCATACACCGAGGAATTTCACATGACTCACATTGGGAATCAATGAGTCTCCAATAGAGATTGACACTTCTGGGATGAGTCTTCGTCTCGAAAATACCACGATTTTACTTTTTGGGGGGGAGATGGATAAACCATGTTCTGTGAGCTATTCTTGGAGGTAATATACCGCACGAGATAATCGTGAAGAGGCGTCAGGTAAAGAATGGTCAGTAACAAAGAGAGCCAAATCATCAGCATATTGGAGTATGTTGGACAGACAGTTTACGTATCTATCTAGATCATGGGTATATAGGTTATACAGAAGGGGACTTAGAACAGAGCCTTGTGGAAGACCTTTCCAGAATTATCTCTCTGACTTGAAATTACTCTCTACACGTCTTCCTGAAAAAAGGTTTCACACAAAGTTCGTTGTCCTTACAGGAATGTTCAGCTGATACATTTTATGCCTGAGCAGCGGTAGTATAACATTATCATAAATTGCGCAAATATCTAAGAAGACGCTTACAAGGAAGTTGTTTTGAGAAAATGCAAGTCTGACATTGGAAATCAAAAGGCTGAGGCTGTCAAAGGAACTCAAACCCTTTCTAAATCCAAACTGGCTTTTAGGCAAGATGCCTCTATTTTCTAGTAGCCACTCTAGGCGTTTTTTCGACGAGGTGCTCCATTATCTTTGATAGAGTGGATGAAATGGCTATTGGACGGTAGCTAGTGGCTGTAGAGGGTCTTTTCCAGTTTTAAGGATAGGGATTATGATATGGGTTTTCCAGTCATCAGGAACTGTTCCTGTTGAATATACACAATTAATTATGTCTTAGAAACATTTTTTGGATGTGGGGCCCATGTGAGTAAAAAACAGTAAGGGGTCCCGTCGATACCTGGAGAGGAGTCCTTTAGATGGTTTATCATCAACTCAAGCTCTGAAAGGGAGAAGGTATCCTCTATGGAAGGAACCCATGGAGGAGACAAGCTGCTACAGAAGTATTCTATCCAAAGTGAGGGGCCAGGGTTATATATTTGGCTATCATTGAGAGAACGTAAATCGCTTTATGTTTTTCGAAACAAGGGAGGCTGGAGAGCGAGGTGACAGACTCTCACAAAATAAAAAGCCATCCTTCTTTCTTCTTCTCCGAGAATGTTTTTTTGACTTGAGCAGCTATTTTTTATATCTTATAAAGTTTGCCATGGACATATTCTCAGAGTACTGTTGTTCAGTATCTTTGAGTTTTTTTTACAATAGAAGAGTTATGAGAGCAATTTTTAAGTGTTGTAAGTTATTGTGAGACACTGGAGGGAGAGAATGAGTTTTAGTTTCTATATCAGAAAGATATACATCCCAGTTCGCTTTGGACACGTTAAACTTGGAGATGAATGATTTATTCCTAGTGGCAATGCTACTTCTATTAGTCAACGATAAAAGGATAGGGAAGTGATCACTTCCAAAGGTAGACGATAGAGTGCTTCAATTGATACTTGCGACTATTTAGTTAAATTAGCAGAATTATGACTTTGGGAAGGGTAGACCGTGCGGGTGGGACACCCATTATCCAAAATGCAAAGATTAAATGCATTGAAGACGTCTATTAATAGATAGGAAAAATAATAATTTTTATGATAACCCCACAGTACGTTGTGACTATTGAAATCCCCAATTACAATTAAAAGAGGAGATATACTAGATAGGATTAAGTTAAGCTCTGGGATACAGGCAGGAGTAGGATTGCAAAATTATATTTACACAATTGTGACGTCGACTACTTTTACAGCTGTTGCATTAATATTCTCTTGCAGAGGGGGAAGGGGAATTGAGCAAGAGGTAAGATTTCTATTTAAAAGAATCATAGTGCCGCTTAGCCATCGCTGCGGTCGTCACGGATGCAGGAAAAAACCAGGGATTATGAATCTAAAACCTGGTCTTAGCTAGGTTTCTGCAAATCAATGACTGAGGGGTTATGAAAGTTTATCAATTTAATTAGTTCAGATAGAAATCTGACTAGAAAACTGACTGAACAAGAATGTTCTTAATGCGCCGATAATTCCACTGAAGGATGTGGAGGCGATTGAATTTTATATATTTTTTGGAAAAGCACATCAAGTTTATTTCTCACGTTAAACGATAGGTGCATGTCGTCAAATTTGCCAATTATATCAGAGATGGAGGACACAAGGTTTTCCAGGAGATTATAACATTAGGGGATAAATTAGCTTGAAGAGCATGACCATTTGGAAGGGAAGAGTTAGGACTTTTTACAATATTGTTGTGTGCTACCTTATTATAGCCTACAGAATTTGGAACAGGTCTAGTTGAGTTAATTCTATACACAGTCTTTCTATAAGATTGACAAGCAGGAGGAGCAGAGTGAATACTTGGATAATTGTTGTGATGAAGTGGGTAGGCAAGGAGTCCCTAAAGATGCAGCTACATCAGCGTAAGGTCTTCTAACTGCAGGGAAGCGAGCAGATGCCTCTAGATATGAAACATTTTCCTGGAACATGATCAGTTTAATGCCTTTTTGTCTTGAATGTTCAGGGCAACTTTTGTCAGTTGCCAAGTGATTAGCAGAGCAGAACAGGCATGTTGGGATATCTGTAACACAATTATCTCCAGTGTGCTCTTGAGCACTTGAAGCAGTGTGGTTTTGATCTGCACTGAGCTTTTACCTGTCCAAAGCGACAACACTTCTAACACTTTCCAGTCCAGAAGCTTGAAAAGGGAGTATGTAGGTTTCGACAGGAACTGATGTGTAAAAGCAGTATTAGTGAGATGGAAGCGCTTGGCCTGAAAATGTAAGGACAGTGGTTTGGGTAACCACTCACTCAATATCATCACCTTTCTTTTCGATGTTCGAAAAGTAAGAAAGGTGACGACTCGACTTTATAATTTCTTCTCTACCAGGGGGTAGTTCCGACTCGCACACCAACTCCTCCATGGAAATATCGGCAGGTATCTAGTATCAGTATCTAAATACACCCATTCTGGTAACATTGATGGTTGGAATGACTGCTGATAGTTTGTATTTAGCAAGAAAAGATGATTCGATAAAGTTATTGGCATCTGAAGCAGTTTTAAAGGCTATTGAGACCCTGTTACGACCTAAATTTTTTATGCTTTGTTTTTCAATATTGGAAACCTTATTTTGGGATAGATTATGGCCGATCTTGACAGGTCGGATTATATAACCAGATGAAGGATCGGGTTCTATGCTTATATATAACTATACGCTTATGGTGAATTGTATAAGGCCTTTTATCACTATCTGTCTTTTTTATTTTCTAAAAAATCAGGGTGGGTGTAAATATTTTGATATGACGCTGATGGCGTGAAGATCATGACCAACTTTTTTTTATGAATGCTTGGTGTTAAGTCCGTACATTTTCGTTTAGAGAGACCGAAAGCAGACGGGTTTGCTTTATCCGGTGGTTCCGAATCCACCCCGTCGACGTGCATCGTGTTAGTTAAGAATACATAAATTAATTAAGTATCGCTACTTACCAGCCAATAAGTAATGGACAACACAACTCAAATTTATATAATAACAAACACAGAATACAGCAAAAATATTAACGAAGCTCAACACAAAAATATATATCCGAAAATCGCTGAAACACGTGTGACTACCAATCACTCTGACAGCAGAATGTCGACAGCAATCCTTTGGACGTTATCAGAGACATGGGGGTAAAGCACTATTAACTTCCTGAAATCGGACTGCTTTTGAGAATTTCTTGTCAGAAAAACCAAAATGGTATTTTTGGGTTGACCTGATTCAATCTGGGACCAGATGAACAACTGTTGCGCTAAGACCACCAGACTAACGAATCAGGATGATGGTGCACGAGTGCTGGCACAGCGCAATCTAATAAGATAGAACGCTCATCTCATCTCAAGTGGTATAGTACTCGTACTCAAGCACTGCTTTATAATAGTTAAATAAATCCTGTTCTGAGCAACTGGCTGCCGTGGCTGAGATTGGACCCAGAAGGACATTATTATGTAAAAATCAGATCAACATGTTCTATACATATTTTTAATATGGACAAAAGAAGCAGTTTTTATTGTGCACAATCGTCAGTCCGCTCGATAAGACCTATATCTGCATCTGTCTCTCTCTCGTATGGTCTTGTTTATGGCTTGATGACTATCAGAATAAAATGAACTGACGGATTCCTATTACACTGCAGACTAAATATATAACTGTAGGATAAGTTTTATAATTACATGATAATAAATATTTGAGGGATGGTCGCGCATTCCGCAGCGTGATGTAATAGTTTTGCAGCACGAGTCGGGCACGAGTAAGCGTGGGTCGTGTCCGTGCCATGCACTACGTCGCCAGTCTGAATATCGCAATGCGCCACAACATTTGAACTGAAAAAAGAAAAAAGTTATATGACATCTGTGTTGTCAGATCTAATGTCGCTTTTTAAAAATATTATAGTCCAGGAGGAATCGGCGCATGAGTACCGCAAACTATTTCACCTAATTTTTTTTATGCGAATTTCTTTCAATTATCCTACTAATAATATAAATGCAAGTTGCCACGGGGCAACTCGGTGCGATATTGTTTAAACCGATAGTTTTGCAATTGCAAGGAATTGTTATTTTCAAACGAGACATTTTTTTATATTCTTATAAAATCTCTTCAAATAAAAAAGTTCCTATGATTTTTTTACGATAAAGTTAATATTTTCGGAGTTTTAAAGGAATTTTGAAAGGTTCGGAAATTCGGATACTTTTTACCCATTAAAAATATATAAACAAAAAGAATAAAATATGATTGAGGTGGAATAGTTGTCGGTACTCATGCGCCAATTCCTCCTGGACTATTAGGTTTAATTTTCAATTTTATTCAATTATTTTTTTTTAAAATATGATTGGTTATAAATTTGGTATTATTTATATAGATATAATTATAAAGTTGGAACTTCTAATTTTTTTAGGAACTCTTGTTAACATAAGTTTCAGGGCTTTTAAGTTCTAATATTGAAAAAATTAAATGTAAATAACGCATTACTTATTAGATAATGTTTTTTTATAATTGCTTTATGGCAAAATAATCATCTAGTGGCGGTGTAAGAGGCAAAAGAGGAAAAAAACAGCAGATGAGCAGCAACGTTTCTCTAATAACTAGAAAAGAAACTGCGGTTGCCAAACCGTTGGCCAAACGTAGTAACTATGGCAAATATTTCCTTTATGAGGCATTCTACGGGGAGGCTTATGTTCAGCAACTGACTTTGATAGCCTGCAATTAATAAATGAATAAAGTAGCAAATAAACAGCAAATAAAAAAAATACCCCAATGGTTGACAGACGTGAGAGTTTATATATGTATATTTTTATAAATGTTGTTTACATTTAAACCATCATGTGCAGGCAATTAAAAACTGATGGCGGGCGTGGGCTTTCTGTACCTATGTATTTTGTGCTTCGTTCTAGTGGTAAACGCGATTGATGATCATGACGTCCCGGGTTCGATTCCCGGAGACTGAAATTCGGTCTGGAGGACATTATTTTGTGTAATAGGTTCTTCCTACTTTCGTTTTTTTTTTATCGCAGCATAAGTGTTACGTACCTCTGACTGCATCAGGTCTACAGCATCCGTGACTATGACATCTAAAGCATAATTAGCGATGAACGTGTTGTTAAGTTCTGCCTTCAGCTCATATTCGACGGCCACCTCGTAGTAGTAAGCCAGACCGCCTGCCCCCGCCTCCAATATGAAGGTGAACAACAGGAAGTATGTGTACTAGAAATACAACAACATATTACATTATACACTATGTGGACAAAGGGACTAGAGGCGGAAGGTAGTGTAATAATCAAGTTTTAAATGGTTTTAAATAAGAACAATGTATATATAACATAATGACGGCTCCGTGGCGCAGTGGCTTAGCAATGAGTTGTTGCGCCGGGGGCCGGGGGTTCGAATCCCGTCCCGCACGGAACAAGTATTTGTATGGCCTCCAAATAATTGTTCCGGGTCTGGATGTTTGTCCTCGTGCGATTTATGTTTGTAAACTGCCTCCATTATACAGGAGAAAATCCTAGTGTGGGGGTAAAGTTTTTTAAAATAAATAATAAAATAAGAAATAAATAATCGGTTTCTCAAAAAAAAATACTTACATAATTTTATCAATTAAAAATACTATTCCTATTTTAATTTAAATTTTATTTGGCCTTGTAATATATCACATTAACCAGTTCTCAAACATAGAACTTATTTTATTACAGACATATGAAATCCGATTTTGTGATCATCATCATCATTAATTACAACATTTCAAAGTCCACTGCTAAACAAAAGCTCCCCCAAGGAATACCACAAAGCATGATCCTAAGCCACCTGCACTGACGAGTCGTCACTCTATCTAGTGGGCGATATTAGTGTTCCCCCCCCCCCCTTCATCCCTAGAATTACTTAATACCAAAGACGAATTAGCACTTTACAATAATATAAGAATATACTAACTACCCTTTAATAAAATTACAACGCTATTCATATACTCATTTTAACGGAAATTATGGTTAACATTATGTTGAAGATAAAGAATATTTCTTTTTAATTTTTACTCATTTGTATTGATATAATATAAAAGAAAAGCATATTGTACTTTTGAAATGATAATACCATGAGTCACACACCAAAGAAAGAAGTTAAATGATAAATAATTTCTCAAGGTGTTTTATTTGTGGCCTTGAATGACGTATTCAACTAGTCGTAGACGACTCAGCTGGTGATAACTTCACATTATGTTAATAACACGTAAAGGAAATTTATTACTCTATCTAAGACATTCCTTGCTAGAAGAAACCAAAAGTAATGCCAAAAACAAATTTATTAATTATTATACTGCTAGCATTATTATTTGGTTGCGCAGTGCCAGTGTAAGAATATCCATTACCCCATATCGTCCCATGGGGATGGGCAGCAGCGTCTTCCTGAGAACAACTCAAAATTATGAAAAACTGCAGTTGCCAACCCTCCTACAAAGTGTGGCGGCTATGGCAAAAACCCGTCTATGAGGCAATCTATGGGGTAGGCCTATGCTGAGCAGTGGAATTTTATAGGCTGTAATGCATGGATCGATTACCAGCATTAATAAAATATGTATTTAATTTTTTTTAAGCCAAAACTATTTTTATACAGTGACTAAAATTTATAAAGATACTCACACACAGTATGCTCGTCCTGTTCTCAGTTTTAAGTCCACAACAGCCTAGTGCACATAAAGGCACTCCCATGCCTCCGGCTATAACAAGAAGGTATGATATAGCCGGGTATGTCGGCGTAGGCAACAGCGGTACGAATCTGTGCCTAGATGCTACAGTCCAAGCACCGATGATTAAAACACCAATGCCGGCAAACTAGAAACAAGAAATTGCAATATTAAAAAAAAGTTGTGATGTGTTAGTTTGGGTCAGTGTCAGGTTGGTTTTCGTAATTTCACGACTATGCACGTATTATGCATCATTGTGATGAATAGTTAAATACAAATTTTATACTTTAATAGTTTTCTATGAAAATATATTAACATAAATTTTGTATAAAGACCATCCTTTCATCAGTCAATATAAGTCTAATTCTAAACCAGCGTAAAATAGCAGCTTAACGCAGCTGTGTTTCGTATGGTGAGTGTAGAGAACCGGAGACCCTTTTTACTGGCAAAGAGGCATTCCATCTTAGTCCTCAGGGGTGACAACGCATCTGCATCTTCAGTCTTTATTGAGATAGATATAGATGTCTATGGGTCACAGTAACCACTTACCATCAGATGGACTGTGTGCTCGTTTGACACACGATCCTATAAAAAAAAAATAGATAGACATGGGCCTTATCCCATTGTAGGAAGAGTCACACTTGTTGGGTGGATTGACTATAGCAGTATCTGATGTCTCTAACCTTTGAGGTTGCTGCCCAATGTCAAATTACTTATTGATAATACTAATAAGTGATAAATAAATATAAAGACATTCTCTACATAGTACAAAATAAAGTAGCTTACCACCGTCTGTATGCTTAGATCTTCTAAACTACGCAACGGATTTTGATGCGGTTGTTATCAATATACAGAATGATTCAAGAGGAAAATTTATATGTATTTTATGGACCGATTTTGATGAAATTTTGTGTGTTTGATTGATGATGAAGTTGATTGGAGAATAGTTTTGTTTCACAATTGACTCGGTAGGTGGCGTTGTTGTCGAGATCCAGAAATCAACCGTTCGAAACAGCGGCGGATCGTTAGTTATTAATAAATAAATAAAGTACAAGTAAAAGTAAAGTTTAATATATATCATCAACAGCATTACAGCTCATCACAAGTCCACTGCTGAACACAGGCTTCCCCCAAGGAATGCAATGAAGCACGGTCCTGAGCCACCTGTATCAATCGACTTCTTCCATCTCCTACCAGGTCATAACTCCATCTAGTGTGTGACCACCCTATACTTTACTTACCAGTACGAGGCTGTCACTCGAGTAACTTTCGCTGAATCAGTTTTGCGTTTTTTGAATTATATGGCCGACTCAATGCCTCTATAACCTAGTAGAACATAATGCTGGATTTTTTATTAACAGTTGGAATAGGCAAGTAAGTGGTACCAACCAACTCAAGAGGAGTCCTACCCCTAACACTTGTCAAAATTTGCTACACTATTTTGATGATAATGACAATTAATTTACCATATAGTGGCAGTGTAAGAACATCCACTACCCGATATCATCACGTGGGTGTCGTAATAAGCGACAGAGGGTAACTAAAACAGGAGATGGACAGCAACTTCTTTCTAATAACAACTAAAATAATTTAAAAAAAACTGCAGTTGCCCACCCACCTGCCAAGCGTGGCTGATTCAGAAACTATTTTTGTTTTACAGAAGAGAGCCATTAGAGCTATGTACAACCTAAAACCGAGAGTCTCTTAGAGATAAATTTAAAGAAATAAATATATTAACTTTGGCCTCTCTGTATATTTACAAAAATTTAATGTATGTTCAAAAATAAAGGTACTTTTAGTAAAAAAAGTGATATACATTCTGTAAACACTAGGAACAAACACAAGCTAGTGATACCAGTTTCTCGACTCCACAGAGTCAGTAATTCATTCTTGGGGCAATATATACGCTATTACAACAAGGTCCCAGAAAGTGTACAGGCTCTCTCTATTACCAAGTTTAAATGTTTTGCTAAGGTGAAACTGTATAAAAAGGGTTATTATAGTATAAATGAATATATGGTTGATAATAACCACTGGGAATGAGGTGGTCACTTCCAAGCTGTTTCTAAAATAAATTTTGTACCAACCATTAATGTAAAATATGCTTTAAAAAAAAGTTCCGCTGGGTTTCTTGCTGGTTCTTCCCAGGACAGAGGTTTTTTTTCGAACCAGTGGTAAAGTAAAAAATGACTTTTAATAAGAATTACACATGTGATCTATATTGAATAAAAAATTATTCTATTCTATTCTATTATCTTTTCAGTAAACATTTTTACACACAGTTATTTTATTTACTGTTAACGATACACCTAGTTAATATTATTCTAGTTCTTACCAGAAACACAATGTTGAAAATATGCAGAACACACTTGAGGAAATTGACACTGAGACAATCTGCGTCTCGGGACTTTCGTGGCTTTACTTTCTTCTTTGTTGATATAAGTGCACTTGAATCCTTCTTCTTCTCTTCTGCCATTGTTGAAAGCACTTGTATTATTTCCTTTGTAACAAGTTTATGTGGTCAGAAGCGACTAAATACTGCCATATTCTTTGCCACAATTCTGAAAAGAAATACAATTTTATAAATATAATTTATGTTAAATATATATATATTTATATATGAAAATATTTTAAAATACTTACACAGGATCAGATTTAAAAGGTTATAATTTTGAGCACAATATAATAAAAGAAAACTTATGAACAATTTTATCATTTTATTAGCAGGGCTTTAGTAAAAAATGGAATAATAATACATTACAACATACACAGATAATGTCAAAAATTGACTCAAAATTAGTTAATTTAAAAATAAAATATGTATAATTGATAAAAAATATAGACCACAGATGTATGAATATAAAAATATGTACAGTATAGCTAAAAAATAATCAATAGTATGTATGTACGACAATCATTATTATTTTACATTCAGTCCCTTATTTCATCACAATGTAATTCATTCATTTTTTTAATGTCCTACTAATCCTTTGGATTATATATACATAGTAATAAAATTGTAATACCAATGAATAATGCACATAGAAGTAAACAATGGCTATTCCTTTTAAACATACACTTTCTAAGAGTTCACATAAATTCCCTCAATCATGTAAATGTGGAGCGTTACAAAAGTCCATTTCAGTCCAATATAAATATTAATTAATCATCATAATGTTGTAATGTGTTTTCAAGTTTATCTACTACTCTCTTGTAAAAGTTTATTTGCTGCTTTAGAAACTTTTGCATTGTTGCTTTTAAGTCTATAGTTCTCTCAGATTTGAAGTGATTTATTTCGGCAAGTAAGGCATAAGATATAACATCGGTCCGTCTTAAAACTTCATTCAGTTGTGCTATCTCCATTTTATGTTCTGCAGTTAATCTTTCACATTCTCTCTTCTTTTGAACTGCTCCTTTGTGATTCGCTAACACTTCTGGAAACCCACCAACAATACCTTTATATAAATGGAATTTGTCACCAAGTGGCTCAAAATCATATTTAGGTTGCTCTTCATACATTCTACCAATCTCAATATAGGCACCACCAGTCATCTTTATCGCAGAAGTAAGCTTTGATGTAGATACAATTGTTCCCTCATCCAAGCTTAGAGCATTGCCAAGATTGTAAAAGGCCTCTCCAATTTTCTGGCAGTCACTTTTGTATGGTCCTTGAAACCTCTTGGTTTGTGCAACACACATATTGGTGACAGATTTGACTGATGTATCCATGCTACTTATAAATGTGTAACATTGTTCTGTGATGTGGTCCACTTGTGATTGCAGTAAAGCTTTTTCAGGTACAACTAATGATATACAATAATTAAGGCCTAATAAGTTATCCCTTTCAGCTTGTCGCTTACCAGCCTTCCAGCGTTTCTCATCAGTACAGGTAAGGAAATGTTGCCAAACTTCACATTTAGATAGCACTGGATGTTTACACATCCAGTCCACAAACTCTTGAAGTTGAACTCTTCTACGTTCAATCAATTGTTCATCATACCGCCCTGAAATCTGCTTATCAGGCAATGGAGGTATTGGTATTAATGAAAATTTCTCCTGTAATCTCTCATGCAACCAATCAAAATGCTTATACCTCCTGGAAACTTGTATATTATTAAATGATGGTGTTAACTGATATGCAATGAAGCTTTTGATTCCTTTGAATTTTGATTCCTTTTTTGGCGAAGCTACAGTCACGGAATATGGCTGGGCTATTGGAGACCAAGCATAACCATCCTCATCTTGTATAATATAAACTTTTTCATGATCTGGCACTTCTACATTTAATGTACCTAAAAGGTAACTTTCACCACTGACTTTGGAAGAAGGTGCAAATTTATTTTTCCTGACTGTACCTACACTAGAACCAAAATTAGAAGCAGTATCATCTATATGGTGGTTGTAGTCATTGATTGGCATTCCTGGAAGTGGTGTAAGAGGTTGTTGCTGATTTAAGTTTGCTTTGATTTGGTGTTGGGCACCTGGACCAATTTCTGAGTATGTATCATCATCCCAGTCATCATCCCAACCATCATCATTTGAAGTTGTACGCTGGTAGTTATTGTCACCGGCACTATACTGTTGTTCACCCCAATCGTCTGCCGCTTGATCATACCTGGGTGCCGCTGGTGCCATTTTTGTGGGCACTGAATCTTCTGGTGTAAGCTTTCTTACATATGCTGCAGGAAAAAGTCCAGTTTCCCCTTTTGAATTCCTTCCCTCCCACCATCCTTCACCAATTTCAGTATTTAACAATGTAAGTATTTCACCACAGGTTATAGACATTTCAGTAGTGCCAGGCTCACCCGTGAAGTCATACAGTGCTTGCACTTGGGTCGTCATGTTGAGACCCTGTTACCTACAACAATTTAAAAATATTATTATTGCTATTTAGTTCATAACATCTATAAGTATTAAAGTATGAGATGTGTATTATCTTATCTATGTTATCTATGGAGTTAGGAATATGCAGGCAGCTTTAGCAAATACCTATATCGATAAGAGAATACGGGTTAGATATAGAATAATAACTAAGTAATTCATATAAATATAGAGCGCCATTAAATAGCACAAGAAGCTGACACATTTTCGTAATAGCTCCAATTAAGGACGGTGGTAATTGACGAATATGAAACGATGTTTATTATTTCATAGCTACCCAGCATTCTGTAAAGTGGGCAAATGGTACTAGTTATGACGAATACCATTGTTTGTACTGAAATATAAGTTTTAGGGCTTGAAATAATATCGCTTTTTTAAAACATATTTGTTTATGGATCTGCCTAGTACTAATAAAGAGGATTATTTACAATTTTAAGAGTAATAGTAAATATAACATAAATAATAAGTTGAAACAAAATAACTAAAGAAATACTTGTTTTGTGATGGAAATTAATGACGTCAATTTAGGGAGTATTGCTGTGAATAAAATCTCAACCAAATAATGGCGTTACATAATAGTTTAGCATAATTCAAAAATACTATATGAAAGACATTTAAAAGTTTGTTCTATTACTTACTTTTGTTCACACTAAAAAAACAATTAATTTCAAGGCGGAAACACTGCTCATACAGTCATCTGAATGACAGATTGATTCGAAAGAATTTGTTTTCGTTGAATTGTCAGTTCTCGATTACGTGGCATAGACTATAAAATTATGAGATTTCATTGGATGTTACACTGAGAGGTTATGCTACGAACCAATAGTTAAACTGGTGTTAAAATCAAAAATCAATTAACGAATCTGTAGTGTAGACAGAGAACGTTATATTATGTCTAGTGTCTACGGTCGAACCAGTCGGTCTACTCTCGACAGAATCGAGTTCTGAATCAGAACCAATAGAATTTTATTCGAACTCAAGATAATTTCGTACTCCGATGCCGTAGCTAGCGCACAACCGAATGGTGCATAAGGGCTAATAATCTTCGGCTCACTAGATGTCACTAGTTGAGTTTTTTGTTACGCAAAGTTTTAAATAAAAGTTAATCAGTTTCTAGAGTATATTAATACATACACATATATACGGGGTTTCCCTGAGTGATAAATTTAGAAATGAGGATATCCGCAGAAGAACCAGAGTGAACGATATAACCCAACAGTTTAGAAAGATGAAGTGGCAATGGGCCGGCCATATAGCTCGAAGAACCGACAACTGATGGGAGAAAAAGGTTCTCGATCTCGAAATAAAAAGTACTTTGTATTTGCTCCGTGCTCGTACCGGTAGGCTAAGTGTAGGCCGACCCCCAACTCGATGAGTGACGACCTGGTAAAACATGCAGGAAGTCAATGGATGCAAGTGGCTCAGGACCGTGCTTTGTGGCATTCCTTGCGGGAGGCCTATGTTCAGCACTGGACTTGTGAAGGGCTGTAATGCTGATGATGATGAGATAAAATAATGCCTCAATGGCTTGCTCTTTAATTTTTTGAACATTTTAAATTTTTCTACTTTTATGAATTTCTGTGGTTTGGTTAATATATTTTTAATCTTATTAATATATAATATTTAATTACTGGTACAGAAAGAAACATTATCCTTTACATTTTCCGAACAAATTAACATCCCACTATGAAATCTTTCAAAAATATACGCCTCATTTTTAAGTAGCGCCGCCCTGGTGTAAGAAAAAGTCGTGGCATCCTTTATTGGAGTTATCGGAACAGAAGCCTTCAGCTGTCTGCCGCAAGATGGCGCTCGTAGACGCAAATGACAAGAATCCTTTTTGATCTGTTTTATTAAAATGTTTATTAAGTAAATTTTTTATTGAATAAAATAATCTCCGGATAAAAAATATCTACATGTGTCTGATCGTAACTCGACCATGAGTCAATGATCAATGTAAAGAAAGAACGTCAGTTTGGAGCGAATTCGAAATTAATTTCGGGCCTGCAGTTCGTGGTAGCATCACTTTATTTTTCGTCCACATGGGCATGCAACTTAAAAACATTATTTTATGAACGAAATTACAAAATTATATATTTTTTTGTGCTTTCATCTACATTTCGAAACTTAGGCTGGACTTATTTTTGTCACTAGAGGGCATGCTTATTATATTCATTTTTTCTGCCGACTTCCAAAAAGGAGACGGTACTCAATTCGACTGTATGTTTTTTTTATGTGTGTTACCTACCTCATAACTTTTTACTGGGTGAAACGAATTCGATGATTCTTTTTTATTTGAAAGCTGGTACTTCTCGTGTGGTCCCATATGAATTTTATCGAGGTCAGACCAATAGTTTTTGAGTTATTCTTAATAACTTATATTGAAGTCGGCTTTACAAAATTTTTAATTTTTAATTATTAAGTATGTACTATGTTGATAAATGTTAAATGATCGACAACATAATATACCTATTTTATTAAGATATCAAAGGTTTACGTAATTTACATCGCCATCTATTTAAAGTACTTTAGATAGATGGCGTTGTAAATTACGTAAACCTTTCATAATCTATAATATAAAAATGAATCGCTGAATGTGTCGCTAAGCGCAAATCTCGAGAACAGCTGAACCGATTTCGCTAATTCTTTTTTTATAATATTCCTTGAAGTACGAAGATGGCTCTTACGGAGAGAAAAATTTAAAAAATTGCATGAAAAGTCTAAAAAAACACTTTTCTATATTCCCATACAAAAGATTATACTTAAAAGTCAATTTGAACTTTAATACCATACTATAAAGTTTAAGTGTTAGTGGAGGGGTTCCGGGAAGGCAAAACAATTGAGTGACGTTAGTATCGTATAAATATTAATGTCAATATTTGTCAATATTTATACACACTGGCAGATAGCTGATGTTATAAGGAGTAACTTGGGCTGCTTTTATTTTAGGGTTCCGCGAAAAATTACTCCACGCGGGCGAAGTCGCGGGTAACAGCTAGTATCTTAATAAAATAGTTATATTATGATGTCGATCATTTAGCATTTATCAACATAGTACTTATATACTTAAAATATTTATATAAAAGATTAATAAACATCGTTAGCGGTCCAATTACATTACAAATTTATTTACAAAATTAAATTGTGTGCGTTTTCCTATTAAACTCAAATGAAAAAAAATATACCAAGTGTAATTTCTCTTTGGAGTGATGATAGTAATATTTTACATGGGGAAACTTTTGGTTTGTTGTTGTTGATTTCGTTATTGTCGTTGTTGTGGTTGTCGTTGTTATTGTTTTAGTAAAAGCTGATTGCTGTGCAGTTGTTGTAATTCTAATAATACACCGTTATAATAATAACTATAGAATTAACATAACGTCTCTCTAGCAGATTTCCAACTAGTGGCAACTTTCTATTAATCAGAAGTCATCAACTAAACCGTGTAAATAGCCGTATAAGTTTAGGAGCTTAGTGCCCGCAGTAAATTTCGCAATACACGAGCAGTCTGGCCTGGGTTCGACCCAGGGGCGTAGCTACCGCCGTATCAGCCGTATCAATGATACGGGGCCCCCGGGCTACAGAGGCCCCGAACGTATGTAAGCAGAAATTCTAAGGACTTCTATGGGACAGGATGTTGGTTTAAATTGTTTTGTTAGCTTAGTTCCTAGTAGTATTAATTGTAAGTAATAACTTATAATCAATATATAATTGTTTTAATTGAATGCGAGAGTTTTTTTTCCTTTTGTGAAAAATCTTTACCCTTCATTTGGGCCCCCGACAAATTTTGATACAGGGCCCCTCTAAGGCATGTTACTTCACTGCTTCGACCCCCGCCGGCACCAATGAAATTGTTAATGACCTGAGAGGAGGCCTGTGCACAGCAGTTGGACGTAAAAAGATCATATCTTTAACATCTACTATACCGAAAAAAATTATGACAAGTTAAAACTGTACGGGCATAGTAGTAAGTATTTATAGGACATAAGTAGAAGACTTATTCAAGCATCGGCGATTATCATCAGTCATGATTGACGGGAATGCAGTTGATATTACAATTACACTGTCCGGTCAGTCGGAAGTAATCTTTGTCATAAGAAAATCTTTCCTGTGAAAAACCTAAGAATTCATTAAGTTACGTTTTTACGTGGTAGAGCCATGCTGCAGCTATATTAGTAGTATAGTTGTAGCACGAATGGGTCGATTAGACCAGGGAAGGACTACGCTCTCACAGAATACCAGCGTAAAGTAGCAGCTTAGTGCTGCTGTGTTTCGTATGGTAAGTGTTTACACTGTGTGTCAAAAAGGGTGTCCGGTTCTCTAGAACCTGAGACCCTTTTTGCCGGAAGCGAGGCATTCCATCATAATCCACACGGGCGACAACGCATATGAATTTTGATGTGTAGTCGAGAATAGATATAGATGTCTATGGGCCACAATAACCACTTACGATCAGGTGAACTACGTGCTCGTTTGTCACCCTTATCCTATGAAAAAGTTAATGAGTACCTACCTATTAATAAAAAAGCTAGCATTGCTATTTTGATTGCTCTATTGCATGATGAGGGCAAATTTGACCGATTTTTTGTCTTGCCATGGACCACCAACATTTACCTATATATAATATAAACTGTGGTATTATTGTTCATTTTTAAGTTTATTGTACTCGTATAAGTAGTGACAACCTGGTAAGACATGCAGGAAGTCGATGGATGCAGGTGGCTCAGGACCGTACTTTGTGGCATTCCTTGGGGGAAGCCTATGTTCAGCAGTGGACTTATGAAAGACTGTAATGATGATGATGATGATGTATAAATATCACACATACAAGAATTAATTTAACATGCCTTAAGTGTGCGCCCATTTATTTTAATGTAGACAGTTACTTCTTTCGAAGCTTCCTTTATTGTATATCTTAAGGTCTTGCCGAGAAATTGTGTAATTATGTCACCAGTTCTCTTGCAAATCGAAGTATCAATGTCGAAATCGACAGTACATGCTGTGAATGTTGATGTTGTGCAAGGCTGTGTGCTCTGTTTCTGCTGCATATCAAGTATATGTTGGAAACAACCAGTAACATTCATTGTTATGCAGATGACAGCTCTGGAGATGCTTCTAATACCAGTCATGCCAATAATTCTTGGGTGCACGTCATCGAGTGCCGTAAAAAACTTGTCTGTAGACGAGTCTATGCTAAGCAAAGTCTCGGATTTAGGTTTGGACTAAATCTAATTCAGTTTAACCCTTTTAAGATACAGAATTGCGTTTACCGCAATAAAGAACCCCTTCTCTGATTCCAGAGCACTCCTCTTGTTGCCTCAGCCAGCATCGAAGTCCTCGGTGTCGATCGAAATTTCGTTTCGAAATCGAGTTTCGCGGTCACTTGGAAGGGAAGGCGAAAATTCAGTTGAGTGGGACAGTATTTCATGCCGGCACACCGTTTGCAACAAGGCGCAAGTTGGGTCTCACATAGAGCACCTATCCCTCAAAAATGTTGCAATACCTTGTTTTGTAAACTTGATATCCAAAAATCTTTTCATTTCATAAAAGTAAAGATAAAAATATTTATGGCTATAGGCTATATATAGTTACAGTAAAAAAAAGAATAACATTTTAATATCAAAACTAGGAAAAAAAAAACTAAAAGTGGCCATCTAATATTTTTTCGTTTTCGACAATGATTTTTCAATAAGAATATGATGTCCTAATAATGATGCAACAGCTGCAGGTAGGGGACACGGGAATCGTTCCCTTTAGACAGGCGTCATTTCGGGTGAGACACCGCGCTCGCCCGGTCTTCAGAGCTGCAATTCTAGCGGGACTGACTGGCTTCTGTGACCATTTTATAGTCAGTTATATAGGACTATATAATACCTGCGGAATACATGCCCTATAATCAATCTATACTTTATTGTACACCAATACATCTTTATATATAAAAACTACGTGTCACATTGTTTGTCCCAAAGAACTGTTGTTTACAAAGAATGGCGAATAGGGAAGATGTACATAAACTAGGCAATTAAGTAAAAGAAAAAGAAAAGAAAAACACACGATGATGACAGTTGAGTATATATATGATAGATACGATAAAAACGGAAACATAAGCGCCCCAAGTAATAAGCTTTGAGTAGATTTTCGGAGGAAAAATGGGACTGAGCACGTCGAATGTATAAAAGCAAGGAGTTCCACAAGCGTACAGTTGTAACTGAAAATGATTTGTTGAAGAAAGTGGAAGGAGGATGAATGTGCTGGATTAGGAAGCGAAACATTGTTAGTGAAACGTAGATGATGATTGTGAGAAGAGAAGATAAACTCAAAGCACAGTAATTATAACATAGAAATTAAAAATTCTAGAGGTGCCGACCTGACCCGAACTTGAGCCATGAGGCTTGAGTTTGGGTCATCAAATTTTTTACTTGTTTATATGAATAAACAAGTAAAAAAAATTTGATTCGTTTTCTGACATGTCTTAGACCAAGAAAATTCTTGAATCTGTCGTAGACTGAAGATGAAGAGGAAAATAGAGAATAATAACTGTAAAAGAAATTGAGCATTAAATAAAAATATCACCGTGTGTAAGGAAAATAAGTATATTAGGTATATATTTATAGAGTATTTATTAAGTAAGTATTCTATGAAATAACATAGTTTGGATTTTTTAATAGAGCAGAGTGATTTTTGAATGCATGGATGAAATATATGAGTTTATTGAATTTTATATGAAGTGAAATACTAAAATTGTAACGTTAAATCTGAATAAACCGCTGAAACGCCTGGTAAAATTTTAAGGCAATTACTCCCGTCCGTGCTAAAATATTTTTCTGCCATACGAGGTGAGGTTAAAACAGTTCGCGGAATGGCGGGGTTGGCGAGGGTGAGTTTACACATCCAGCACGGCTAGCATGGGCTGGGGACAAAAATTTTATCCCCCGATTATATCCACTGACAGGAGATAATATTATCTTGTCAGTATCAGTATTGTTTATGCCCAAATTTGGTCATTTTGAACGCCATCCAATTGCGTTCGAGCTGGCGCGTCATGATGAACTGAATGAGGTGAGATAAACGCCGCCAGGTAGAGCGGCCGTGTGCGGCTTGCAGTGGCTCGACGCGTGGGTGAAGAAACAGTAGCTCGCTGGCCGCGATGCGGTGAATCCGCTTATCTAGGTCATCGCGGCGGAAGTTCACGCGACCGGTAGGGTCCAGATGGTGAGATTTAGTGCGTGTTGCTTCGCTACATGGATATGTGAATTTTGCAATATTTAACTTGTTCGGGTGATGCGGAATTTCGCCGCGCGCGAGTTAACTTGTCGTAACCCTGGAATCGGGCTGACATAGCAGCTTCACAGAACAATGGGCAAATGAGGAATGCTTGCGCTGCGGAAAGGATCGCCGTGGAAACAATAGAACTGTCTCACATTCTGACACCATCCACGCTTAACTTAACTTCTTTGTAACTTTACATTTTAATTGAATTTATTACTTTTGTAACTTTTGTGAAATTAAATTAATTTTATTCTTTTTAAAAAGTCTTTTGATCGCCGCCATATCGTAACTGGCGCAGTCGGTCTTTCGCGACAATTGGTAGAACCTTCGATCAATTGGACGGTTTCGATCGTATAAATCGCGACTTCGAATCTATGACGGCGGCACGGACGAAGACCATGTGGAGCTGACTCAGACCCGTGAGGAGATGCAGAAGGTGCTTTGGTGAGTACTCTCACTATTTCAAGTTCCCTTTGCTCTATTTTCTTCCGTATTTACTTTAAGTAGTATATGAGATTCTGTCTAGAAGCTAAATCGCTATAGACATTTAGTTAGGAGACTAGGTATTCGTCTTTTAGCTCAAATCTTTATAGATTCCTATTAGTTATCATAGGATATAAGTCTAACAGCTAAAACTCGCTGCAGACTCTTAGTTGAGGTCCGGTAGTGTATACGTCTTATAGTTAAAATCGCAAATAGGCAGACACAAATTGCCCAACTATTTTAACTTATAAAGTGTTTTTTTATTATTAATTTAAAAATGGCTTTTCCTAACGGTGAGGCAGCCAACTTTAAGATGATCGCGGAATCATTATATCAGAGTAATTGAAAATATTCTTAATCTTTTGGACGATACTGCCAGGGTACATCCGGCAATTATATGTCTCATAAAGAGTAGATTAAGCGGTACCGCGATTGATGCGATAGCATACCAAGAAACTCTTAATTCTCGGGAAACTATTAAAGATGCGCTCGTACGTAGATTAAGGGAACCTAGGAATGAAATCCAGGTTATGCAAGAGCTTAGTAGGGTGCGGCGAAACAGAAACGAGGACGCAGAGACACTTGGTAGGCGACTTCGAGAAATACTAGATACACTATTTTCTGTAGGCACACATACCAATAAATCGTACTACGAAAACATGGTAATAGAACAATACACGAGTAATTTAGATTTCCAAGTTTCTATAGCGGTGTGAATAGCACTACCCACCACATTAGAATCAGCCATAGTAATAGCGAGACAAGAGGAAGCTAAACTTTCCTTTAATAAGACATTTAATAATAATAATTATAGTGCACCATCAACATCGGCTCAGGCAAAGTTTAGAGAACCAATACGGGCTATAAATCAGCCTCAAAATTCCCTACCGTTTAGGTTAGGTAACTCAGGCCCCATGCAAAACCAGACGAGTAATAAAGCTCCAGTTCTGCGACAAAATAATTTGACTCCAGAACAGAGGCAGCAGTGGGTGCAACCCATGTTGCCATGGAAGAACCGCCCATCATCAGGTAACTTTAGGGCATCTTCAGGAAATTTTAGGAATAATATACCCCAGCAACAAGGAAATCCTGCACAGAAGGTTTCAGACGTCACAATGAGATCCGTCTCTAAGCCTCAAAAACCACAGTTTGCAGTTGAGGAGCTATTCTACACAGGCCCACCTGGACAACCATACGAACAACAATATGCTGAGGAGGACACGGACTACGTGCATCAACAAGGTCAGTACGCATACTGTAGTGACAACTACAACCAACAGGTAAACGAACCTCCAATGGACGACGGTGAGGTTCAGCAGGATTTTTACCAAGGTCCGGTGCCCTCAGACCAAAGTTAGTAAAACTAAATAACCATGATAAAGACTACCTTCCATATATTGAGCTGCCAGAATTTCAAGGTAAATTCCTTATAGACACCGGAGCCTCGCGTCTATGATATCACCTAGTGTAATACAAAACACAATTTTCGAACACCTTGTAGAGTATGAACCATTCGAGTTAAAAACAGCACATGCCATTACACAGCACGATCAAGTGGCCTATCTTCCACTGCCACCCGCGTTTAACAGCGATAATTTCCTTAGATAATTGATAAGTTCCTTATATTCGATTTCGACCCCAAATATAAAGGCTTAATATGATTGGATTTATATGGACGCTATCGTGTAACATAGCTATAAAAAATAGACTTTTACATACCGCTAACTCGCAGATACCAATTTCTTTTGACTATCCCAGTAAAAAACTCAAGATTGAACCAAAATGCGAAAGAATTATAGTAGTGAAAACTAATTATTCTGACGGTCAGTACATTCACGATGATTTCATATGGTCTAACGATTTAAAATCTCCCGCAGCTATGGTCGAGGTTAAAGAGGGAAAATTTAGAACATCTATTCTAAATTTTAATTCAGAAAAACGAATAATTTCTAATAATGAAAAGATATACCTAGAACCATACCGTGAGAACTCTGATAGATCTAGATGCAGTTTAAATTCCATAGAGGTTAACTCGGATAAAGAGAAAGAATTACGCAACAACTTAAATAAAATACGTACAGACCATATGAATGAAGAGGAGAAACGCGAAATCACTAAGATTTGCTATCAGTATAGAGACATCTTCTACTCTGAAAATATCCCACTTTCTTTTACGCATGCCGTTAAACATCAGTTAAGACTGACCCACCAAACTCCGATATTTGTAAGAAGTTATAGACAAGCCCCACAACAATGCAAAGAAATACAGAATCAAGTAGAAAATCTTTTAAAACAAGGTATTATTCGCGAAAATATATCCCCATGGTCATGCCCTGTTCATATTGTCCCTAAAAATCCGGACGCACTAGGTGAGATAAAATGGAGGTTAGTCATAGACTATCGAAGACTTAACGAATAGAATAGTAGAAGATAAGTACCCTTCACAACAGAGAGAGAATATTACGAATTCCTTCGAATGCCATTTGGCCTAAAAAATGCACCCAGTACTTTCCAACGGCTCATGGACCACATCCTTATAGGTATTAACAACGTTTTCACCTATCTCGATGACGTCATAATAATATCAACGTCATTGCAGGAGCATATAGAAAAAGTGAAACAAGTATTTGAAAGGTACAAGTATTTCAAACACAAAATCCAAAATTCAGTTAGACAAGTCAGAGTTCCTTCAAAAACACGTCACATTTTTAGGCCATGAACTAACTGATCAAGGACTAAAACCTAATCAGGACAAAATTAAAGCGGTTTTAAAATTCCCTCTACCAAAAACACAGAAAGAAATTAAAAGCTTTTTAGGACTAGTAGGCTACTATAGAAAGTTCATAAAAGACTTTGCCAAGCTTACGAAACCAATGACCTTATGTCTTAAGAAAAATAGTAAAGTTATACACTCCTCGGAATTTTTGGAGTCCTTCAATATTTGCAAACAGATTTTAACCAATGCACCTATCCTGCAGTACCCAAACTTTGACCATTCATACTGACAACAGACGCATCGGACGTAGCCCTTGGTGCAGTACTGTCTCAAGGAAAAATAGGTTCAGACAAACCGGTAGCATACGCAACAAGGACACTTTCGGAAACAGAAGCGAAATACTCGACAATAGAAAAGGAGCTCTTAGCTATCGTATGGGCAGTGAAATACTTTCGGCCTTATCTTTATGGACGAAAATTTGTCATATATACCGACCATAGACCCCTGATATGGCTAATGTCACTAAAAGACCCTAATTCTAAATTAATTAGGTGGCGGCTTAAACTCGCTAAATATGACTACACGGTTGTTTATAAAAAAGGACGGCAAAACACCAACGCAGACGCTCTATCCAGAGTCAAAATTTATCATAAGAGCATCGATTCACTAGCAGTCAATTTAGATGACAATTTTGACGACGACATCATAAATAGAATTTTCGAAAACGTACGACAAGAGATAGATACGGAGACAGAAGGAATACAACAGCCCGTGGATAATAATGACGACAACAGCAATATCAACGATAATAACGTGAAAGTTAGACCCAACGTACAACCCCCTCTAACAGACACAGAATCCGATAGTATGAGTATCGTTACACGCGATCCCGATCACTTAGTGTCGACAAACCATACGCAACCCGACAACGAAAACAACGGCATACCAATCCTATCAGACGCGATCGACAGACAACTAAAACAATTCCATATCAGAACAACTCCAGGATCAACATACAGAGTAGAAAATAGGTCTACTAATTCTAGAACAGTAATTAAAGATGTATTTATTCCAGTCAATAACACAGAGAAAGAAATTATCCAATTCTTAAAAGAACACACTATTGCTGATCGTGTATTCTACTGCTACTTTTATAATGAAGAAGCATTCTCCAGAGTTTACACGACGGTATTTAACGACAGAGGCCCTAAGATTTTTAGATGTATTTCACGCGTTACCCTTGTCGAAAACAAGACAGAACAACAAGAAATAATTAAGAAATATCATGAAGGCAAAACTGTGCATCGTGATATCCAGGAGACATACAAGCAAATCCATAGAAACTACCATTGGCCTCACATGCTACTCACAATCCAGGCATTCATAAATCAATGTAGTATCTGTTTACAAGCTAAATATGAAAAGAACCCTCTTAGACCCTCATTAGCCTTAACGGAAACGCCCACAAAACCTATGCAACATATATTTATGGATCTGTATTCGACAGGCGGTGCCACCTTCCTCACTATAATAGACAATTTCTCAAAGTTCGCACAAGCAATACCGTTGAACACCACTAGTAGTGTACATATAGCTGAAGCTTTATTTCAGTGTTCTCAGTTTTAGGAATTCCTTATAAAATTACAACGGATTCAGACAGTAAATTTGACAGTGAAGTTATAAAGGAGATGTGCGCTTTACATGGTATTAACATTCACTTTACGACTCCATACAATCCAAATTCGAATTCACCATAGAACGCTTTCATTCGACTATAGGAGAGATTATCAGAATCCAACGAATGACAAACAAAGATGATCCCATACAATTAATTATGAAATTTTCATTTATTGCTTACAATAACTCAATCCATTCGGCAACAGAATATACTTCACACGAGTTACTATTTGGACATACAGCTTCTAGAAATCCACCAGAGTTACATTATCCTAAGCAGTTTTACCAGGACTATGTTATCAAGCATAAAATGCATGCAGAAGCCGTCCAGGAATGTGTGTCAGCGCACATGGCCAAAAACAAGGAACAGGTAATAGCGAAGCGAAACCAGGTAGCAGAGGAGATAACATTCAAGATAGGTGAAATCAGGTTGCCAAAACAGCGAGAAACGACAAAACTAAACCGGTATTTAAAGGACCGTATAAGATTATTCATTTACATCCTAATAATGTAGCAGAAATAGTAGGGAATCATCCTAATTCTAAGTCTATTCGGGTACATTTCAAGCTTCTACGAAGACCCCATCTTATTCCAGGACAACCATCATCGGAGCCTTCGTGTTCCAGGCAAGATCCGACGTAACATTTCAACCCGTAGACAATACGAACGGAGTTCTATTACTTAGACAAGGTCATATTCTTAACATGCTGATTCCTTCAACCTTGCTTGTGTTTATAATGTTACGCACTTGAATCTAATATTGATAAAATTAATGGAATTATACGCAAGTGCTAAGGCAACTGAAAGTAACAGTACTTCAGAAGAATTACATAAAACATATAGGGATCAGATAGAACATTTAGATTTAATTAATAAGAAAATAATTTTTATTGCACCTAGGATTAGATTTAGGTGTGGTATTATAAATGAACTAGGTTCTATAGTGAAGGCGATAACTGGTAATTTAGACAACGAAGACGCGATTCGATTTGAAAACGAAATAAATAAAATTCGTAATTCGGTCTATAAAACGCAAAGCTCACAGAGGCGAACCCTATCTTTGTCTGAAAGTACTACAAAGGAATTTTCGAAACAATTAAGCAAAATAGATGATAACCAAAAGAGATTTACATCTATACTAAAAAACGTAACAATTAATTCCGATACAATAAAAAACCAGTTACACTTTTTAGAGATTTACGTTCAAATAAGTTTTAGTTTATAGATTATTTTAGATAAGTTAATGGTGCTAGAAGATGCTATGGCATTCTCGCAATTAGGTATAATGCACCCTAGTATTATAAGCCCACGAAATTTAGTTTTGGAACTTAGTAATTTGCAGAATAACTTTTCACTTTATCCAGTCGAGGAGATCAGTATTGATAATATTCATAAGATAGAAAAGTCTATTAGCGTTAAAGCCTATAGTACAGAACATTCTTTAACATTTATATTAGAAATCCCATCCGTCCAACCTATATTATATGATTATATACACATATATTCCCTGCCAAACAACCTAAACCTAACCATTATACCCAAATCCAAATTCCTCGCACTTGGAAGCGATGAGTACGCCTACCTGGAAGAAGATTGCAAGAAGCTGTCAGAAGATACCTGGCTCCATAAATCACTGGATACTAGAGCCATAGAGAAATCTGAAGATTGCATCATCTTACTCATCAAGCATAAAGATGGTAACTGCATTCGAGCGCGCATGAATCTGAAGCGAGGAAAATTGCAGAAGATCAAAGATAATAAGAAGTTGGTAGTATCAACGGAACCAGAAATTATAAAAACCCAATGCGGAAACCAGGAAGAAGTCCAGTACGAAATATATCTGGAAGACATCAGTGAGATGTGTCCATGAACTTATGAACAAGGTTGAAGACATTCAAGAAATAGAAAACTGGAACTGGTCTTATATGATGACAATCCCCAGCTGGTCTACAGTGCTCCTCTACATACTAGCAGCATCTATTGCAATCTCGAAGATATACAATTGGAATAAGCAATCGAATAAAGCAAGTCGCGAGGACGCTCCTGGAAGCTGCAGAACCAGCTTCCAACTTAAGGAGGGAAGAGTTAACGTGTCGTGTCGTAACCCTGGAAACGGGCTGACATAGCAGTTTCACAGAACAATGGGCAAATGAGGAATGCTTGCGCTGCGGAAAGGATCGCCGTGGAAACTATAGAACTGTCTCACAGTCTGACACCATCCACGCTTAACTTGACTTCTTTGTAACTTTACATTTTAATTGAATTTATTACTTTTTTAAGTTTTGTGAAATTAAATTAATTTTATTCTTTTTAAAAAGTCTTTTGATCGCCGCCATATCGTAACACGCGCCGAGTAGATATACGGTCTAGGATTCGAACGCGCATTCCTTGTTCGAGAGCGTCTCCCGGTTGATTGTCTGGAAATCATTGTAATTGTGCCGTCGCGTTAAGTGCTCTTTTTTGTGGTTTGTTGGCTGGTTTGTTAGTTTTACGTGTCAACGAGGCGTATTTTGAATTCTTATCGTGGCGTGGTGTTTGGAAACGCTGAACCGTGTGACTCATGAAGAGATCGCGATAATTCCCTATTTATAATTTGGAGATAAGTGAATCCGGGACATTGAACGTCGAACTTTCAATTACTGTCCGTACTGTGTTGGGTATCACGTGTTCGATTCTACGATGAACGGAATTAGGCGAGTTTAAGTTAGTTAAATGTACAATGAAGCTAATAGACTGAAATAGTGACAATGAAGAAAGAAATGGTCCAGCGGTGGAGCCTGCTGGAGCGATGCAGCATTGTGGGGCAGCCTGGAACTCGGCCGCTGTTGACCACCTAAGCTGGTCCAGGTCTCAGACACATACACATCACTAAACACTACTTGCCATACACCTTACACCCACTTACGGCCTGACCAAGCCTTGGGGCGATCTTAGAGTCGGAAACAGGTACGTACTATATTTTGCTAGCATTCTCCCATATAGTTTAGTATTATAGGACATTCTTCCATATGGCCATTGAGCCCGACCTACGTCTGCCCGTCGAGGAAGCTGCTATGGGCCCCAGCCAAGATGACCTTTGCAGGGGCAGCTGTAGGCCGTAATAAGTATCATTTTATCTACTGTGTATATTATATCCGCCGGTGTGCCCATGCTCGAAGGGTGGATAAAACTAAGCGAGGGGATAAACATTTTCGCCTTTCCCTTTCCCTTCAACATTAGGCGCAAAAAGAACTAATGGGGTCATTAGCTTTTGAGTTATCAATGAGTAAACAAGTCAATCGGGAAGAAACTAGTCACTATGGAGAAAATTGAATATCGTACTGTCATTAAGTTTCTCATCAAACAAGGAAACACACCTCAAACTATTTTTCAAGAGATGTCAGCTGTTTATGGAGACTCCGCTTCTGGGAAAACCATGATTTATTAATGGCCCGCCCTTTTCAAACAAGAGAGGGACTCCATTGAAGACGACCTCCGACCTGGCCGGCTGATTGAGGGCCTGGTTTTTTGCCGGCGCCGGGTAGAAACCATGAAGCAAATACAAAGAGGAGACGGCATAAGCGACTGTGCACTGTGATTCTAAGTAGGTCTTGACGTCATCATAGTGGGCGTGGCTTTAGTAAGTATACTGTCAGCATTCGTCCTGTGCGCTTATGTGTTTAAAAGCCAATCGGTGTATTTTCGTAGTATTAAGAAGAAAAGGATGAAGTGTTGTGTTTTATCATGTAAAAACTACTCAGATAGACGCTCTGACGCCATGGATGGCATCATATTCCATTTATAAGTCATTTTACAACTAATTTATTAAAATAGTCCTGGAAAAATCTCTTTGCGTCAGCATAATTAAATACATTCGACACTAGATGGCGACACTTTGTGTCATGTGAACTAAAAATATAAAGGTACGTAGAGCTCACTATTGGTATTATTATATAATTACATACGAAGGTGCTAAAATTTGTTTTGCATTCAGACATTAAGAAATTTTAATCGCCAATATATTATTTTTATAGTTTTTAATAATTTTGTGAACAGGCCGCCATCTATCGCCAAGATAGCTAAACTATATTGCAACATCGGTATGGAACGATTCGAGTAGTTTTACTATTTATCAGTAGATGTAAATAGTGTAAAGTGAGCGGAGCTTAATATTCCCTCACCCCGCAAATTGTCACGCGTTATTACAAAGTGAAATCTAATTACAACACCTCCTCTTTGTATTTGCTTCATGGTAGAAACCGTCCGAGCTTGCACACAAGACGGTTTGTACACGGCCCGGTTTCATGGAGGTGCAGTCTTCACACGCTCTTTTCATTCCGTGAATTGTGGACGTACAAAATGTTGAGTGTTAAAAAGAGAAAATGTATTATTGCGTGGTACATGTATAAAAAGCTAAAAAAATACGATAAAAAAATACAAAGACGATATTGGGTACATCTCATGTAAACAGAAAGAGAAACTTATGGTGCATTTCATACGCTCATTCAGAAGCAACTAATGAAACACGACGAGAAAGGAGAACGGCAGCTTTTTACCGCATACTTTTTTTGTTGTTTTGTTATAGAATTTGTACCACATATTAAGACAACTAAGCCAATTATTTTTATCTTAGTGTTCTATTTTTAGAACTCCGGATTAATTAATAATATCAATAAAAAGATTTTAATAAATAAACGTTATATAAGCATAAACTAAACGCATTTATGTTTTTAGAAGTTGTCATATGTAAAATAACACAAATATCGAAATGATAATTATTTATTTAGAAATAGAAATAACTCTATATATAATTAAACACTTATATATTATACCTAAGAATGCATAATTGTTGCATAAAATCATAACGGTTTACGATTTAATAATAGAAATGATTTTCGTCATCTATATTTTTTTGTTCATATGGCAATTATTTATTGACAGGTAAAGATTTTCTGTCTTTCAGTTCAGTTCAGTTTTCAGTTCTTTGCTGTTGGGAGTTTTGGCGGGAACTTGACCGGCGGCGGTTTGCTGCTCCTGTATTATAGTTTAAATAATAGTTTGAAGTGGAATTTGATATGTAAAAGTGGTGCGATTTTATGTATTCACTGTCTACGCATGTGAATTATTAGTGGAAACGGTGAAACGGGTGCTCTGATGGTGATAGATTCTCAAGATAAGCTGTTTGTTTGCTTCGGCGCCTTTAGATACCATCGCCAACTGTCAGATGTCTGCTGGCTCATGTTGCCGTCAAAAAATGTGACGCATCAACATATTGTGAAGCAGTGAAATTCTATATAATCAAAATAAAAAAGACAAGGCTGTATGGCATAGTTCCTTTGCCTGCTCTCTCGAGCGAAAAATAAAAACGACAACAACAATTTGCTGTTGTTTTGGATTGTAGTTTGTGAATGCATCTGAGCAATTTGGCGAATTATCTGGCCGTTTTTACGTTGAGTTGAGCATCTACTCCTCCATTTTCTATCTCTTGATAGTAGTTTCGCGAAAGGACGCGGACCATATAGTGCCATTACAAATGATGCGACCGTAATGAATGACTTATTAATCGAAACAGAATTCAATGATTTTTATAGAGGAAATGATGTTTTTATCCTAGATAAAGGTTTTCGTGACTGCATGGATAGTCTGCATGACAAAAGGATACATAGGTCATATGCCCGAAACCAAAGAAGACTGCCATTCACAGCTATCTACTCTTGAAGCCAACAGATCACGCTGTGTAACTATAAACAGGTGGGTAGTAGAAGCTGTGAATGGCCGTTTTAAGAGAGACTTCAAATTATTCCGCCATGAATATTTAACCGTGGTTGTCGCAATCTTATGACAGATTTTAAAATAGCAGCTGCTCTGCTGAATGCGTTTACTCCGCCATTCACAGAAAATATACATGCAAGCAGTTTGCTTAAATTATACATGAGCGCCTGTTTTTAACCAATACTATAGCCGAGTTAGTTAGGGAACATAATTTCAACAGGCGCAGTTCCTGGTTTGTACCCATAGATGTGACAACCCTATCTTTTCCGCGGCTATCCATGGAGGAATTAATACTATTTGTATGTGGTATATACCAAATTCGCCAGGCCCTTTCATATGTGGGTGAGCATTTCCGCTTTCATGGAATATATACATTAGAGGTATCCCTAGAGAAAATACATGATTTGGAGGGAATAAAACTAATGTTGCTTCGTGCTAAAATAAAGTCCCACTATTCTTCTGCTAAAACTTATTTTGTAGTTATAGTTGCAGAAACAAACATGAATGGTCGGGACGCAATCAGAAGTTATTGCTGTAACTGCATTGTAGGTTTAAAAACAGTGGGATGCTGCTCTCATGTGATGAGCATTATTTGGTACCTAAGCTATGCTTGTCATGAGGGTATTACCCGACCTGCATCCTTCTTAGATGAAGTAATATTAAGAATTGAATAATTATAAGTACAATAAAATAAATATATTTACGAAAACAAAGTATTATTTTATTTACCTACACTCAAAACCCCATCAGAACTTCACCATAATCAAACTGTTGCAGTCCGCTGCTGGATAATATATGTAAGTATCTCCTAATGCACCGCGCTGAGTAGGTACGATCCTCATCTCAATCTACCTACTTATGGTAAGTAAAACACTACAAAGATAGCGACAAGCAATCTAGAACATTTACTTTATCACCAAAACTATGTTTATGTGCATATATGTAACAATCTACATTGGTACACTAGTACATAACTTAAAAAAATAAAACTGGTTATAACTTTTACGTCCCAAGTTTTAAAAATCTAAGAATTTAAATAGGGCTTGTCTATCCTACTAACTGCCAATTAAAACAAAAAATATCCCAAAACACGATATTTTTTTAGCTGTACGAAATTCCCATACAAGCCTGCCGTTCTCCTTTGAGAAGTACTTTCGAATGAAAAAAGAAACATTTAACAAAATGTTATACATTGCGGAACCCAAACTTAAACATGAATATACAAATATCCCACATCGCTGGCCTCTCTTCTACCAAATTAATTAATAATTCGTGGTTGATATCCATAATTATTGCGTTGCGCGTAGGTCGGCACACGCCGGGCGTAGGTCCGGTCTCGTATACATGCGCTCTGAGAATAGCCAGAAATAATCGAAAAAGTTGAAAAACTTGTATCGGAAGATGTCCGGATAAAGAAAAAACAGCTTGCAGCATTCGTTGGAGTATCAGAAATAAAGATTTTAAGCAACACCTTGGCATGACTAAAGTCTGTGCAAGATGGTTTCCAAGAATGCTTTCTGCGCATCAAAAACACGAGCGGTCGAAAGTTGTCGCGAGTTTTTGAACCGTTGTGTATAATTAAATATTGGTAGAAGGTATTATTTACCTCTATTTGACGATCTTTATTAATTATTCCCACTTAATTGCACAATAAATGATATCTTGATAGTTTCAGACACATACACGACAGGCAGATGAGTAGAGTATTTACGTAATGTTGAGGTTAATACATAAGTTTTCTTACTTTGTTAAAACGAATTGAAGTCTTACCTAGCTCTATATAATAAACCTCATTATAACGAATTACTTGGTATAACGAATATTTTCTAATTCCCATCAGTTGTCTGCGTGGTAGAGCCATGTTGCAGCTATATTATGGTTGTAGCACGAATGGGTCGGCTCGACCGGGAAAGGACCACGCTCTCACAGAAAACCAGGGTAAAATAGCAACTTAACGCTGCTGTGTTTCATATCGTGAGTGTAGAGAACCGGAGACCCTTTTTACTGGCAAAGAGGCATTCCATCTTAGTCTTCACGGGTGACAACGCATCTGCATCTTGAGTCTTTATTGAGGATAGATGTAGATGTCTATGGGTCACAGTAACGACTTACCATCAGGTGGACTATGTGCTCGTTTGTCACCCGATCCTATAAAAAATAAGTTTCGTTATATCGAGGTTGCATTGTATTAAAATCTCGCATGTATGTATTCAGGTATGCATAAGATATATTCCGTTGCTACATGGAACGAAATTTCTAATTGAAAAACCAACATAATATCATACATTACAAAAACAACGACACAAAAACAATGTTTATTTTAATGGTTCATTTCTTTTCTTCTTCATAAATTTTTGATCACAGTAATTGATGCGTTATTTAATATGCATTAACTAGGTTGACATACGCTAGTTGTTTTTTTTTAAACTAGAGTAACATAAAAATTAACATTTTACTTGAAGGTAAGTTGGCTGAAGTAGTACATGTTAGACTGCTGCCAATTTTAAAAACAGAGAAGAAGAAAGCCTGGGGACTAAAATAAAATACCTCACAGCCGGTGATTATACTGTCTCTCTTACTCTTCAATCTCTAGTATATATATAGTAATCTATGCTTCAATCGGAGCACAGTGGTGCAGGCTGTAGGCACTGCTTTTTGACGGCAGAAATTATATTTCTTTCCTCTTCTTCTTGGTTACTTCTGCCTATATCATATCAGTCATGGGAGTGACAGTAACCTATTACGTACGTCTCAAAGTACCGCAAGTATTTCGACAAAATCATTCTTCATTTGTGTAGTATTTTTATAAAATAAGGTTGACAAACTATCACCCAGTTACCCGAAGACTAAAATGGTATGCCTCATTCCTACTAAAAAGGGTCTAAAGCTCTCTAGACACAAACAACAGCAAATGTGAGAGTGTTCATTTCCCGGTCGAACCGATTCATTTGTTGTATAATTAATATATAGCTGCAGCATGGTTATATTACGTATAATGATTAGGTACTAGTAAAAAATAGATAAAGGGCATCCACAATCTTTTATAAGGATTTTGCACATTGTTATTAACTGAACATTTCATCTTCTGGTCTATATATTATATTTTTTGTTACATTCAATTAATCTAAATAAAAATTTATTCAAATTTATGCATGGATAATATACTGTATTATCATCCACGTATACCTACTATGTCTGCTGCTTTTTTTATGAAAGTTTCGTAACACCTCTTTGGTATAGAAGTAACTGGACTATTTTAATAGTGTTGTGTAGTAATCAAATATTGAATTGATGATCGACGATTATCTGACTAAGCATTGTAAATCTAAAACAAAATGCTACTAAAATTTTAGCATGAATCTCTGTCCCACAAGACGAGAAGAGAAAAAAAAATTTATCGTTTCATTTGCCCTGCGGAAAAAATGAAACTTGATAATAATATTGTGATATTTTATCAGATACCATGGCATCCACAAATTCTAAAATATACCAAATGTATAGTTAAATTATATAGATTTATCCCAAAGACGAAATATTCATTAAAACTGTAACACAATTCGAGAAAATATTTTGATTTATTTAAACGGTCTTGAGCGGCCCTCGCTCGTAATAAAATTCTTTCCAGAGAATTTTTAGATGTTTTGCCTAAAATTAGGAGGATTTATTTTGCTCGTTATCAATTCAAACGAAATTAAATTTATCTTTCAAATAAAGCAAGTTCCCAATCAAAAGATATTTGGACTCCAATTGTCCTGTCTAAAATTAGGATTCCAACGAATGCTACGACGTAGGTTAGGTACTTGGTGTAACAAAAACGTGATTGTTACATGGTTTTATACCTATCCTCGACACTGTTAACAAATATTTCCATGTTTTTATAAAATAATTAAACATGCATTGTCTCGTGTTTGCTGATGATATCGTCTTAATGTGTTGATTTCCTGTGTTAGATTTCCATCATAGAAGTTCATTCCAGTTCTAGTTCCATTTTTTTGCTTATATTGTTTTGTTTATAAATTTGAACAAGACATAGGTCATGTTTACTAGTCACGTCACATTCAATTGCTCTCAGTAGTGAGATTTTTGTACAAGGGTCACTCATTTTCTCGCCTCTACGTGGTAGAGTCACGCTGCAGCTATATTATGATAGTAGCACAAATGGGTCGGTTCGACCGAGTAGGACCATGCTCGCACAGAATATCAACGTAAAATAGCAGCTAAATGCTGCCGTGTTTCGTATGGTGAGTGTAGAGAAACGGAGACCCCTTTTACTGGAAACGAGGCATTCCATCTTAGTCCTCAGGGGTGGATAAATGTAAATGGCTATGGGTCACAGCATTCACTTACCATCAGTTGGACTGTGAGTTTCTTTTGTCACCCTTATTCTATTAAAAAAATCTACCCGTCGTCTTCCCGCAATGCCTGAAGATGGGTAGTCTTCGGCTAGTGCGTCCTGCTTGTACTCACACATACGGTGGCGAAGTATGTACTTTACAAGCTCAAATTTATTAAGCGGGCGTTTGAAAGTGACATCCTCGAAAATGTTCAAGTTGATAAGTCGTAATTGAGAAACCCACTAAAAAATCATAAATCACCGACATTGCCCTATGTTTTTGCAAAATGACTTGTCAATGGGCTGATCATATGGACTAGAAGCGTCAGTCATCAAAGATGATGCTTTGCGTAAGGAGAGGATATCTTGGCTGCAAGAAATTTAATGAATAGTTTTTTAACGACCTTTTGCTGTTGCCCTGTACCCAAACGACAGATCTAGGCAGCCAAGAGAGACAATTGTAGTTCGAGACTCATAATACCCATGGAATTGACGAAATCGTAATTCTGTATTTCGCTGTTTCTTCCTCCAAACCTGGATTGATTTTAATTTTTTCTTTAAAACTAATTTATTTAAAACTTCATACACACAAGTGGTTAATAAGTGGACTTAATACCTGAGGAATTCTCTACCTTGTCTAGTCAGGTCGGTTATGGGGGAGAAAAAAGAGGAATACGTTTGTATGGACTAAACGCCGCCGAGATACTCGTATAGTATCTTCAAGATCTCTATCTATCTGTATATCTATCTATATGTACAAGAAACTAGAAAACCGTGAAGTCGCTGTGTCAGAATATTCACTACCCCACATCATTTACAGACACAGCCTTGCGATAGTATGTAAGAAAACCTAAATAAAAATCGACTTGTTTGTTTTATTTTATTTACCTTATATATTGCAATCCTTAATGCGTCATTGGTTATAATTTAAATAGCTAACACTTGTTGACTCGTTCAGATTTACTGTACTAAATAAATGGATGGATTGAATTGGAATGGATTTGTTTGATTTCAACCATGTATTTTGTGCATTTCTAAAATAAAAATCAGGTTAAGAACACACTGGCGCGGGCTGATTATGCTATATATTTGTTTTTTTTTGTTTTTTTATTGCTACATGTAATTATGCAAATCATATAGATTATGCAACTATGATATATTATCTTAGTCGTGTTAACAAGCAGTAGGAAAATCTATGCCCATGAGAATGATTTGTAAATCCATAATTTTCAAGTAATAACAGTCAACGATATTATAAAAATATCATTGACAAGAGCAAAAGAAAAAAAGAGCTAATTATAAATCATATAAAATGCAATATTAAGCACTTTATGAATGGAATGAATTTTATCAAAAAATATTGCGTACAAAGTTTGTAAGTACTTAATACGTAGGTATAATGCTGAAAACGATGAGGTTTTGTTGTGGCAGAATCTGGATTGACAATGTCCGACAGAGATTTATGAAATATTAATGAAATAGCGGTTTTTGTTTTATTTTTATCGATGATAATATTGTAAATTTTTAAAGTTATAAATTTTTACTGAATGAAATCGTGACAATAAAAGACATAAGCGAGTGAGCAAGAAATCATCCATACCTTCTGGATGATTGGCGGTCCACCACTTTAGGCGATTTAGAAGAAGTTTTCTTTTTCGTGGTTCACTTCCTTGTGGAATCGATTACCACCAGCGATTTTTCCGGACCTATACGACTTAGGGACCTGCAAGAAAAGAGCCTACTCCTTTCTAAAAGGCCGGCAACGCACCTGCGATTCCCCTGGTGTTGGGGTTGTTCATGGGCGGCGGTAGTCACTTACCATTAGGTGAGCCGCATGCTCGTTTGCACCCTCTCCTATAAAAAAATCAGCTAGCTGATATGTAGCTAATTTTTACGACACATAAGTCACCCTTATCGTATAAAAAAAAACATGTTTCAATAATAAAAAAATCAGACAGGCTAGTTCTAAAACACTTAATTATTACCACACAAAAGTTATTTAAGCAATAAATTCTTGAAAACAATGCTTGAACTTCTTAACAAAGAAAGTTTATTGTTGATTGTGGCTGGCATTGATAAATGAGTGAAGTAACCTTGCTTCTAAGCCTGTATTTAGCTTTACTTTATCAGCTTGTTTAATCCACTACTGGATATACTTATGTATAGTGATGCAACAAAAATACGAATACGAATATTCGTATTCGCCAAATAGTAGACATTTACCGAATATTCGTATTCGGCCAATACTGATCACGAATATTTAAAAACTAATATTTTTGTACGCAACTCTAATTACTCTAATAATTAAAAATACATGTGTTTTGGCCCTTAGCCTCAACGACGGGGGACTCCCAAAAATATTTTTCACTGATACTATGTACAGTCGCCTCGGAAAGACTTTTTTCAACGGCTGGGAACATCCAAACTGAAAAAAAGAAATCGCCTAAAACCAGATAATCTACAATTTTTATGTTTTTTAAATAAAAATTTGCCTATTGTAAATTTTAATTATTAGAACAATAGAAAATCATCAAATATATTAGTTTTTTATTACCATGGCGAAATCTTCGTATTCGTATTCGTATTAGCCGAATAGTAGGTTTGATATACGTATTCGTATTCGTATTCGTAAAAGTAGTATTCGTTGCATCACTACTTATGTACCTTTTATTTGAATGCGCCAAAAACTTTTCAAAAGAGACTTAATAGGTAAATGGGCATGTGTGTGTGGAGTCGATAACACCTTACTGGTAATGTTGGTTGCCATTTTCTAGGGTTTATGTTATGAAAAATCTTCGTCGATTGTTAACTGATTTTTATGATGCTTTGTTTTCTATTAAATAGGTTATACTTGAGAGATCCTATATAAATGCTAAATCCTTAATCCTATTTTCACAGTGGTAGAGCCACGCGGTAGCTTTTGCTGTCGCACGGTTGGGCCGGCTCGAACCGGGGTGGTACCACGACCTCACAGAAAACCAGCGTGAAGTAGAGGTTTACCTCTGCGTTTCGCTTGGTGAGTGCAGGTGGCCGGAGGCCCTTTTTACTGGAAATGAGGCATTCCATCTTGGTCCTCACGGGTGACAACGCATCTACATTTTGATTTGTGGATTTGTGTTGAATGGAGGATAGATGTAGATGTCTATGGGCCGCAGCAACCACTTACCATCAAGTGAACTGTGTGATCGTTTGTCACCCTTATCCTATAAAAAAAATTAAATTCGGAGAAAAAAATCCACTTCTAAGTTTTTTCCAAATCAGTGGTAAAGTTTAATGACTTGTAATAAGTATTATTGTAATCTATAGGTATATTGAATTATAATTATTCTATTCTATTCTATAAAATCAGTGAGGAAATGTGTATGCTGTACCTAATAGACTATTTTATCGTTTTAAAATTATAATTTAGGTTATGGAATGTTTTTTGGAATTTACCTATATTTTTCATTTATTTGCAAAAAATATCGTCATAAAACGTACATGATACGTGTCATGATGTTGTCTGATATGTTATAAAAACACTTTTGAAACTGCACTTAGGATGGGATGGACACGGAGAAAAGTATTCGTAGGAAGCTAAATTATTCGCTCGCTGTAATGTTGTGTATTTAAGATTTATGTACAGATTAAGTATATATCGATAATTTTTATGTGAGGATTCATATGTGTATTTTTGAAAAAATAAACATACATTATCAATTTTAAGCGTTTATTTTCTAAGAACAGGAGGGAAAAGAAAAAATTGGTGAGAAAACCTTCATGTCTGAAATAATATAAAAATATATCGGGGATTTGTGCAGTCCGCTAAGGCACATCAGGAACGCGGGCGTGGCGAACTCTTTCAATAATGAACGGAGGCCTGTGCCCAGCTGTACGACGAATGTTTTTTTATTTTATTGAATTAGGGTGACAAACGAGCACACAGTCCACCTGATGGTAAGTGGTTGCTGTGGCCCATAGACATCTACATCTATCCTCGTTTACGAATCAAAATGCAGATGCGTTGTCACCCGTGAGGACCAAGATGGAATGCCTCGTTTCCAGTAAAAAAGGGTCTCCGGTTCTCTACACTCACCATACGAAACACAGCAGCGTTATGCTGCTATTTTACGCTGGTATTCTGTGAGAGCGTGGTCCTTCCCCGGTCGAGCCGACCCATTCGTGCTACATCTATACCAGTAATATAGCTGCAGCATGGCTCTACCACGTAAAAATGTCGGCTGGAATTGACAAAACACAAGTCGCGTAGGGCTCCTCCATATGTGTGAATGTAGAGCAAACAGTGGGTGACCAGAGATTTTCGTATAGGAATATCTGTAAGTACATTTCCTTTATGCATCAAAAAAGAAACATAGTCCACAACTTAAGAGATTTGCTGGATACTTAGTTATGCATAGGTGATTATACGGTTAGAGGTATAATATCATTCATACATAATTGATGTGTTATCCGGCGGCAAGACCATGTATTGATTAAATAGGTACGAGGTAGTTGAACGTACCTAAATGAAAATGATTAATTTAGCAAGTTGCATATACTCGTACTTGATTCGATTATAAGTTTGCAAGAATTTGTTATAGTTTTCGCTTATTAAGTTAATATGTATTTTTGTTTATTGTTTATTGAACTAAAGTATTGATATTTAAATTTTAGGTAAGATCAAGTGCCTGAATAATGATTAAATTTAGACGCAGTGACAAAGAGACCTAACAAGAAAATAATAAAATATAATATATAATAATATTTAAAATCAGCTCAGTTCAGCCTTTAGTTTTTTTTTAAAAGGTATGTGAAATAAGATGGGTGAGGGTAATGGGCTAGGAGGACAGAGACAAATACACTTTGTCGTATAGTATAACTAATATATTAAAAAAAAAGCAAACAAGCCTTTGCAATAATTAGGAACACTTAGGAAAAAAACTAACTATACTACCCAATACTAAAATCGACAAAAATATTTACTATAATATCAACTGTCTACATGGCGTCGATAAAGCAGCACCCTTATGACTTTTTATTATTTGAATGGCTGATAAAGAGCTATCGTATCACAAAGCCATCTATGTAAATAAGGCTGTAGTTTTTGAGTTATAAAAAAGTGACCATACTCGTATTAACCGGATGACCATATTACCGTAACGTACTCTATAGCACAATATGTATAAATACACTATAAACTAAATACAAAGTATACTACGCACACCATTATTTATAGCGCCATTTTCAGGCGCAAGAAATGTGTTCCATTTTTTTGTACAACGAGGGTTCTCACATTATATGCAATGAAAAAACGTCGCGACAAAAGTAAGTGCGGTTGGAAACAATAAATCAATGGCGGATGGACCCAAATTTAGTCACGACGCAAGGTGTGTGCACTAGATGATAGTTATGGAAATGGTTAAAGCATCTCTTACCTCTTACACACCTTAAATTACTTATTGTCGTTTTGTGACTTTAGTTTTATATTTAAAAATACCTAGAAAAATCAGACCCCGCATTGGCCGTGTTGCATTAAGGACGCGTTTACAAAATTGATAGGTATAGAATTGAACTATTACATTGACACGGGTCACACACACAAGTGTACGCACGGTTAGCTGCGGGAATCGCAATCAAGTATTACATTTTGATAATTTGAAAGATTGGTTTTTTTTTTCATATTTCTTATACCTACAAAAATATACTTAGGTACTAAATATAAATGGCTGCTCCAGAGACAGCTAGGCACTAGAAGCCCTCTACTGGGAGTGAGATGTTGGCTGTGAACTTTGGGCTGGTATTGTTAGTTATAATAACTTCAGCTCCGAACTTGGTGAAGTGACTTGAAGGTATAATTGGGTGACTGCTACTGGAAGTCCGGGACAAGTAGTACCATGTGTGCCGAGTTTGGGCTCATTATGTTAGTTATGATGAGACCTTACCTCCGCACTGGATAGAGACCTGAATGTGTGCTTCGGTGACTACTACTGGAACTCCTGGACGAGTAGAACTAGGTGTGCCAAGTTTGGGCTCGTTTTGTAAGTTATGACGAAACCTTACCTCCGGACTTGATGGAGAAACCTGATGGTGTAATTTAGTGACTACTACTGGAACTCCTGGACGAGTAGAACTAGGTGTGCCGAGTTTGGGCTCGTTTTAGTTAATTATGATGAAACGTAACCTCTGGGCTCTAGAGAGACCCGATGGTATACTTCTGTGACTGCTACTGGAACTACTGGAACTCCTGAACGAGTAGAACTAGGTGTGCCGAGTTTGGGCTCGTTTTGTTAGTTATAACGAGACTTTACCTCCGGACTTGATGGAGTGACCTGATGGTGTACTTCAGTGACTACTACTGGAACTCCTGGACGAGTAGAACTAGGTGTGCCGAGTTTGGGCTCGTTTAGTTAATTATGATGAAACGTAACCTCTGGGCTCTAGAGAGACCCGATGGTGTATTTCTAAAAACACTGTAAGTAGGCAGACGCCTATTTACAGTATTTTTAGAAATCTTAATATATGTTAATAACAGAACAAACAATGTACCGAAACATGAGCCGGCATCGTTAATTTTGTAGAAAATGGCTAGGAAAGATTCTTTTTACAATGTAAAAAACTATTATTTAACAACAAAAAAGTTACCACCATTTGAAGATAAAGAACCATTCTATACGTTGTAGTTATTAGTTATGTTTGATTTGGTTTAGTTTTGTTACAAATTGTACCGAAAAACAGCATAATTTGGCCCGATTCTAAGAACTCGCAACATTTAGCAGCATATCGATCTCTTCTTCTCCTGCCCTTATCCCAGGTCATATGGAGTCGCCATAGCATGTCTTCCTCTTCAATTCTCCTCTATTAGCCGTCATCTCTTCACTCACACTTACACATATCATTCATATCCATACAGTCCATCCATCTTTTATTAGGTATCTAATATCCATCGGCTTTCATATTCAACAGTTTTCTTGTTACGTACTGTCTATTTTCCTTCTGTAGTAAATTAAAAAAAATATTGGGGTATTCATAGACCTCTTTACAGAAAAAGAAAAAATGCGAATGTAATGGATGCCATTATTTTTAAGTATTGTAATTGTAATAGATCTACGTCTTCTTGTATAAAAAAATTACGTAGATTTTTTTGGAATGAAGGCCCTTTTTGTTGAAAAGCCTTTCCCTTAATTTTCTCTTCTTTATCAGTAAGTGCTACAAATTCAAAATGTTTTCATGCTCTACTCGAGTTCATATTCAGAATATAGTGCAATCTAATAGTAAAAAGCGCCCGACCATAGATATGTAAATATATAAATAAATTTCTGAGCGCTGGACCTTTCTGACTGCGCCCCTAGCAAAGTTTATTATAACGTCTATAGGCTAATACAGGCATTGTTTACGAGTACCTATACATATGTACACGTAAAAACGAATAGTTTTTAGGGTTCCGTCATTTTACAAGGAACAATTCTGTCTCGTTAAAAATGTTTTATATTACTATAGATGTATAGATTTACGTATTAAAAAAAACTTTTATTTAATTTACAACTTTTTTATAAAATTAAATTTCTTTCAACAAAAAATCTTTTGTTGACACAACAATTGTATAGTAAATTCTAACAAAGTTTGTGTTTTATACGTACATAAATATGTAAATATACACTCTTTCTCTTTTTCACACTTATATAACACGTGCACGCACGTACGCGCGTCTTCAAGATGTTAAATTAATGTCTTGCCTTGTAATCACTATGTTGGGGAAAGAAAGGTTTTCAAGTGGCAGCCTCGTACTGGCAAGCGCAGTGTTGGGCGGCCCTCACTAGTAAGTTTATATAAAGTATTAATTATTTAATTTCGGATGTGAGTCAACTTATAAACACATTATATTTTCCATCATCATCATCATTCAAACCTATCAAAGTACTTACACCGTAAAACATAGGCCTCTGCATAAATTGCCTCAAAAGGGGGATCCTATTTGCCATAGTTCCCATGCAAATTATTTTCTACGTATTAGTAGGAATATGCTGCTTTCCATTTCCCGTTTGTATCTCTCTGTCGCCTCTTAAGAATGGACGATATGGGATAGAAAATATTCTTACACCGCCACTAAATGGTCTTTATACGATAATAATTTTAACTGTTTAATTATCTAGTTTTTCTTTTTCAGACTCATTGTAATCTCTACATGTAACTGATAATAAATAATACAACAAAATAAGATAAATAAAAAAATAAATTTTCTCTATTTATACAAATAAAACTGTAAATATTTTCTCCGATATTTTACATCGTATCTTTATTACTCATTTGTTAACTTTGTTAAGTAAATTGTTTACACCTGCTACAGTTTCTCAAACCATACAGGGTTGACTGGTAGAAAATGACATAAGACATTAAGTTCGACCTTTATATCTCTTATTATACTCGTAAGGTGTATAATAAATATTAAATAAATAAATAAGGTTTTTAAATTATATAGCAAATAAGCAATCAGCAATCGGTAGTAAAAGTGTTTAGTTTTCTAAATATCAAGGTTCAGTGATATTGTTTTTATTGTAATTTGAAACATACAAACATACAGCTAACTAAGCCTAAACCGATAAAAGAAAAATTTTGACATTGAAGTAATTTTTGTCTTCCCTAAAATAAAATATGTAAATAGACGGATTACGCGTACATTTTCAAGGAAATTTTGAATTACTTCATAAGCTCGTAATAACGGCCGCTCCGAATGAAATTTCAGCAACCGAGCATTAGCGTCTCTTAGAAGATATAAGAAGCACTTTCCTTGCTCATTTTAAATTCACGCAAAACTAAATTCACTTAATAAACGAGGGATATGCGATTGAATTAATTTTTGAGGGTTCCGAATTAATATTCTTACTTTTTCAATTTGAAATTTATATTTTTATTAATCATATACATTTCAAACAATCTATAATAAAATAAAGAGAAAGTTTTTCTCACGTTGTCCGCCTATTACAGGCTATAAAGTTTACTTCTGAACATAAGTCTCCCTATTGATTACCACGTAGTGGGGGTTTTACCATAATATTCTTATAGAGCTAACACTATACTCTATTCCAATTACAAAGTCCCTTTTGACACTTCTTAGAACATAACTCTTCACGTTTCGAATAATTTGAAATAATAATCATTTTTGTTCATGGTCGTAAATCATCATTTAAAAATACACAATCAATCTAAATCATTATACAATTAATTCACACACACATTCAACATATTGTTTTTAGACATCGTGCTCAAAATAATTAAAACTTTAAAAGATAATAATATTTTACTGCCGTTTTGCGTTTACATTCTATAGTTTTATTTTTACTTTTTTACATAGTGACGTGACTAAAATAATCCTATAAAATCGATTATAGACAGATTCTTTTTGCGAGTGAAAATCTGTCAACACTGCGTCCACCTCGTGATCACGACCGCCATTTTGTTTGTCTCTTCAGTACGAGTGCAGAAGCCTTGTATACGATACGCGTGTTCAGTTTAGTTGATTTTGTGTTGTGTTTTTATTTCGTTTTTGTTATTGTAGTTATGACTGTTTGAGAATTCTTTCGTTGTTATTAAGTTTTGACTGTTATTTGATTTGTTTTTTTTTTGTATTTATAAACACTATGGCTGAAATTGAGACCACTAAAAGAACAGTGATTCGCAGTCAAGCGCGAGAGTTTGTAGTACGCCTACAAGATTACTTTGAAAGAGAGTATCAGAATGGTGGCCCATTGTTGCCACTTTCACAAGTGACTAACCGAGTAAGTGCAGCTCTTGGTATTAGTCGAAAAACTGTTTCCCGAATAAGTAAGGAAAAACATGGTAAAGATTTAATGGAAGATAACAAATTAAAATCGCCACTTAAGAAAAAAGTTAGAAGATCGATAGTTACACATATCGACAATTTTGATAACGACGCAATTAGAAACCATATCTATGGCTACTATAGTAGGAACGAATTGCCGACTCTCGATACATTGTCAAATACTTTACGAGAATCTGGACTGTTTCACGGCAGTAGAACTTCTTTCTGGAGGGTTTTAAAAAATGTTTGCTTTTCTTATAAAAAATGTGATAAAAGGCGGATTTTGATGGAACGTAGAGATATAGCTTTGGCCAGATTTAATTTTCTAAGATCAGCAAAGTCCATTGCCGTTTGGAATAATGTTTTATTTCTAGATGAGACGTGGCTAAACGCTAATCATACAGTTGGCAAGATATGGACAGACGACACTCCTCACTCCTCCACAAAAGTACCTAGTGGCAAAGGCGAACGCTTAATTATTTGTCATGCGGGTTCCATGAAGGGATTTGTTCAGAACTACCTCTTGGCGTTTAAATCTAAGAAAACTGTGGAATACTACGAAGAGATGAATTTTGTTAAATTTAAGGAATGGTTTTGTACCTTATTGACAAACTTGAATGAGCCATCGACGATCATTATGGATAATGCACCGTATCATTCAGTAAAAATAAGTAAGCCTTCAACTTCTAGCAGCAAAAAAGCCGATATTGTGAAATGGCTGAATGAAAATAATATTGTTGCTGACATGTCCATGTTAAAAGTTGAGCTGCTGCATTTGGTTGCTATAAATAAGCCAGCTAGATCAAAATACGTATTGGAGGAAATGGCTAAGGAAGCCGGACACAATGTAATGCGCCTTCCATACTACCATTGTCAATACAATGCCATAGAATTGATTTGGGCGCAAATTAAAGGCAACAATTTAAACAAATCTTTTTTATAATTTATTTTTACCTATTTTAACATTTTATCTGTTGGTATATTAACACGCAAACCTTTATTTTAGGTTATGCGGCTCGTAAAAATACCAGCCCACCGTTTACTGCAAACAAAATGCTGTCATTGTAGCAAGAAGCTTGTGATAGTGTTACTGCCGCGAATTGGGAAAGTGTGGTTTTACGAACAAAAATTTTGATTTTCGCTGATTGGGACAGAGACATACATATCGATGCCGTCATAGATAACCAAATTATAATAAATACAGGGGATTCTACAGACGATGATGAGGGTGATGACGACGATGCCGACCATGAAATATCGATTTCGGCTAGTGATGATGAATATGTTCCATCTTAATAAAAGTATCATGTAATATTATCTAATTAAAATTAAAAAACAGTTTTATAAATTTTAATTTGATGCTAATCCTTTTTCTGTCAATACGATTTTAATTTGTTCGTTATAGTAATCGAAGATCAATATCGTCAAGTATCGACTATAGCGGTACTTTACTAGTACTTGATTATTGACATCTGTCAAATGGGACATCGTAATTGGAATAGAGTATAGGTCGAATTTGGTCGGGACCGGACAAGAGGACCGGAGCCGCTGTTCGCAATATATTAGTATATATTATATATAATAGTAGTTTTCATGTCCTTTTTATTTTTGTTACCTATCACATTATTTCCACACGTCCCGGCTTGAATAGGAGAGAATGCCAAAAAGGAATTAAGTCCACTCTTTGTAATCCTTTTTATTAAGGTGTACAAATGTACAATAAAGTATAAATTAATGAAATATTTTCTCTCTCCTGCCTATACAGTTATGTTTTCTACTTTATTGGCCCGTTAAAATTCACTGTCGGACATAGTCTTCTGTTAGGCACGGGAACAATTACAATATACATAAAACAAACTTAGGGTACACTATTAATGCACAAATATCAGATTTAATTCTTAATTAATTTTGTAAAAAAATAAATTGATAATAATTTTATAAATTTTAAATAATTTTAACAGTGGTAGAGCCACGCGGCAGCTTTTGCTGTCGCACGGATGGGCCGGCTCGAACCGGGGTGGTACCACGACCTCACAGAATACCAGCGTGAAGTAGAGGTTTACCTCTGCGTTTCGCTTGGTGCAGGTGGCCGGAGGCCCTTTTTACTGGAAATGAGGCATTCCATCTTAGTCCTCACGGGTGATAACGCATCTGCATTTTGATTTGTAATAGAGGATAGTTGTAGATGTCTATGGGCCGCAGCAACCACTTCTCTTCAGGTGGACTGTGTGCTCGTTTGTCACCCTTATCCTATAAAAAAAAATTGATAATAATCTAATACTTAATTGACTAATGTAACATTTACGTGTAGCATGCTTATAAATATGTACTTGGCAGAGATCCCCATTTATTGAATTCTAAAACATGGATCAAGTTAAGAGTACCCTTCTTATTAGTTTGTGAGAGTACCCTTAACCGACGGCTATGTATGTGTAGATATATTATGGATGTGAATGACGCGAGAGAGAAGTGTCAGGATCGTGCCAAACGGAAGTCAGTAGTCTCTGATTTGAACACATGCTCAAAAGTTGCGATTGCAAACACCAAACCAACAAGGAAGATTGTATTGCTCATATGTGCATTGTTTTTATAAAGTAAAGTTGCAGCCTATTTACGTCTCACTGCTGGGCACAGGCCTTCTCTCATTTTTGAGAGGGTTTTAGGGCAAGGAATTGTCCACCGCGCTGCCCTAATGCGTGTTGGCGTACTTCACATGTCTTCGAAATATTTTTTTTCTTATTTCTCAGACATGCAGGTTTCCTCAAGATGTTTTTCTTCACCGCCGAGCACGTGGTAAATCAGCACTTAAAATTGCATTTAACAATTTCATTGGTGCCGGCGCGGATCGAACCCAAGTTGCTCGAGTACTTCGAAGGTTACTGCGTGCGCTAACCATCTGAGTTACCACGGCTCAGCACACCTCGGGGGAGGCCAGTTAACCAAGCTGGCTAAATCAAGTTGGTTCCTCTCAGCACGTCCCAAGCGCGACGCTGCACTCTGTTACTTTACCGATTGTTTTTATTGTTAATACTTATTTTGTTTTCATTTTAATTCGTTATTAGTTTGTGAGAGTACCCTTAACTGACGTGTAGATATACATACATGAACAATCACGCCTGTCACCCAAGGGGGTAGGCAGATATTACGGACGTCCATTTGGCACGATCCTGACACACCTCTCTCGCGTCTTTTGCGTCCATAACTCTACGCATACACGCTATTCGGTTAAGGGTAATCCTAATCTGGACCATTTTCGATGCTTTGCCTTAAGAAAGGGTATGTATGTGTATATATATTATGAATGTGAATGGAGCGCGAGAGATGTGTTAGGATCGTGTCAAATGGAAGTCCGTAGACTCTGATCTGAATCTTCCGATCTGAACACATGATTAGAAGTTGCACTTGCAAACACTAAACAAACTATGTAGTTTGTGTAGCTTATATGTGCATTGTTTTTATTTTTAATACTTTTATTTTAATTTTAATCTTATTATTATAATTTTAAAATTTAAAAATATTCAAAAAATATAAAAGTTTAATAAGGGTTAAGAGGTAAAAAGTACATGATTGGTAATAACTCCTGGGAATGAGGTGATCGCTACCATGATGTTTTTAAAATGTTTTCGTTCTTAATTGTATGAAATACTAGCGATCTGCCCCGCATTCGCACGGGTGATTTCTGGATCCCGATAACAGCTCCATCGATAACAGACCAGAAAAAAATCAACAGAATCGGTTGAGCCAGTTTCGAGTGTTAGCGAGACTAACTGACAGCAATAGATTTTTAAATAATAGAGATTATATTAAACCACGTTGATAAATTGTATAAATTAAACCCCCACATAGCTCTTACTATTTTAAAATATTGTCTTCTTGTACCTAGATTTACATACTTACTCCGCTCGAGTCCAGTCTGGAAATGTTCGGATATTTTACAAGATATTGATAATAATCTTAAAATTGCTATAGAAAAAATTCTAAATTTAACTTTAAATACAACAGCCTGGGCTCAAGCTACTTTACCTATAAAATTTGGTGGCATTGGTGTGAGAAATCTTTCTAGCGTTGCATTGCCTGCTTTCCTTGCTTCCGTGCATAGTGTCAGTGACTATATATAATAATATAATTTTAAATAATAAAGTAGACCTATGCTTTGCTACGGAGGCAGGGCAGACATGGCAAACGCTCTGTCCTGGTGAAAATATTCCACTGGAAGTTAACCAACAAAAACAGTGGGATATTCCGTTGGTACAGGGCGTGCAGAAGGATTTGTTTCATAATTTCCATAGTGACCAAGATAAGGCACGCCTTCTAGCTGTTTCGACTAAGGAATCTAGTCACTGGTTACACGCTTTACCATCAAGTAATCTCGGCACATTACTTGATAGGGAAAGCTTGCGTATTGCCGTAGGAATCCGACTAGGAGCGGCGATTTGTCAACCCCATCAGTGCCCCTGTGGTAGCACCGTCGACAAGTTTAGGCTCCACGGACTTTCATGTAAGAAAAGCGCTGGTAGGTTTTCACGACACAGTTCTTTGAACGATGTCATCCGAAGGGCTCTTGCCTCTATAAATGTTCCCTCGGTTTTAGAGCCTTGTGGAATATTTAGAGACGATGGCAAGAGACCCGACGGTATGACATTGGTCCCTTGGGAGAGAGGTAAAGCCCTAGTGTGGGATGCTACTTGCGTAGACACTCTGGCGGCCTCTCATCTCAGGGGTACCTCGTTTAAAGCCGGGGCGGCATCAGAGGCAGCTGAGCTGAGTAAGTGGCGCAAATATGAGTCTCTGAGAGATGACTACATATTTGTGCCATTTGCTGTAGAGACTATCGGTCCGTGGGGTCCACGTGCGGTGAAGTTCCTAAAGGAACTCCATCCACGGCTGGTCGTTGCTGCTGGTGATAAGAGGGCTGGTTCTTTCCTCGCTCAAAGGCTAAGTATAGCCATTCAGCGGGGAAACGCTGCCAGCGTTCTTGGCACGATACCGCGGGGAGTAGGACTATATGATAATTAAGTTTCTAGTTTTAGTTTTTTTTTTATAATCATAGTTTTTAATATTGTAGATAAAATTAAGTATTATGTAAAATTGTAAATAAAGCTTATAAACTAATATATAAATAAGTTCAACAATCATTTATCTTTCTGAAAATTTGATTTTTATATCATTTACTTATATGTATAACATGATTGCTAGATACGATTTTATGCGACAAAACGTTGGAATCTTAATTTTTAGGCCCTAGTAGAACATACCTGCGCGTTTCCCCCTAGGTTTCTGGGTTTCCCCCCGAGTTTCTTGTTAGTTTTTTCCAAGACAGAGTTTTTTTTCGAACCAGTGGTAAAGCTTAAATAACTTTCAATAAGTATTATTGTACTCTTTATTGAATAAAAAAACGTGTGTACTTATGCACTCACGTAAGAAGTTATACTTCTTTACCGTAACAAAACAAAAATAACAAAAATAAAACACGTTGTATACATTACATTCATATATATTTGAATATCTACCTTGAATATAGTTATCAGTTCTCACCAAAACTTGACAGTTGACAGACAATTACCAACTAAAGTTGTCGCCTTTAGGTTTCGGTGTGCGCGCGCATCGCTACAACTTTATGGTGTCGTTTTTTGAAGTTGATGTGCGCGCGCCTCGTAAAAATTTCTATCTCTTAATTTTTTTCAAACGCGCCAACAGAATAATAACTTCAAAACTATTCTTTTCTATTCTATTCTTGGTGGGTGGATTGGCCATCGTAGCACGTCGTACGGTTAACACGTAGACACTAATTATTGCAGTCCATGAGATCTTTTAGGAATTTGACAACTTTTTAATTTTTTCTAAACGGTATACAATAGGATTTACTCCTGTGTCGTGGAGGCAGTTTAAAAATACTTGTTCCGTGCGGGATTCGAACCCGCGGCCCTCAGCATCGCAACTCTTAGCCAAGCCACTGCGCCACGGAGCTGTCGGCTACACGGAAATGTATCCTATGATGTCCACCACGGAACGGAATAAATTGACGTGTGCTGAGAGTGAGAGGCGGTTTAATAGAATCACATAGATCCAAAATGAACATTTTTTAAAAATATTTCGCAAATCTACCTACATCTCTTAAGGCGCAGGTTGAGCAAAATGTCGCGCTAGTCGTTATTTGTTCGGTTTTTAGAAGCTATCTACTTTTTATTTAAAAGATATATCAACAAATAAAAAACACATTATATTTCTACATAATCTTGATTCCATAAAAGCTATATCCAATTTTTTTTAAAACGAATAAATATTAATATAATCTCCTTACAACGAAACCACATAAATGTGAAATTATTATTGATAACATGGATCTCCTCGTAAAGTAAGTATTATTTTATTTTGCGATTTACACCAATGGATAGACAATTTATTAATAAACATTTCTATAGTAAATTTTTTTTCAAAAGACCAAAATTTGATTTTATTAAGAAATTATTTTAAAATCTGGGCATATTCACTGCTCACGGGCTTGCTAGAGTCAGTGAGCCCTGAGCTCTTCGACGCGAAGCCCGTGTCGTTAGAGCGTCGACCAGCGCCGCATACACTCACGTAATATCAGTCGATAAATAATATTACTTATTAGGTTATTTATAGGTAGTATTATTTGTTTGTTTTGGGTATAATTTTTCGTATTAGTTATACATATATTTGTTGTGTTTTTTACTGCGCGATGAAGCTTTTTGCGTGTATTTTCTTTGAAGTAAATGCAAATAAAAAAATGAAGCACCATTGGCATGTAAGGTTCGAATCCATAATTAAAATTTCGATAAATATTATAATTTACACTATAAAAGGCTAATTCAATATTATCACCCAACCACAATATCTTATTACGTACAGTACTGCCTCGTTGGTCTAGTGGTTGTAGTAGTGCGACTAATGATCATTAGGTCCCGGGTTCGAATCCTGGGTCGGGCCCTGTCAGTTATGAGTTTTTCATTTATGTTCTAAGTTATAATTAGTATTACTAAGTTATAGTTTTTTGCTAAAATATAGTATATTATTTATTGCTTGTTTTTTCTTCTTTTTCAAAAAATAATTGAGTACATAAGGTGTTCTATACTTATAATTCGGTAAAAAGTATCTAAGTAGGTACTAATATACCTACTTTTTACTACTAAAAATTTTTAAAACTAAATTTAACTAAAAAGACTAAACTGACCATTTATTTTTTAACTCAAAACAGGACATGGGTTTATTTATACTCTAAAAACTATAACTTTATACAATTAGTGTTCACTGTAAAATTATATTCGGTATAGACGGTAATTATTAAATGCAACATATTTTTCTTAATTATTAATTACATTTGTCAGTGGATTAAATTTTCTTTAATAAAGTTGGTGATGATTTTAAATAAAAATAAAATTCTGCTCAAGTTTTTTTATTGTTATCTTTGTTAACAACATCGCCTTTAGAACTCTGGAACCGTAAGTGTTTCTTTCAGACGTCCACAATTTATTCAAAATAAAAAAAATACTCTTTCTACCGGAGCATTCGTAGCAGGTAGACATAAAATATATTCGATTAAAAAAAATTATGTTGAAGATTGTTGACTTTGAATACTTCCATCAAACGAGTTACGGGACAATTTTGTGTCCCGGAGCTTTGTTTGGGGACAATGGGACAGGTGACCGAGAAAAGGGACAGTCCCGTTCAAAACGGGACGTGTGGTCACTTTAGCTATAACCCAGCGACGGCTCCGTGGAGCAGTTTACAAACATAAATTGCACAAGGACAAACATCCAGACCCGGAACAATTATTTGTAGGCCATACAAATACTTGTTCCGTGCGAGATTCGAACCCGCGGCCCCCAGCGCAACAACTGATTACTAAGCCACTGCGCCACGGAGCCGTCGCCAGGTTATAGCTAAAGTGACCATACGTCCCGTTTTGAACGGGACTGTCCCTTTCCTCGGTCACCTGTCCCATTGTCCCCAAACAAAGCTCCGGGACACATAATTGTCCCGTAACTAGTTGGATGGAAATATTCAAAGTCAACAATCTTCAACATAATTTTTTTAATCGAATATATTTTATGTCTACCTGGTACGAATGCTCCGGTAGAAAGAGTATTTTTTTATTTTGAATAAATTGTGGACGTATGAAAGAAACACTTACGGTTCCAGAGTTCTAAAGGCGATGTTGTTAACAACGAAAAGATAACAATAAAAAAACTTGAGCAGAATTTTATTTTCATTTAAAATCATCACCAACTTTATTAAAGCAAATTTAATCCACTTACAAATGTAATTAATAATTAAAAAAATATGTTGCATTTAATAATTACCGTCTATACCGAATATAATTTTACAGTGAACACTAATTGTATAAAGTTATAGTTTTTAGAGTATAAATAAACCCATGTCCTGTTTTGAGTTAAAAAATAAATGGTCAGTTTAGTCTTTTTAGTTAAATTTAGTTTTAAAATTTTTTAGTTAATAGTAAAAAGTAGATATATTAGTATCTACTTAGATACTTTTTCCCGAATTATAAGTATAGAAAACCTTATGTACTCAATTATTTTTTGAAAAAGAAGAATAAACAAGCAATAAATAATATACTATATTTTAGCAAAAAACTATAACTTAGTAATACTAATTATAACTTAGAACATAAATGAAAAACTCATAACTGACTTTTTGGCCCGACCCAGGATTCGAACCCGGGACCTCATGATCAGAAGTCGCACTACTACAACCACTAGACCAACGAGGCAGTACTATACTTAATAAGATATTGTGGTTGGGTGATAATATTGAATTAGCCTTTTATAGTGTAAATTATAATATTTGTCGAAATTTTAATTATGGATTCGAACCTTACATGCTAATGGTGCTTCATTTTTTTTATTTGCATTTACTTCAAAGAAAATACACGCAAAAAGCTTCATCGCGCAGTAAAAAACACAACAAATATATGTATAACTAATACGAAAAATTATACCCAAAACAAACAAATAATACTACCTATAAATAACCTAATAAATAATATTATTATCGACTGATATGACGTGAGTGTATGTGCTGGTCGACGCTCTAACGACACGGGCTTCACGTCGAAGAGCTCAGGGTTCACTGACTTCAGCAAGCCCGTGAGCAGTGAATATGCCCAGATTTTAAAATAAATTCTTAATAAAATCAAATTTTGGTCTTTTGAAAAAAAATTTACTATAGAAATGTTCATTAATAAATTGCATTGGTGTAAATCGCAAAATAAAATAATACTTACTTTACGAGGAGATGCATGTTATCAATAATAATTACACATTTATGTGGTTTCGTTGTAAGGAGATTATATTAATATTTATTCCTTTAAAAAAATTGGATATAGCTTTTATGGAATCAAGATTATGTAGAAATATAATGTGTTTTTTATTTGTTGATATATCTTTTAAATAAAAAGTAGATAGCTCCTAAAAACAGCACAAATAACGACTAGCGCGACATTTTGCTCAACCTGCGCCTTAACATAATATTATAAATGCAAAAGTAAGTGTGTCTGACGGTTTGTCCTTCTTTCGCGCAGCAACGGGGCATCGGATATATATGATGTTTTGCTTAGAAATAGCTTACGAGCCGGAGAGTAACATAGGTTACTTTTCCTGAAAATAAAAATGTACGGTTTCTGTAGATAAATCTAAAGTGTTATTCTGCAATTATCATTTTATACTATCTTCAGCCTTAGAATAACATTGGTTGTGATTTTTCCGACCTTTATGCAGGCGAAGCTGTGGGCGAGCAAAAGCTAGTATAACCGGTCAAGTGCGAGTCGGACTCGCGTGTGAAGGGTTCCGTGCCATCATAATACACGTTTCTAGTAGGGGGTCCCTTTTAATTTTTAATTTATTTTAACTTCTTTTTTGTTATAGCGGCAACAACAAAAACAACAAACAAATACACATTCTGTGAAAATTTTAAATGTGTACTTATTACGGATCATGAGATACAGCCCGCCAACAGACAGGCGGAAGGACGGACGGATGGACAGCGGAGGCTTAGTAATAGGGTCCAGTGGGTTACCCTTTGGGTACGGAACCCTAATAAAATAACATATGATTGCGTTACAATGATTGAGGGCGCGGCCGCACTTGGCTTCAACTTTGCGGCCGGCGCCCATCACTATTTTAAATGGAGCAGAACACTATGCGACCAGTACGCAGTTTGCGGCGTTTTGCTCACCGAGGAGTGCAATCAGTGGTTAGTGTTCCAACATGCATTGTTTTTTTTGATACATAAGGCTGTACACGAAACGCACGCACATACACTCTGATTTTCACAACTATAATGAGAAAACAATTAAATGAAAATAAACGCGATAAACTCCGTAAAATTAGTTTCATTACTTGTGTATTGTTCGCGTAAATATAAGAAATCGTTATGAGAAAACATGCCAAATTGTGAAGACCTACATATAGGTGGTCGGCATGAAAGTAGTTTATGGTGTGATGAAGGTAGCAGTTGCACCAGAAAATATTTGCCCCTGCAAAGCTACTGCTGGAATGCTGCACATAGGCATGTTCAAGAATGTGTCAGTCAGTCAATTTACTGAAAGTTTTAGCTGTGTTCATAATTCAGGGTAATTAGTTTGTGTTTGGAATTTTTGGACGAATTTACCCACAAATGTCGGATCTCACTCGATAGAGCCTCATCCGCAATAAGCAGTGCGCAACGCGAACAGATGTGGATGACATTTAGAGAAAAAGTTCTAATATGTTGTGAACTTTTGCACGCTTACCGCAAATAAGAACTCCTTAGTCGTATTTCCTTTAGGGCGCTGCCTACTTTGCTGATTACTTTGTGAAATTGATTGTCACCAGAGATTTTTCGGACCGTTCCGACTTAGGGATCTTCAAGGAAAGAGCTACACCTTCTTAAAAGGCTAGCAACCCACTTGCAATTCCTCTGGTGTTGTAGTTGTTCAAAGCGGCAGTTACTTGAGCCATCATGGGAGCATGCTCGTTTGACTTCTACAAAAACATACTCATAGTATAACATAGTAGGTAACAAACAAGTATATTGTATTATAAAATGTGGATATCAGAAAATTAATTTGATTTCTCATGTTCAACCTACACGATTATAACGTCAGTTTCTCTTATTATTAATGACGTGGCGCACAAAGGAGCACAAATCATTGTACTCGTACCTATCCTTTGTCGGCGTCACTATTCCGAGTCGGACGTAAAATGTCGCTTGTCAAGATTAAAGTGCACACAAAGGCTTACGTTTGAAACTACGTGTTTTCGCGGATCACAAACCAATAACGATCAGCCACTATGTGTGCCAAACTCCAGATAAACAGACAAATGGCGTTTATTTGACAGATAGAAATTTTGAATTTGAATATTGGCCTTGGTTTTATTTCACGAGCTTAAATCATTTCGATTGGATTTAGGCCTGCGATTTAGGTACGTAAAAGACTTATTGTTTCAATTAAAAAAAGATCTAAATAACACCTAAAAATGATTTGCTTAAAATTCATCGTCATCATTACATCCCTTCACAAGTCTACTCCTGAACATAGATGAAGAATTCTTTCCTCAAGAAATGCCATAAAACACGATCCTGAGCCACCTGCATTCATCGACTTCTTGCATGTCTTACTTGCTTAAAATTACTCTTTAATATTTATAATATTTTTATAAAGTTTTAGTCTTGACTGGTTCTTTCAATATAAAATAATTGAACTGCTAATTCAAATACATTGTGATACCAATAAGATGATAGTAATGAAAAAAAAATTAGATTTTATAACATATAATAGACGAGAGACACAATACGCTCTAAAAATCCTATCAATAGCTGCTATAGGGATGAGAAGAAGTTATTGTGTCAGGAGTAAATAGTGTTCCGAGATTGTGCTCCTTTGTGTCCTAAACTAATTTCGTACGTTCTACCTTTATTGTAATAAATCTGGTCATAAAATCTGAAACACGAACGAAAAATTTACATTTTTAGGGTTCGGTACCTCAAAAAGAAATAACGAACCCGTTATTTTTCATTATATAAAAGTGTGGGTATGTGTCTTGCCAAACTTAGAAATCTCAAATTTGGACAATAGCTGCCTTTAATGAAGTAGGCAATACGTTAAGAATGGTTTAGGAAAATTTAACCCCTAAGAGGGTTAAATGGAGTGTTGCAGTTTGTATGAATGAAAAGTCCTCTGTGTGGCTAGGAGAGAGGTGTACATAAAATATAAAATAAATTTAAAAAATAAAATGAAAATAAAACACACAAGATTATGACAGTTGAGGAAAGTAGGATAGATACAAGAAAGGATAAGTAGTATGAAGGGAAATACTAGAGTTCAGAGTTATGAGCTTAGAGTGAATATTTGAAACAAAAGAGGGATTATATATATGGATGCAAGGATTTCTATAAGCGTATTGCTGTAACAGAAAATGATTTACTGAAGAAGGATGATTGTACTGGATTATGAACAAAAATATTTTAGAGTGATTTTCACTATTTAAAAGGCCTTAGTCGAACTTAAATTTTGCGATCATCTTCACTGCTAAATATGAGAAAGTTTTAATGTGATAGATTGAGCTCTTCGTATTATGCGATCTCATAATAAGTGTACTTCCCGTTGACTTCAAAATATAAAATTCGGCAATAAGCAAGGTCCCACAGCAAAAAATAAAGGAAGAAATCCGAAAACTGTTAACTCATAGTTGTATTCTTAGAGTGCTTATGTATATTCTAAGGTTGTATCACATAAAAACATTTTTTTTTTGCGAATAATACTTACATTTGCAATTAGTGCATCGACCGATTAATGGGAGAACATTTTTTTTCCCAAAGTTAAGTATGGCTTTTAATCAAATTTAACTTTTCGTTACAGTATTGTTCGGTGCTTACCTTACTTATTATAAATTAATTTCAGTAAGTATATATATTATTACTTTGATGAAAGTTGGTACTTACTTAAGTATATACAGAACCCTCAAGGTTATTATTTTAGATGTATGTGTGTGTGTGTGTGTGTGTGTGTGTGTGTGTGTGTGTGTGTGTGTGTGTGTGTGTGTGTGTGTGTGTGTGTGCGTGCAATAAGTTAAGCATAGTTTTGGCTTGGTTTTTTTTTTTTTTTTGTTACTTGAAATTTACGTAGCGTTCAGTTTATCTTTGTCTCTCTGACTTCTTTTATATGATAATCGAAAATTCTGTCACGTTATCTTAGTAAGTATCTTTGGAAATTTTCGAAATAAATTACAAATTCTATCAAGGGTTATTTGGTAAATCAGTGCGTTGTTAAAAATTTTGTTGTTAAAAAATTTGTGCAAATAACGATGACGCATTAATTTTGCTCGAGTACTTTTAAATAAATCGGGCGCTGAGTCCCTGCTCCATGGCGTTTAATAACTTTTTTTTATTAAATAAATTAATATTTTTTTTACAGATGACAAAGAAGCACGTAGTTCATCTGAAGGTAAGAGGATGCTATGGCTGATAACACCTCAATTTGTCCTCGATTCAAAATCGAAAGACAGATGCGTCGTCACTATCGAGACCTATGTTGTATTACCTTGTTACAGCATCATTTGCTATTTTACGCTTGTAATCTGTGCAAATGTAGTCCATCTTCAGTCAGGTCAATTCATTCGTGCAACATCGTGGCTGCAGAGTGCATTTTAAAGTTTTAATTTTTTTATTAAATTTTTTTTTAAATTAATATTAAGCTACCACTTAATATTAATTAAAAAAAACAATTAACATAATGATCAAAACATTACAATTGTTTATTATATTGTATTGAACAAAATTGTATTTATTTTTAATAAAACGAAAGTGACTAACGAATTTACAGTCCATCTCATGGTAAGTGACTACTGCGTTCCAATTTCAAACAAAGAAGGCTACATATGCGTTGTCACCTCTCACGATGAAGATGGAATGTCTCACAGATAATTATGGTGGCTCTCTAACCTTCGGACTGGAACTAATAGTAGTACTAATAATAGTGCTTGCACTGCAGTGCAGAAGCTTCGGATTATAATCCTCAGTCACAATGATAAAACTTTAAAGTAATGCTGCATGAGACGCGTGGTCCAGTGTACCAGGATAGTATAAATTCCATAGCATTTGATACTCACTACGCTCGATGCGTTTATTTTTCTGTGCATTTATGCTTGATGGCCAGTGACAATGTGCCAAGAGCTTGATGGCGTGGTTCATCATCTACAGCGTTAGTCGTACTAAAAATAGTGCAAGCATCTATTATTTGGCGGCAGAAATAGGTTAGAGAGTACCTACCTATACCACAGAAGACACCACAGAGTAATACGTACTATACTAACTCCTCGATAGAGAAGGAGTCCCATCACCTAGTAGGTACCATCTAGTTATATGAATTAATATATGACTGATAAATAATAATACCTTCAGGAAAAATATTATATTTTTCAAAAGCTTTGAACGCTGTTTACGTGGTAGAGCCACGCTGCAGCTCTATTATGGTTGAAGTACAAATGGGTCGGGTCGAACGGGGAAGAACCACGCTCTCAAAGAATACCAGCGTAAAATAGCAGCTTCATACTGCTATGTTTAGTATGATAATTGTAGAGAAGTGCTCGTTTGTCACCCTATTATATAGAAAAAAACCCTGGATTTTACTACCCATCTATTTTTTATACCGTGCGCTATAAATAAAACGAATCTTAAGGAGTAAACTCCCTTATACTACAATAAACTCCAATAAACTCCAATAAATCTGTTCTTAATTGACAAAGATATCGCGAAAAGTACACAAATAACACAGTCGAACTGAGTCGAATCTCTTTTTTTTTGAAGTTGGCTCACTTTTGAATAGAGTAGTAAAATAAAAGCGTTGATCCGGACTTGAGTGCGAATTCGTTTAAAATTTTAAAAGAACTCGCTGAATTTTGTCGCGGGTTTAATTTTTAGAATTCGTTGGGTTTCTACCTTTATTTAAGAAATATTTGAGGAAGGGTTTCGTAAATACACATTCATATGTTATGTAATCATAGTGGAAGAAATAAATGTGGGTGATTGGTGATCAAGTCGTAGAGAGGTAATGGTATATTGGATAATTATATTAAACAAAAATTCTGTTTTTTTTTTTACCTTGGCATGATTTTAAGTGAGCAATATAAACAATTACTGAATGTAGTTCGCTGATAGATACTGGCTACCAGCTATCAGCTATCCAGACGTACGGTTCTTCTGGCAACTATTACTATTTTATAATTTTTTTTTATTAAAATATCGCTATGAAAGATGTTTTCTCAAAAGTCAAACAAGCGTTTTTTTTTGTATTTATTAAATGTTTAGTTGTAAAGACAGATGAGAAACTTTGGATTGTTAAATAGAAAGAGTTTGAATGCCTGAACCAAGTGATTGTCCCGCTATGCTAACGTCAGTGCGTTGGCATAATGTGACTTTGAAAGGCAAATGCGGGCACAGCGCGGTAATCGCGTTAAAAGCTGCTCCCAACTATTGTTTGATGTCGGCCGTTTTAGTTTGAAGCAGGACGTGTGTTAGAATTTTTGAATATATTATTCGGAATGAGGGTAAAAAAATAAAAAGAAATACGAACATATGAAGGTAGAATAGTAATCTCCCACTTGTTTTAGCAGTATAAAGTATTGGGCAGGCGACTAAGAAAAAACAGTCTATAATTGTACGAGTGTCACTGTCATTACTATGCCCGTTGGGGTATTCTACTAGTGTAGGCAAGGAAGATCGTGTTGCTGAGAGGCTGCCCCGTGTTACATAGAGATGGGTAGTGATACTGTTGGTTTGCATACTTCGGTGTTATCATGCACCGAGTAGTGTTCTTTTATTTAAATAATTTTGAGAATAATTTCTAACATCAGAAGTGGAATAGTTTCTTACATCAGAAGTGGGATAAAAGCCTTTTCCTGTGTCTCTACGAGTACATTCTAATTTCGTACAATATAATATCTACTTAATCTGTACAAATAAAGAAAGCTGAACTGTTTGTAATGTCAAAATAACAGCTTTTACTAAATGCATATGAAAATATATAGGGTACTTATAACAAAAAAAAAAAAAACTATTCTTAAAAATTTTGTCTGTCAGTCTGGTTATGTGCCTATCTGCCTGTCTATCTGTTTGCTTCGGCTAATCTCCGAAATGGCTGAACCGATTTTGATAGGACTTTCACTGACAGATAGCTGATGTATGTAAGAAGTAACTTAGGCTACATTTATTTTAGAAAAAAAAATAGGGTTTCGCGTAAATAGTTAAAAACCATAATATCCAATAGTAATATATTCATATTATTGTTCGTATGTTCAATATCTTAAGTTTCTGAAAATTCTCATTGCCTTGTGATTTTGACACATTATTTGGCTACGCGTGTGTTTCAAAATACTTGCTAATGATGATTCAAGGAACTGATGAAGTGCAAAATACTTAATTTTTTTTGGTTGGGTTCTAATATCTCATTGGATCTTGCAATTAACGACATTAAATTCAAAATCTAGGTCATATTGGCCCAAAATGATTACGGCCTGGTTTATCCATGATGTTAGAAAGTCAAACAATTTTTCATTGCCCTGTGACCGCGAGTTACGTAAAGCATTCTATAAGTCTGAAAATTAAAATAAAGTCATTTTAATGAGATAAAATTGAATTATTCCACTCAAAAGTCCATCCAAACGGCTAAAAAACCAACTTTTAATAAAAAGTAAAAGGTGACTATACGTATACGTGGTAGAGCAAACTTGAAGCTATATTATGGTTGTAGCAAGAAAGGGTCGGTTCGACAAGGGTAGGACCACGCCCTTAAAGAATACCAGCGTAAAATAGCAGCTTAATGACCTCTTTTTACTGGAAACGAGACATTCCATCTTAGTTCTCAGGAGTGACAACACATCAGCATTTTGACTCTTAATCGAGGATAAATGTAGATGTCTATGGACCACAGCATCCACTCGCCATCGGGTGGACTGTGTGCTCGTTTGTGTATTGTTTTCTTCTATAAAAAATATAGAATATTAATGATTCTTTTTATTTGTGAATCGCATTTATTTGATAACATAAATTTCATATTATAGTGTTCTTCTTTTACTAACAATGATATTTTATTGCATATTTGTTTATTTTGAGAAAACGGCTGAAAGCACTTTACGGTGGCCGTGATGCTAATGTACGCCGATACTTGAATTATTGTTTATGTCTCTCCGTATATCTTATTTGTTCATACGAAAAATGGCTTGAGTGAGTTTTCCAACAAAGTATCGAATACATGGAGAACATAACAATATTTCGTGGATTCCTAACATAAATTACTTTAGAGCAAATATGATTTAGCTTTCAGTACATTTATGTTATTTTATTCAATTGTATCCTACTTCTGTGCATATTAGGCTGATGTATGTAATCAATTTAGTATTTTCACGTTTTGCATATCTATAAAGTAATTTTTATATCCATTTGATATCTCTTAAAATAATACAATCTTTTTGTAGTAACTCCTAATTTTTGTACGTGGTAGAGCCATGCTGCAGCTATATTAATAGTATAGTTGTAGCACGAATGCGTCGGCTCGATCTGGGGAAGGACCACGCTCTCACAGAATACCAGCCTAAAATAGCGGCTTAATGCTGCTGTGTTTCGTATGGTGAGTGTAGAGAACCGGAGACCCTTTTTACTGGAAAAGAGGCATTCTATCTTAGTCCTCACGGCTGACAACGCATCTGCATTTTAATTCGCAAACGAAGATAGATGTAGATGTCTATGGGCCACAGCAACCACTTACCATCCGGTGGACTGTGTGCTCGTTTGTCACCCTTATCCGATAAAAAAATTACCATAATCGAAACGCTTGACAAGCGGTTTGCACCTTTGATGCTGCTCTTCATAACCTTTCTAAGTATTTTACGTCTACCCTCTCTCTGGCTTGTTGGTTTAACTGTCGTAAGGGCTGCTGTTCATGTGGTCCCTGATTCGTATTCCATGTCGAGCTTAAACCAGTGATTAGAGTTTTCTGTCAAGAATTCTCAGTAGCAGGCTGGAGTCCGGAAGTTAGCGATGTGTCCAACCCATTGTCATTTCAGTTTACAAATACTGAAGGCTATATCATTAATGGTGGTTATCCGGCGGATTTATTGCGATTTAGCTAACTATTATCACTTGCCACAAGTTCTCAAATTATCCAGGGTTGTCTAGAGAAGGTCATAAGGCATAAAAAGTTCACGATCAATAATAATCGATTACCAAAAATCACTGTTTGCACTTACACTAGCAGTATTATAATATCTCCCGTGCAATAGAGATTAAGAATCAAAATGCACATGCGTTGTCACCCATGAGGACTAAGATGGAATGCCTCGTTTCCAGTAAAAAATATCTCCGGTTACCTGCGGTCACTATACGAAACACGGCAGCATAAAGCTGTTATTTTACGCCGGTATTCTGTGAGAGCGTGGTCCTACCTTGGTCGAGTTACCCGTTCGTGCTACACCTATAATATAGCTGTAGCGTGGCTCTACCACGTACAATATGAGAGAGGCCTATATTATGAAGATATGCTTTACTTTGTTAAGAGACTATCTAACACGTCCACCATCTAATATCACCGTGTAGAGACGGTGTAGACAATCCACTAGTGGTATCATCAGCTGTAATGCTGCTGTGTTGGAAATCATCAGGTGTAAAGTAGCTGTGCTAATATTGCGTATGATGTGATAAAAACTTTAACTAGTAACAGGGCATCTAATACTTTGGTGTATTAGATGCTCTTCATTTTGATTCTTAATCAAAGATTGATGTATGTGTGTATGGGCTCCCCCCTGAATGGGAGTCCCGCCTAGTCGTGGCGGGGAGCATAGTAGCCGTGGCTTGGTCACCCACGGTAAACAAAGAAGAACCCCTTGGTTGGCCCGTGGTGTAGGGCCGGCCCGAGGTGGGCACTCCGAGTGGGCTTGGTGAGCCCAGTTCCGATGTGTGTCGGTGGGCTGCGGCGAGAGGTGTGCCCTCTCCACCTACCGCTGCAGCCGAGGTGAGGCCGCAGGGGGAGAGGAGTGTCGGTATTGCGAGACGACGCTCTCCCTACTCTCCGCGACCGAAGCTTGGTTGGCGGCTGTGCCAAAGATCAGATCCGCCGCTAGGTTTGGGAAAGCGGGTGCTACCGAGCGCTCGATTTTCCCTGGCCTCATGGCCTGCGTATCGGACTGAGGGGGGGGGGGGGGGGGGGCGTTACACAGGTGGAGTTGAAGGCCGTGGAGGAAGGCATGTCTTGTGTTATTAGTGTTATTGTGCGCCTTGCCTGAGATGGAGAATGGGGAAGAGAAGTCCTCTCCCGAGGAGGAACTGCCATGGGGCGAAACCATCACCAATTCTTATTTGACATAAGTTTATAGAAAACTTTTAAAATATACCTTCTATTAAAAGTGATACATTTTTACATATCTAAATATTACGTCAACAAAGTTATCTACCAATTAACCCATTGATTGATTGATCTTAACAGTTTTAGATAAAACTAATAAGATCCATTCCTTGTGGTAAACTTCCAGTCCACAAAATGTCAATGTTGTCGTTTTTAAAAATCCATGTCACGTGGTCCCTCGCAACAGATTTTTTTATTAATCATGTAGAATCAACACAACTTAGTTCCGTGATAAAATAACTCTATATACAATGTCTTGGAAACTAAACAATGCTTTGAATCTGTGTTGTGTAATTAAGTTTGTACCATTACTGTACCTACCTATAAAAAGTTGTCATTCGAATATATTGATCAATTCGGATTTTCTAATAAATGTTCATCATATTGAAGTACCTAATAGACGATGTTTTGATGGTCTTTAGACATCAGTAAGCATCCCCACCACTAAGAAGCTAAAGCTTAACATAAGATTCTAGATAATAATTTAAAATTTTGTACAACCGGCTTCAATATAAACTATTAAGAATAACTCAAAAACTATTGGTCAAATTTATATGGGACAGCATGGAAAGCATCATCTTATAAATAAAAAAAATAATCATCGAAATCGGTTCACCCAATAAGAAGTTATGAGGTAACACACATAAGAAAAACATAAAGTCGAATTGAGTTTTTTTTTTTTTTTTTTTTTTTTTTATAGAATAGGGGGCAAACGAGCATGCGGCTCACCTGATGTTAAGTGACTACCGCCGCCCATGAACAACCGCAACACCAGGGGAATTGCAGATGCGTTGCCGGCCTTTTAGAAAGGTGTAAGCTCTTTTCTTGAAGGTTCCTAAGTCGTATCGGTTCGGAAAATTCGCTGGTGGTACCGTCTCCTTTTTGAAGTCGGTAGAAAGTAGAGATTTTGATAGTTTGAGAAGGCAAATCTGTTGTCTGTCACAGGTGACGATAATTTTCAGTTAACTTCCCTTTTCCGAGATAGATAAGATTAAACAGGGATCTACAGATAATATCAATAGAGTTGGTAAGTAAACTGAAGGTGATACTGACCTATGGTTTAATCCGCTTTTTATCTGAAACAAAAACAAGAGAACGTTAAATTATAATGTTATAGAAGCCCATGAGTATCTTCGGTAGTTTTTTTTATAGCATAAGGCTGACAAACGAGCGCACAGCCCACCTGATGGTAAGTGGTTGCTGTGGCCCATAGACATCTACATCTATCTTCGTTTACGAATTAAAATGCAGATGCGTAGTCACCTGTGAGGACTAAGCTAGAATGCTTCTTGTCCAGTAAAAAGGGTCTCCGGTTCTCTACACTCACCATACGAAACACAGCAGCATTAAGCTGCTATTTTACGCTGGTATTCTGTGAGAGCGTGGTCCTTCCCCGGTCGAGCCGACCCATTCGTGCTACAACTATACTATTAATAATATAGCCACAGCATGGCTTTGCTAACAATACTACCAATACTCCCCGGCTTTGCACTGCTGATTTCTGGATCTCGGCAACAACACCACCTACCGGATGCAATTGTGAATCTAAACCGTTCTCTAATCCACACACAACATTTCATCAAAATCGGTCCAGCCGTTTAGAAGGAGTTTAATCACATACACACGGACAGAAGAATTATATATAATATAATATGCATGTATTATACATATAAACCTTCCTCTTGAATTATTCTGACTATTGATGAAAACCGCACACTTGTCACCCCTGAGTGCATCGTATCTAGTAAAAAGTGTCTCCGGTTTTCTACACTCACTATACGAAACATAGCAATATAAAGCTGCTATTTTACGCTTGTATTCTGTGAGAACGTTCGTTTCGTACTACAAACATAATATTATGGCTGCAGCATGAATTTTTCTCCGCTCTACGGCGTTCTTGAAGAACGTTTTCGATAATTCAGCTTCTTTCATAACCTTTTCCTTAGGTCCAGAATAAATCTCTTCGCATATATGTTTTACGAAAAATATTTGTTAAGGTTTTTGGATGTCAGGTTTTGGAACTCTTTACCGCTAACTAAAAACGTTAGCGGTAAAGAGTTCCAAAACTTGACACGACGCGCACTGTAAAATTTATGTTAAGCAGTTAGCCTCTAAACTGCAACGGCATAACATATATACATAGATGTAAAATAATCAGATAGACACTCAAGAACCTATATATTTAGAAAGGTTCTTGAAGCCATATGGTTGACCCACGACCACTTTAGTTTACTAATAATTAGATAATGTCGATTACTCTAGTTCTATTGCTGATACAATCGTCATGAAATATATTATATATAAACTCCGAGTATACAGGGGGGCAAGGGACAAGGGGGCACACATATTTATGGGTTTTAAGGAATAGCGGGCGAAAGATGTTATAATTTTTCGAACACTGCTCAGTTAAGTTGGATTTATTGACTCATTATTTTTGATAGAATTTAAGCTTACGAATATTAGTACCTAGGTTAAAAGGATACTTGTAGGGAACTAGTACCTGGTAGTTCCCTAAGGTATGTAAGGTACTAAGTATTAAGTAAGGTATTTAGTTTGACAATTTAATCTATATTCCTTTTTTTTACCACATTTTATTCAGTGATGCGTTTGATGAACTAAAATAATCTATGTGAAAGCAGTTATGTAGCAATATTTTTCGGAAAACATTAAATTCTTCATTAAAAAGCTTTTAATATACATCTTAATAAAAATGTTTTTACTTCCATTTATTTTACTCTAACAAAAAAAAAACGTGTGTGTGTACTTATGTACGCACGTAAGAAGTTATACTTCTATAGCGTGACAATACAAAAATAACTAAAATAATACAAGTTTTATAGATTCATATATATTTGAATAATTACGTTAAATATAGTTATCAGTTCTCACGAAATCTTGACAGTTGACAGACAATAATCACCCACTGAAGTTGTCGCTTTTACGTTTCGGTGTGCGTGCGCATTGTAACAACTTAATGGTGTCGTTTTCAGGTGTCGGTGTGCGCGCGCATCGTATAAATTGACTCTCATCATTTTTCTCAAACGCGTCAAAAGAAGTATAACTTCAAATATATTTATTAACTGTCATATTTAAAATATTTTTGTGAAAGAAAAGACTCAAAGTTATTTTCCTTATTAATCTTTAATAACATCCATCCTCACAAAAGTTCTTTCTTTTAAGACATTCAAGCGAAACTTTTCCCATAACTTACAAGTATGGAATTAAGTCAAACGAACAAAAAATCGCTTTTGTTAAATAGGCAGGGGCTTTGTTTGGTCTCTTAGTTTATGGTATCACTTGAGATGAAGTTCAACAGATTAGCCAGAAATTTTAGATATTTATAAACGAATTTAGTAATAGGTTATTTGAATAAAATAATCAGACGAGTGCTATATATATCACATTATTGTATCAATATATAATAGCCTTTTTAAGTAGTTGAGTATCTGCTTTTCCAAGAATGTTGTAGGATAGGAATCGCTCCAAAATGATAAAGACTATCATTTTGGAGCGATTGTCTCCAAAATGATAGTCTTTATAATGAAGATGGTTAGTGGTCTATGAACAATAAGTTTACGCGGGAATGAAGACTAAAGTGTTCGACTAGCTAAACTATAGGATAGGAGTTCAACAAAGGTAGCTGGCTTATCATAAAATATCATAAAATGCTCGTCAGATTGCTATCGACCGATCGCGTTAAACTTATAATTTTCAACTAGAGACAACATTTGTACGAAACAGGAGCCTGGTTGTTAGTCGGATCACCGATCACCTACAAAGTGATTACATATTTTAAATTTCGCGCTAAAATAAATGAAATTGGTATCGAATTGCTTGGTTGAAGTTCTTGTATTATTATTTATTCTGTGGTTGAAGTGCACTTTTCAGGATGTGATCTTAAATTTTTATACTAGACAAATTGCCTCTTAACTAGTCTTGCACATAATAATAAACGCATACACTATCTTTTCACGCAAGTTATTTGACGCATTTTTAAAAGAATAATTCTATAAAATCTATTTTGACTGATCTAACTGGCCGGCATAAAACTGATTGACTGACGAAACAAACGTTCCATGTGCGATCAAATCTACGACCGGCCGATCGTAGCCGCCCGGTGAGATTAGCTTCCATGCGCAATAATCTTAATCTACCCTTAAATGTAAGTGTGTTTAACTTGAACTCTAATAAATAGTTGTGACGGCATTTTAAATATGAAAAGGTAGTTTAAAGCCATGACAGCTCTAATCTCAATCGACGGGTTTGGATCCAATGAAAGCGTACGTGCAATTTACAATATTATAAAATTATTTTAACCATTTTAAGTAGGTACTTACCGCCTTGATAGTCAATAATTTTTTGTCGATATTAAAATGACTGTGACTAATTCGTTGTTACCCGTGAGGATTAAGATGGAATACCTCTTTTCCAGTAAAAAAGGTTTCCGGTTCTCTACACTCACCATACACAGCAGCGTTAAGCTGCCATTTTACGCTGGTTTTCTGTGAGAGCGTGGTCCTTCCCCGGTCGAGCCGACCCATTCGTGCTACAGCTATACTACTAATATAGCTGCAGCATGGCTCTACGGCTCTACGTAAAAACGTCGTTACATTTAATGTCGAATCCTTTTGTTTAGGAATTTTCCCACGGAAATAAGATGCCTAATTCGTGACAGTCATCAAATGACTGATTTGCACTCTTGAGCATTAGTCTACTGTTGTTCCCGTTGATTTAACAATGATTTATCTGTTCTGCTTGCATGTAAGATTTTCATTGGAAGTAGTATAGCAAAAATAATTTGCAACAACAATTTTTATCTTTAGTGGATTTTGTAATCCCCACAAAGCTTTAACATGTAAATTTGTATACGTGTGTTTTAAAATCCGTTTTGCTTTTGTTTGCAGGAAGAGTGAACAATCAAAAGAATAACAAGTTGTGGTGCAGTCCATTTTTTAGTCCTTAGAACATGACAACGTATCTGGGTTTTTTAGAAGTTGGTCGCAGCAGGTGTTAATAGCCTAGTTAGCTTGTTTACCAGCAAGTAAGTGGAATAACTGGCCAGCATCTGTCTTGCTATCCGAATACAATGTGGGTGATTTCAAGTAAAAAGTGAATAGGCTTTCATCAAGCTAAGACAATGCACTGTGCCATCTTCAGCTGCATCACCACTTACCATCAGTAAAGCCAAGAATTGGCCGGTAATAATAAAATAGAAGGATTGCTTCTTTATTATTATCTGCCTGTTTGTCTCTTTAGTCTTGGACAAAGCTGTGTAATAAACTGTGTAAAATATATTACGTACTCTTGTAACTTAGGCAAATACGATCACAGCGCGGTAATCTATTTAAATGCTACCTACTATGGAAATCGTTTCTACTCCGGCTTAAAGTAAACATATATGGGTATGTGTAAGAATTTGCGAATACTGTAATTATATACCTAGTCCTAGTCTCTAAAAATCATACAATAATATTCTATATAACTATTGATATTCCGTTACCGATACAGCCTATTATAATTTAAAATTTTGTACAATCAACTTCAATATAAACTATTAAGAATAACTCGGAAACTATTGGTGATACCTTGATAACATTTATATGGGACCACACGAAAAGCACCAGCTTTCTAGTCAAAAAGAATCATCGAAATCGGTTCACGCAGAAAAAAGTTATGATATATATATATAACACACACAAAAAAAGAACATACAGTCGAATTGAGTACTTCCTCCTTTCTGAAGTCGGTAGAAAAGTCAAAGTTAACATCAGAATCCTCTTATATTGCCTCATATTTACTATAGTTCCCTCGCTTGGCAGGCGGGTTGCAACCGCAGTTTTTTATTTTTACTTTTTATTAGGTAGCCGCTGCTGCCCACCTCCTGTGTTTTTTCCTCTGTCGTCACGTACAACACCCACAGGATGATATTAGGTGGTGGATATTCTTACACGCCATTACACACTCAACTATGTGATATTGTTTGAGCTTATTAAACTTTAATCTATTGTTTATGGCACAATGCTTAAGGCATTCTGCCATAAACACAAAAGATTAAAGTACAAGTAGTAGTAGCAATTATATATATAAAACCACAGAGTAATTACATACATATGTATGTAATTACTCTGTGGTAGTGGCGGTTACTCTGTGATTTTATAAACGTCGATAAATGTCATTTTATAACGATAGATAATACCTGGCGGACATTACTGCATCAACACAATAATTAATGTAATTTATTCAATTACTTTTCGATGATTATAGACATTAAGCATTCTTTCAGTAAAATTTCATTTAAGCGGAGCAGTCCGCTTGGATCTGAATCCCATTGAACATCTGTAGGCTACACCCACAAGAGTTGTGTATGCAATAAGCATATCTCATCACAACTGCCATGCTTAAAATTGAAGGAGAATGAGACAATATTTCACTAGTGGAATTAATATAGACTAGTTCCCGATATAGAAATCATAATACGTCGTATATACGAGTATAGTTTGAGCAGGAAAGATTTATAGTACACAAGTGTGCGCGCAATTACAGGTGCACTTCTATTCCCTCACTCTTATTGTTGAGACGGCAGTCCGACACGAACGGAGAGAGAGATCAGGCGTTAGATCAACGGCAATACGTGCTTTCCGAAGGACAGGGTTTAAACACCGGCAAATTTTTGACTCCTTGCTGCTACGGTCCCAAATTTATTGTCAGCAAACCCCAATAGCTAAATTTAGAATGATAACATGATTCGAAACCAGCAGCACACGATCAGCCGACGCGTTAAGGACCACTAGACCGATGGAGGAGTTAAACTATACCGATTCTTACTATACTTTCTGTACATTGTATACCTGTCATAATCCTGTTATGGCAGTGTAGGAATCATCAAAAATAAAAGTCATGTCGTAAAAGTCAGCTAACAGAAAGTTTGAAAACCTGGGGTCTTTGACTGTTGGCAGAATATTTATTACTTTAGAAAATCTTTTAGAAATTTGAAATGATTTTTGTGACTAAAGGGAAATTATTTATTGTACTGAAAAAAGATACTTGAAAGAAAAATATATAAATCAATATACTGTAATAACTTAAAAGGAAGCTGTCCTTTCGATTCGACCCTCATTAAAAATTCTTTACGTATGTTTTGCTTTCTAGAATCGGAAAATTGAGAGAATTTGTGTTTGCAAAAAATATCTACTTGCCGACGTATTATGTTTACTTAAAATCATTGCTAGTTTAGATATTCAGTTTCTGTTAATAAATAAAAAAAAACAATATGCCATACCGCCAATTTGCTCGTTACCATAACATTATTTAATCTGTGGTGCTATATCAAACTTATCATGGAAGCTGTTTAGGTCCAGTAGTGAACTATTATAAACTTGTAAATAACAAAAAAGAATGTTAAGAAAGAATGCTTAGATTAAATATTAATAAGTTCTTAATTTCATAGTATGCGAGCAACCCGGGTTTGATCCCCGCCGGCACCAATACAATAATTGTTAGTCGCAATTTTTAGTGCTGATTTACCACGTGCTCGGTGGTGAACGAAAAAATCGTGAAGAAACCTGCATGTATGAGAAATAAGAAAAAATATTTCGAAAACATGTGAAGTTTATACGTGGTAGAGCCATGCTGCAGCTTAGTGTTGCCCAAATGCAAGAACAAGACGAGACTTAGCAAGTCTTGGTCTTGGTCTTGCACCAATACACCTGGTCTTGGTCTTGGTCTTGGTATTGCGCTCCCAGTCTTGGTCTTGGTCTTGGTCTTGCAGCAAGAGTCTCGCAAGTCTCGCAATGACCTATTAGCCTATTACTATTTATTAAACGTTACTTTAGATCTTAAAACAACTTAACAGAGTAGGTACATATTGAGCTTGAATTAACATAGCCATAGTAAAGACCAACCGTATTAATAAATGTCTAAACATTTAATGAGAAATTCGAAAAATCAACTGACACCGCGTGGGGTTTGAACCCACGACCTAAGCGATCCGTGCCGATGCTCTAACCAACTGAGCTATCTACCGTGTCCCACGGCCACGGGCGTCAGTTTCTTAATAAACGTTTACATTTAATAAGCTTACATGTGCTAAAACATGGTTAAACATACATATAAAAACAAATTAATGGCAATAACTCCACTGTATTTTAAATAACATTATCTCTCTAGAAAGAGATTGATGGACCCTAACCATATATGAAATGGAATAAAAGAGTTATACTCGTACAATATACCATTTATTTAAATAAAAAATAAAATGCGATGCAAATTAAATTACTTTACAGTATGTATACAACAGCTTTGACATTACTGTTACTTTATATTTATTCTTTTGACAAACCATTAATACAAAATAACCATCTGGCCGACTCATCACTTAACCTATTTCTACGTTTTCTAATTACTAATGATGCTTTAGAAAATAATCTCTCAGCAGGTACTGAAGTTGCAGGTATTAAAAGAAAATCACGGGCCATCTTCGATAAAATCGGATATTTTGTCTCATACGTCCTCCAACAGTCTAAAATGTCTTTCGAGATGACGGCTCTGGGTTTACCTAGGTACCCCTCCAACTCCTTAATAACTAAGCCTTGAAGACAAGATCCAGATCCATTTTTACACATTTCAAGTGTTTTAAAAGTGCTACGATGTCAACCATATTTATCAAATGTGTGACGACATATTCGAGCACTTTGTTTTTTAAAAACACACACTTGCAAAAGTCGAGATTTGCAGTGAACTTACTGAACATGTTTATCTTTTAGGTAATAATAAGTAAGTAATTATTATAAATCCATATAGTTAATTTTATAATAATTACTTACTAGAATAAATTATTATGATACCTACCTATTATCTAATTACAATATTTCTTGCGAGATCAGGATAATGTATTCGTGTCCATTCTGAGCACCCGGAAACTTATTTTATTCTTTGAAACATGTACTCTGTGGCGGCAATCAAACAGTGTCAAATGTAGTGCGTGTGGCGCGGCGGCGACGATTATGCGATATCAATAGTAGCCGCCGGCACGTGTATCTTGACCTTGTACTTTCGAATAGCTGCACAATTTCTTTGACAGGTCAGTATCCGACCTTTGATGACGCCGACAACAAGACGCCGCGCACTATCAAAGTGCCGATGATCAAAACTAGGGATGCACTCTTTTTTCTTTTAATGGATATTTTCATTCGCTATGTATATTTATGGTATTGTTCGTAATGCGCATAAGTACAATTTTCTAATTTTTTTTTAAATTATATTTTTTGCGTCTCATAGAGTCCCTAAGCGTATACCCGAATTCCTATACTCCCTGAAACGACACTTAGTCCTAACTGCAAGACGCAAGAGTCTCGCAAGCTTAGTCTTGTTCTTGCGCAAATCTTGCACGGTCAGTCTTGGTCTTGGTCTTGCTAAAAAGAGACGGTCTTGTTCTTGGTCTTGGTCTCGCAAAAATTCAAGAACAAGACCAAGACTGCAAGACCAAGACCGATTTTGGGCAACACTACTGCAGCTACTTTATTTGTATAGTTGTAGCACGAATGGGTCGGCTCGACCGGGAAAGGACCATGCTATCACAAAATACCAGCGTAAAATAGCAGCTTAATGCTGCTGTGTACCTTTTTAGGATGTAAAAGAGACAGTGTGTTTTTTTAACGGTGGTAGAGCCCCGCAGCAGTTTTTTGCTGTTGCACGTATGGGCAGGCTCGAGCCGGGTTGGTACCACGACCTCACAGAATACCGGCGTGAAGTAGAGGCTCTGCTTCTGCGTTTCGTCTGGTGAGTGCAGGTGGCCGGAGGCCCAATTCCCCCCCCCCCCCCATCAACATGGTAGCGGAATTACAAAGTAGACTACCCCAGGAGGGTACCAGTACCCCTGGAGAATCCCTCGCTGAGCATCCACGACCATGTTATTCCAATCCTGAGCGTGGGTGCTCAGGCTGCCCCGCGTATTCTGGGGGGGGCAAAATTCCGCTCAAAAACAAAACTGCTTGGGGCAAACTGAGCAACAATACCAAGGCGACCCCTGCCACGCTATCCGTGAATTTCTGCAACATCAGGGGACTTCACTCTAACCTAAACGCCGTCCACTACCATCTCGAGACGGCGAAGCCGGCCTTGCTCTTTCTGACCGAGACGCAGGTTTCCTCTCCGGCTGATATTTCGTATCTCTCCTGCCCGGGGTACAAATTGGAGCACTCCTTTGTGCCTCGGGCTGGAGTTTGCGTGTATGTCAGAGAGGACATCTGTTCTCGACGCCTCGGCAGTCTTGAAGGTTCGGACCTGTCCATCCTTTGGCTACGCGTAGACAGCGACGACCATCCGCGCGTCTACGGGTGCCTCTATAGGTCCCATAGCGGTAATGCCGAAACAGACCGACTCATTGACCACGTCCAAATGGCTACAGATTCCTTGCTACAACAGGTCCCATCCGCAGAGATCGTGATCCTTGGCGATTTTAACGCCCACCATGCCGAATGGCTCGGTTCACGTTTAACCGATCATGCGGGGAGATCTGTTTATGACTTTGCTTTGGCATATGGTCTGACACAACTGGTTACTTCGCCTACGCGGATTCCAGATGTGGAGGATCATACACCTTCCCTGTTGGACCTTCTGCTGACCTCTCATCCGGACGGATATCAGGTTTCCGTCGATGCCCCTCTTGGCTCTTCGGACCATTGTCTGATCCGGAGTATGGTGCCACTCACGCTCCCTTCGCGGTTGCGTTCTGCAGGTTGCCGCCGTGTTTGGCATTACAGGTCGGCGGATTGGGACGGAATGCGGTCTTTCTTTGCATCCTACCCATGGGGGCGGGTTTGCTTCTCGCCGGATGATCCCAGCGCTGTTGCTGACTCTGTCACTGATGTGGTGCTACAGGGAATGGAACTATTTATTCCATCATCTGTGGTACCCATCGGAGGCAGGTCTCAGCCTTGGTTTGGTCGCTCCTGTAAGACTGCATTGCGCAGAAAGCAGGAGTGTTATCAAGCCTGGGCTGCGGCTTCGGTGACTCGGGATGTAAACACCAGCACACTTAAAAAGAAGTATAACTTCGCCTCCAGGTCCTTCAAAAGAGTTATTGCCAAGGCAAAGTCAGAGCACATGGGCAGAATTGGTGAGAAACTAGTTCGCCTTCCTTCGGGAACCCGTGCATTCTGGTCTCTCGCCAAGGCTGTCCAAGGGAATTTCTGTAAGCCATCACTACCATCTCTGCACAGGGAGGACGACTCACTGGCCCACGACGCAAAAGAGAAGGCCGACCTTTTAGGCTCCCTTTTTGCGTCCAACTCGACTGTTGATGACGGGGGGAACACACCGCCGACCATCCCGCGGTGTGAGTGCTCTATGCCGGATGTGCTATTCTCACAGCGCTCGGTTCGCAGAGCACTCCTCTCCCTTGACATCCACAAGTCGAGTGGGCCTGACGGAATCCCCCCAATTGTGCTGAGGACGTGTGCTCCGGAGTTGGCACCGGTTCTAACGCGTCTTTTCCGGTACTCCTACTCCCATGGCGTTGTCCCGAACTCATGGAAGACAGCTTTTGTCCACCCGATCCCTAAAAAAGGCGACCGCTCAGACCCGTCCAACTATAGGCCTATCGCGATCACCTCCTTGTTCTCCAAAATAATGGAATCCATTATTAACTGCCAGCTCATCCGGTACCTTGAGGATCACCAGCTGATCAGTGACCGCCAATACGGTTTTCGTCGGGGTCGATCAGCTGGTGATCTTCTAGTCTACCTGACCCATAGATGGGCGGAGGCAGTAGAGTCTAAGGGGGAGGCGTTGGCCGTTAGTCTGGACATTGCGAAGGCCTTCGATCGGGTTTGGCACAAAGCGCTTCTTTCGAAGCTCCCTTCCTATGGGCTTCCCGAGAAATTGTGCAATTGGATCACCAGCTTCCTTGCAGATCGGAGCATCAAGGTCGTTGTAGACGGTGCATGTTCTGACTACAAGCCTATTAACGCTGGTGTTCCACAAGGCTGTGTGCTATCACCAACGCTGTTTCTTCTGCATATCAATGATATGTTGCTAACTGGTAACATTCATTGCTATGCGGATGACAGCACTGGTGATGCTCTATACACCGGCCGGGCCAATATTTCTCGGGAAAACGTCGCCGAGTGCCGGAACAAACTTGTGTCTGAAGTCGAGTCTTTGCTGGACAAAGTCTCGGATTGGGGGCGACTAAATCTAGTCCAGTTTAATCCTCAGAAGACACAAGTTTGCGCGTTTACCGCTAAAAAGAACCCCTTTGTCGTATCTCCTCAGTTTCAAGGCACTCCCCTTCTTGCCTCAGCCAGTATCGGTATCCTCGGAGTCGACATATCGAGTGACGTGCAGTTTCGTGGTCACTTGGAAGAGAAAGCCAAATTGGCCTCTAAAAAGCTTGGCGTGCTCAGCAGAGCGGGACAGTATTTCATGCCGGCACACCGCCTGCAACTTTACAAGGCGCAGGTTCGGCCTCACATGGAATACTGTTCCCATCTCTGGGCAGGGGCTCCCCAGTGCCAGCTCCTTCCACTTGACCGCATCCAGCGCAGAGCGGCTCGAATCGTCGACGACCGAGCCCTTTCCGATCGGCTCGATTCATTGGCACTGCGAAGAGATGTTGCATCTCTTTGCATTTTCTTTCGCATCTACCATGGGGAGTGCTCTGAGGAATTGTTCGGATTAATCCCAGCCGCCAAATTTCATGAACGCACATCGCGGCAGAACTCCCGATACCATCCACACCATCTGGATGATTGGCGGTCCACCACTGTGCGATTTAGAAGATGTTTTCTTCCTCGCACGACTTCCTTGTGGAATCGATTACCATCAGCGATTTTTCCGGACCGATATGACTTAGGGACCTTCAAGAAAAGAGCCTACTCCTTTTTAAAAGGCCGGCAACGCATCTGCAATTCCCCTGGTGTTGCGGTTGTTCATGGGCGGCGGTAGTCACTTACCATCAGGTGAGCCGCATGCTCGTTTGCCCCCTCTCCTATAAAAAAAAAAAAAAAAAAAAAAAAATTCCAACTTAGTCCTCACGGCTGACAACGCATCTGCATTTTGATTCGCAAACGAGGATAGATGTAGATGTCTATGGGTCTTAAACTTTTATTAAAATACATCTCCTCAATTAAATTACATTGTGTAACAAAAAACTTTACCTCAGTGTCAACTAGCGACATCTGGTGAGCAGAAAATTATTAGCCCTCATTCGCTTTCGTGTATGTCTGTTCGGGTAGAATTCAGTAATTGATTTTAACTAACTTCTCGAAGAGCTAGAGAGTGACATTTTGAACATGGCTCAGAATCAGATGACAATGTAAGAATATGAAAAAAAGCATGTGTGAAGTTCACACGCTGTAGATGTGAAACTTTCCAATGAAATGATACCACTTACCATCAGGTGGACTGTGTGCCCGCTTGTCACCCTTATCCTATAAAAAAAGTCCGCCAACACTCATTGGGGTAGCACGGCGGACATTTCCTTGCCCTAAAACCCTCTCAGAAGTGAGAGGAGGCCTGTGCCCGCCCAGTTGTGGGACTTAAATATAGGCTGTAAATTGACTTTAATTTTAAGTTCCAAATTGACGCTTTAAAGTTAACCGCCATCGATAATGTAGATGACATTAATGCGAACAATATTTAATATTAATCTACTTATTACAATGGAAATTTCAAAGAACCGAAGACGACTTAATAGGTTATTTCAAATTCCTACAGAACCAAACGTCTTTGACAAAAAAGAAGATTCGACGAAATTTAATTTCTTACCGCACTTTGTAGTTTCAACCCTTGCGCTACAAAGTTGTATGGCAAAGTTTTAATGATAAAATTAGCGATTCAAATTACTTTCGGCTACCGATGAAGAATTTTTTTAATGTTTTAGTTCCATTATTTTGTAATACGGTTAATATTAGCGCAATATTAATTCTTCTTCTTTATCAGTTCGTAGTAGTTCACGGCTGGTACTTAGGTAACCGTGTAGTGGCGGTGTATGAATATCCACTACCCCATATCATCTCGTGAGTGTTATAAAAGGCGAAAGAGATAAAATTGAAGTCTGTTTTAAAATTGAATTTGTAATGTCACAATTACACCTTTTTACGTAATGCATGTAAAATTATATACGGTACTTATAACAAAATATAAAAACAATTTTTAAAGTTTTTATCTGTCTGTCTGTTTGTTCCAGCTAATCTCCGAAACGGCTGGACCAATTTTGACAGGACTGTCACTGGCAGATAGCTGATATTATAAGGAGTAACTAAGGCTACTTTTATTTGGAAAAAGAATCAGGGTTCCGCGCAAAAAATTAAAACCTAAGAATTCAAATCGTAATTACACGTGAACGAAGTCGCAGGGAAAAGCTAATAACGTAATATAAAAATAAAAAATCTGCGGTTAGCATCACGCTTGCCATCTGTGGTGTGGCAAACATCCTCTCTATAACGCAATCTAATGGGCAGGAATATGTTTAGCAGTAGATTTATTAAACGTTGTAACGGTAGCAGTATAATTTTACATATAGCAAAAGCAGCAGAACCTAATTTCCACATTCTCAATGTGCATCCCTATTGAAACTTAAATCAACTATAATTCCCAGAAACATAGCCGTATTCACAAGTCATAGTTTGTTGCACAATTGTATGGAGGCAATTCAAAGTGTATTTATCATTCAGCTACTGTATATTTTGCTATTTCGCTGTGTATGGAAGTACAATATTATAGTAGTAAAACAAGACAAGACTTTATTTAGAATTGGCGATGGCTGCTGCAAAACTATTAACTGCGAATAACAATGGGTTTTACACCACTTATATAATAATAACTTAATAAAAAAATCAATTACATTCTGATAAATTTATTCTGTTAAAGTTTGCAGTATGTAAAAGCAAAAAATAACTATTTCAATATGCAGCACATGAAGATGTTGTTTTTCTAGACAACTTAGGCAGTTTTTTCATTTTATACGTGGTAGGGCCACGCTTCAGCTATATTATGGTTGTAGCATGAATAGGTCGCCTCGACCGGGGTAGGACGACGCTCTCACAGAATACCAGCGTAAAATAGCAGCTTAGTAAAACGTATGGTAAGTGTAGAGAACCGGAGACCCCGTTTTACTGGAAACGAGGCATTCCATAGTAGTCCTCAGGGGTGACAACCCAACTGCATTTTAATTCTTAATTGAGGATAAATGTAGATGTCTATGGGCTACTACATCCACTTACCATCAGGTGGATTGTGTGCTCGTTGGTCACCTTTATTCAATTTAAAAAATCTTACCCTGGCTATCTACAATTTATTTATTTTTTGTTTAAATGCCGCTATGAAAGATTTTATCTGAAAAGTCTAATAAGCGATTTTTTATATTAATTAAATCTTAAGTTCTAAAGGCAGATGAGAAACTTTGGATTGTTAAATAGAAAGAGTTTGAATGCCTGAACCAAGTGATTGTCCCCCTATGCTAACGTCAGCGCGTTGGCATAATGTGACTTTGAAAGGCAAATGCGGGCACAGCGCGGTAATCCCGTTAAAAGCTGCTCCCAACTATTGTTTGATGTCGGCCGTTTTAGTTTGAATCAGGACTTGTGTTAGCATTTTTGAATACTTGAATACATTATATATATATATATATACGTATATATATATATATATATATATATATATATATATATATATATATATATATATTGTTCGCGACGGTTTAAAGACTTTAAGCAAAAAGTGATTAAAGAATATTAAAGTGTTTTAAAAAGTGAAATTAGCGACAAAATCGAACAAATTGTGTTTTAATATAGTTTTACAGTATGTTTACAACTCGTAATATATTTGTATAAAGTATCGTTTTAATAATAAGTTGATATAAACGACTTTAAACATTAAATAAAATTTCGACCAATCACAGCGCAGCATATCGTGGAACTTTCTAGAAGTTAATTAACTGCGCAATAGTTTATATGAAAATAATGAGAATATTTTTATGTTCTGAAAGAATTGTAAATACGATATTTAGTTAGCATATGATGTATAGATTGAAATAAGTAAATAGATAATTTATGTAAATAAACGCATTTGAGAAATATAGTAAAATTAAAGATTTAATGTGCACTTTTGTTATGTAAATTAGGTACATTTTGATTAATAACTTTTTTGAATGTAAATATATCAAGTAACCCTTATCACATAATGATAAAGGACCAAAATGCCTATTTTATAGTGTATAGCGTGTTAATGTAAAAATTAGCATTATATAGAAAAATTGCGATTTGTGCAAATTACGTAATGAAAATGTTTGATAATAAAAAGGCAAAACCGGAAATTGGCAAGCGGCTCTCTATAGAGTATAGCCGAAGTCTACCTTATGGGGGCAAATCACAGTAACATTGTAGTAGGAAGAACTACCAGTAACAAGCAGTAGTATCCGGTAGTAGCTGAAGTGACTAGTAGCAGAACACAGTGAAAAGTTAAAGTGAAATAGAAAAAGTTTAGCTAGCCGAAAAAGGTCGTAACTGAAAAATCGCAGTTACACATAGTCGGAAAAAGTGGCAACTGAAAATTCTCAGTTGCATATAGTAAAATAGTGTCAGCTAGCCAAAAATAGTGGTAACTGATATTCGCAGTTACATATAGTGAAAAAGTGTTGGCTAGCTGAAAAAAGTGGTAACGGAAATTTCGCCGTTAAATATAGTGAAAAGTGTTAGCTAGACGGAAAAAGTGGTAACTGATATTCGCAGTTACAAAAGTGTTAAATTCAACTAATTTTAGTTGATTAATAGCTGCTAGTCAGTAGTGTTAGAAAACCAGCTGCTACCAATAGAAATTTTGGATACTACCAATAGAAATTTGTTACTTTCAATAGATATTTAAAATTACCAATAGAAATAGTAGAGAATACCAATAGAAACTCGTTACTGCCAATAGAAATTTGATATTACCAACAGATACTTTGAAAATACGAATAGAAATTTTAAAAAACCAATAGAAATTTTAATATTACTGTGTGTTTAATTAAATCTGTGTTTTAAAATATATAGTGAACAATCATAGTTGAAGAACAGTGTTAAATAAAATAAATAAGTTATAATATTTCGCGACTAATTAATCAGTCGTACCGCTGGCCACTCCCTTGCTATTTTAATTTATAAATCGTGCATTTTTAATTCTGAACCTCAGTCCACAGTTCTCCAACAGCATACACAAAGGCGGTAGTGAAAGTATCCACCGGAACCTATAGGTGTAGGACGTGAGCGGCTGGCGGAGTATCTTCGACAACATTTACTCCGGAGAGTTACGCCCGTCCGGCACATTCGTTGGTCCTTCGAGCCGGATACTTCCGTTTAAACTCCGAGCCGAGGCCAACATTCGTTGGTCCTTCGAGCCGGATACTTCCGTTTAAACTCCGAGCCGAGGCCAACATTCGTTGGTCCTTCGAGCCGGATACCTCATCCGTTTGTATTTCGGAACCGGATACATAGACACTACCGTATTAAAGTCAGTAGAATTTTCAGAATCAAGATGCCGATCACTCGTTCGCAAGGAAGGGGAGCCATGGCGTGGACCGTCGGTCTGGAAGGAGGCCCGTCGGACAATACCGACGCCGTCCGCCACCAGATGCCACCACGCTCACCATCGACCACAGAGGGCGTTGAGGCGCCACCTTGCCCCCGCGATGGGGGGGTACTCCTGCCCGGGCCGGCCGCTACAACCGGTACACCGAAGCAGAAGAAACATATAGAGGGCAACGATGACATTCGATGTGCATCACCGCCAATAGTCCGGGAAGACTCCCGCACCGAAGAGCCACCTAGGGGCCACCGAAATAAAAGTATAAAGTCAAAAAGGACTATTCGGCCCAATAGAAAAGTTTTGAAGGCTCGTGAAGAAGTGCTGAGAATTAAATTGGAACTCGCACAAATTTCCTTGCAAATGGCTGAGGAAGAAGATGATTCGGACGACTATGATGAAGATGGTCACTCTAAAAGCGAGTACGTCCGATCTTGGCTCGAAAATAGCGTAGCCAAGCAAAAGCCAACTCATGGCGTCGCCACCGGAGGGGAGGCCCCACTAAACAAAACCGTCACAAGGCCACCCCCGGAGGTTGTCGACCTCAGTGAGCCACAAAAGAAGCTCACAAACAATGATTCGAGGGTTGATGAAGAAAGGGGGCTCCTACCAATCGTATCAGAGCCCACCTAGCCAGGACCACGATCCGGAAGAAGTAACCAAAAATCCTGTGCCACTAAAAATTAGCCAGGAATCGAAGGTTGATGAAAACAGGGAGCTCCTACCAGCTGTATCAGAGCTCACCTACCAGGATCCCTATCCGGCAGACGTAACGAAGAATCCCCTGCCAACGAAGCCTAACCAGGCATCTGTCATAAATGAAGACAGAGGGCTCTGACCATTTATATCGGAGCTCACATCCGCTATAGCCGCACTCGCTGACAAACCAAAACCAGAGAGTGCATCGTCGCATACTTTCGCAGCGTCGAAAGCTATAATGACACTGCCGTGCTTTAGCGGAGCACATACTGAATGGCTATCGTTCCGTGCCATTTATGAAACAACCCGAGGCTACTTCAACGATATCGAAAATACGGCAAGACTACGAAGAAGTTTACAGGGAAGAGCCTTGGAGACAGTTAGTTTGGAACTCATCGGGCATGCTAAGCCAGATGAGATCATGCGAGAACTGGAGCTACAATTTGGGCGTCCAGACTCAATTGCACAAGCTGAGACCGAGAAGTTACGAGGATTGCCACGCTGTACAGAAGCGCCTAGGGATATTTGCACATTCGCAAGCAAAGTGAGGGGAAGTGTCGTCACTCTACGGGCACTCAAACGAGACCACTATCTCATCAACGCAGAGCTGCTACGACACCTCACAGACAAATTGCCCAATTCTATACGGACACAGTGGTATAAAGTTTATACCGAAAAATACGACTCTAGGCCAGACCTCGGTTCTTTCAGCGAGTTTATCACCGAACAAGCTCGCTACTGTAGTGCTTTTGCGCCTCCCGAAATTATAAACGGGGCGCAGAACAATCGTCCAGTACATAGGACACACACGGCTACCACCAAGCCGTCTCCGAAGTGCAGAGTGTGCCAAAAGGAAGGCCACTACGGATCCGACTGCAGAAAATTTAAAGAAGCGGATACCGACAAAAGATGGGAACTCGCAAAACAATATAATTTATGTTTCCGGTGTTTGCGATACAAAAACCAAACACACCAATGTAAAACCACGAAGTGTGGAATAAAAGGATGCACCGCAACACACAATAGACTTCTCCACCATTATAAAAAGGAGAAAACGGAGGTCACACAAATAAAACCTCAGGAAACAGTTGCAAATCATTTGCCGTGTCAAAACATCACGCTTATTTAAAAATAATACCAGTCCGAGTAATTGGACCGGCGGGAGCTGTAAATACACACGCCCTGCTGGATGACGGGTCAACAGTCTCATTAATGGATGAGGAAATAGCCAAACAAATTGGCGCAACAGGGCGGTTGGACCCCTTTAAGATCACCGCAATCGGGAACAATACCCTTGATTCGCCGAACTCCCGACGAGTCAAAGTTTCGCTCAAAAGTCTCCACAGGAAAAGGGTGCAATTCAGAGCACGCACGGTCGCCAGCCTAAACTTGGGGCCACAGACTGTGCGTGCAGTAGATATAGAAAAGTGTAGACATTTAAAAGACCTTAAGGAGCAATTAATATACGACTCCGGCAACCCGAGGATCTTAATAGGACAAGATAATTGGAGACTCTTGATAGCCACTAAAATCCGCAGAGGTCCGCCGCACCAACCAATCGCCTCGCTCACAGAATTAGGATGGGTGCTACACGGGGCACACACTAAAGCCCCGTATCAGCGCATCCACGCGGCCAATGAGCTGCACACGAGCGAGGAATCCATAAATGACCAACTCCGCGACTATTTCGCGCTGGAGTCTCTCGTAATCAATCCGAGAAGACCAGACTCTGATCCAGAGAAGAAAGCCGAAGACATACTAAATAACAGCACCCGTCAGTTGGAAGACGGGCACATAGGGACGGCGCTTCTCTGGAAGAAGAAAGATGCCGAAATGCCTGGCAATTATGAAACAGCCGTAAAAAGGCTCGTTTCAATCGAGAAAAAATTAGATCGAGACGAAAATCTAAAACAGAAATACAACGAACATATGAACTCCCTAGTACAAAAGGGATACGCCGAGATAGCACCAAAAACCAATACACCAGGAAGGACATGGTACCTACCCCATTTTGACGTTCACAACCCGATGAAGCCGGAGAAGTTCAGAATAGTGCATGATGCCACAGCCAAAACAAAGGGGGTAGCATTGAACGACTTCCTGCTCACGGGTCCAGACCTACTGCAGTCGCTACCAGGGGTCATGATGCGTTTTCGTCGCCATAACGTTGTTGTCTCGGCGGACATCGCCGAAATGTTTATGCAGGTAAAAGTTAGACCCGAAGACAGAGATGCCTTAAGATATCTCTGGAGAGGGAATCGACGTAATGAGGCACCCCAAGAATACAGAATGACGTCGATTATTTTCGGTGCAGCTAGTTCACCATGCACAGCCATATACGCAAAAAACTGGAATGCTAAAAAATATGTTGAAAAATACCCAGAAGCCGTAGAGGCGATCATCCAAAATCATTACATGGATGACTATCTTGACAGTTTCCAGTCAGTAGAAGATGCGATGAGAATATCAAAGGAAGTACGCGATATACACAAAAACGCGCACTTCACCTTAAGAAAATGGGTTTCCAACGCGCCCGAAATTGTGAAAGAATTGGAACCTGACCGCGAGGCAACTGAGTCAGTTGACCTGAGCAACAAGGAAAACGAAGAAAAAATACTCGGACTAATCTGGAAACCGAGTACCGATCAGCTGAGCTTCAATCTAAAGCTCGCTCGACTTCCGATCGATGTGCTCCATAAAAAACCAACCAAGAGGGAAGCACTGAAAATAGTGATGTCGCTGTATGACCCGCTCGGCCTCGCCTCCCCAGTTACAATTCGAGCAAAGCAAATACTGCAGGAAGCATGGAGACGAGGAACAGACTGGGACCAGGAGTTGGACGAAGACCTAACTGAACAGTGGTCCGCGTGGATCCAACACCTGGAACGACTTAAATTGTTGAGCATCCCAAGATGCTACCCGGGATTCAGCGACGCACGTTCACTACAAGTCCACGTGTTTACCGATGCCAGTGAGAGCGCCTACGGAACGGCAGTCTACTGGAGGGCAATGACACCTGATGGAAAGGTACACGTAAGCCTCGTCATGGCCAAGGCGAAGGTAGCCCCACTCAAAGTAACATCCATACCTCGCCTTGAGTTACAAGCCGCCGTGATGGGAAGTCGCGTAGCTGCTGCCGTCATACAGGAGCATCGCGTAAAGCCCGAAGCTGTCACATATTGGACTGACAGCAAGACTGTCCTCACATGGATACAAAAAGGGTCCAGAACTTATAAACCTTTTGTTGCGCACCGAATAGCAGCAATCGAGGACAATTGTAAAGCAGATGACTGGCGCTGGGTACCTACTAAACTAAACATAGCTGACACCGCCACGAGGGACGTACCACCGAACTTCGACTCAAATCATGAGTGGTACAGCGGCCCATCATTTCTGTACAAAGAACCGTCAGCATGGCCAACCGAAAGACCCACGTCATCCGAACCGACCGGTGAGGAAAAATGCCTCACCATTACAGAATCACATAGATCGGAACTTCAAAACCGGCGGGAGGCCCGTGGACGAGGCCCCATCTCCAGGGTGGAAGCTGTTTCCCCGGTGCGGACGGACAGATCCGCACTGTGGAGGTACGAACCGCGAACGGCCTAATCAAAAGGCCAACCAAGAAACTCGTGCCGCTGCCGAAGTAGAAGCAACGTCGCTCACCGAAATTGATGCAGCGCCACTACGATGAGATCTTCGCGACGCTGCACGGCGGGAGAGATGTTCGCGACGGTTTAAAGACTTTAAGCAAAAAGTGATTAAAGAATATTAAAGTGTTTTAAAAAGTGAAATTAGCGACAAAATCGAACAAATTGTGTTTTAATATAGTTTTACAGTATGTTTACAACTCGTAATATATTTGTATAAAGTATCGTTTTAATAATAAGTTGATATAAACGACTTTAAACATTAAATAAAATTTCGACCAATCACAGCGCAGCATATCGTGGAACTTTCTAGAAGTTAATTAACTGCGCAATAGTTTATATGAAAATAATGAGAATATTTTTATGTTCTGAAAGAATTGTAAATACGATATTTAGTTAGCATATGATGTATAGATTGAAATAAGTAAATAGATAATTTATGTAAATAAACGCATTTGAGAAATATAGTAAAATTAAAGATTTAATGTGCACTTTTGTTAGGTAAATTAGGTACATTTTGATTAATAACTTTTTTGAATGTAAATATATCAAGTAACCCTTATCACATAATGATAAAGGACCAAAATGCCTATTTTATAGTGTATAGCGTGTTAATGTAAAAATTAGCATTATATAGAAAAATTGCGATTTGTGCAAATTACGTAATGAAAATGTTTGATAATAAAAAGGCAAAACCGGAAATTGGCAAGCGGCTCTCTATAGAGTATAGCCGAAGTCTACCTTATGGGGGCAAATCACAGTAACATTGTAGTAGGAAGAACTACCAGTAACAAGCAGTAGTATCCGGTAGTAGCTGAAGTGACTAGTAGCAGAACACAGTGAAAAGTTAAAGTGAAATAGAAAAAGTTTAGCTAGCCGAAAAAGGTCGTAACTGAAAAATCGCAGTTACACATAGTCGGAAAAAGTGGCAACTGAAAATTCTCAGTTGCATATAGTAAAATAGTGTCAGCTAGCCAAAAATAGTGGTAACTGATATTCGCAGTTACATATAGTGAAAAAGTGTTGGCTAGCTGAAAAAAGTGGTAACGGAAATTTCGCCGTTAAATATAGTGAAAAGTGTTAGCTAGACGGAAAAAGTGGTAACTGATATTCGCAGTTACAAAAGTGTTAAATTCAACTAATTTTAGTTGATTAATAGCTGCTAGTCAGTAGTGTTAGAAAACCAGCTGCTACCAATAGAAATTTTGGATACTACCAATAGAAATTTGTTACTTTCAATAGATATTTAAAATTACCAATAGAAATAGTAGAGAATACCAATAGAAACTCGTTACTGCCAATAGAAATTTGATATTACCAACAGATACTTTAAAAATACGAATAGAAATTTTTAAAAACCAATAGAAATTTTAATATTACTGTGTGTTTAATTAAATCTGTGTTTTAAAATATATAGTGAACAATCATAGTTGAAGAACAGTGTTAAATAAAATAAATAAGTTATAATATTTCGCGACTAATTAATTAGTCGAACCGCTGGCCACTCCCTTGCTATTTTAATTTATAAATCGTGCATTTTTAATTCTGAACCTCAGTCCACAGTTCTCCAACAGCATACACAAAGGCGGTAGTGAAAGTATCCACCGGAACCTATAGGTGTAGGACGTGAGCGGCTCGCGGAGTATCTTCGACAACATTTACTCCGGAGAGTTACGCCCGTCCGGCACATATATATATATATATATATATGGGAGTAGTGGTGCTACGATTATCCCAGCACCACTACTCCCAACACCACTACACTAGGAAAGACACACCAGCACCACCGATAACGACACGTGTTTCGCCTCTACACGAGGCATCTTCAGGTGATATAGTGGTGACGGATATATTTCATCATTTTTATATTTTAGATATATATATATATATATATATATATATATATATATATATATATATCTATAATATAAAAATGAATCGCTGAATGTGTTGCTAAGCGCAAATCTCGAGAGCAGCTGAATCGATTTCGCTAATTCTTTTTTATCATATTCCTTGAAGTACGAAGATGGTTCTTATGTAGAGACAAATTTAAAAAATTCCCCGAAAAAATCTAAAAACAACACTTTTCTATATTCCCATACAAAAGATTCGTAATAATACTTAAAAGTCAACTTGAACTTTCATACCATAAAGTTTAAGTGTTAGTGGAGAGGTTCCGGGAAGGCAAAACAATTTAGTGACGTTAGTATCGTATAAATATTAATGTCAATATTTGGCAATATTTATACACACTGGCAGTTAGCAGATGTTATAAGGTGTAACTAGTGCTGCTTTTATTTTAGGGTTCCGCGAAAAATAACTCGACGCGGGCGAAGTCGAGGGGAACAGCTAGTTTATAATGTAAAAATTAGTCGCTGAATGTGTTGCTAAGCGCAAATCTCGAGAGCAGCTGAACCGATTTCGCTAATTCTTTTTTATAATATTCCTTGAAGTACGAAGAGAAAATTTTAAAAAATTGCCTGAAAAAGTCTAAAACATCACTTTTCTATATTCCCGTACAAAAGATTCGTAATAAGTAATAATACTTAAAAGTCAATTTGAATTTTAATACCATACCATAAAGTTTAAGTGTTAGTTGAGGGGTTCCGGGAAGGCAAAACAAATGAGTGACGTTAGTATCGTATAAATATTAATGTCAATATTAGTCAATAAAAAAAAATAAAAAATTAAAGAATCGACTGTTAGGCGGTACGAAGTTCGCCAGGTCAGCTAGTATATATATACCAAAATTATTACAAGCCGAAAGCAGCCTGGTTTATCTATGATGATATCAAACTATTCAATCCCCTGTGACCGCGAGTTACGTAGAGCACTTTATAAGTCTTCAAAATAAAATAAGGTCATTTTAATACGACAAAATTGAATTATACTACTCAAAACTCCACCCAAAAGGCTAAAACTAGTTTTTAATAAAAAGTAAAAGGCGACTATACATATACGTGCCAGCAATATTATAGTTGTAGCATGTATGGGTCGCCTCGACCGGGGTAGGACCACGCTCTCACAGTATACCAGCGTAAAATAGCAGCTTATTACTGGTGTGTTTCGAATGGTTAGTATATAGAATCGGAGAAACTTTTTACTAGAAACGAGGCATTCTTTTTAGTGGTCAGGTGTAACAACGCATCTGCATTTTCATTCTTAATCGACGATAAATGTAGGATGATGATGATAACGTCTATTGTCAACAGCATCCACTTACCATCAGGCGGACTGTGTGCTCGTGTGTTTCCCTTATTCTATAAAAAGACTTCAAACAACTAACAATAATAAAATAATTTCACATTCTAAAGTTAGGGTTTTAATTCTTCTCTACACTGTCTTACCACCGATTTAAGAATGTAAAAATATTTTACTCCGTATAGTTGGCCTTGAAGTCGGCTTTTACTTTTTATTCCTAATTTGGCTAATGCTGACGGAAGTATTTAACTTTGAGGTGAAGTGCGCTCTATATTAGCAGCGCGTTATTAAACACGTTGTATGCCTCATGTGATAAAAAATTCACTAGAATTAGACTGACGGGCAAATAAAATATCGACTGAATTAGGACAAAAATAAATCTTTTATTATTACTTCACTAGTTCTGCTCCACTCTGAAGTTTGGTCATATGGAATTTGTACTCACAGCCACTCGGGGCCTTAGTTTTTTTTTAATTTCGTAGGTATATGATATTACAGCCTTTATTAAAAATATATTGACCTACAGGAAAATATACTATTGTATATTTGAATTGTTAACTCCTTTTTTTTAACTATTTAGTTGCTTACTTAACAATATCGATATTTTCACGAACATAAAATGACAGTCTCACAATAAAATGTGAATTCCTTAACAACTTGATTAAGTTACACATTCTTGAAAACAGAACTGTCCTTGTAAGTCCTTCGACCCCCATTGAAAATTCTTTTAGTGTTTTTAGAACGAGGAACTTGACATACTTAGCCGTTTTATTTTATAGAATGTACGTACGGATATGTAAAACATTTCCTTGAAAATTCATGAATATATAGTTTATCCGAATATATAGTATTATAGTTTTACCGTTATTTTCCTATCAGGAATATTGACATGGATAGACTTAGAATTATTTTTAATAACATTAATAGAGACATAAACCATTTTAACGTGGTAAAGCCATGCTGGAGCTATATTAATTGTATAGTAGTAGCACGAAACTGTCGGCTCGACCGGGGAAGGAGCACGCTCTCAAAAAATACCAGCGTAAAATAGCGGCTTAATGCTGCTGTGTTTCGTATGGTGAGTGTAGAGAACCGGGGATCCTTTTTACTGGAAAAGAGGCATTTCATCTTAGTCCTCACGGCTGACAACGCACCTGCATTTTGATTCGCATACGAGGATAGATGTAGATGTCTATAGGCCATAGCAACTACTTATCATCAGGTGGACTGTGTGCTCGCTTGTAGCCCTTATCCTATAAAAAAAACCATATAACAGTCCTCCTGTCACAGAAAGTGGGTAGAAAGTTATTAAGCAAAAATAGATAAATTGAAAGAATTACTTGTTTTAGCAGTATATAGCTCGTATATACGCTGGCGATTCCGTCAGTCATATACCAGTCATAGACCAGTGTTTAACTGTGTAAAGCAGTTTTGCTGTTGGTTTATCTAACGTTTATTTCGTTACACTATATGTGTTCGTACACTATATGACCGGCACATATCACAGTATGGTCGAATTATTATTGCATTATGTTGAATTTGTATCTTCAAACGGCTGAAAATAATTTCTTGAATCGTAGCAAGGAACACTCTAGATCAAGTCACCTTTCAAACAAAAATAACTAAATCTAAGGCAGTTCCACCGTTCGGTAGCTACGATCCCACAGACAGACACAGAGATACACAGATATACATGTTAAAATTAAGACACCCCTATTTTTCGTCGGGGGTTAAAAAGAGCCCTTCCATCTAGTGAATTTGTGGACATATACATATACATGCGTATTAGGGATTTTACCATAGTCACCACACTTGGCAGGCGGGTTGGCAATGACAGTTATCAGGAAGATCCGCTTAAGACTAGTAAACTCGCTCACCGCATTCCAGACCCGGCTTCGTGTCTCCGGTCTTTTATATCTCCGGTCATTCCCACTGTATATTGAGTACTTAACTGGGAAATTTAACGAAGCGGTACCTGTAATTTAATTTTCAAAAAGAATATATTAGCCCAAGGTTCTCTTAATGATTGATATTTCGCTTTATTGTTTTGCCTTTACCGCTAAACACGTAGTAAATCAAGGGCTTACAGTTAAGCTCTATAGAATATTTAATTGATTAACAGGATTTCTGCCGCACGCTCCTGTGGCTTACCAAATCACTTATTCATATTTTTAACAAAGTCAAAGCGATGAATTCTTTATTATTTTGAATTATATGAAAACTCTCATAAAATTTAAATCTTTAACAGATTCGAGTGCTACTTATTAAAAACTTTTCAAATATACTTTATATAATATCGAAAAATTATTTTGTATTCATTATAATTTTTTGAAATTTTTCGATTGTATAATAATAATATGTGAATATGTACTTAGGCAGAAATAAGAAGTTCTTTATTGGTATAACCGTCTTTTTTATTTATTTATTAATATAAAAAAATATGCACAAAAACAGTACATACGAGGGGCACACTGAAATGATCGGGAATAAGAAAAATCACATGCACGGTATAGCTAAATTATATTTTATTGTTTTTCGAAGTATTCTCCGTTGAACTTAATGCACTTTTCCATTCGTGCAAACCAATTATTATAACAGTAATTCCAGTCTGAAGTTGATGTTGACAAAATGGATGATTTGTACGCTTCCACAGTTGCTTCGGGGTCTTCAAACCGTTGACCGCGTAATGAATCTTTGATTCTAGGGAATTCAAAGAAATCTTTTGGGCTTAGGTCAGGACTGTACGGAGGATGGCTCATCAGCTCAACGTTTTCCTGCTTCAAAAAATAATTTGTCTTCCGAGCCGTATGGGAGCTCGCATTATCGTGATGTAAGATGATGCGACGTTTCGGGTTATTTTTCGGAGTTCGGCTATCATTTCTGGCAATCAAACCATGATATACCACTCAGCGGTAACCGTTCTGCGTTCCTGTAAAGGAATTGTAGCAACATGCTCCTTTTTCGAGACAAACGTAGCGACCATTTTCTTTGACACGCTGCGGGAGCGAACCACTTTCATTGGTTTGACCTCGTCTTCGAAGACCCAAGCTGCTGACTGATGTTTTCTTTCAGGTTCGTATGAATAAATCCATGATTCGTCACCTGAGATGAGTTGAAGCGTTGCAGAGTGTTCCGGCACCAATCTACACGAGCCGCCTTTTGCTCTTCCAACAAATTGTAGGGAACCCAGCGGGAAACTAGCTTTCTTACACACAGCTCATTATGTAATATCGACTGAATTGCAGCCATTCCGATACTGATAACAGCCCGAATCTGCTCGTATGTCATATGACGGTTATCTTATATAATAGTTCGCACAGCTGCGATGTTTCCAGGCGTGACCGCTGTTCTTGGTCCACCTGCAGAAGAAACAGTGCTGAGTGACACACGACCGCGTCGGAACTCGGCATACCAGCGGTATATTGTCGTTTGAGATAAGCCGCGACGAAAATTGTGATAAATTATGGCACAGAAATGTTCACGCGTGAGCTCCATTTGTGTTAACGACGTGTCAACTTTAAACCAACATAGGTTTTGTTTTCAAACATTTTTTTAAATTGTTTTGATGTCATTAAGATTCTAAGAGGTCATTATTCAAATTAAGATTCTAAGAGGCCATTATTCAAATTCTAAAAAAGTTTTATTGTAACTCAATACAAAATATTCTATTCCCGATCATTTCAGTGTGCCCTAGTATTATGGCGGATTTAATGCCTTAATGCATTCCCTCAATGTCAACAATTCTATTCTTTTTGTTTCTATTGGTTTATGAAAGATGACATAATTTACCAAAGTAAAATTTAATGATTGGACTGCCAACATCGTGTGATTAGTTAAAAGTATCAAAGTAAGGACTTAGCGGAAGACGTTCGGTGGGTCGCAAGGCGTTAGGCGTGCGTACATAATCAAATGCACATAATACTTATAAATATCCATCTGTTACAGGGACAAATGAGAGGTTATGCCGGCTCTTAACTGCAAAATACCCGATGGTGGCCATCAACGCAAACGATGGGATCCCCGAGATCATTCTAAATCATCGTCCCTTTCAGGGTCTTACTAGGGCCTTAGGTTTATTCTGTCATCATCTTTCTGTCATGTCCTTCGCTTTTAGGCTTCACTTAGCGTGATTGTTTGTTCTATCTCTGTTTTCATAATAGTATAGATATTTTTTTATAGGAATGGGGTGACAAACGAGCACACAGTCCACCTGATGGTAAGTGGTTGCTGTGACCCATAGATATCTACATTTATCCTCAATTACGAATCAAAATGTAGATGCGTTGTCACCCGTGAAGACTAAGATTTAATGCCTTGTTACTAGTAAAAAGTGTCTCCGGTTCTCTACACTCACCATACGAAACACAGCAGCGCTAAGCTGCTATTTCAAGCTGGTATTCTGTGTGAGCTTGGTCCTTCCCCGGTCGAGACGACCTATTTGTGCCGCAACTATACCAGTAATATAGCTGCAGCATAGCTCTACCACGTAAATATGCAATTTATGTATTTAAATTACCTTCACGATACAGCAGATAATCCTACTGTGGAGATAACTTTAGTAAGTAAGAAACAGATCATGATAAAACGATAGAATTTAGCCCAAAAGGTTACTGTAAGGTTAGCCGCATGGTCTTTTGCGCCCTCTTATAATATAAAAAAAGTTCGACCTCAAGTGAAGCCTTATTAATACAATTTTATTAAAACATATTTATATTGTCAATTATATTTTCAGTCTGGAACATTTACAACTAAAATTAGGGTCGGTATTAAATTGGTGTACGGAGAGGACAAAACAAGCGTGGCTTTGTAGTTGTCGGATGTTAAGATGGAAACTTTGATCGAAAATTTATAGTTACTGTTAAACTTCTGATATAAAAACAGTTTGCTCTCTTGTAAACTCCTGCTCGAGTAAGATAAAGGACGATAGTTTTTGTTTAAGGATTACATTCGTATACAAATATGATTATATTCATCTAGAATAAAATTATTTGTCGTTTGTTGTATGCATGATATCTTATTACCAAAGTTCACCCCCTTAGTTTTTTTTTATAGGATTGCGGTGACAACCGAGCACACAGTCCACCTGATGGTAAGTGGTTACTGTGGCCCATAGACATCTACATCTATCTTCGTTTGCATCACAAGTTGGTGTACGGAACATCACATCTTAGTATCACAAAGAAGACGAAAAATATCAGAATGATGTTATGGCTATCGATAGGTGGTGGTGGTTAACTATCTCGTTAACGCCAAACATAAAATACCTGGATTGTTGACGGGGAGCAGGATTAAAAAAACCTGCAGTTGCAAACCCGTATGCTAATCGTTGCAACTATGGCGATATCCCTCCTATGAGGCAGTCTCTGGGGGAGGTTTATGTTCAGCAGTGGACTTTTATAGGCTGCAATGACTGGATGGGTGGATGGATTAAAAAAAAGTATAGATTTTATGTGTATAGATTTAATTTATGCGTACCAGTATAAAATATACGATAGAAAAACAAAACAATATTTTGTACTTTTATAACAACCAGTTTTTTTGCAGCGTCTATTATTTCTAGCGGCTATAGTATTTGACAAAATTACTATCGCAGTTTCTAATAGACGTACAGTTCCGTGTAGTGACGGTGTAAGAATATCCACTACCTCATATCGTCCCGTGAGTCTCGAAAGAGGCGACGGAGGGAAATTTAAATAACCTGATAACATCTCAAAATAATAAAATCCTGCGGTTTCGTAAAATCTACCCTATAAGGAAATCTATGGGGGAGGCCTATGTTCAGTTCAGTAGTGAACTTTTATAGGCTGTAATGGCATGTATGGTACAATTCCTTCTCTGCAAAATTGGCCGCTTAATAAATGAAATCACAGAATCATCCACACGTGGACAAAGCCGCGGAGAAAGCTTAAATAAAAAAAAACTTACCAAAGAACTTAGAAAAGTTAAAAAAGTTAAAGTAACAGCCTATATAAGTACTGGGCACAGGCCTCTCACATCTGGGAAGTGTCCTCCAATGTGTGTTGTCTGAGAAAAAATAAATAAAAAAAGTTTTTATTTCTCAGACATGCAGGTTTTCCTCACGATGTTTTCCTTCACTATACCATAATTACATACCAAACTTTACATACCAATCAATAACATACCAAACTTGTGATATTACTTACTATCTTACTGTGAAATTAGCAGCGAGCTCTAACCCCCTGAGCTACTACGGCCATTTATAAATTAATTTTTGTTTTGCTGTATTTGTAGAGCTAAAGATAATGGAAGTTGAGAATATTTTTTATATTTATTAATGTAAATTTGAAAGGTTTCGGTAAGTATATATTCTGCTAAAATTTTATGCTTAAATTAGCGATGTTAATAATAATGGACATGAAAACGGCAGGTAAGGAAAAATGAAATGCTAAAAAATTACACTTTAAATTAATACTTATCCTTTTTAATATATTTGAATTACCTCAAGTAATTCTTCGTGTAACTTTATTTAATATTTTTTTCTTAAGTAGTTGAATCCAGATTTGTGCGACTATTGCCCAAATAATGAACAGAATATTTAGCCTTTAGTAATATGGTAAAAATTTAACAATATGGTAAAAATACAAGGTTGCCGTTTTAATGGAGTGGTCATTTCAAATTAAAATTGAATCTGCATGGTTCAAGATTCGTGATTAAGACTTTTTTTTACACAAACATAGTTATAAAACTTACTATAATTTTAACATTCTGTGTTTTGTGTTCTTACATTCAGTATTTGAGTTTAAATGGAGACATCAAAAATTAGACGATCAAATATATGCGCCGACGTGGTTCTAACATAGCATATACAGCTCGCAACATCAAAGCTGCGTTAGAGAGGATACGACTAATGGAATAACTGCGTTTTTTGTTTGATCGCTTTCGCAGAAGAAATTTCGATTTGAAAAACGAACCGCGAGAAAAACCAGACACTAAGGTACCTATAAGGATGAACGTAAAGTAATGGGAGGAGCAACCGAAAAATTAGCTTCATGATTTGACGTAAGTTTACCCAATATATTGATTTATTTACACCAAATTGGTAAAATAAAATTAGTCGGGAAATGTGTGCCTCATAAACTATTAAACGTGCTCGTTGAGGATTGCCATACTTTGTTTAGATAAATTTAATAATTACGTTAAGTAATTAAACATTAATTGACTGCCTCGTCGATTGTAGGAGTGCAACTGCCGATCATGACGCCGGGTTCGAATCCCGGGTCGGGCCAAAAAATCAGTTATTGAGTTTTACCAATAAGAAATTCTCAGTAGTTACCAGGAGTTAGGAAGTTGGCGGTGTATCAGCCCCTTGCCTCGGAAAGCACATAAAACCGTTGGTTCTTTCTTTTCTTTCTTTTTATTTTAAAAAACGTTACCCCCACACTTGGATTTTCTCCTGTATCGTGGAGGTAGTTTACAAACACAAATTGCACAAGTACAAACATCCAGACCCGAAACAATTATTTGTAGGCCATACAAATACTTGTTCCGTGCGGGATTCGAACCCGCGGCCCCCAACGCAACAACACATTGCTAAGTCATTGCGCCACGGAGCCTTTGCCTTATCTCTCCGGTCCTGTCGGTTTATGAAATCCATCGGACTATGAAAGTGAGGGAATAGTAGAGATTGCACCTGTGCTTCTGCACACACTTATGTTGTTTTTGTGCATTATTTGTGTATTGTTGTGCACTATAATCCTGTCCTGCGCCTATGAAGCGCATGACTAGTCTCCGTTAAGGCTGGCCGCCGTGACTGAAATTCGGTCTGGAGGACATTATTTGGCCGCCGTGACCGAAATTCGGTCTGGAGGACATTATTATTAGTAGTAATTACAAACTATTAACTGTGGCATGCAATGAAAAGAAATTCTCTTACATAATCGCAATCAAAAAACGCAATGGCTGAACCCAGGTACCGGAACAAAGCCCTAAGGCGAAGTTCTCTGTTATGGTGGTCACCTAATGGTGTAATATTTATTTAAGATTCGGTGTAACAATCATCATCATCATCATCATTACAGCCCTTCACAAGTCCACTGCTGAACATAGGCCTCCCCCAAAGAATGCCACAAAGCATGGTCCTGAGCCACCTGCATCCATCGACTTCCTGCATATCTTACCAGGTCGTCACTCCATCTAGTGGGGGGACGCCCTACACTTCGCCTGCCGGTACGAGGCTGCCACTCGAGAACCTTTCTTCCCCATCGGTTGTCGGTTCTTCGAGCTATATGGCCGGCCCATTGCCACTTCAGCTTACTAATCTGGGCTATGTCGGTCACTCTAGTTCTACTGCGGATATCCTCATTTCTGAGTTTATCACGCAGAGAAACTCCGAGCATAGCCCTCTCCATAGCTCGCTGAGCGACCTTGAGCTTCCTCATCCGGCCAGCAGTGAAGGACCACGTCTCAGTTCCGTATGTCATCACTGGCAACACGCACTGGGTGTACAGTCTCGTTTTCAAGTTTTGAGGTATACCTGACGAGAAGATGTGCCGTAATTTCCCGAACGCTGCCCAACCGAGTTGAATCCGTCGATTGACCTCTCGGTCGAAGTTGGACTTACCTAGTCGGACTATTTGTCCCAGGTAAACATACTCGTCAACAACTTCGAGCTTAGTGTTCCCAACAACTACCGGCATAGGTGTGACATGGACATTAAACATGATCTTTGTTTTGTCCATGTTCATCTTAAGACCTATCCGTTGGGAAACACTATTGAGGTCATTGAGCATAGTGCTTAGGTCCTCCAGCGATTCTGCCATAAGGACTATATCGTCGGCAAATCGAAGGTGAGTGATGTACTCGCCATTGATGTTGATACCGTATCCTTTCCAGTCCAGAAGCTTGAAAACATCTTCCAATGCAGCGGTAAAGAGTTTCGGGGATATGACGTCACCCTGTCTTACACCTCTCTGCAATTGGATAGGTTTCGTACTCTGGTTCTGTACTCGGATAGCCATCGTAGCCCTACTGTACAAGCACTTCAACACTTCGATATACCGACAGTCAACTTGGCATCGCTGAAGGGACTGCAGCACCGCCCAAATTTCGACGGAATCAAAGGCTTTCTCATAGTCCACATACGCCAGACATAGTGGCAAATTGTACTCCTCGAACTTCTGTACAATTTGCCGAAGGGTATGTATGTGGTCTATGGTGCTAAAGCCTTTTCGGAAACCGGCTTGTATAACAGAAGATATTGTGAAAAAATTCGAATAATTTTGGTGAAACTTTTAGAGGAACATGTGCCGGACTCGCGAAACTCTCCGGAGTAGGTAAATGTTTACGGAGATACTCCGCGAATCGCTCACGTCCTACACCTACAGGTTCCGGAGGATACTTCTACTGCCGTCTTTGTGGATTCTGCTGGAATACTGTGGACTGAGGTTCAAAATTAAAATGCACGATCTATAAAATACAAATGGCAAGGCAGTGGCCAGCGGTTCGACTGATCAATTATGCGCGGAAATCTTCTAACTATTATTTATTGACCACGGTTGTTGAATATGGTTGTTCAACTACGGTTGTTCACTATCGATTGGTCACTATATTTCAAAAGATTTCTTTAAGTTGTTTGGTAGTATCAAATATCTATTAGTAGTAGCTGGTTTTATTAACACTGTCTGACTAGCAGCTATTATCGACTAAACTAGCTATTTTTATCACTTGTGTAACTTCGGATATCAGTTACCACTTTCTGCGATTAGCTAACACTTTCACTATGTAACTGCGAATATCAGTTACCACCTTTTTTCAGCTAGCTAACACTTTCACTATTTATGTAACTGCGAATATCAGTTACCACCTTTTTCGGCTTGCTAACACTTTCACTATTCACTATATACTGCTACTAGTCACTTCAGCTACTACTGGTTACTACCGCTTCTTACTGGTAGTTCGTCATACTACAACGTTACTGGGATACTACGTAATCGTCTGCGTGTATGCTATGCACACAGCAGGTATCGGGCCTCGGGGCACGCCCCCTTTGCCCGGAATCTCCTCGCGGTGCATCACTATGCACCGGTCGTGGGAGCCGTTTCGGCGTTGTAGGTATGAAGCAGCGACTCGGGTTTGATTCCCCGGTCGCTGTAATCGCATTGGTAAATCTTCATAAAATAATTTTTTCAGGAGTCGGGTAATATGGCCCGCTCTTGAAAAAGTGGTATAATAAGGTCTATTTTCCTGAAAAAGGCGCCTAATTCGGCCTAAGCCTGAAAAAGACGCCTAGTTCGGTTTAAGGTGTTCTAGTTGTCTTGTCCGGTTTAAAGTGGCCGGGCGGCTAATGCGGCCCGGCGTCTTGGTTGGCCTGTCTGCGACATTGAGGGTTGTTACTCGACTCTCTAATCTCTATAGAGAGGAGTTCTCTTGGCAGAGGTCGCCCGTCCGGAGGCCGAGCATGTAAAGGTGCAAGGTTCTGAAGGTGTTCGTGTGGCCCGTTATCTGCGCGGTCGAACATACCGCGCGCTAATCGGGCCACAAATTTCTCGACTGTCTCCATCTTTAGGTTGGCCGCGATGACGTCATTCCGGACGTAACGACCTGCACCGACGATGGTCCTTAGTGTCAGGTTCTGCTGGACCTGTAGTCGCCGCTTCTGATGATCGCTCAGGAGCGCGTACCAGGCCGGCGCAGCGTGAGTAAATCTTGATCTAATATATGTTTTGTAAATTTTGAGTTTGGTTTTGATTGGTAGTTTTGAAGTTAGGACCGGACGCAGCGCCGCCCGCGCACATCTGGCGTTACGGACGGCGACATCGACGTGCGCGGTCATGCGCAGCATCCGGTCAATCCGGCATCCCAGGTACGTTACCGTCTTCTGGTACTCGATCTTCTGGCCCCTGAGCGTCAGTGGTGGTGGAAGGTTCCTATATCGGCGAGTGAGTAGAGCGGTCGTCTTGCCAACATTGACGGCCATCCTCCACTCATCAAGCCATGGTGGTAGCAGGTCCAGCAGGCGCTGCATCCTGGCAGTGGCTATGTGGGCTCTTCTAGACGATGTGAAGTAGGCACTATCGTCCGCGTATAGCGCCAATTCAACATCGTCTTCCCATTCGCGCAGGTGGTCTGCCAGGGTAGGGATGTCATTAGTGTAAGCCGCGTACAGGATCGGCGAGAGACAACTGCCCTGTGGTACGCCGGCTCTGATTGGTCTCGCTGCGGACTCGGCGTCCTCTACACAGACGTAGAACTTCCTATCTTTAAGGAATGACGCCACTAGCCGCAACATAGCAGGAGGGGTACTTGTTTGTGTATCTAGTTTGTATAGTAATCCAGAGTGCCACACTCTGTCGAACGCCTTCTCTATGTCGAGAAAGACGCCCAACGATGTGCGGCCGCGGTTGTACTCGGCCGCCAAATAGTGCAGCACCCTGGTCAGCTGTGTTGCTGTAGAGTGGCCCCTCCTGAATCCGTGCTGTTCCGCCCGAAGATGTACGCACGGGCGGAAGCTTCTCAGCAGCAGTCTTTCGAACAGTTTAGCTAGGTGCGGTAGTAGCGTGATCGGCCTATAACTGGCTGCTCTACGTCTGTCCTTCCCGGGTTTCGGCAGAACGATTACTTTGCCGATTTTCCAGTCCTCCGGGAAGTGGGATGTCCGCAGTATACCGTTGTAGAGTCGACCTAACTCTACAAGTGCTCTATGGGGCAGCTGTCGAAGTGCTGCGTTGGTTATCCCGTCGTGCCCCGGCGCCTTCCTGGGTTGCAGGCGGGCTACTGTCCTCCGCAATAGGGCGGGGGATATAAACCACTCTCCTGCAAGCGGTGGCGTGGGCTTCGACAGGAACTCCTGTACGCGGCTCTCCTTCCGGGTATGTAGTTCCATGAACTCCGCACTTGCTGGGTTCGGCATAAATTGCTCCTCGAAGTGCTCTGCTAGGATATCCGCTCTACCTTTGGCCTCGTAACAACGTTCGCCCGCATTGTTGGTCAGCGGGCAAACGGGGGGTCTGGTCTTAGTTAACTGCCGGTTCAGTTTGTAGAGCGACGCATCTTCCTCCTCTGCTTGCGATATGCGCCGCTCCCAGGCCTCTCCACGGTGGGCCCGGACTGCAACCGACAGTTCATCCGATAAGTTGTTCAATTGAGTTTTTAATCTTGGACAGCGAGTACGCGCCCAGAGTTTCCTGAGTGCTCTTTTGCGTTTGAGCTGCACGCATATCACTGGGATACTGGGTCCCGAGCCCCTAAGGTATACTTTAGCTATACTTTATAGTGAGCCGCTTGCCATTGTTCGTTTTGCCTCTTTATTGTATAACATTTTCACTATACAATTGGCATAAATTACAATATTTTCTATACAAGATTAAATCCTACACTAACATGCTGTACATAATCAAATCGGCAATTTAGTCCTTTATTAGTATATCATAAAGGTTACTTAATGCATTAACATTTAAGAAATTTATTTAACGAAATGTCCCAAAGTTTTACATTAATTCTTTAATTTTACTATAAATAGGAAACGCGTTTAATTATACAAAATATTCTTTCATTTCCTCAACCTATAAACCATATGCTCATTTAATGTCATATTTATAACTCTTTCAGAACATAAAAATTATTCCCATCATTTTCGGGATCAACTATTATGCAGTTAATTAAAAAACTTCTAGAAAGTTCTACGATACGACGCGCTCTGATTGGTCGATTTTTCTTTACACAATAAAAGTTGTGTAGCTTAACTATTATCGAAACGACATCCTATACAAATATATTAGGATTATAAATATGCTGTAAAACTATATTAATACACTATTCACTTAGTTTTGTCGGTAATTTTCCTTTTAATATAAAAAGAATATTTTTTCATCACTTTGTTTTTTTAACGTTGTTATGTCGTCGCGAGCAGAACAATCCTGACTCGTTAATCGATCTTCACTGCTCCATGATAACGCAAGACCTCACACTGCTCGACAAACCATTTTAATATTAAAGACATGCATTTTGAAACCATTTCAGAATTTCAGAGGAACAATGCCATTTCAGAAGAACAATACCGGAATATAATCTGCAAGGTGTTGCACAATAACACTGCAGTAAAAGTATCGCTGGCAATAATTCTAAGTTATAGTTCTCAGCATTATTTCTCGTAAGATGCAAGTTTTAGTGCCCGTTTATAAACTTTTTCGTGACTCATTGACAATAGTAGATAATAAAATTTAAACGATGAAGGTCACTAAACATCAACACAAGCCTAAACACAACAAACTTTATGTAATATTGTTATAGCTAGTCTAGTTGTTATAGCTAGGCTAGTTTCGAATATTTTGAAAACTTTGATATAAATTACGGTTCAATAAAATGTGAGTATACCTGTACTTGTATTAAATAAACCGAACACTGATATTTGATGGTAACTTCAGCCGTAATTAGGTACTAGAACGTGTTCGATATTCCCGTTATCAAACACTCTGGAGTAACTTCGTAATTAAAACATCAGCTTGTTAATCCCTCCACTTGAAAATTGTTTGCTTTACCGTGAATATCTGTCCTTTATATAACATCGAAATTGTTTAGGCTAATTCTCGTAACACCGAGTTAATGTTGAGATCAAATTAAGTAAGGGTGTTATTTTAAGGGTTAGTATAGCATTCATGTTTTCATCAGCAGATAAATGTAATCTAGCAACAGAAATAGATAATTGGTCAGCAAACCATGGTTAGCAAACATTATTAAATAAATCTGCAATTTTTGACATTGTGGACGGCTGTAAATTTTATAGTATAGCATATTAATACCAGCTGCAATGAGTGACTCATAAAATTTTTGATAAGCACTTAGAGCAGCTTATCTAATTTTACCTTTCCCCCCACCGGAGGTGCGTATTTATTATATTAAATTTTTAAAATTAAAAATTTTATTGAATAATATCTAAGAAAAATTTCGTTAACGAGGAATGGGGGTGTTCCCCCTTCGGCGAAGTTATACTAAAGTGTAGTAGACGGAGCCCCGCGAAGGGGGGCTCCTATTTCTGGGTAATTTATAAAAAATAACCACGATAGAGGCTGCCTATTTATAATTATATTACTGAACATTATCAAGATTATTTGTGAAACAAGAAATGCCGAATATTTTTCTTTCTTGCAAACAGAACTTTTGAATGTCAACCAAATGATTTAAATTTAATTTTGTACGTGGTAGAGCCATGCTGCAGCTATATTAGTAGTATAGTTGTAGCACGAATGAGTCATCACAACGCATCTGCATTTTGTTTCGCAAACGAAGATAAATGTAGATGTCTATGGGCCACAGCAACCGCTTACCATCAGTTGTCATCTATCATCGCTTGCGAATAAAATGCAGATGTGTTGTCACCCGTGAGGACTAAGACGAATGCCTCGTTATCAGTAAAAAGGGTCTCCGGTTCTCTACACTCACCATAAGAAACACAGCAGCGTTAAGCTGCTATTTTATGCTGGTATTCTGTGAGAGCGTGATCCTTCCCCGGTCGAGCCAGCCCAGCCGACCAATTCGTGCTACAACTATACTACTAACATAGTTGTAGCATGGCTCTACCACAAAAATAAATTAGTAAGAGGCTGTTATTTTACGATATTTATTACAAACAGGCACTTCAATTTTATTTATTTATGTACATATGTTTGTAAATATAGATTAAACGTGGCCATGCATTCATTTTGCGTCGAGAAGCCACAATATCTTCTAGCTCTGTTTAGTTTTACGTCGCTTTATTTATAGACTGAGGGTGACAACCAAGCACACAGTCCATCTGATGGTAAGTGGATATATGCCCCATAGACATCTACATCTACCGTTGATTTAATACTAAAATGGTATCAGGTTCTCTGTATTTACGATATGATACAGAACAGTACTCGTATATGCTACTATTTTACACTAGAATTTAGTGAGATTCCTCCTCCTTCGAGAGACCTTCCACGGTCGAGCCGACCCATTTGTGCTGCAACCATAATACACGGTTACTTTGCAATAACCTGCCAAATTTGCAGAGAAGGTTCAGAATTAGTAATATAGGCAAATGGTGAAGAAAAATTAATTAAAAAATCTCAAACATTTTTTTTTTTTTTATAGGAGAGGGGGCAAACGAGCATGCGGCTCACCTGATGGTAAGTGACTACCGCCGCCCATGAACAACCGCAACACCAGGGGAATTGCAGATGCGTTGCCGGCCTTTTAAAAAGGAGTAGGCTCTTTTCTTGAAGGTCCCTAAGTCGTACCGGTCCGGAAAAATCCCTGGTGGTAAACTATTCCACAAGGAAGTTGTGCGAGGAAGAAAACATCTTCTAAATCGCACAGTGGTGGACCGCCAATCATCCAGATGGTGTGGATGGTATCGGGAATTCTGCCGCGATGTGCGTTCGTGAAATTTGGCGGCTGGGATTAATCCGAACAATTCCTCAGAGCACTCCCCATGGTAGATGCGAAAGAAAATGCAAAGAGATGCAACATCTCTTCGCAGTGCCAATGAATCGAGCCGATCGGAAAGGGCTCGGTCGTCGACGATTCGAGCCGCTCTGCGCTGGATGCGGTCAAGTGGAAGGAGCTGGCACTGGGGAGCCCCTGCCCAGAGATGGGAACAGTATTCCATGTGAGGCCGAACCTGCGCCTTGTAAAGTTGCAGGCGGTGTGCCGGCATGAAATACTGTCCCGCTCTGCTGAGCACGCCAAGCTTTTTAGAGGCCAATTTGGCCTTCTCTTCCAAGTGACCACGAAACTGCACGTCACTCGATATGTCGACTCCGAGGATACCGATACTGGCTGAGGCAAGAAGGGGAGTGACTTGAAACTGAGGAGATACGACAAAGGGGTTCTTTTTAGCGGTAAACGCGCAAACTTGTGTCTTCTGAGGATTAAACTGGACTAGATTTAGTCGCCCCCAATCCGAGACTTTGTCCAGCAAAGACTCGACTTCAGACACAAGTTTGTTCCGGTACTCGGCGACGTTTTCCCGAGAAATATTGGCCCGGCCGGTGTATAGAGCATCACCAGTGCTGTCATCCGCATAGCAATGAATGTTACCAGTTAGCAACATATCATTGATATGCAGAAGAAACAGCGTTGGTGATAGCACACAGCCTTGTGGAACACCAGCGTTAATAGGCTTGTAGTCAGAACATGCACCGTCTACAACGACCTTGATGCTCCGATCTGCAAGAAAGCTGGTGATCCAATTGCACAATTTCTCGGGAAGCCCATAGGAAGGCAGCTTTGAAAGAAGCGCTTTGTGCCAAACCCGATCAAAGGCTTTCGCAATGTCCAGACTAACGGCCAACGCCTCCCCCTTGGACTCTACTGCCTCCGCCCATCTATGGGTCAGGTAGACCAGAAGATCACCAGCTGATCGACACCGACGAAAACCGTATTGGCGGTCACTAATCAGCTGGTGATCCTCAAGGTACCGGATGAGCTGGCAGTTAATAATGGATTCCATTATTTTGGAGAACAAGGAGGTGATCGCGATAGGCCTATAGTTGGACGGGTCTGAGCGGTCGCCTTTTTTAGGGATCGGGTGGACAAAAGCTGTCTTCCATGAATTCGGGACTACGCCTTGGGAGTAGGAGTACCGGAAAAGACGCGTTAGGACCGGTGCCAACTCCGGAGCACACGTCCTCAGCACAATTGGGGGGATTCCGTCAGGCCCACTCGACTTCTGGATGTCCAGGGAGAGAAGTGCTTTGCGAACAGAGCGCTGTGAGAATAGCACATCCGGCATGGAGCACTCGCACCGCGGGATGGTCGGCGGTATTTTCCCCCCGTCATCAAGAGTCGAGTTGGACGCAAAAAGGGAGCCTAAAAGGTCGGCTTTGTCTTTTGCGTCTTGGGCCAGTGAGTCGTCCTCCCTGTGCAGAGATGGTAGTGATGGCTTACAGAAATTCCCTTGGACAGCCTTGGCGAGAGACCAGAATGCACGGGTTCCCGAAGGAAGGCGAACTAGTTTCTCGCCAATTCTGCCTTTGTGCTCTGACTTTGCCTTGGCAATAACTCTTTTGAAGGACCTGGAGGCGAAGTTATACTTCTTTTTAAGTGTGCTGGTGTTTACATCCCGAGTCACCGAAGCTGCAGCCCAGGCTTGATAACACTCCTGCTTACTGCGCAATGCAGTCTTACAGGAGCGACCAAACCAAGGCTGAGATCTGCCTCCGATGGGTACCACAGATGATGGAATAAATAGTTCCATTCCCTGTAGCACCACATCAGTGACAGAGTCAGCAACAGCACTGGGATCATCTGGCGAGAAGCAAACCCGCCCCCATGGGTAGGATGCAAAGAAAGACCGCATTCCGTCCCAATCCGCCGACCTGTAATGCCAAACACGGCGGCAACCTGCAGAACGCAACCGCGAAGGGAGCGTGAGTGGCACCATACTCCGGATCAGACAATGGTCCGAAGAGCCGAGAGGGGCATCGACGGAAACCTGATATCCGTCCGGATGAGAGGTCAGCAGAAGGTCCAACAGGGGAGGTGTATGATCCTCCACATCTGGAATCCGCGTAGGCGAAGTAACCAGTTGTGTCAGACCATATGCCAAGGCAAAGTCATAAACAGATCTCCCCGCATGATCGGTTACACGTGAACCGAGCCATTCGGCATGGTGGGCGTTAAAATCGCCAAGGATCACGATCTCTGCGGATGGGACCTGTTGTAGCAAGGAATCTGTAGCCATTTGGACGTGGTCGATGAGTCGGTCTGTTTCGGCATTACCGCTATGGGACCTATAGAGGCACCCGTAGACGCGCGGATGGTCGTCGCTGTCTACGCGTAGCCAAAGGATGGACAGGTCCGAACCTTCAAGACTGCCGAGGCGTCGAGAACAGATGTCCTCTCTAACATACACGCAAACTCCAGCCCGAGGCACAAAGGAGTGCTCCAATTTGTACCCCGGGTAGGAGAGATACGAAATATCAGTCGGAGAGGAAACCTGTGTCTCGGTCAAAAAGAGCAAGGCCGGCTTCGCCGTCTCGAGATGGTAGTGGACGGCGTTTAGGTTAGAGTGATGTCCCCTGATGTTGCAGAAATTCACGGATAGCGTGGCAGGGGTCGCCTTGGTATTGTTGCTCAGCTTGCCCCGAGCAGTTTTGTTTTTGAGCGGAATTTTGCCCCCCCCAGAATACGCGGGGCAGCCTGAGCACCCACGCTCAGGATTGGAATAACATGGTCGTGGATGCTCAGCGAGGGATTCTCCAGGGGTACTGGTACCCTCCTGGGGTAGTCTATTGTCTAATTCCGCTACCATGTTGATGGGGGGGGGGGGGGGGGAATTGGGCCTCCGGCCACCTGCACTCACCAGACGAAACGCAGAAGCAGAGCCTCTACTTCACGCCGGTATTCTGTGAGGTCGTGGTACCAACCCGGCTCGAGCCGGCCCATACGTGCAACAGCAAAAAACTGGTGCAGGGCTCTACCACCTTTTAAGTTCAAAATGCGTGGTAGTGCATTATTTTAACTGATGTTACTGCGCACGCACACATTCCTAAGGGCCAATCGGTAGGCAAAAACGTTGTGGCCCATAAATCACATTCAATTTGGGATAGTTTCAAATAAAAGTAGAAGCCTTATTTAATCGTATTTTCAAAAACTGCAATAACGGTATTGCAATAATTTTATATATTTGAACTTAAGTTTAAAATTTGGCTACTCTTTGAAAATAACCATGTACAGCTGTAGTGTTACTCTATCACGTACAAAAACCTGTTGTATGGGATGTGATGATGGCTTCCTTTATAATGCCACCACATTTCTTATAATTTTCCCCAGCACTATTTACTTTGGTACTTTATTTTCCTTTTCAAGCACCTATTGTAATAAGTAAGCTAATAATATAAATGCCACAATAAGTCCCTCTTCATCTTACAAACGGGCAGTAACTCGCTTAAGTAGTATCTTTTAACAAGATTACTTCGCTTCGCTCTCTGCCTTTCAAATACACTCCTTTCTAGATCTAGCCTTTTCCTTTAGTTAAACTTTATTTTATACTGTTTAGTTATTCTTTCTCTAACATGATCTCTCATTTTAAATTCTAATCCGTATATTCAATACCATATTTCACTATCTGTTGTATTATATTATACTTTATTACACTTAAGCGCCTACCGTCGACTGGGAGATAACGCTAAGAGGTACTTTAGCGGGTTAAGAAAACCCTTCGCTTGTAAGCTTATACTGAAGGTAATGCGTAAAATATAAATAAATATTTAATCCTTCACATACACTAGCATACAATAGCCGTGGTAGATCAGGTCTAAACCATCGCCGTAAATTTTAATAGTATGTGAGGGTTCAATCCCCGCTGGATTCCATTTAAGAAGTGCTGATTTACCACGTGCTCGGCGGTGAAGGAAAATATAGCAAGAAAACCTGCATGTATAAGGAATGAAAAATTTCGCGGACATGTTAAGTTTGGCAACACGCACTGGAGCAGCACAGCGGGTCGGACAGTGAGAGTATTCATGATTTTTTTGCCACCAGGGCGACATCACTTTGGAATAAGGTGAAATATTTGACAGATGTCATAGCGGGTAATATGCAAGCACTTCAACACTTCGATATACCGACAGTCAACTTGGCACCGCTGAAGGGACTGCAGCACCGCCCAAATTTCGACGGAATCAAAGGCTTTCTCATAGTCCACATACGCCAAACATAGTGGCAAATTGTACTCTTCGGACTTCTGTACAACTTGCCGAAGAGTATGTATGTGGTCTATGGTGCTAAAGCCCTTTCGGAAACCGGCTTGTTCGGGAGGCTGGAAGTCGTCAAGTCTGCGCGCGAGACGATTCGTAATGACTCTCGAAAACAGCACGTAGACGCGGCTCAGAAGGGAAATCGGTCTGTAGTTCTTCAAGAGAGCGTTTTCACCTTTCTTAAAGAACAAGACCACCGCACTTCTGCTCCACGCCTCCGGTGTAATGCCACCATGGAGGACGGAATTAAAGAGCTTCTGAAGGACTTCAAGTACCGGTCTTCCACCCGCTTTCAGAAGCTCCGCTGTAATTCCATCCTCGCCTGGGGCCTTACCGTTTTTAAGGTGCTGGAGAGCCATCCTAATCTCGCTCAGACTGACATCCGGGATATCTTCGGAATAGTGTCGGATGAGACTCGCTCTTGGATCGTTACCAGAGTACGAAACCTATCCAATTGCAGAGAGGTGTAAGACAGGGTGACGTCATATCCCCGAAACTCTTCACCGCTGCATTGGAAGACGTTTTCAAGCTTCTGGACTGGAAAGGATACGGTATAAACATCAATGGCGAGTACATCACTCACCTTCGATTTGCCGACGATATAGTCCTTATGGCAGAATCGCTGGAGGACCTAAGCACTATGCTCAATGACCTCAATAGTGTTTCCAAACGGATAGGTCTTAAGATGAACATGGACAAAACTAAGATCATGTTTAATGTCCATGTCACACCTATGCCGGTAGTTGTTGGGAACACTAAGCTCGAAGTTGTTGACGAGTATGTTTACCTGGGACAAATAGTCCGACTGGGTAAGTCCAACTTCGACCGAGAGGTCAATCGACGGATTCAACTCGGCTGGGCAGCGTTCGGGAAGCTACGACACATCTTCTCGTCAGACATACCTCAAAACCTTAAAACGAAATTGTACAACCAGTGCGTGTTGCCAGTGATGACTTACGGAACTGAGACGTGGTCCTTCACTGCTGGCCGTATGAGGAAGCTCAAGGTCGCTCAGCGAGCTATGGAGAGGGCTATGCTCGGAGTTTCTCTGCGTGATAAACTTAGGAATGAGGATATCCGCAGTAGAACCAGAGTGACCGACATAGCCCAACAGATTAGTAAGCTGAAGTGGCAGTGGGCCGGCCATATAGCTCGAAGAACCGACAACCGATGGGGAAGAAAGGTTCTCGAGTGGCAGCCTCGTACCGGTAGGCGAAGTGTAGGGCGTCCCCCCACGAGATGGAGTGACGACCTGGTAAGACATGCAGGAAGTCGATGGATGCAGGTGGCTCAGGACCGTGTTTTGTGGCATTCTTTGGGGGAGGCCTATGTTCAGCAGTGGACTTGTGAAGGGCTGTAATGATGATGATGATGATAGCGGGTAAGTCACAATTGTTAGAAAAGTGTTAAAATATTGTTTCTTTCGGAAATATATTAGCTATTATGTTGTATTCATTAGATTGGAAATGGATAACTCAAACTACGGATAATAAAAGAAAAAGGATTAAAAGAAAAGTTAAAAATGTTTAAAAAAGTAAAGAACACACCACTAAGCCATTGTTTTGTGTGTATACATTAGAAATCGAATGATGACGGCACTATACTTCAAATTGTACTCAAGTGCGTGTACTTGAGCTGAGTAACGTTTATTAATACGGGCCTATGTGACCATCTGCATTACAAATAAGTTCGTCTCAGTCCCGACTGGCGACATCTGGTGAACGTAAGATTATTAGCCCTCATTTGCTTCGTAACGCTCTCAGAAATGTGAAGAGGCCCGTGCCGTGCTAAGCAGTGGGACGTATATTATAGGCTGCAACTTTTTATGCAATAGCAATAGTAGCTTAGAATATACTACGATTATCCCCGACCTTAACTGGACACGGTGGTTTTCTACCTGAGAAGGAAAAGGAAGTTGTCCTCTCCTGAAAACCGCCATGAATCGGTGCTGGTGCTGGTAGGGCAGCGGATGTGTGCGAAAGCGTTTCAGTGGCCTTGCCAATATGCGGCGAAGGTCATAACCAGTCCTTGGCCCCGGCAGGGTTATGCGTAGGCATTTCCTTATGTAAAAAATCACTTTGCTGAATGAAAAAATAGATTTTGACGACCAATTTATGGTGGTAAGTCTACCCAAAAGACGTTGAGCTTATTGGAGCAATATTACTATTGCAAAAGTATATCAACCCTTCACTCACCATAATCTTCACTCAAATTATACAGAATGTTTAGTACGCGATGTTCAAAGTGATAGCAAAGGAGGGCTTTTTTAAAAAAAAATCATTTCAGCCGACTTCTAAAAGAAGGAGGTTCTCAGTTTGATTGTATGTTTTTTTGTATGTATGTTACTTGATATCTCCGCAGATTGTGAAGCAATTTTGATGATTCTTTTTTTATTAAACAGTACCTAAAGTAAGTAAAGGGTAGCAAATAAATAACTTCATTTTTTAACAATTTGAAATAGGTTTTTACTTTTTGTTAAAAGTTATAATTATTATAAGTATAATCTTATAGGCGGCAAGTGAGTTGACACACTCGACTCAGTGAAGTGAATTATCACAATTGAGTAACGTAGCGCTGTGTAACTTTGGCCTAATCTGGAAGACTATTAATATTATTAAACATTTAATCATCATTTCAATTTATTACGTTTGACATATAAGAGACTATTAATCTTCCAATGTGCTAATATATTTCCCGGCATTTATTGACTATCTAAATACTTCTTACAAGCTTACGTTGCCTACAAAATAGATGAGGCTGGACTATCTTACCGTAAATCCCTCTCAGAAAAGAGAACAGTGCCGGTCCCAACAGTGAACGTATATAGACTGTAACTTTACTTTACTTTTACTTTACTCTTACCGTTACCGTTACAGCCTATTAAGTCCACTGCTGAACATAGGCCTCCCCCGTAGATTGCCTCAAAGGGGGATAATTTGCCATAGCGGGATAACAACCTCAGTCTTTTATTTTTATTTTTAGTCATGATAAGGAAGACGCTGCTGCCCATATTCCGTGGTATCATTGCCACTATATGAATACTCCTGAAGGTATGACTGTGTCTCCTAAAGTAGACTGTCACACTCGTTATTTGTAGTCGAGTCTTGCTTGTCTTCATTCATAGTTAACATGAATTCTAACCTTTGTAATGATGAATTCATCATAGATGTATTTATCATTCACTCAATTCATCACTCAAATTGAGAATAAAGTCCCACCTACTTCATAGATGGGACTTTATTCTCAATTTGAGTCGGAATCTTATTGTATGCCGTCATCAAAGTTTCGATTAAAGTTCCGGTAAAATTTCTGTTATAAAAGTTGTTATCACCTCGCTTAGTTTTACCCACCCTTCGAGCATGGGCACACCGGTGGATATAATATCCACAGTAGATAAAATAGGAGATAGTCAAAAAAGCATATTTTTTTAATCTTTCATTTGCCTCCATGCTATGGACAGGGGATATATGTCTACTCGTTATGTCAAACGGGGATATATTTCTCCCCGTTGCCTTGCTTTGACATAGGGACAAGATAATTTTATCTCTTGTCAGCCGACATTATCGGGGGATAAAATTTTTGTCCCCTGCCCATGCTAGCCCAGGCTTGACCTGGGCGTGGTCCGCACACAGAATACTAACGTGAATTATCTGCATCTGCTCTTTGATTCTTAATCGAAGATGAATGTAGATGTCTATGGGCCACAGCATCCGCTTAACATCAGTGGACTGTGTGCTCGTTTGTCACGCTTAATATAAAAAGTAGGCCTCCATCGTTATAAGGAGGATTTGACTAAATCGTGACACTTGGCAAGCGGATCGACGATCGCAAGGACGGGTCTTGCACTTTTAGACCTAAATTCCTCCTACGCTGACGTCGGCCGCGTACGTCGCGTCGGTCGCGCGTACTAATGTACATTGTGTTCTATATAGCCCCACACTACGATGCTGAAGACAGCGCAGCGGCGCGTAGTTTGCTACGTACGCGTACGCGACCGACCGTACGCAACCGACGTCAGCGTAGGAGGAATTCAGGCCTTAATGCTGATGCTAGTGGCTGGTGTAGGTATTTTATGTCTGACGTAAACAAGATGGTATACCGCCAAATCGAAAGATGTATGATCTTCCTGGTAATTTTCCACCTCTAACGACACCTACGAAACGAAATTAGGTGATGCATTTTCGTACACCGTCACCACACGACAATTATAATATAATTGTAATAAATGATTGATTTTATAAAGTTAAGTTATGTTCTTTAATATTAGCGTTATGTTAAAGAAAATAAATTACATTCAAAACTATGTTATCAATTTTACTTATAGCAGTAATAATATTAGAATATTTTCATTTCGGAACAATTGGGTTCTCGTTCTAATAAGTAATTCAAACAATGTTGAACAGACATTGTTTGAATTACTTATAGAACTCACCGTTGCTTAAACGTTACAGTGTTTTGAGATCAAATATGAAGCGACCTTAATTTTCAAATAATAGCAATGCATTAAAATTAAACACATATTTTTAAATAGGTACGGCAACAATTCCTTTTTATGGACGTTTTAATATAAAAACACTAACGAGTGTATCAGTGGGTAAGTGTAAGTGGTAGGTGGTTACTGAGAATTTATTACCCCATTACGTACCGCGGGTTCTAAGAGGTGTATAATGAGGAATATCAGAGTCATATAGTTTCCGACTGGCGATTCCGATGGCGGTATACTATCCTGGATACATCATAACTAAAATACCCAGACCGGCGAAGGGCAGCAGGGTCAAAGGCGCGAGGCATGATGCAAAAGCAAACTTGACGTGATGCGACTGTGATGCAATTGTCAATTCACCTGCCTAGAGTGATAATTAAGTCCCTGCAACAATGAAGGAGGCTAACCGTGTAGTGGCGGTGTAAGAATATCCACTATCCCATATCATCCCGTAGGTGTCGTACGAGGCGAAAGAGGAAAACAAATCAAGCAGCGTCTTACTAATAACGACTAAATTAAAAAAAAAAAACTGCAGTTGCCAATTCGCTTACCAAGCGTGGCAACTATATCCCCCTATGAGGATAGTCATGGGGGAGGTTTATGTTCAGCAGTGGACTTTAGTAGGCTGTAATGGTGACGATAACAATGTGAGAGGGAGGCCCATGTAATGTGGTAGTAGTGAATGTTCAAAGGCGGATGAAAAAAGGGGAAGTGATTAGTGCAGTCCGTGGTCACTTGCAGTTGATGTTAAAAAAATTCCATGCTCGTAATCATCTCTGAGGTCTAAGATGGAGTTCATCAGCCTGTAATGATATGTAAGATTATTAATTTTCCAACGAGCTGCCATTGGTCTTCTTTATGTTTTGAATATTCCGTCGTTATATACGGATAGCCTTTTATTTGGAATGATGCTGCCAATCTTCAAACAAAGCGTTCATCCATTACTTTTTCATTAATCATGTTCGGCCATCATCAATCAAGTAATTTCTAAAAATACGTAACGGAATACTCAACAGTTTTTAATTCATGGCGGACTACACTTTTGACTTAAAACAGCACGAACTTGCGCTGCAAAATCTGAACGTTCGACTTTTTAACTAATTTACGGATTTTAATGCATCAGTAAAAATTTTAACTCTTTGAGTATAAATATTAACAAGACAGTCCACAACTGAATATGGGTCTTCACCATAGATTGCTAATGTTGCCACGCTTGGCAAGCGGGTTGGCAACCTCAGTTTGTTAAAATTGTGAGTTATTATTATAAAGCGAGTAAAGTTTTTACGTGGTAGAGCCTTGTTGTAGCTATATTAATAGTATAGTTGTAGCACGAATGGGTCGGCTTGACCGGGGAAGGACCACGCTCTCACAGAATACCGGCGTAAAATAGCATGAGAATGGGCCTTTTTTGATCCTACATTATATATTTCTGTACTTCTATAACTTTCAGCCTATAATATGTATTACTAGACTAACAACCCTTCCGTTTAGCTAAGCGTCATTTAAACTTTGGTAATAATTGATATAAAAAGTGTTTCATGTCCTATTTCAGGATATAATCCAGTTCTTCGCCAAATTTTATTAGAGTTCTGGCGTTAAAGCGTGATTGAAGGTCAGACATCCACACAAACATACTTCCATCTTTTTGATATTACTCTTATTAGTAAGATTTTAATAGAAGTTTTACTTACTACAGAGATTTTTCAAGATTGGTTCATAATACGAGAACAACATCAAAACAGGATTAAGTTTCGTTTGTATAGAATGCGCTCGGGAGCGCATTGCTGCCTGTTGCACCATAACCTATCCTATTAGATGTGACAACTGCTTGTAGGATAAGTATATGATATAATCTGCTAAAAACAAATCATTATCTCTACTCGTCCTGTGGTGAAGACGTATGAGAAGTTAAAACACCATTTCTTTCGTGTGTCGTTAATGTTACTTTGATGAGTACAAGATAATTCTACTTCTAGCGGATTGATCATAGAATAATTATCTCCGATTTGATTATTAGAATAATATGGGTGGTGTGTCCATCTACCGTTCAAGCGTGGCTTCTGTAAAAAATCCTTCCATATCGAGCGCAGTTGATTGTTTAAGGCTAATGAAGGCGGAGTGACTTATGAGTTATGGGGCTGAGGGCCGCTAAGTAAGTATTAAGTAGCTGACCTACAAATAATTGTTTCGGATCTGTACAAATGCTTGTCCTTGAGAAATTTATTTACGTAAATTTCCCCCATTATGCAGGAGAAAATCCTAGTGTTTAAAAATTATGGAAAAGAGGTCTCTTTAAATAAGACATTTTTTGAAACCATTAAAGAGCTCTTTTTATCGAAAAATTATTCCAGCGTGTAATAACAATTTCAGATAAATTATAAATTTGTTATAACGTTAAGCCTAGTGACATAAATGTGCACTCGAGTGTTCAAAAATATATCTTCATGTTATTCCTCTATTTTCACTAGCTCGTACACGGATCTCTTTGTTTGCTTTAGCTGATAATTTAATGTAAATAGTTCACAGAAAATATCATAGCAAAACACACAGTTTTCTAGTTAGATTCTGTAACGCCTTTTAGTAAATGTATTGCACGAGCTTGTTCATAAGCATGGTGGCAATGGAGTGACGAGATGGTAAGAGATGCAGGAAGTCGATGGATGTAGGTGGCTCAGGACTGCTTTTTGTGGCGAACCTTGGAGGAAGCCCACTGCTGAACACATTAAGCAGTGAACTTGTGATGGGCGGTAATGATGTTGATGATGACGGTGGCAATATTTATGATTTAATCTATTGTTGACAGCTCCGTGGCGGAGTAGCTTAGCAATGAGATGCAGCGTTAAAGGGTCGCAAGTTCGAATCCCGCACGGAACAAGTTTTTTTATGGCCTGCAAATAATTAAACGGGTCTGTTTGTCCTTGTAAAATGTAAGTATGTTAATTGCTAATCCTAGGTAGAGGTAACTTTTTTTTTAAAATAACAAAAAAAAGCTGTCGTTGTCATTGGACTGCACGTCAGAAGGGAAAACTTCTTAACTGCATAAACTTGAAAAGATTATTTTTGGGTTGTCAAGAAATATTTTCTTAGGAAGTAAGTATTTTTGATTAGAAATTATTTTTATCAACATAGTATTAAATTAGTAATAAAATTATCATTTATTGCTCTGTTTTACATGAAAAAGAATGTTTATTATCTATATAATACAAACAAATTTATAAATATTGGATTGTCAACTATATTTTCATCAATTTCATGTATGTGTTTTTTCCTCTATCCCAAAGAGGCCAAACGTGCCTAAAGAAGTTTTCACTTGAAAAAAATCAAAAAAATTGTAAATTTAATATTTATATGTACAATATTTTAAATCTCCTCGTCAGCCTGTGGCGGCGCTGACACCGTGTGCTGATGACGCAAACGTGACGATGACGAAGTTTCTATCAAACTATCGAAGTCCGAACATCTCCGACATATAGAAGCTTCATAATATTATAACACAAGCGTTGGCCAATCAAACACTGTGATTGCCTTTTTTCATTTGATTGCCAAAATCCTTATCAGCTTTTAAACAGCCTACTTGGCACAGGTTGAAACTTCAATAATAGAAAGGAGTTTGTATAGTCTAGGTGTCATGGAATTTTGTCTGGACTTTGTGCATTATATAAGCACCTATACACATTATTCATAAGTTAAGACCTTCTTTTAACTATTGGGAAGCAAATCATAGCTATCTCCTAACAACAATGTTCTGGTCTATAAAACCATTATAAATCTAGTATGGACTTATAGTATAGAACTATGGGATTCTGCCAATAACTCCAAACTAGATATCCAACAGAGATTTCAAATGTTCGTAAGGAACTCCGAAATCCTTGAAAACCTAAAAATGCCCTGTAATGACTGTACGCAATATAATAAGATACTACTAGATCATGGCAATGAATTGGCTAAGAACCTCCGTTATAACCAAACAAATAGTGGACCTGGACCTAGACCTGGATAAGGGACTGATAATAGCATGCTTTGTGTTGATGTCGGCTCAATGGAGCCACATTTTCAAATATATATATAAACTACTGACCACATCTGATTATGGCTAGATAAGCTGATTGCAGATATTTAAAAAAGGGTAAAAATTTGTAAGGTATTCTCATGTTAGAGTTAATATTGTAATTTTAGGTAGTGCTTGTTTTTTAACTGTGTTTAAAAACTCCATCCGAATAAGAGGAATTAGGGCAATCCTGTTAACTTACAAAATAAACTGAATGAAGGGCACTACAAACAATAATAAAGTCATTTTCATCATCATCATCATCATAATCATTACAGCCTATCAAAGTCCACGGCTGAACACAAGCCTTCCCCACAGATGTACCAGGGGCATACCATATCTACGTGGTAGAGCCATGCTGCAGCTATATTATGGTTGTAGCACGAATGGGTCGGCTCGAACGGGGAAGGACCACGCTTTCACAGAAAACCAGCGTAAAATGGCAGCTTGACGCTGCTGTGTTTCGTATGGTGAGTGTAGAGAACCGGAGACCCTTTTTACTGGCAAAGAGGCATTCCATCTTAGTCCTCACGGGTGACAACGCATCTGCATCTTGAGTCTTTATTGAGGATAGATGTAGATGTCTATGGGTCACAGTAACCACTTACCATCAGGTGGACTGTGTGCTCGTATGTCACCCGATCCTATAAAAAAAAATATCAAAATTATTTATACATGGTGACGTGAACCGCCCTGTTACCTATTTCTGCTTTCAAACATCACCTAGTACACCCACTGCCGAATTGCAGTTTGAAGGGCAAGTGAGGCAGTATTGTGTTGATGTTAGCTGTGGCGATTTATTTTAGGATAAGGGTTACAAACGCGCAGACAGTCCACTGTGGCCCGAAGACCAGGCGGGAGATGCTCTTCTAACTAGGTAAGATACATCACTTTTAATTTTTACGAGGATCGTTGCTAATTTTAATATCACTATATAATTGACTTCCGAAAATAACCCTGTTTCTGTTAATTAAAATTGATTCTTCCAAGACAAAATTATACTTTATATGAAATATTCTCCAATATCCGTTAATCTCAAAGTCTCAAAGCCAAATCAAATTAGTAAATTCTCTAAGCTCTATCGCTTTGGGCGAGGATCCGATAACCACAAGGGGTTGAATACCAATGAAACAAAAATACTACCTTTTTGATATTTTTATTGAAACAACGTAAAGTCCACAGCTGGGTTTGAGCTTTCCATAAACACTTCAGCAATCACGCATTTTTAAAGTCTTTTCTTACCATATATTGAAGACGGGAGAGTATCCTTAACTGAAGAGTACGTATGCGTAGATATATGGATGTGAAAGAAGCGAGACAGGTGTGTCACGATCGTACCAAATAGAAGTCCGTAGTCTTTGTCTGCCACTATGGATCGTCAGAGCCAGGTCTGTTTTTCGATAGGGTGCACCACATGCAGGTGAGGTGGACATTTGTAGACAAAAAATACATAATACAGTCTCTCACAATATATGGTTATAACGAATTTTATATGGTTTTAATGAATTCTTAGATTTCTGCGGTTATTTAATTCAATGTATAGTATGTACATTACATTGAATAAAATAGTTTTACCCTCTTAATTTTGACTTCTTTTAATATCCGACGTTTTAAGTGCATTGCAGCACTCGTGTTTGCGAGGGGATTAACGGTAATTATTAATAACATTTCCGATCGGCTCGACTCATTGGCACTGCGAAGAGATGTTGCATCTCTTAGCATTTTCTTTCGCATCTACCATGGGGAGTGCTCTGAGGAATTGTTCGGATTAATCCCAGCCGCCAAATTTCACGAACGCACATTGCGGCAGAACTCCCGATACCATCCACACCATCTGGATGATTGGCGGTCCACCACTGTGCGATTTAGAAGATGTTTTCTTCCTCGCACAACTTTCTTGTGGAATAGTTTACCACCAGCGATTTTTCCGGACCGATACGACTTAGGGACCTTCAAGAAAAGAGCCTACTCCTTTTTAAAAGGCCGGCAACGCATCTGCAATTCCCCTGGTGTTGCGGTTGAAAAAAAAACTTACTAAATATTAATTAATAGCGTGAGTAATTGCGGATTTAAATTGAGCATTTGTGTGAGCAATTAAGAGCACATATTCATTTTAAGAAAAGTTCATTGGCTTTAAGCTTTTAAGAATAATAGGCAAAAACAATTTTGTACTTTTAATTATAAATAACTAATTAAATAATTAATTAATAGTGTGAGCGATTGCGGATTTGAATTGAGCATTTTGTGAGCAATTAAGATCACTTCTTCATTAATCTGAGCGGTTATACTTCCAAGCCAACTTTTTTGTGGTGTCTTTAAAATGCAAATATTGCGCAATAATAAAATTATAACATTTCATTAAACTGCGGTTATTTAATTCAACGTATAGCATGTATATTACATTGAATAAAATAATTTTACCCTTTTAATTTTGACTTGTTTTAATTTCCGACGTTTCAAGTGCATTGCAGCACTCGTGTTTTCGAAGGGGTTATGGGTGCAAATAGATACTTTATTAATGAACGAAGGTTGTGGTCCAACACAAACACAGCAGAGTTAAAGTTATAGTCTATACAGGTCCCACTGCTAGGCACTGATCTCCTCTCATTTTAAGATAAAGATAAATAAAATAGAGGGAAGTATCCGTTACGCTACCCCAATGCATGTTGGGGCACTTAATATTACGTCTTTGAAATATTTTTTCCATTTAGAAAATTGTATTTTGTATTGGTGCGGGGGGATTGAACGTGGGTTGCTTGCGTGCTGTAAAATTGAGAGCGCGCACTTAGCACCTAAGCTACCTACTTCCGAATTACTTTTTAACTTTTTCGAACCTCCGTAAATCGATTAAAATGTAATTAATTAATTAATTCATTCATTACAGTCCTTTACAAGTCCACTGCTAAACATAGAACCCCCTAAGGAATGTCAAGCACGGCCCTGCATGTCTTACGTACTTAGGTACGAGGCAATCACTCGAAAACCTTTCTTCCCCATCGGTTGTCGGTTCTTCGAGCTATATGGCCCATTGCCACTTCAGATTAATATTCCGTTCGGCTATGTGGTTACTCTGATTCTCCTGCGGATATCCTCATTTTTTAGTCTATTACACAAATAAAGTTGAGCAACCGTGAGATTCCTCATACGGCCAGCAGAAAAGGACCACGTCTTTAAAATGCAATTATTACGCAGTAATAAAAACATTTCATTAAAATTGAACATAAAGACATTGTGAAAACCGAAACGAGAATCATAAACATGTCATAATTTGTAGAGATTGAAACGGAGTTGAAGTTATATCAAATAAAAAGGCTTATTAAGTGGCGAAGCTTACGAAGTCACTTATTGATTTCACGATGTCTGTCCGTCTGTCCGTCTGTCGGTCTGTCCCACGATTATCTCGAGAACGGTTTTGAATTTTCAAATTCTGTTCTCAGCAATCGATTACTGATCACCCAGGCATCTGAACCTCCTATTTTGAAACTGATTGCTCAACGGCAACCGTTAGAAACCGCTACAAAGCTGCTTGCTTCGCCACTTTGCTATGCTGTCAGCTTGCTAGGTTTATTATTTTTTAGGTCATGTTGAGAGCACATTTTATAAAGTATTTTTAATTTTTTAAAATCTTATATATAAAATGAAAAGCCCTCTCATAATCAGAAATAAGAGGATACTGTTGCCCAGGAATGGGGCGTAAATAGGCTGTAGCTGAACTTAAAAAAAAAACATGTGTGTATAGTTCACACGCGGCAGAAGTTAAACTTTCAGGAAATATAATATAATATGATATAATACTCATCTTCATCATAAATCTTCATTCTAAAGCCACTTTATCGAACAAAAATAAAAAGCCATATCCTTATCCTTGCCATACCACGTCACACATAATCTATGGTTATGTGTTAAACAAGTCGTTACTCCAATACTATAAATTACCTAATGAGGAAATCCTTAAAACTAGAAAATACTTCATTTATATTAGCAATAAGCATTACATTGACCGTTTATTGGCGGTGTAAGCATATTTACTCGTACTACCCCATATCGTCCCGTTGTCTTCGTAAAATGAGCGTCTTTTTTGTACCTTCTTTTTTAGCGTCTTTATAGTAGTGATTGATATGACAATTTTATTCAATATGGTTAATTTTATTTATTTAATAAATTTGTAATTTTTTTAACTGTTTATTTGAACAGTTAAAAGTTATATTAACTATCTATAAAACACCGCATAAATGTAGTGACGACATGGTAAGACATACAGGAAGTCGACGGATGCAGGTGACTCAGGACCGTGCTTTGTGGCATTCCTTGGGGGAGGCCTATGTTCAGCAGTGGACTTGTGAAGTACTGTAATGATGATGATTAGACCGAGATAATATGAAACACTGTATACTGTATTCTATCTCATTCTTTCGCAAGCTAAATGACTAAATATATATAGATCTAAAATGTTCAAGTTTTTTTAGTGTCGCTAGAAATTTGCTAGCTCGCAGAACAGGGCATCTCACATTAAGCTTTTGATGACATTTGGCCCTGTTCCACGTGGCCAATGAGAGTATTTCACATCTAGCATAGACGAGATGGTTATACGTGCGTATTTTTCTGAAGCTATGAGAGCTTTTTGAAATTTCCTATACTTGGGAATAGTTTCCGACGGAAAGAAATGAGGTCAAAGATTGATTACAGTACGCTACTGCCAAACGTGTGAGTGATTTTTTTTTAAATAAGTACACAATGTGACGATCTGTACCAACCCGTTATCCACTTGAATCTGTAACAAAATAAAATTGGTGTTTAATATAATAGGCAAAAGGTATGTATTAAATACGTTCTAAGCTTTTCACATTAAAAAAATATTAATTGATATGATTCGTCAACACTTGTTACATTCTTATACAAGACATTAATTACAATAGCCATATTATCTTTCTATAATATGTTTAACAATGTTCAGCCACTTATAGCTTGCATATTTTTTAAGTAGGTTACTGCTAATATTTAGGTTAAAACTTGAACTAAATATTAGGTCTCTATAATAACTAGTAACAAATTTCAAAACCTGAATTATGTTACATGTTATTATAGAGACTTTCATTAATGTAGAGAATTGTGATCAAGTGATTTCTTTTAATTATGTGCTAAAAACAATAATATACCACGTTTTTTTCCGATCCTGAGCTATGTTCGAAATTTCAACTCTCTAGCTTATCGGGAAGTGCTCGAAATTTGAGTTACAAGATTCCACTCGGGACGACAGACAGACAGACAAACGAGAAATTGACTTAATAAAATCAAGGTAAAAGTGTGATAAAAAAGTGTGTCTGTCACATCACTAATTTCAGTAATTAAATTGCATAGCTTGAGGACAGGTGAATAGCGACCCAAAGAAGTTAGAAGAATAGGTTGTTATTTTTTTTTATTTGAATGGTTCAGGACCGTATTTTGGCATTATTGACATACCTTGTGGGAGGCCTATACTCAGCAGTGGGCTGTAATGAATTAGGATGATAAAATTAAAACATAGCAGAAATAAGAAATTTAAAAACATAAAAATAAACTTTTTATCTGACTTGTATTGTGGAATAACACAAATACTGATAATGAAGATGATAGATAGATAAAGCGACAAATGTTTAGAACTAAAAGAGACAAATGTTGTTTCCGGCGGTGGGGCGTCTGCTAAAAGCAGTGAGCTAGTCGGAACACGATTAGCCAAAAAAATGGATTAAGATGGAAAACTGTGAAAAAAGTGATAGGTAGCTAACTCAACGCCTACATAATCACAAATCTAATATCTGATTAGCCGCCTTTTACGCCTAGTACGGCAAGTAATACAGTTGGCATATTATACATTGTACCCATTTAAAAATTGGATCTATAAGGCCCAGACCAACATGGGAAAAACATTTTAATACACGATTATAAAGGCCTATTTGTAATGTATGTAAATTGAACTATAACCGAGCTAATAACAATTCCACCAGCCCAATTAGTGCATAATGGGTTGTATAAAATTTTAAGTTCTATTTAATACCCCTTGCATACGCTGATAGTGACCACCGTGGGGATTCAGCCGGTAAAAGTCCGGCATAACTGTTCCGTCGCGTTTCCGTCGTAAAAAAGTTCTATTTAATAATAGCAGTACAGTTGTGTTCTTATTGGGACATCGTTTTACATACGTTAATACTAAACAACTGATGACATCTCGACAGAGCGACGCTGTAATTGTTTGAATGTTTTTTTTTTAAGTATAATAATGCCCAAATACTCAAATGCTGCTCAATAGCAGCCGTTAAATCTCGTGCTGTCTCTATCACTTTAAGTCAAAGTGACTGTGACCACGACACTTAACAATATCTTGAAATTTAGTAGGGTTTGAGTATTTGGCCATTAGAGTGACAAACGAGTCACGCACACAGTACACCCAATGTTAAGTGGATGCTGTGGCCCATATTACATTTATCCTCAAACAAGAATTAAAATGCAGATGCGTTGTCACCCTTGAGGTCTAACAATGCCTCGCTTCCAGTAAAAAGGGTCTCCGGTTCTCTACACTCAACACATGAAACACAGGAGCATTAAACTGCCATTCTACGCTGGTATTCTGTTAAACCGTGGCCCTAGCCCGGTCGAGCTACAACCATTATATATGTAGCTGAAGAGTGGCTCTAACACGTAGGTATAATAATTGAACATCATCACTGACTCGTCAAAGGGTGCCACGTCTGGTTCTTTATTTACTTCAGTCCGGTCTATCACCCCATTTCGTACCGTGGGTGTTTTAAGAGGTATACTGTAGGAATACCAGAAATATATTACACCTACGGATTGATAGCGGTAGAATCGTATTGCTTGCGCTGGACGTGAAAGGCCAGCGATCTGATACTGTGAACCTTAATCCACCTACCAAGCAAGACTCGAAATTCTATTAAGACTGAGGGAGGGACTTAAACCAGTAGAGGATTTAAGGTCTGATGAAGACTAAGAATAAGAAGGTTTTTTCATCATCATCATCATTATTACAGCCCATCAAAAATCCACTTGTGAACATAGCCCCTCCCCAAAGAATGCCACAAAGCACGGTCCTGAGCCACAGGTTTTTTCATATGGGTAATAAATGACTTTCAAAGAATCTGTCATGCATTATTCGACCTATACTACGTAGTACTATTATTTACTCTGTGCGTAAACGTTGAGCAGGCGGAGTCGATACCTGCGAATGTTTAACGTATGTATTTAATTAATCACTTACAATGTGAACCTACTAAGGTGGCTTACACATGATTAAAGCTTAACAAGAATTATGGCAAGCCAAGGATTTAACATAAACTAGTTTAATGAATATCCAAATACAAGGTACTGTACTTTGAAACAGCCTTAGGACATTTTAAACTCCGTTATATTTTGAGTGTTTGCGATGTAAAGTCGTAAGGTAAGATATTATGTACAAATTTATAATTTGAATGTCGGAGTTGGAGTTACTAATATAGCACGATTATAAGCGAGTGATCGTTAGGCTGCACTGAGGTTTGAATTCCACACGGAACAATTTTGTATAGCTTACAAAATACCAATGTTTTTTTTTTTGTTGAATAAGCGTGACAAACGAGCACACAGTTCCTCTGATGGTAAGTGGATGCTGAGGCCCATAGACATCTACATGTAGATTGAGAATCAAAATGTAGATGAATTGTCACCCCTGAGGACTATGGTTCTCCGGTTCTCTACACTCACCATACGAAACACAGCAGTGTTAAGCTGCTATTTTATGCTGGTATTCTGTGAGAGCGTGGTCCTATCCCGATCGAGCCGGCGCATTCGTGCTATAACCATAATATAGCATAATAATGCAACTAGTGGCTCTACTACGTGCAAACCACGTGTAACTTTATTAAAACGAAAGAATTTAGTATGATTATGATATACATACTTGCAGTTTTTGTAAATTACACGTTTCTAATGATTTGGCGTCTCGGTAGCGCAGTGTTGAACTTTCGTCTGTAGCACGCAGGTTCGAATCCTGCGCTATACAAGTGGTGTATGTCCTACAAATTTTTCTCCCTGGCAACACTTTTTATTTTATCCACAAACTAATGAATTGCGAATTTATTTACCTACATAATTTCATTAATATCTTTTCGGTGCTTTTTTGAATACATGAAGACCGCGATTAATAACCATAAAAAAGATGTATTTTTTAAAAAAATGTTGGGCGTTTCATGGCCAGGATTGGGCATTTCCATTTTTCAATGTTCCTCGCTCCTTAACAGCGAAAAATTAAAAACGTCAGAAAAAAGAAAAGCAGATCCTATCCTGCTACAATGTACGATGATAGTACGTTTACGAACTTGTTTGAAATATACTATATACTCGTATTACCTACGGCTAAAAGTTAAAGTGCGGATTGCGGTTAGTCAGACTTAGGTGTATTCGAATTCGATTTGTCGAATAATTTATAAATAGTATGAATGTTCGCGACATTCACTTAAGCCTACTGTCGCTGATACTACTTGATATTTGTTTACGTATTTTGATATATATAATATTTAACAGGAATCATTACTATCGTTGATATTATTTGATAAGTGCATTCGTATTTTTGACCAAGTCAATAGAAGTCATCCGCTCAATTTTAAGATGTCGTTAAGTCTCGTGCTGTCTCTATGACTGTGACACCAGGAGACTTAGGATATCTTAAAATTGAGTAACTTTTGAGTATTTGGCCAGTAACCATTTTAAATATTATTCGAACTTTAACTATTTTTACCCGAGGGCAACCGGCCACACTTATTTTAAGCCATGAATATATCAAATTACACTTAAGTTTTAGCAGCTGCAATCGGCTGCCTACCTAATTTTAATGGGTGCAGGCTGCAGGCAACCTAACCGGAGATTGTGTGTATGTTTGTATTTTCTTCTCTTTCTTTATCAGCGTATGAAGTCCACTGAAGGGCTTTGTAGGATGGATTAACCTCAATGGTCACGCTTACCAGTAGAAAATTATCATTAATTATTAAATAGGTGCTAGTAGCCTAACGGTAGGATGCGGATCACGAACTCAAAAGGTCGTAGGTTCAAATCTGCCATTCGACGTGGACCAATCCTAACACAAGCATTTTAAGCTTGCCAGGAGTTATTAAAGGGAATATCAGTAATGTTAATGGCATTGCTATTACTTAGAAAAGGTAGTAAATTTTCATCCGACTGGCGGGAACGAGATTATTTCGCTATGCTTATTATAAGTTTCTTAAAGTAGTGTTTCATTATTTGCATAAATTTCATTTATCAAAAAATATCAGTAAGGTGCCTGCTCATCTGCACATCACCTGTATCATTCTCCCCTATCCTCATAAACCCACGAGATGATACGGGGTGGAGATTCTCTTATGCCGTCATTAAACGGCGTAAAAAATATGCTAGCAGTTAATAACGAAAAAGTTATTTGTATGTTTAGTACACAATGTATTCAGGATAATATTGGCTATATATTCTGATGATGAGATTAAGTAGTCCATCTGCTCTCTCGTTTTGGCAAAAATATTTTATGCATTTCAGTACTAGGGCAACCTAATTAGTACCGCCATATACAGAACACGTAGAGCGTTATAAACACTGGCCTTGCTCATAAAAATTGGCGTCAATTTAAGAAATGCTTAAAGTTTCTCTCTATCTTTTCACTAAATCTTTGTCCATTTTTTTATTCTTTCTGAAATCGTTACCTAAACACTAGGATTTTCTCCTGTATCGTGGGGGCAGTTGACATACATACATTTTACAAGAGCAAACATCCAGACTCGGAACAATCATTTGTAAGCCATACAAATATTTGTTCCTTGCGGGATTCGAACCCGCGGCCCTTAGCGCTGCAACTCAACTAAGACACTGCGCCACAGAGACGTCGTGAAAGTTAAAATACCTACGTGTTAAAGTTAAAGTTACAGCTTATATAGTCCCACTGCTGGGCACAGGCCTCTTCTCATCTCTGAGAGGGTTTTAGGGCAAGGAAATGTCTGCCACGCCACCTCAATGCGTGTTGGTGAACTTCAATAAAAATAGAAAGAGACAGATATAGTGATAGTTAATACTTAATTTAAGTAAGCGGTTGTCAACAATAATATCATGTAAGGCAGTCTTAAGAGGAAATGCGGGCCAAAGAACTTTTGAAAAATAGGTATTTAATGAAACTATCGCTGTCGCTCTGCAAGCGTTCGGCGTCCGATAAGGACAACTGCAGATCCGACTGAATAGCCTAAGTAAAAAGGCATAATTCGAGGTTTGTCTCTCTACCATTTCCTTCACCAATATTGGAGCAATTCAAAAGATATTTCATAAACTGAATAAGACCGATGTACACTGTGTCCTTATGTATTTCTTTTTTCAGTATTAGTTATCAAATTTGAACACTACGCCTCTGTTTACAGCGGTTTAAATAGGCAATTTTTAGCATTTTGTGAGGGTTCTAGTCCTTATGAGGATAATGCAAAAAAAATATGATGATAATGTAAATATGTTTTTTTCTCAGACATGCATGTTCCCTCACAATATTTTCCTTTAGCACCGAGCACGTGGCTACTCAGCACTTAAAATTGCAATTAACAGTTTGATTCGTGCCGGCTTTAACCGACTCGAGTTTCTGGAGTACGAGTATGTTCATAAATTCTCGGCAAGCACTTAGTTCAACGCTACGACGGCATCATAGAACATGCTCCGTATGAGAGTCACGTAAGTCATTAATATAACCGCATTACTGTCGGTACATCGCAATCAAACATAGTCATCTATCGGCTTGATATACGTATTATGAATTAGCAAAGAGTCCGTAACCAAAAGTTATAGTTGACTTATCTAATTAAAACATGTAGTTTTTACTAAACAATTATTATTGTTTAGTATTAGATATTAGTATTCATTTAATAATTTATTCATTATAGCCTATCTAATGGTAAACTTAGGCCTTCCTTATAGATTGCTTCATAGAGGAATATTTGCCATAGTCGTACCTCCCTAGACATGGATAAAGGTGTCCCGGAAGAAAAAGAAGAACTGCTATTAATAATATCGCGAAGTGAAATATTTTTATTGTTGCCTTTTTTCCTTTGTTTATATTATTGTAGTACATGTTACGTTCGTAGTAATGTACGTACATACTTCAATGACTTATAATTTAAATATATATGTATATATTTATACAGTAACCAAAATACTAATACATAAAAATTAATTCATGTTTGTTCGTATTTTGTGCCATACCGTTCCGACAAAATATCATTCCTAATTAAACAATATAATTCTTCGAAATTTAAAACGATATTTCATCCCGCAATTGTTTCTTCTGCGGCAGCAACGCGCCGAGTATCAGCTAGTGAGAAATAAAATTTTAATATTTTAGTACGTCTCCTGAGGCATCACTAATAAATTGCTGCCTACAAAATAGAACTTATAAAATTGTGTTATCTAAAATATTATAAACAAAAATGATAATTTGAAAGCCATCGAAGCCAGGTTTTTTTTCGCCTTTTTGTTTTATTATATTTCAATTGTAGTCTATATAAGTCCTGGGCACAGGCCTCCTCTCATTTCTCAGAGGGTTTTAGGGCAAGAAAAGATCCGCCGCGCTGCCTCAATGCGTGTTGGCGAACTTCACGTCTTCGAAATATTTTTTTCTTATTTCTCACATATGCAGGTTTCCTCACTTTGTTTTCCTTCATCGCCGAGCACGTGGTAAATCAGCACTTAAAATTACAATTAACAATTTCATTGGTGCCGGCGGGAATCGAACCATGGTTGCTCGCGTACTGTGAAATTTACTGCGAGCACTTAGCCCCTTAGCTACGACGGCACTTCAACTGGTTATTAAAATTATTAAATAATATAATATAATAATATAATCAATTTTATAACGTATCAAAATATTTAAAAAACATGTAATAGAGGCTATTTTACAAAAGTGCCGTTAAACTAATATAAATCGCAAGAAACTATTCGCGTCTGCACAATCCGAAACAGTTTATCGTCGGTTTTATGTCCTGCGCTACTAAAATCTAAATTGAAACTTCCTAGTTCGATGTACACATAAATGGTCTTTTATTTACTTCAGCTTAAATTTATCCGGTGACTTGGTTACGTATTCACCAAGAGCGATGTAATATGGAGCACAATTAGCTCCAATTAGCTACATTTTCTTAGCATTTTGTTCCTATTTTTGTCCCTATTTACGACATTTAGGAGACGAAAAGAGGTATAATTTAATTTAGATAACCAATTTCAGAATTAAAAAATAATATCATATAACTTCAACCCTTCCTCTGTTAGGAATTGGATCTCCTCTCTTTTCTTGTCTAGTAGTAATGGGTTAACATCACAACCAGTTTAAGCCTTTATACGGCCATAGGGATGCATGTCACGAAATCTCTCTCCATTTTTTTGTAACGTTCAAACCAACTGTTACTCTATGTAATGTGAAAGTTAAGTAAAGTTACAGCCTATATACTTCATACAGGCCTCCTCTTTTTTATTAGAGGGTTTTGGGAGAAAGAACTATCCGCAGAGTATTAGCGGACCATGTTTTCGAAATATTCTTTTTAATTCCTTAGGCATGCAGATTTCCTCACGATTGCTATGTTATTATGTAAATTTTGTTTATTATTATTATCCTGTACATAAAACATAGAACTTCAGGCAATTCATTGAGTCGAAAAGTGCTGTGGTATTCACACCGGGACAGCTGCTTACTCTATACTTAGTCGGGTCATAAGTTCTGTCAAAACCTTATTATTTAAAATTTTTGAATACTGGCTAAATGAACTTCACCAATTTTAAAAATATAACATTTGCGCTTAATGAAAAAAAAAAGACATTAATTTTCATTAATTTTCAAATATGGAGTGAAGGCGCGAATCCAACGAAATCCTGTTCGTAAACAAAACATCTTAGCTCTTCAGATGGGCCTAAGCAGAACGCGTATTCCGAGGGTTCAACGAGGACATTATCCTTCGTCACTCATGGTTTGGCTTAGAGTCTCATATTCAGGCTTAACTGAGGTGTTTTCTGTGAAAAAGGTGTAAAAACCAATGCCGAGGTATACCAAAATACCTTCCTAACATAGTGAAACGTTTTTATCAAACAATGTTCAAAAACAGACATTGTATGTTCCAACAGGACTCTGCACCAGCTCATATGGCACGAGGCATGAAAAGCTGGTTGACCGCCCGTGGAATTGACTTTATCGGACATGAAGCCTGGCCCTCTCCTAGTCCAGATTTAAAACCGCTGGATTACAAGTATGGCAACATTTGGAGGAGAAAGTCTGCATTAAACCTCATCAGAATTCGGAATCTCTCCGAGCATCTTTGGCTAAAGCAGCGGCAGAAATAGATATGAATGTGGTGCGTGCTGCGATTGATGATTGGCCGCGTTGATTAAGGGATTGTATTCAAAATAAAGGAGGGCATTTTGAATAATCTAAATAAAATTGTTTTCTAAATTAAATTACCTTTAATTTTGTATATAATTTCTATATAATTATCAAAAAGTGTATCATTAATTTTATAAAAAGTTTTGACAGAACTTATGATCTGACTAGGTATAAAGCGCAAGTCCGGTCGTGCATAGAGTATTGCTGCCATGTATGGCCTGGTTCTGCAAAATGCCACCTTTGGACTCAATGGAAAGGCGTGTTAAGGCGTTTATCGGTGACCCGAATCTAATTAAAACCAATCTCAACAGCCTCGAACACAGGCGATAAGTATCCAGCCGTTCGGTTTTCTACAGGCTGTATTTCCTAGTGCGGGCGCAGGAATGTCATAATTTAATTCCTTCCTGCCAACCAGACGTTCAACCAGTCTCCACTCTTTAGTTGTAAAATGTTGCCTTGCAAATTTTCTCGTTGTACTAAAAAACAACTAAACCATACGACTTTAAAGATATTGCCATATATGTACACAGAAAATCTGTGCATCAGATACACAAACAAATTGCTGGACACCCTACGTGCTACGTCCAGTACAATAATATCTTCAAGATGAATTTTGGACTGCCGCGTTTTTGTAGCGCATTCGCGACGTTTACGAAGTAGGTACCGATCTGATGGCACGCGGCCATCATTCGTAAAAAAACTACAGAATACGTGACAGTCGCAACAGCGTCCGGAAAACTTTGGCGAACAAATACTTATCGCCGCTATGAAAGTGTATTCTGCGGAGAGTGGTGGAAACTCACTCCCTTCATTGATCGCCTCTGCGCAGTATAATGGGACTCCCTCAACTCTTAATTACTTGTTTTTCTTACCTTACATTCTTACTTGTTTTAATTTAACTTAATTACAATGGGTCCAATCAATTGGTTCCAAATATACAATTTAATTTAATTTGTTTACATTTATTCATACTATTCCATGTTCTATGTTACGGTCAAAATTATATTTAATACTAGATTTTACCCGAGTGGTATTTGGGCAAGTAGTTTAATTATCAAAAACCCACTTTAAATTATTTTTTTGCCATTATCTGGCTAATTATGTGCGAATGCGTAAATATTTATAGTAAAAATCGAAGATTTACTAGTTTTACGTAAAAAAAGTCTCATCGGTTATCCTTTATCATAGTTATGTTGTAAAATGATTTGATGAAAAAAAAATGTTAAAAATTGTTTTTACATTAAAACTTTAAAATATAAAGATGCATTAGTTTCTTTTTTGTGTAAAATTGCAAATCAAAGACATATATATTGTATAGTTTAGGGTAATCATCAGGAACCATTTATTTTATCAGTTTTTCGACTTCACAAATAAGTATTGCGCGTTTTTCGGATAAAATACAGCCGAAATTTTTCTTGGAATATCATCTGTTCGGGAAGTTTAATCGCTCTCAGTTCAACCATTCCAAACGGTCAAAAATTAAAAAAAAAGGTTTAGTTATGTCTTAATAACTAGTATGTAATCCCTTGGAACTTAATAGAAACTAGTCATTTCGATATTAAATACAAAATGTTAAATTTTATTTATATATAAGAAATTTAGATTCATAGAGATTTATTAATAGTCCAGTAAAATAAGGTCTGAAATCAAAATTTGGCACTCAACCTTGCATTTTTGATATAATGTAGTTTTAATGATACAAAAACAATGTGTAAAGATTTTCGTGTCCGCAACCCCCGGACAGGGTTGAAAAAAAATTTCAAAAGTGTTTTTTCGCTATTACTCGAAAACAGTAAAAATTTTACAAAAAAGTTCTAATAAAAATGTGTAGAGCTTAAAATTATATATAATTATAAAAGAGGTTTTATATTTTTTTTCCTACGGTCAAAATTAACCGAGTTAGAGAGGTTACAAAAATACAATATGCACCTTGATATTCTCATGAGTAGGTAATTCTAAGAAAAACAATAATGCTTTTATAAAACAGATAAATCTCGCGACAAGCTTATATATCATAATAGCTTTTGCTCGCGACTTCGTCCGCGTAGATATTATACTTTAAAAAATATGTGATCCATCAATAATCGCACCTTCATAGTAAATTCCATCGCCCTCTATAGGGATGATTTTCGTGATTAAAGCTATCCTATTTCGTTCTCGGGGACTTAAACTATCTCGATACCAAATTTCATCTAAATCGGTTCAGCGCAGCGGTTTAAGCGTGAACAGGTACATTTGCTCACGCGTCGATGTTTTCCTCCACCTCGCCCGCTCGCCCGCAGTACGCTCGTCGCCCGATCACCCTGCGCGCGCCGAACGGCATAATTTTATATCCTCGTTACTTTTAAAATATTTGACCAAATTATGTCGTAAAACACAAAGTTCATCTGCTTTGAACATCGGAAGCGATTAAAGTATTTATTTTGATAAAATCCATTTGTTACTGCAAAATGTGTATTGAAAATAAAGTATCAAATTTTATCTTATTTATGGTTCACTATTTTGGTAATAATGCCTTATACATAAAATATACATATATCGTCGCACAATTTTTTTAGAACTATTTAGGAGAAACAATTCCAACATACATTATATTTGTGTAACTCTTACAGTTTTTGCACCGCACGCCATAATAGCTCGCAGATGCCAGATTTTTTCCGACTTACTTAACACTTATCGTTATATTTTGAACAATTTACACCTTATTTTTATTAATTATAGCCTATGTGTTGCTTTGATGTATGGGCTATATTATTGTAAAATTTTATTAAAATACATTCAGTAGTTTTTCCGTGAAAGAGTAACAAATATCCATACTTTCATACGTCCTCACAAACTTTCACGTTTATAATAAAATATATATATGTATATATAGTAGGATAAATAGTGTAATGTAATAAATTGATGAATCAAAACTTACAGGGTACCTATTTCCCGTGAACTTAGAATCTTAAAATTTGGTACGAAGCAACGTATTATAGCACAGATGAAGGAAAAATTGCGAAAGGCATAAATTTTTAGTTACTTCATACAATAAAAATATTTTTAATAATTGTAAACTTATATATCTACGGATTTGTTCGGAACCCTCGGTGCGCGAGTCCGACTCGCACTTGACAGGTTTTTTTCATCATCATCATCATCATCATTACAGCCCTTCACAAGTCCACTGCTGAACATAGGCCTCCCCCAAAGAATGCCACAAAGCACGGTCCTGAGCCACCTGCATCCATCGACTTCCTGCATGTCTTACCAGGTCGTCACTCCATCTCGTGGGGGGACGCCCTACACTTCGCCTACCGGTACGAGGCTGCCACTCGAGAACCTTTCTTCCCCATCGGTTGTCGGTTCTTCGAGCTATATGGCCGGCCCACTGCCACTTCAGCTTACTAATTCGTTGGGCTATGTCGGTTATTCTGGTTCTACTGCGGATATCCTCATTCCTAAGTTTATCACGCAGAGAAACTCCGAGCATAGCCCTCTCCATAGCTCGCTGAGCGACCTTGAGCTTCCTCATACGGCCAGCAGTGAAGGACCACGTCTCAGTTCCGTAAGTCATCACTGGCAACACGCACTGGTTGTACAATTTCGTTTTAAGGTTTTGAGGTATGTCTGACGAGAAGATGTGTCGTAGCTTCCCGAACGCTGCCCAGCCGAGTTGAATCCGTCGATTGACCTCTCGGTCGAAGTTGGACTTACCTAGTCGGACTATTTGTCCCAGGTAAACATACTCGTCAACAACTTCGAGCTTAGTGCTCCCAACAACTACCGGCATAGGTGTGACATGGACATTGAACATGATCTTTGTTTTGTCCATGTTCATCTTAAGACCTATCCGTTGGGAAACACTATCGAGGTCATTGAGCATAGTGCTTAGGTCCTCCAGCGATTCTGCCATAAGGACTATATCGTCGGCAAATCGAAGGTGAGTGATGTACTCGCCATTGATGTTGATACCGTACCCTTTCCAGTCCAGAAGCTTGAAAACGTCTTCCAATGCAGCGGTGAAGAGTTTCGGGGATATGACGTCACCCTGTCTTACACCTCTCTGCAATTGGATAGGTTTCGTACTCTGGTTCTGTACTCGGATAGCCATCGTAGCCCTACTGTACAAGCACTTCAACACCTCGATATACCGACAGTCAACTTGGCACCGCTGAAGGGACTGCAGCACCGCCCAAATTTCGACGGAATCAAAGGCTTTCTCATAGTCCACATACGCCAGACATAGTGGCAAATTGTACTCTTCGGACTTCTGTACAACTTGCCGAAGGGTATGTATGTGGTCTATGGTGCTAAAGCCCTTTCGGAAACCGGCTTGTTCGGGAGGCTGGAAGTCGTCAAGTCTGCGCGCGAGACGATTCGTAATGACTCTCGAAAACAGCACGTAGACGCGGCTCAGAAGGGAAATCGGTCTGTAGTTCTTCAAGAGAGCGTTGTCACCTTTCTTGAAGAACAAGACCACCGCACTTCTGCTCCACGCCTCCGGTGTAATGCCACCATGGAGGACGGAATTAAAGAGCTTCTGAAGGACTTCAAGTACCGGTCTTCCACCCGCTTTCAGAAGCTCCGCTGTAATTCCATCCTCGCCTGGGGCCTTACCGTTTTTAAGGTGCTGGAGAGCCATTCTAATCTCGCTTAGACTGACGTCCGGGATATCTTCGGAATAGTGTCGGATGAGACTCGCTCTTGGATTGGTTTGGTTTTTTTACTATTAATTAATTTAGAATGCAAATGGCTTTCCATTATTGAGTTTCTGATATACTTTTATATCAGCACAAACTCGCCTTCCTGTAGTCACTCGTCCTTACTTAACTTAGCGTACAAAAATTTGTGCATTGAAATGACAGGGACATAAACAACACATTAAGACTTCTATTAAGGCCGTTATTTCTTTACAGCTTATGGTGGGAGTAGATTTTGTTGTCACAACTGTTAAATATATGTTTTTACTGAAATTTAGTTTAGCGGTGAAAGAATATCCACTATGCTTTAAAGCGATACCTACCGTTACAGCTTATACAAAATCCACTGATGAACATAGGCCTTCTCACAGATTGCATCATATTATAGACTATATAGACTCTGCATTAGTTGCCAAGCTTAGCAGGCGAGATAGCAACCGCAGTTTATATAATTTTGACTTGTTATCAGAAAGATACTGTTGCCCATCTCTTACAGCTTCCCTCTGGCGCCTCTTATGACACCCACGCAACGATATGAGGTAGTTCATATACTTTCATCGCCAGTTCACGGTTGTATAAATACAGATTACAAAATAAAACATAATACAATTTAAAACACATATATTACTAAGGAACGATTAATATCGCTTGTTCATTTCAGTCTTTGAAATGGTTAGATCAAAAGCGACAACACGACGTGTAAATTACGCCTGTTAAATAGCTGTCTTGTGATATTTTAATTAAATTAAGTATAATATCTTTCAGTAAACCATATAATCTTAACTTTTAAAAGCACTCCAGAGTAACTTAATGGTTATTATTATAATGAGTAATTGTTGGAAGAATGACGCAAAGTCAAGATAACATTGATTTGGCAGAAGTAAAGACTCCTGCGGAATCAATGCAAAAAGATTTGTAGAGATTTACGACGCCACCACATCAATAAATTAGTACAAAACGAAGATCACTGTCGTGCGAACTCCTCAAGGTTCATAGGAGTTGGGAAAACACGTTCATGCTCTATACTAAATAACATCGATATAAATTTGCTTAATCATTATTTCTCTACTGTTTCTTGCTTAGACAATATTGCAAAATAAATAACACTTACTCAACTTTCATCGGTTCCCACTCCTGACTTTTTTCATTTATGTGGAATTTTCGGATTGTGATATTGAAATACACATGCTCTTTATCCATGCTGACGCAGTCGGAAGCGATAAAGTCAGTGGTAAAACGACCTTTTCCTTGCTACACTGTTTAACACCTATTATACCAAAAAAAGCAAATCCTTAAAGTTTTTCAAATTTATTTCGATTCTCCTTTTCGTTTTCAAAGTCTTATAACGCCTTGTCAAAAAGAAAATTAATCCCTTTTGTTTAAGAAATAGCATTCTCAACCCTCTCCAATCAAAAAAAAAAATCACGAACGACATTCGCCACGGTATCGGTATGGAGAGTCATCAAGTCACAGTATTGGTGTCGCTTTTTTTGCAGCAATGCCTTCAATAATGTTGATCATGATATTCTGATTTCTCTTAACATATCTCCAACTACAATTTCCTTGTTTTATAGTAATTAGTATGGGCGCTGGCAACGAATTCGTGTCCCAGATAGACTTTCTCGTGGCTTGATACCGTAGCTGGCGTTCCGCAAGGCGGCGTCTTATCTCCTCTTTCATTCGCAATCTTTATTAATACGATTGCATCCCAAATATCTTCTCTCTACCACTTGTACGCAGATGATCTCCAAATATATTTACAAACAAACTCTGAAGATCTTCCTAAAGCAGTTGAATGTATCAACAAGGACCTGGCTTGTATTTTTAACTCGGATGTATGGATATTTGTCAGTCCTATAGGTTACCTGTGAATTCTTTAAAATTCTAAGCCATAATTATTGGGAGTTCAAGAATTTTCAAAAAAAAAATGTTAGTATACAACCCACTATATTTAATGGTGTCGCCTATCCCTTATAATGACGTTGTTAAAAATTTAGGTATCCTTTTGGATTCCAATCTTTCTTAGACTCCTCAAATTAATACAGTGAGCAGTAAAATATTTGCAGCATATACTTCACTCCGGAGATTTAACTACTTTTTACCCATTTCCACTAAAATTGGGCTTGCATAGTCTTTTCTATTTCCTATAGAATAGAATTCATTCATTCATTACAGCCCTTCATAGGTCCGCTGCTGAACATAGGCCTCCGCTAAGGAATGCCACAAAGCACGGTGAGCCGCCTGCATCCATCGACTTTCTGCATGTCTTACCAGGTCGTCACTCCATTTAATGAGGGGACGTCCTACACTTCGTCCGCCGTTACGAGGCCGCCAATCGAGAACCTTTTTTCCCCATCGGCTGTCGGTTCTTCGAGCTGTATGGCCGGCCCATTGCCACTTCAGCTAACTAATCCGTTGGGCTATGTCAGTCACTCTGGTTCTACTGTGGATATCCTCATTTCTAAGTTTATCACGCAGAGAAACTCCGAGCATAGCCCTCTCCATAGCTCGCTGAGCGACCTTGAGCTTCCTCATCCGGCCAGCAGTGAAGGACCTCGTCTCAGTACCATAGGTCATCACTGGCAACACGCACTGGTTGTATATAGAATAGAATAGAATAGATTACAATAATTTTTATTGCAAGTAATTCTTATTGAAAGTATTTTTTCACTTTACCACCGGTTCGGAAAAAAACCTTTGTCTTGGGAAGAACCAGCAAGAAACTCAGCGGTATCTTTTTTTGAATAAATTTTACAAAATATGTGGTTACAAACTATTTACAAAATTTATTTTAGAAACAGTTTGGAAGCGACCTCATTCCCATGGGGTTATTATCAACCATGTATTTATTTATATTATAATAAACCTTTTTATACAGTTTTAGTTTAATTAAATATTTAAACTTGGTAATAGACAGACCTTGTATATTTTCTGGGACTTTGTTGTAATAGCGTATACATTGCTCCAAGAATGAATTACTAACACTGTAGAGTCGAGAAACTGGTATTACTAGCTTGTTAGTTTGTTTACAGAGTGTATATCACTTTTTGTGAAAACTACTTTTATTATTGTGAACATATATTAAATTTTCGTAAATATACTGAGAGGCCAAAGTTAATATATTTATTTCTTAAAATTTTTCTCTAAGAGACTCTCTCGGATTAAGGTTGTAAATAGCTCTTATGGCCTTCTCCTGCAAAACATAAATAGTTTCTAAATCAGCCGCATTTCCCCATAGCTAAATCCTATAAGGCATTATGCTTTTTTACGTGGTAGAGCCATGTTGCAGCTATATTAATTGCATAGTTGTAGCACGAATGGGTCGGCTCGACCGGGGAAGGACCACGCTCTCACAGAATACAAGCGTGAAATAGCAGCTTGACACTGCTGTGTTCCGTATGGTGAGTGTAGAGAACCGGAGATATATTTAGATCCATTTTACTGGAAAAGATGCATTCCATCTTAGTCCTCACGGGTGAAAACGTATCTGTATTTTGATTCTTTATAGAGGATAGATGTGGATGTATATGGGTCACAGCAACCACTTACCATCAGGTATACTGTGTGCTCGTTTGTCTCCCTATCCTATAAAAATGCTATGGAAATAACTGAAATAAGCTAATCTAGCTGTCTCGACACTAGTGACATCTCTAATCTTTTTTACAGCATAAGCTGCAGAGCTTAGTCTGCTTGCTAGTTTGGATAAATGGGGGCCCCACTGAAGTTTTGCGTCGAGAGTGATGCGAAGAAAAACAGAGGAACTGTTTGTCTCTCTAACCACTCTCTCTTCCTCCTTTTATTTATGGTTAATAATCTACCTAAAGTATGTTGCCTTTTTAGTGCATAAGTTGGTATCTTTTCTTATTTTAGTGCGTCATACCCGTTAATCTATTTTTAAGTTTTACTTAATTATTTTTCTTGGTTGTCTGAAAAATATTGCTATGTAGAAATAAGATCGCCTTTTGTTTTTCCCGCAATATTTTTTTTTTAATGCGGTTATATTTAAAGGCACTTCGTTCACTTCAGGAGGATTTTCCATCGTAATCTTTAAAACTTGGGTTAAAGGCCAAAGAGACGATCACTCTTTCCAAATAAATTAGTGGTTTAATGCCCAACACGATATAATTCGCAAATAGAATAATCACTGCTGCGATGTACTTGGATTAAAACTATGACGTCCACCGAACACGTGGATGCGTGCGCTCCACAGACTAACTAGTAGATTCTACCCGAATTCTAGCACCAGCACTACCACCCCCCATTGATTGGGATTGACGGCGACGGATATAGGTCGCGCAATTGAGGGAGGGTGGGAGGTCCCCTTAAAACTTGGCAGGATACATCATTTTCTTTCTTTACGCGGAATTAAGCAAATTAGTTTATAACAACCCCATTATAATGGATTTCCGCAAAGTAACGCCTGAATCTATTAATTAATGTTTGTCCTGTAAATAAACGAAATATGCCCTAATAAAGGTCAAACAAAATTTTAATAAATTTATTTCAAAGTTTGAAAAAGTTTGAATGAAATAAATTTCAAATAGATTTATTAAAATATTATAGTTTTTTTCCACTTAAAAGTTATGAAAACGTTTTGGCATGTACCAACATTTTAAATTAACTAGAAATGACAGATAAATTAGGACGCACATCTGCTTAGGAAAAATAGGTAGGAGGTTAGTGCTATTCTAAACAGACCCTAGACAGAAAACAGTTGTTTAGGGCAAATATAGGCATTTTAAACGGCATCCAATCGCGTTCGCCTTAGTGAATCACCCGACGGTGTCGAGGTGAGTTAAACGCCGCCGAGTGGGGGGGGGGGGGGGGGGCGGTCGTGTACCAGGCTCCCCGTGATCCCGGCGGTAGGCTAGGCGACAGTAGCTGGAGAGCAGCGGCGCGGTCGATTAACGTATTTGGTGATGACCGCTGCAGCGGTTTCGCGCGACCAGTTTTGGGTTTGTGGTATTCGTGCGTGTTTAATTCGCTAGTGAATTTGTGGTTTCGTGAAGACCGCCTCGGATTAGTTTGTCTAAGTTGTACGTTTGTGACAAGAGGCTTGTATTGAATTTGAGTGATTAGAGTAATTTCATTGCAATTGTACCGTCGCGTTAAGAGCCTTTTGTGTGTTGACTTTGTAGTTAGTTTGCGTGTCAGCTAGGCGGATTTTGAATTCTTAATGCGAGCGTAGTATTTAATATTGAACGAAGGAATTTAGTTTGTTGTTTGTAACGCTGAACTTTGTGACTCGAGAAGAGATCACGTTAGTTCCCTATTTGTAATTTGGTGATAAATGAATCCGGAACATTGAATATTGAACTTTGAACTATTGTTCGATACTTGTGTCGGGTGTCACGTGTTTGATTTTACGATGAACGTTGAATTAGTTGAGTTTGAAGTTAGTTAAATGTACAATAAAGTTGATAGACTGAAATAGTGAAATGAAGAAAGAAATAGTCATTTGGTGACGCCTGCTGGAGTGATGCAGCATTGTGGGGCAGCATGGGACCAGGCCGCTGCCCGATCACCTCAGTTAGGTCAGGTCACATAAATAAACACTACTACACACCACTTACACCGACCTACGGCCTGACCGAGCCTTGGGGCGGTCTTAGCTTCGGAACCAGGTACGTACTATTTATTTACCTAGCCTTATCTCTATTGTGTAGGTCAATTGTCCATAGGCCGTTGGGCCCCGTCCCCTGCTGCTCGTTGAATCTACAGCTGTATGGGCCCCTGTATGGTCGACCTTTGTGTCGGCCATACAGGGCGTGGCCATATAGGGCGTGTACAACAGTCCACGAACTTGTAAGCTAACTGCAAATATTTTACAGGCGAATAAAGTAATTAATAAAAATAATGCCCTTCAAGCCAAATTTTGGTCACACCGGCCCGTTTCAACAGAGACTAATCATCTGCGCAGGAGAGGATTATAGTGTTCAAGTTTATGTGCAAGCACAAGTACACTCTCTAATTACTAATGGCCGTAGTTCGACGGTAACTTAAAACGACCGAAAGGAGATCAGGCACAATCCGGAGAGAGAGCAGGTGCTTTCCGAGGTAATGAAACACCGCTAACTTCCTGACTTCGGGCTACTATTGAGAATTTATGGACAGAAAAATGCAAGAGCTGATTTTGGCCTGACCCGGGATTCGAACGCGGGACCTCATGACCAGCAACCGCGTCAACAATTACTAGACTAACGAGGTAGTCAGACTTGTAATAGTTCACGGCTGAGCTAGAGCTTCTTCTTTTGCAGATAAGGGAGTTAGTCATTACTATCAGATACTTACAGACAATGAGATATTCCAAACAAGTCGTCAGAAGTAAGAAAAGAATAAGCTTTACTGCAAAAATTGGTTTTACTTAATAGGCAAAGTCGTAACATTTTTACAAGCTCTGTTTACATAATTGAGATGTTAGTAAATATTATCATTAAATATATGTGACACAATTAATACTGTCATAAATTGAAATATAGTACGTATAGCTTGGAAATCTCTTCTCACTCCTATATTTTCATGTGATTTGGTAAAAAACTGTAAGTCATGTTACTATAGCACTTGAGACAGCCAAACAGAAAGTTATGATAAAGCTTATTATTATGATAGCAAAACCCTTAAAAGTCGCATTATTTTCATATTTACTGAAAATTCATGGCAAAAGTTTTTTATTTACAAAAACGGTAACATCAAAATAGTGTTGACTGAGAGAGGAACATTTGAACACCATCAAAAACACATTATATGGTACGATAAAAGTAATTTCTAGATGAAAATTACTTCGCCATTAGGAAAATTTATAATAAAATATTCTAAATTATGTGATAGGAAACTTATTTTCTTTCTACTTTTAGTGTGTGAAGGATCTGATCACTGTAATCACCACGCTTTACAACCAATTATATGTCCAATGCTGGACATGAATGGCTTCTTACAAAGATTTCTAAAAAGCGGAATCCAGAACGACCTGCAACCATGGACTCGCTGTTGCTAATTAATAGCAGCCGGAAGTCAGGAAGTTGGCGGGATTTCATCCTCGGGCCACCAAAAGTACGTAAAGTCGTTAGTCCTTCTGATCTCTCTTCAGTCGTTTCGGATTGCCGATACATCGGACCAAAAATGGAAATAAACGATTTGAGAGTGAAGCTGTTCTTGCGCATACACTCGTACATTATAATCTTGTGCTGTGCAGATGGCTAGTCTCTGTTGAGGTCGCCGTGGGTGATGTTCGACGTTGAGAATATTATTATCGATGTAGACCTATCCTATAATCTTCGAGCAATGTGGACGGTGCACTGCCAGCTTAATTAACTGATTTGTAGTGATTTGTCAGTTACATGTTATTTTTTTACACAAGTAAGCGTGATAAGATGTGTATTAGGTCTGCTTTTACGTGGTAAAGTCAGCCATGCTGCAGTTATATTAGTAGTATAGTTGTAGCACGAATGCGTCGGCTCGAATACCAGCGTTAAAATAGCAGCTTAACGCCGCTGTGTTTCGTATGGTGAGTGTAGAGAGCCGGAAACCCTTTTTACTGAAAATTAGGCATTCCATCTTAGTCCTCACGGGTAACAACGCATCTGCATTTTGATTTATAATAGAGTATAGATGTAGATGTCTATGGATCACAGCAACCACTTACCATCCGGTGGGCTGTATGCTCGTTTGTCACCCTTATCCTATAAAAAAAACGTAGTAGAGCCAGTTTGCAGCGTAATGAAGCAGCAGTACGAATAGCTCAGCTGGACCGAGGAGAGGCTACTCTTACACAGAACACTAGAGTGTAATAGCAGCGCAATACAGCTGTGTTTCATATGACTGAAGAGAACCGGACAAGTCAAGTCCGTAGGAGTGGCAACGTATCTGCTTTCAGATTCTTAATTGAGAATATATATAGGTGTCTTTGAGTCACGGCACTCACTCATTTATCATTAGGTATACTGTACTCATTTATCAACCTTGCTGCTTTGTAAAGCTAGCAGAAATGCTGTTGCCCATATGCACCTTTTAATAGACAAAACAGTGATAATAAAATCGGCCAAGTGCGAGTCGGACTGGCGCCCCGAGGGTTCCGAACAAATCCGTAGGTATAATATAAGTTTAAAATTATTAAAAATATTTTTATGATATGATGTAACTAAAAATTTATGCTTTTCGCAAGTTTTGCTTTATCTGTGCTATAATACGTTGCTTCGTACCAAGTTTTAAGATTCTGAGTTCACCGGAACTACCCTGTAGGTTTTGATTCCCTTACGAGTGTCGAAGATTTGCGGCATAAACGGCTGTATCTTTTGATTGCGTTGGCTTAGAAGTTTTAATTTTTTCATAGCTTCAAGACAGTAGACTTGACTATTTTATACGAATTTCACCTTGAAACCTCCACGCGTTTCTGAAACAAAGGGTCTTGACAGACAGACAGACGGACAACAAAGTGATCCTAGGTTCCGTTTTTTCCTTTTGAGGTATGGAACCCTAAAAAGCGCAGTCCAGATTATAGTAAGTAAATGTCGTGACCCAAAAACATATACAACCTTTGACTAGGAATAAAAACGTAGATGAGTTGTCACCTCTGAGCCTCTCAATTTACCTGTAACTTTGTTTTCAGTTCTTTTCACTCACCACACGATAGTTTCGACTTTAGCACGAAATAACTTTTTTGTTCTGCTGAGCATATCCTCGTTTTTTTTCACGAAAATAAACCGCAAGCATAGCCTTTACCAAAATTCCCTTAGTGACATTGTGCTTCCGAGATGAAACAAGTAAATTTTCGAAATAACTTTTCCCATTTTGGCGACAAAGTTTTGACACAATTGCTATAGACAAGAGTAAAGATGGTTAGACATTATACAAGTTTACTAGTGTTACGAGAATTACTGATACTTGCTGATATAATAGTGTATCTGTACGTATGTATGTTTATGTGTTATGCTCTGCCAGCCTGTACTGCGTTCATAAAGTCTGAATTTTTCGACTTAAGAATTTAAAATTTCATAATGGCCAAGTGTCTATTTATTTAAAACATAAAAGATTTTTAATATTGATATGGTCACTATAAGATGTTGTTAGGTTTGTTTTTTGCAAGTTATGTTTTTGATAGCATAATTTATACTTCCCATTAATGTCAGTTGGTGGAATTTCATCTTCATTTATACATATAGAATTTACACACTGACAGATACTCATTTTACTTATTTATTCTCTCCTTAGTTTCTTTATAATGTTTTAAAATGTTATAGTTAGTCCCCAAACGACTGTTTACTCATTTAAATTATTTAGAATAATTTTATAAAACACGTTTAACGGATGTATATTTAAAAATTAAACTCATAAATTCGTGTGGTCGTTTCCTCCTGATTTTAAGTGAATGCTGTGGCGCATAGACACCAAAATTTTTCCTTGATCAAGTATCAAAGATCAGATGTCTCGTCATCCCTGTGGACGAAGAACGAATGCCTAGTTATTAGTAAAACAGTTTTTGGTTACAACGTTCCATAAAATGCACAGCAGTATTAAGTTGGTATTTTACGCCCGTATTCTGTGAGAGCGTGCTCCTTCGTTGATCGAACCGACTTGTTCGTGCTTTTGCAATAATAGAGCTGCCGGGCTAAAAGTTGAATTTACATCGGAAATATAGCTTTTACATTTTGCAGAATGTCTGTAAAGTTTGCGTCAGATATCTGACAATCAGTTGCTCGGCTCGACAGTACAGTTGAACACTGCACGGACCAGTTGATTTTACTGTATGGCTCTACCACGTATAGAGCCATGCTGCACCACGGATTCTGTAGTGTCAAAATACTTTTCATTACATCCTATCAAAAGTCCACTGCTGAACATAGGACTACCTAGATTGCTTCATAACGTGGCACGTATAGCAAATATATGAAGATGCTGCTGCCTATCTCCTCAAATCGACTCAATTCAATACATTAGTAAGTAATAAAAGGTGGTAGTGATCACAATGTGTATATAAACCTTACCTTTTCATAAATTTATAGAGTTTTCTTTTATAGAATAGGGTGACTAACGAGCACACAGTCCACCTGATGGTAAGTGGTTGCTGTAATCCGTAGATATCTACATCTATCCTCGATAAAGAATCAAAATGCAGATGCGTTGTCATCATTGAGGACTAAGATGGAATACCTCTTTTCCAGTAAAAAGAGTCTCTGGTTCTCTACACTAACCATACGAAACACAGCGTCGTTAATTAGAGCGTGGTTCTTCCACGGTCGAGGCGACCCATTTGTGCTACAATTATACTACTAATATAGCTGCAGCATGGCTCTACCACGTATGGAGCCATGCTGCACCACGTATTCTGTAGTGTCAAAATACTTTTCATTACATCCTGTCAAAAGCCCACTTTTGAACATAATAATATCACCCATGTTTAGCAATCACATTTTTTTTTGATTTTTTGAACTGTTATCAGAAAGATGCTGATGCCTATCTCTTCTTTCATTCACCTCTGTTGCCTCTTGCGATACTCACAAGATGATATGTTGTAGGGGTTTCATTTACGCCGCCTTTACACGACCTACAGTCAGTTATGATCGGATATGTTATTACTTTAGTAATACCTATCTTTGTGAAAAGCCTATTCCTTATAATAAGAGAGTGATGAAACGAAGGGAGACAGCCAAGTTCGGTATAAGTAATTCTGTAAAAAATACATCATTGATATTTTTAACTTATTATGCCTTTGTTTTTTTAGGGATAGTTGAAGAACTGGTTAAAATTTAATACTTTTATTTATTCTTTGGTCCCGCCATATTGACTAAAATTACCAACTTTAATAAACACACACACACGCTTTGATTATGCTTCTATCGTTGTATACTTTAAATTGTAATATATGTAATTTGATGCATATTCGCTTTTGAAATACCTGATTAAATTTTCCTTTATTTCGTTTCAGTACTTCTTACAAAGTTAAATAAAAACCCGTACTTTTAAATAGTTACAAAAATATTATAATTTTTATAAGCCTTTAGAAAGGATTGACTAAAAATTATAATACAACAATATTAGAATACATAACAGACACTTTTGTTTTGTTTCATTTTCAAATTGCTGTTTTGTTTTCTTGGCTCAAACACCGTTTGAAATAAGCATTCAAGTTTCAAAGGTAAAGTTTACTATTGTTACTAGATTACAGTAAACATATTCTGTTGAAAAGTTTCAGGTTCTTGTGGGTAACATGAATATAGCTGTTAATGCCTTAAACTTTATGCTGCTTTTGTGAAAATGAAGTTACAGAAAACTCACATATACGTACATAGTTGTAAATTTTACTATAAATACGTAAATAATTCGAAAATTACAGTGGAGTCTCGGTAACCTGGACCCCAACTAATTCGGTGATTAGCGTAGTCAGAATTGGGCAGTCATAACGTTTTCAATACTCAACTAAAAAAAATTGCGTCAAATTCACAGAAATCTACAAGGGTTTCTAAATATGTAGACGTAAGACACAACTACCAATGAGACGTTGCATTGATTTTTATATGTTTTATTATATTAACCGAGTTTTCATTAAGTCACTTTCTTGTTTGTCTGTCTGTCTGTCGTTCCGGGTGGAATTTTGCAACTCAAATTTCCAACACTTCCCGACGAGCTACAGACTTGAAATTTTGAACATAACTCAGAATCGGATGACAATGACAAACAAAATAAAACGTGGTATATAAAATTTTCTGAACACAGAATTTGAAAAAAAAAATCTCTTGTTTTAACACTCTTCTCCAACTCTAATTCACGGCTACCATGAGTCATGAGTACCGTAAATATTGAAATGAAAAAAAAAATTAAGATGTTACATTTTATCCACTCCTTAATATGTTTGAATCGTCGAAACAATTTTGATTGGGCTCGTAAAGGCTGCTCTCATGATTATTACGTAAGACTTTATTGTATATTATATAATTTACTAATTTGTAAAATAAACCGCTTTATAAGTATATTTTAAAACCATATATTTTGCTTTACATTCATTTTGGTCGTGTCATAAAGATATTTTACACATGGGGGGTTGTTATAAACTAATTTGCTTAATTCCGCGTAAAGAAAGAAAATGATGTGTCCTTTTAATTAAAACTAATTTTACGGATTTTATCGCGTATTTTAACTTATTTTTTATATTCCCGACGTATCGGATGCTTTCCAGCACCCGTGGTCACGGGGGATTGAGGTGTTTGACGTCTGCTGTCATAGTTAGCCCGGCTACCTTCAGTTTTTTAATATTAATTCTTGAAGTCTAGCAGTGGTATACTTGGATTTGGATTTGATTTTATTAATTATGGAATCCCAAGCAGATGGCAGCACCCATCCATCTTCTCTATTGAAATTAGGATGTTTTTTAATTTCAATAGCCTCGCGAATCATCCTTGGGAAGAATCGGTGTTCTTTTGCGAGGATTTGTGGTCTATCAAATCTAATGTAATTGCGGGGGCGATCTTGCACATGTTCACAAACTCAAAATTCGTAAAATTAGTTTTATTTAAATGTGTAGTGTTCGTAGAAATCATTATGATGTGTCCTGCCCAGTTTTAAGGGGAACTCCCACCCTCCCTCAAACGCGCGCACTATACCCGTCGCCGTTAATCCCAGCACTACCACTCCCAGCACCAGCACACTAGGCACGACACACCACTCTCGAAAATACGACACGTGTTTCGCCTTTACACGAGGCATCCTCAGGTGAAGTAGACTCTGCGGAGGCTGGCCGTTTAGTGAGCGGCAAGCCGAAACTACTGCTATTTATACTACTTGCTGACGCAACCGCGCTCCAATTACGTAGCGAGCGATTACGTCATGCAATCAATCACTGCCTGACGTACGCCGATATTTGCTGTGAAATTAACAACAAACTACTGCGAAACGTCCGCCTACCCTACAACCACGCAACCAAACACTGACCACCGCACCGTGAGGGTGAAAAACGACCATGTTGCGAGGCTATATATCATCAAGGAGCAGGCTTAAACATGTTTAAGAGAGGCGAGTTGAAACACAATGTTTGTTCATTCAGCAGTGCAACATTACCGTTATTTTTTTTAAATATCTCTAACTGTTCCAGCACATACAGTCGTAGCCCTTTATTACAAGTATGTAAGACTTTAAAGGTGTGGTCATTGGATAGGCTGTGTCCAGTGTCTAAGAGATGTTTAGCAAAATGTGATTTTTCGGGGTTACAATTCCTGTACGCGACTAAATGCTCTTTATAACGTGTTTCGAAGTTGCGACCAGTCTGACCCACGTAAACGGCTTGGCATTCGTCACAAACAAGTTTATAAACACCAGACTTTTGACGAACATCTAACTTATCTTTATAATTACAGATATTCCTAAGTGAATTGTTTGTTTTGAATGCCACGTACTCGCCACTCTGTCGAAAAGTATTAGCTATTTTTTCAGATATAGAACCTAGGTAGGTCAAACTGCCAACATATCGACGATCACTTTGAGGTTTAACCGCGTACAGAGAATTGCGTACGACAAGTTTTTGTTTCCTTTTTATTACATTGTCAATAATATTCTTTGAATAACCGTTAGAGACCGCAATTTGATAAATCACATTATGCTCTTTTAAATAATCTTCTTAACTTAACGGTACAGTAAACAAACAATTAATATAACAATAAAAAGCAGCTAATTTATGTTGCCACGGATGACATGATGACGCAGGAATGACCGTGTCGGTATGAGTTGGCTTTCGATAAATTTGAAATTCATGTAACGATTCTTTCCTTGTTATTGTTAAGTCGAGGAAATTAAAGACACAATCTTGTTCCAATTCAAGCTTAAATTTAATTTTGTCGTGGATGTTATTAATTTTATTAAGGAAAACATCCAGTTGCCTCTTTGTGCCAGTCCAGCAAATAATTATGTCGTCTACATATCGATAATATGGGGTGTAATGGATTTCCGCAAAGTAACGCCTGATTCTATCAATTATATCTTACACACATAAATTCTATATGTACAGAGATCCAGACATTTAACACTGTACAAATACAATTTACGCATCAAATTAGGTCATTATGATTAAAAGAAAAGAAAAAAATTGTGGCTAAAAGGGATGTCACTACAACTGACGTTGAAAAATTACTCTTGGATGCAAGAGAAATTCATAAAGATACCCGAGATTTAGTATATTTCAAAATATTAAATATTCGAGAAAAAAGCCTTAATGTCAGTTACAGTTTCATTGTAAGCTTCTGGGAGCTTATTATTAATTACAATTATACGAAACAAAAAGTACTAGTACTAGTATGTAAAGTAAAATAATTTCATATAAAATACTGACGTAATAAATATGTGCAATCATTGACTTATATATTATAACCATTGCAAGCAATTGTCATATTCTGTATTTTGCAACTGTAAAAAACATGTTTCATAAGATTATTTGAACAGTTTTTGAATTTTAAAATAAATTTCCAATTGGCACGATCTTCAGCATACATGCTCGTTGAATAAGGGTACTCTTAAATTAGGCCTATAATTAAAATATCGATAAATTTCCGTCTCCAGCGTATGTATCTACCACCCTCTTCTGCAAAATTAATTTGCTATGCCACTCTTTTCTCATTCATTATTTCCACATGACAAACGCATCGGAGTATTCCTTTTTTAATCCTGGTGACAACTAATTCTCACCATGTCTTACAGAGTCACTTTCAACATAGTACTTAATGACCGCATTTCTACAGCATTAGTTCTTATGCTACACTAAACTTTCACTGCAGCAATAGAATAATGACCCCATTTACTCTCTGCCCTGCATTAACTCTCTCTACTCTCTCTCGTTATATAAAATTGTCAGGTCTACCACCCCTATGTCCATAAAGTCATACTTACATCGTCCATGATAACTCCAGAAACCACTCTGCTCTAAAAACCGTTTTAATATAACGAGACTTGCATTTAGAAAGCAATGTCATCCTCCGTTCTGGCTATCCTTAGCATATACGAGTATTATCACAATAGCAAAAATTAACTTACTTCGAGGTGGCAGAAGCCTATAGGCAATGAGATTAAATACTTAACCTTAATCAATATTTTATGAAAAGGCAAAAACAACAACAAAGCGACAACTTAACGCCGTAATAATTTTTTTATAGGATAAGGATTGTTGCAGTGGCCCATAGACATCTACATTTGTCAAAATGAAGATGTATTGCAAGCCGTGAGGACTAAGATGACACTCACCATACGAAACATAGCAGCATTAAACTGCTATGTGACGCTGGTATTCTGTGCGAGCGTGGTCCTTTCGCGGTAGAGCCGACCCATTCGTGCTACAACTATACAATAAATATAGCTGCAGCATGGCTCTATCACGTTTAAAATATATGGGATTTCATCAATTTATCATAGTTTAAGTAGTTTTCGGTCACGCTAGTTATTAAGTTGAATACAATTAGTACATAAATCTCCTATTTTTAACGTAAGCATTATGTCGATAAAATCGTAAGGAAGGAGTTTTCTACTTCGTTAGATTCGACGACGATCAAAGTTTTAATTTTCCAAGCAAAGGCTACGTAACTTTTAGAATTTACTAATTTTAATTGGCTTGTGAGTCTACGACCCAGTGTCTACGAGATTCGGTTAGGTAATCAAATAATAAAGGTAATACTATACGTCTCAATGCTGGGTACAGGTCTCACATCTAAGTGTTTTGGAGCAAAAATATTAAAGGTCTCAAAAACTAATTTGCTCAGTTCCGCGCAATAATCTTTTTATATAGGATAGGGTGACAACCGAGCGCACAGTCCACCTGATGGTAAGTGGTTGCTATGACCCATGGACATCTACATCTATCCTCGATTACGAATCAAAATGCAGATGCGTTGTCACCCGTGAGGACTAAGATGGAATGCCTCTTTTTGAAACACAATAAAAGAATACGAAACACAGCAGTGTCAAGATGCTATTTTACGCTGGTATTCTGTGAGAGCGTGGTCCTTCCCCGGCCGAGCCGACCCATTCGTGCTACAACTATACTACTAATATAGCTGCAGCATGGCTTTACCACGTAAAAAAATTATGTGTCTCTCACCTAGTGTGAAGAGAAGCTCCCCCTTGCGGGATAGTGCACGCAATTGAGGAACAACTGCGTGTACTATCCCCGTCATCACTAATCCGAGCACCACTACTCCCCTACACTAGGAAAGATACATCACACTCGATAATACGACACGTGTTTCGACTCTACACGAGGCATCCTCAGGTGAAGTAGACTCTGCGGTGGCTGACCGTTAAGACCGTCTTATTGTTACACCGGTGTTGGGGTTAGGTTACGAGGAAAGTGCAAGCAATTGAGGGAGGGCAGGAGGTGATCTTCACACTAGGTGTGAAAAATCATTTCATTGTATTGCACGTAACTGAGCAAATAATGTTTCATACCTTTAACGTAATAGATTTCCGCAAAGTAACGCCGGATTCTATTAGCAATCAAAATAAAAAAAGCAACCAAAAGTCCGGCGCGCTGCTCCAGTCCATGTTGTCAATTGGCGTGACGTCGCATTAGAGCACTTAGCTCCTGAGCTACAAGGCTCTTATCATCATCACAGTATATCAAGTCTACTGCTAAATGGAAGCCTCCCTCATAAATTGCCTCATGCATAATTACTTTATTTGTTACGCTCGGTAGGTGGGCTGGCGACTATTTTATATTATTTTCAGTTGTATATATATCAGGAAGATGCTGCCCTGTCTCCTGTTTTATTTCCTTTTGTAGTCTCTTACGATACCCATGTGATGATATGGGACGGTATTTTTTTTACGTTGCCACTACACGGCTGCTACCAAAACTACAGTCCACTTCTAAACATAAGCCTCCCCTATATATTGCATTATAGGGGGGATATTTGCCATAGTTGCCATTTTTTGCAAGAGTTATTAAGAAGACGCTGCTGATCAACTCCTGATTTGTTTCCGTCTGTCGCCTTTTACCCACGGAATGATATGGGGTAGTGCATTCTTACACCATCACTACACGGTAAGTAAATATTATTAATAACAAATTAAAACTATTAAGTTCTGCAAATAAAGTCCAATTAAGGAGATATAACGATATGAGTAATAACGGGAAGGTAGCTCCGAGTACTCTTGGCAATTCCGTCCTGTATATCAGATAAGAGGTTTTGGAAGTTGACGATATTACGAAGCGCCGCATCCCGCATCAATGATGGGATTGTTATTGATATACGGTACATTCCCTATCTCTCCGCAGTGGTAGGATAGCCGGAGGGGAGGACAAATTATGAACGCGCTCAGCTTATGGCAGTGCGCTTTGTTAGGAGTAACAACTGCAAAGTGTTTTTCCCCACAAGGCCTAAAGGCCGCCTAAAGGCCGCAAACGCTGGTGACCTGTCAAAAAGTCGTGAAATGTAACAAATTGTAACCATACATTGTGCATTTTAAATTATTGTGAGCCGTGATATTTAATGGGATGCCTACAGCCTACTCCTTATAATTGCCTAATTTCGGCCCAATTTTAAGTTGTAAGGGTTTCTTTAAGACTTCTTTTACTACGTTCTTACGTATAAAGGAAATCTTAAGGAAAAAGGTAATCTAGAAAAAAAAAAAGGGAACCAGTAAATAATTTTTAAGATGATGTAAAGGTAGTAACAATTTTACATTGGTACAGCGTAGCGATTACGCTAGCTTGTTATAAATTGGTAATAAAAATGATCTGTTCCCTAGAGCGAGATGCATGCATGACCTACCTATGGTAGAGCCACGCGGCAGCTTTTACTGTCGCACGGATGGGCCGGCTCGAACGGGGGTAGTACCATGACCTCACAGAAAACCAAGCGTGAAGTAGGGGTTTACCTCTGCGTTTCGCTTGGTGAGTGCAGGTGGCCGGAGGCCCTTTTTACTGGAAATGAGGCATTCCATCTTAGTCCTCACGGGTGACAACGCATCTACATTTTGATTTGTAACAGAGGATAGATGTAGATGTCTATGGGCCGCAGCAACCACTTACCATCAGGTGGACTGTGTGCTCGTTTGTCACCCTCATCCAATAAAAAAAAATATGTAGAATTAAATCCGTTAATTTATTTTTAATTCTTTTCGGTGTGACAGTTTATTCTGGACATAGGCCTCTCATGGGAGGAAAAAAATCCTTTCTATTATGGAGTGGGAAGGATTTTTTTTTAACTGAAGTGTCAAATGAATTTACAGTCAACCCGACGGTACGTAGCCACTGCAGCTCATGAACACATGCGACCAACTTTGAACATAGAAGACTAAAACACATTGGCACCTCTGTGGACAAAAAGCGCAGATCGTCCCATGACGGCGCCTCCCAGGGAGAGGACTACTCCTCCCCCATCTATTTCTCAGGTAAGGCGCACCAGAACGCATGGAACACCCTCC